>JAENHJ010000328.1:0-1200000 GCA_025330945.1 Mucuna pruriens | reverse complement strand
AAATATACAAGATTTTTTTTTACCTCAAAATAGTCTTTTAAAATCTTAAGGGTTTTGGTAAGATAATTTGGTACGTGATACTAAAAAAAATCTTTTAAAATTAATTGAAATTTATTTTATAAAATAATTCATAAAATTTATATATTTTTTAATATAAAAGACTTTTTATATGTTATAAAGAATCAATTGAATACTGTTAGATTTCCTCACTCTATTTAAAAAAAATCCTAAGTAATTATTTATATTATTTACAAGTATTCATTGAATACTACAAAGATTTTTTTTCACAAAATAACCTTTTAAAATTCCAATTGAATACACCTCCTAAATGTTATATTTATTAAATGTATTAAATAAATTTATTCAATAATAATATAAAACATAACATTCATTAATTAGTATATTTAAAATTCCTTATTATGAAAAATATATACTAAAAGTTTATCATTTTCATCATTATTTATAATAAAAATTTTCCAATATTCTATATATATATATAAATAAAATTAAATGTACATTAATATTAAATGCCATGCTTATTAAATATAATATTTCTTTTAATAAAATAGAAATGACAGGGACAACATTAAGACTTGAAACTAAAACCTTGTCCCTATTACCTAAACCCTTTATTTTTTTTTTGGTAAATTATATTATATTTGATTATATATAAATATATATTATTAAATATAATATATAATTAACTTCAACAATATTATTAAATTTATAATAATTAAATATAACATAATCATTAAATGTATGCTTTTTTATGATAACAAATATATTTTAAAAGTTGTTATTATAAAAAGTAATTATTAAAAACTACATTACTTTCGTATCATTAAAAAGTCTTTTATGATCCAAAGAGAATACACCCCCTGCAGGTTATATTTATTAAATATAATAAATAAATATTTCCAATAATACTAGAAAATATTACATTAATTAATTATTATATTTAAAAATTTCTGATTATAAAAAATATTTATTACGAATTTCGTAATTGAAAGAATATATACTAAAAGAGTTTATCATTTTCATTATTATTTTTAATGAATATTTCCCAATATTCTATCTATATCTATAAATAAATTAATTGTACATTAGTATTAAGTTATATTTTATTAAATATAATATATAATTAACTTAAATAATATTATTAATTTTATAATAATTAATTATAACATAAACATTAAATGTATGTTTTTTCATGACAATAAATATATTTAAAAAGTTATTATTATAAAAAGTAATTATTAAAAACTTAATACTTAAAAATATATACAAAAGACTATTATGTTTTATTATCATGTCAAATAAGATAAATTTATAAGCATACTATACAATTAATCAATTAAACATTAATATTAAATGGTATGTTGGTATATTTATTAAATATAGCAAATAAATAAATTCAATAATATTGTTAAATATTTCATTAATTCATTATTATATTTAAAAATTAATTATTATAAATTTTAATAATTGAAATATATACTAAAAACGTCTATTTATTTAGAATACCATAAATTTATAAGATGATTTAAAAGAAATCAAAATACGCATCATTATAATACATATAAATTAATAAATACATACTATTTTATTTCTTAATTTATAGTTTTGATTATTATTTTAAATTTTAATACTTTAAAATATTATCAATTTTAATTATTATAGTTTGTAAAACATTTTAAAGTAACAAAATCCAAATACATATTAATGTGATTGTAAAGACTTAAATAAGTTTTTAGTCATTCTAAAATAAACAAGATTTTATTGGTCTCTGCTATTATATAACACTTGTAAGTGGACTAACATATTTTTTTATTCTCAATGTCAAGATTAAAATCTCTCACATATTGGTTAAAAGACCAAGAAACATGTGGTGTCATATTAACATGTGATACTTTCAAAAAAATATTTTGGATGTTTAGAATAAATTTTATTTATTAAATGTTATTCCTCTTCTAATATGATTTTTTACATGTTAAAGGAAAAGATTCAAACCCCTAACAAGTTGGTTAAGGAATCCAAGTAGGCACCATTTATGTTAGTAAATGTTGGTTATATGTGATATCATATTAGCATGTGATACCTTAAAAAAATTATAGATGTCTAAAACAAATGTTATTTATCTATCTTAAAATGAAAATTAGGAACTAAAAATCATGATTTTTAATTTTAGAGGAATGAAAATTAAATAAAAATATTTTATAATAATCAAAATTAAATTTCGTTCATTTTATAAAGACCAAAATGAGTCATTTTAAATTTTAGATGGATGAAAATTAATATAAAATTTGAAAAGACCAAAATCAAAATTTACTCATTTTATAAAAACTACAAATATATTAGCGTAATTACATTTTTGGTCTCCTAATATGAAACATGAGTAATTTTGGTCCTCGTAGTTTTAATTGCTCAGCTTTAGTCTATATAACTAACACTTTTAATTCTTGTAATTTTAATGACTTGATTTTGGTTTATACATTTTTAAAAAAATAAACATTTTTGTTCTACATATTAAATAATTTAAATTATAAAAAATTAAATAATTAATTTCATATCAAATATTTTTATGTCACAAATAGTTCAATTAAAACAATATAATTGATTGATTTTGTTTGGTCACCATGTCTATTAAAAGTTGAATAATAAATTAACAGTATTTTAAAACTTTTTATTTTTTTAAATATGTAGATCAAGATAAACCAATTAAAATTAAAAGAACTAAAATTAATTATTTTTTAAAATGTGATGATCAAAATCGAACAATTAAATAGGATCAAAATTGCCTATATATCAAACTAGATAGACCAAAAGTATAATTATGTCAAATATATTCAAGTCAATTTTAAATTATTTAAATTTTTTTTATATGTTAACAATTTAATTTAAACATTTTCAACTCATTACACTTGTATTTATGTATTTAGATGTAGTTAACTGAATTCTATATACCTAAAATAATTAAATAAAAATTAAAATAATGACACACATGATAGAAGTTAAAATACCTTTTATTTATTAAGTTATTATATATATAAATAAAATAAAAAATTGAATAAAATTAATTAACAATTACTTTTGAGTAAACTCAAGATATCTCCTTGCCAAAAAAATAAATATTAATATATTGGAATACTGAATTTTATTTAAGGGTTTAGTTCTCTTTCAAAAGAAACTTTTCCATACACACAAACTAGAAAATTAAACTTTTGACTTCATAATTAAGTCATATGATTTATAGTCAACTAGGTCATACCGAATGATAATTAACAATTAGTCTGCACGACATTATAGTTTTTTTTATGTGAGAAAAGATCTTAAAATAAAATAAAAGATCTTAAAATAAAACAAAAAAAAGTAAATGTTAGATATTTTTATTACAATGCCATTAACATGATTATAATTTATATTTATTATTTTCTACATATTTTTATTTTCGACCATATTTGTGAATTATTATTTCTCCAAAGAAATAAAATAGAGTATAGTAAATTTCAAATATTGTTAAATATTTTTACAAATCACGTCTATTCAAATAAATATATCCAAATTTGATTTATTTTTTTTAAATATGTTATTTCGAACCCAATCATATCCTCTCTGTATATAATTTAGAACTATAATTTTGAATAAGAGCGTTTTTTAACTGGCGTTAATCAACAAGAGTATCTTTTGCTATTTTTTTTTTCAAGAATAGTATTTTTAAGGATTTTTAATATATTTTATCTTTCAATTTATCATTTTTAATATATTTAAATTTAAATTCAATTTTAATATTTTTTAAATAAAATATTAATAATTAAAATTAATATTGTATTACAATATAAATTATTTATATAAATTTAAAATATAATCTATATGTTAAAAGTAAATATAATTCATACATTAAAAAATATTTTTTTATTATGAAATTTAATTCTAATATAGTTTACACATTAAAAATATTAATTATAAATTTTAATTATATAAAATAAATATTTATTTTGTGTAATTGATATCTTAAAATACTATATGGATGATAATACAGAAACCAATAAAATTGAATAAATATTATATTTTATATTTCAATTGAAATTCATAATAAATATATATTTTAAATATATAAATTATATTTTAGATTTATTATAAATAATTTATATTGTGATATAATGTTATTTTTAACTAGTATTTTATCTTGTGGAATGCACAAAATAAATGTTTATTTTTATATATTTTGAATTTGAAAAATAATGTTTTTAATATATAAGTTATATTATAACTAATATTGTACAAATTTTTTTTTTGAATATATAAATTATACTATAAATAAAAATTATAATAAATAAGTATCTTAACATATAAATTATTTATTAATTTTATAATAAATATTTTATATTGTGATACAATATTATTTTTAATTATTAATTTATTTTTTAAAACTATAAATATTAAAAATAATAAATTAAAAAACAAGAGGTTATTTAAAAAAACAATTTAATTGAAGAAAATAGATTAAAAACAGTTTTGATTAAAATATGATAGTTATAATTTTATTGTAAATGATAATTATTCTAAAAGAGAGTTATTGATAATTTTGGTTAGAAAATATTGAATTTAATTTAGAAACAAGTTTTTTTTTTCTTCTAAAAGCCCTTTCGTTTATAAATGGTAGTTATTCTCATTTTTATTTATATATAAAGAAATTTTAAATTTATAATAAAAAAGTATATTGTGATAAAATTTTATTTTTTTGTTATTAGGTAATATATTTTTAAAAAATATTAAAATTTAATTTTGAAAGAGATAAACTGTTAAGAAATTTTTTTAAAAATATTTTGATTAAAAAATTCTAAAGATATTCTAGTTATGGAATAATCCTAGACTTAAAAAAATCTTTTTAAAAACAATCATTCTAATTATATATATAAAAAATGAAGTCACCTAATAATGTATCGAATATCAAAAGAAATTTAAGTCAAATTTGCTAACATCGAAGAGGCATAAGTAAGCAACCTCAGTGAATATATAATATAAATAGTTAAATAGGATCGATCTTCTTAAATCTCCCTCTTCTCCCTTTCTCTGTGTCTCTCAAACCCATAGAACACGGAGTTGGCGGCGACCCTTTCTCTCTCTGATTTCGATCATGGCAGCTGTTGCTCCTTCTTCTGACGGTATCCTTTTCTTATTAAAACCCTCTTTTGTTTTTTTCGTTTCTGTGTTTTCCATTACCTAAAGTTTCAACCTTTCTTCTTCAATTCTCTGTGCTATGCTAGGTATTTCACTTTTCATCTTCTGTGTAGTAATTCATTGATAAGGGTTTATATGCTTTCTCTCTATACTCACAGTTGTGCACCATTAGTTTTAATATGTGTAGGTCATAACTGAAACATGGTGCTTAATTGCTTTTTAGTCAAAACCCTCTTTTTATTTTTAGTCTTCTTTTTGTAAACAACTTCTACACTCTGGAGTCTAGAGTATGTTAACAAATATTTAAAAAACAAACAAACTAGTAAGAGTATATTAAGAGTCGTAGCTTCTCTTGGAGAATTTTATTGTGGTGTATAATAATGTTTAGTTGTTCAAATTTTCTTCTTTTTGTTTTGTTGTGTCTTGCTGTTTATCTTGAGTTCTTTTTCTTTGTTGTGCTTGTGAATAATGATATTAGATCTGAAATAGTTTTTCTTTACCATACTATGTAGAAGCTGCAGATTTATTGCAGAATTTGAGTCTGGATTCCGAGTCTAAAACTATTGGAGTAGCTGAGCCTGCGAAGAAGGTACTTCAGTGTTTCTCTTTTCATTGGTTCCTGTTCTTTTCGTTGTTGGTCAGCGAGGTATCTATCTAAAACAATAGTGTTTGGTGTTGTGCTATGTTGACTGATTACTGTAGTCTACTTGTGTGCAGAATGGACCTGTTTTTTCTAATGGTGCAGTCAAAGGGATGGGCAAGCCGTTCAGTCCAAACTCATGTTATGTTCCAAATGGATATCCTTCTGCATACTATTATGGAGGTAAGGTAAGCTGTTATAAAATTTGAGGATAGATAATTTGATTGATTATATAAAAAGGGTGCAAAATTATTGGTTAAATATTTTGAATGATCTGTATTGTTTCTTTTGGCGAAATAACATGTGGTTGAGTGTCTTTTCAGGTTATGACGGGCAAACTGATTGGAATGTTTATTCCAGATATATGAATCTTGATGGAGGGATGGCTCAAGTAAGTACCATGTGCTCTGTTTTCCTGGCTTGTAATGGTAGTGTCTTTTTTATACTGTCATTGAGTATCAATTGTTGAATTGTTCTGAGAATAATGTCACCTAAGATGATCCATTGGATGATGGCCGGCTAATTTTTGTTATATGTTAGCTTTAAAATTAAATGGTGGACTGGTGCTAGCTGCATCCTAAATTGTGTTGGGCTATTTTCTGGGAGTTCTTTACTGTGCCAACCACCATTGAAGTTATAAGCTTCTGTATGCTGTAGCTATTTTGCATTTAGATGCTTGTTAATTGTTAATTATTTGCAAATTGCAATGGCTACCCTTCATCTCTGATCCTAGAATTGATAATGAATCTTTTTGTAGCTTGACAAGTATGTACTCACATCCTTCTTCCATTTTTGTCAGAAGTGTTGTCTTGTGTCTTTTATTGTTTTTATCCTTCTGTGTTATGATTTGTTCCTTATCATTTTTGTATGATAAAATATAGATTTAAGGAAAAAGGGGAACCTTTAACTGTCTAATAATGATTTTGTTTGTTGGATCTAATAACAGGGTGTTTATGGGGATAACTGCTCTTATATGTACCATCAAGGTTATGGTTATACACCATATGGAACATATGTACCACCCAATTCCTCTTCAATCATTCAACAAGATGGTCAACATTATGGACTGCAACAGTACCAATATCCTTGTTCTTATTATAAATCTCCAGCTTCTGCTGATGTATTTGGTGTTCCACAAGGAGAAATATCAAGTGCACTTGATGCTGATCGTGTTACTTCATCGAATGTTATGAATCAAGGAAACACTGTTAACATGGCCAACTGTGATTTTACAAATAAAAATGGGTTAAAGCCATTTTTAAGTAGTTCCCAGCACACATCTTTGAACACAAATGATTCTTATCAAGGGACTAGCTTGCCAGCTTATGCTCCCTTTTCAGGATATCAGGGTTCAAGAATGAGTAGTACTCATGGTACACAGTTGCCAGTCACTTCAGATGTGTCCTTAGTATCTGATAGACAGTCCAAACATGGAACCAAGGTTGGATTATCTTCATCAGTAGTGCCTGTTAAGGATTTTACAGCTCATAGGAATCAAAGACTTCCTCAGTCACTTCCACAATTTGTGGTATGTTGGAATGGTCATTCTTTTTTCTGAGTGCAATTTTCCATTCAGACTAAGTGAACTTGAATAATTGGTTTCTTTTTTTTTTTCTCCTTTAACACAACAAAACCCTTTAATCTTAAGCTTGTATGCTGTATTTTCTTAATTGAAAATGTCCTAGTAAATTAATTTTATGTTTATCAACCAATTTTCCATTTATAATATTTTGTCATATCTGTTATTGATATCAGTGTTGCTGTTGTGATACTTGTTTACTTGATCAAAATACTGTGCAAATGCTGCATGTCATGCAGATGCACTAGATCTCCCTCTCTTTGTTCAATATTGTGCCTTCTACTTGTATAATTAAAATTCAACTTAAATATGATTTCTTAATTGCAGAACTTGAATGGTTCCAGACATCCATCTGGATTTGAACTCTTTTCTGGATTCATGAACGGGATGTATCCAAACAATAGGATGTACAACCAATATGGAAACACATATAGGGCTAATTCTCGTTTTGGATCTGCTGCATATGGATCTAGAATGGGCTCTGTTAATAACAGGTTTAATGCCACAGGTGATGGCTACGGTCTTGACCATTTAAAGAAAAATATGGATGGTTTCAATGAGCTAAGTAAGGGACCTAGAGCTGGCAAGAGTTCTGATAATAAAAATATCAAAAGTCTTGGACCTGTCACATTATTACAAAAAGGACAGAACCTTCTAGTGAAGAGTGATGACACAGAAGTTCCTCTGGTTCCCAATAAGGAACAGTACAATGGGAAAGATTTTTCTGAGAATTATTCTGATGCCAAGTTTTTTGTCATCAAATCTTATAGCGAGGATGATGTTCATAAAAGCATAAAATATAGTGTTTGGGCAAGCACCCCTAACGGCAATAAAAAGCTGGATGCGGCATATCAAGAAGCCAAGGAGAAGCCTGGTGGCTGTCCCATATTTCTGCTATTTTCGGTCAGTATCATAGACAACACTTAATTGGTAAATTCTTAGATTTTCTTGGTTTCTTCTCATTAATCTTTTGCTACAGGTCAACACTAGCGGGCAATTTGTTGGTTTAGCAGAGATGTTGGGACCTGTTGATTTTGGTAAAACTGTAGATTATTGGCAGCAGGACAGGTGGACTGGTTGCTTTTCTGTGAAGTGGCATGTCATAAAGGATATTCCAAATAGTGCCATAAGGCACATAACGCTAGAAAACAATGAAAACAAACCTGTAACAAATAGTAGGGATACTCAGGAGGTATTTCCTTAGTGTCTTTTTGTGATACCCCATGAACCCCACCTACTTTCAACTAAATGCTTATACATGTCCTTCTGCAGGTCAAGTTTGAGAAGGGTGTTCAAATTGTCAAAATTTTCAAGGAGCATTCAAGCCAAACATGCATCTTGGATGATTTTGGGTTTTATGAAACTCGTGAAAAGGTGACTCAGGAGAAAAAATCCAAGGACTCAAAGCAGGTAATATAATATGCCTTTACATCATTTACTGCAAGTTTCTATAAATTTCCTCCTTCTACATGTCATCTAAATTGATCACACCTTTTATTAATTAATTAAACCTTGTTGATTCTTTGTTCAAAACAGGTCAGCAACAAGCCCAGTAATTTAACCATTGGGACAGTTACATTACCAAAGTCTCTTGATGCAATCACCTTGATGAATGAATCTGCTACTGCAAATGCAGAAGAAGGAAGAATGAATGCAGAGGGGCTGTTAGAAGGGAATGGATCGACCACAACAGCACTTGAAGACTCTTCTAAGAGCTGCTGTTAAACCAATGATTCTCATTTGCTATTTTGCTGATTTTTGTTTTTGTTTTTGTTTTTTTCCTTATTGCTTTAGGTCATGTAGTGAGTGGTGGTGTTTCAAATTATCTGTTTATTTGATCTTCGTCTGGAGTGGAGTATCTGATTTTAGCGTCTTTCTTTGGTCTCGTTTAATAAAATGTTTAGTAGTCATAAATTTCGTGGTAGGTCATAGGAACTTCAAACTAAAATGTATTTTGCGTTATCATAGTAATTAAGAAGATTTTTATCCGTTTTGCTATTATGTTAATGAATCGATAGAGTCTAATTTCACTTTGGTTAATGGGTTTCTCTACATTTTTTCACCAATATTTACTGTAATTTCCTCTTCTTTTAAAGAACGCCCCAGAATACTAGGTTTATAAAAGAAGCAGCAAGCACCAAAATTGTGATGCTTGCAATGTGTATCCACTTTGTATTTGTTTCCTACGTCAACAGATGGCATATCTGCTAGGGGGTTAGGGTTTAGGGAGCTAATTTGGCTTAGTCCAAGTTGATTTGGACGATACAATTCTTTGAAGATGAATATGGGTTATGTTTTAGGTTGTCTTAAATTTGGTATGATATTTTATATATTAAAATATTTATTTGGTCTGATATTTTATATTTTTTAATAATTATATATTAATGCTTTTTATTTAATAGATTTTATTTTGTACAAGATAATATTATACTTATAGTAATATTATTTAAATTAAAAAATATATTATAATATTTTTTATTTAAGTTTTATAATTTTTTTTTATAATTTAATTTAATTATATATAATATTGTTTATGTTAAGATGCTAGTTGATTTGGTCTTATCTTATTTTTTAAGTCATAATTAATATATGGCCTAATTAAAATTTTGGACGAGATAGGAACGGAAATTAACTTTTTTTTTTTTTTTTTTTTACATGTAGTATGTTCTCCAAAAGCAAATTAGTTGGCTATAGATGCAGTGATTCAGGTTAGATAGAGATCTATGTACTTTTTAATTTGAAATAATTCTGCACATCAAATTTGTGTATAATAATTCCAACACAGAAATGACACACCTACAAGTCTGTTGTCCGAGAGATTGAAAAATAATGAATATTTTTTCTTGAGCTGGAAAATATTAAAATTCTCTTTGAAAAAGGCATTCAAGTTAGCAAGATCAGCTATGGTTTCTAACGCTAGCAATGATATTAGACTTATTTTCTGTTTACCTTATTTAATACGTTTAATAATTTTTTTTGGAGAAGGCAAAAGTAATAAAAAGTGAACTCATGTTATATTTCACGATTGAGTGCCTATTTTAAAAGAGAAATGTAAGAATAAAAGACCACCAAAGTTGGTGTACTCTTTTGTTTCTAATTTGTTGGATTTAACAATTCAACAAAGTAAAGAAAAAGAAAAGGAAATACAGTGAGAATAAAAAATAAAAAGCCAAAATGGATAACAAGGGAGATTTGTGGCACTGCTGAGTTGCACTTCTTGGCAACATGAAGTCCCATTTTAGAGTAAGCAAAAAGCCAAGAAAAAGCGCACTTTTATCCAAAATAAAAATCTAAAGACAGTTGTGTGCAGTTAAGGGTGAGCCTTAGCAACAACATGCTCATCACTAGTGTGTGTGGAAGCTGTTAAAGGAGCTTATTTCAAGTTCTCCATGGCTTCTTTTCTTTCTCTATCTCTTCCCAAATTAAACTTAATAAAGGCCTTCTCAGCAGTTAACACCTCCACAACCAGTCTTCCCACTGCGGAGGCACTCAATGAGAAATATGGCAAAAAGGGCATCAAGTTCTTGGAGTCTGATAACATCCCCATTGTTGAACTAACAGTCAGAAATGGAAGCTCCTTGAGGCTAAGTATACCTGATGCTCATGTCACATCATACAAACCAAAAGTTCATTGGAAAGATGATGGCTTCCAGGAGGTTCTTTACACAATTCCTGCAACTGAAACAGGCCCTTACAAAGCCAAAGGAGGGGTTGGTTTGGTCATGAATGAAGTGCTGCAACCTGGAGCCAAAGGGTTACTCCCTTCCACTTTAGAGTGGACTGTAACTGATGTTGACTCTGATGCCATAGATGCTCTCCAGGTACCCTTTCATACCCCTTTGCTTATGTGCTTCTCAATTATCTATTAAATTTATAACAGAAGAAAATAACAAGATAAATTATATTAAACTTCTTTTATAAGTTAAAATCAATATACTTTAGCTTTTAGAAATATAATAGAAATAACTTTTATAAAATTAAGTGCATAAATTGATTACACTTCAATTTATTTTATTTTCTCATTTTACAAGTGATTACCATTTTCAGTACCTTAGTCTTCTTTTGCACTGTGAAGCACTGAAAGTGGGTGTTTGCTTTTGTTGGTTGCTTCTATTCTCTTTCTTGCAGGTAGAATTGAGCTGCACTAGTAGATTCTTTGACATCACTTACATTGTGACCCTCTATCCTGAGAGCATGGCCACAGCAGTTGTAGCTAAGAACATAGGCCCCAAGGCTGCCACTCTAAACAATGCTATACTAAGCCATTTTAGATTTAAGAAAAGAGGTGGGACAGCAATTCAAGGCCTCAGAAAGTGCTCATACCTCCCACACTCTCCTCTCTCTTCCCCTTTTCAAATCTTGACTCCTTCGGAAGCTGTGTCATCTGAGCCTCCTAGATGGTTTTCCTTTGGGAATGAGCCTGAAACCAAGCCAGGCACGTGGAGCCAGCAAGCTTTGACTATTACCCTCCTTGAGAATAAGATGAGTAGAGTTTATGCTGCGCCTCCAAAGGAAAGATCAAAGGCATTCTATAACACCCCACCTTCCAAGTATGAAACCATTGACCAGGTTAGAATGATTTGCATAATGGACCTCTAACCATAAAATTTAGTGAATAATAAATAGTTTATCTACTTATTTTAAGCTGTTATCTCATCAAAATTGTGAGGTAAGAAAAACATTATTAACTTTTACAATAATTATCATAAAAGTGATAATTAATAATTATCATAAAATATCTACCATGAATTTTAATAAGTTGACAATAATATTCTTTTTAACCCACTATATAGGGAAATTAAACTCTTTAGTGAATGCTTTTTACATAATGGTTTCTTTTGTTTTTTACAGGGACGTGGGCTTTGCTTCAGGGTGATAAGAATGGGTTTTGAGGATATTTATCTATCAAGCCCTGGTTCCTTGTCAGAGAAATATGGAAAAGACTATTTCATCTGCACTGGCCCTGCTTCAATATTGGTGCCTGTGACTGTGAATCCTGGTGAAGAATGGAGAGGGGCACAAGTTATTGAGCATGATAATTTGACATAATATCTACAACTTTTTCCTACTCTCTTTCTTCCCTCCTGCTTCTCCTCCATTTTGATTTTTTTTTAGTTTTTTTTTTTTTTTTTACTTGAAGCAGGATTTGTATTGTTCTTCCTTCCCTAACTATATATATTTTGTTTATTTGATGTCCAATAGTCAATACTATATCAATAAAAGAGGTTACATAATGCTTGTACATTTTTCATTTCATTGGATTCCTTAAAACACACTTTGGTGCCCAATGATGAAAACTACTTCTCATAATGTATTTTACATTTATGCTTGACATGAGATAAAATTAAAACCTGTTATATGAGCAAGAAGAACAAGATTGAAGTTGGCATCTGTTCTGGGTGAAGTCCTTTTTATGTTATTTTTCTTTGCTCTATGGTTCAAACAAAAACTATAGTTTTGAGTTTTCACACAATGAACTGCACTAAAATGTGTCAAAGTTCTATGTTAAGTTGGTAACTGCCAATTGAAACAAGATTTTGTCAGAATTAAGCTATAAATACCCAAAAGGAGATCTTTGTTTCAACTTTCAAGTTATCAAAAGTTAATCTAGGAAATATTGAGTTGAGAATATTTCTTGTTTAGTAAGAAGTTATAGAATAGTAATTTTAGGTATATTTATTCCTAAAAAAATGATGTTTTCATGTTGAGACAGATTTTATTCCCACGAGAGGGTGGAAAAGTTTCATTCGGAGATGGTGGGAATACATTTTGTTGGGTAAATCCCTTCGTAGCTTGCAACTTCCCTTGCCTCGTTTCATACGCACTACACGCTGAACTTGCGATAGTGAGTAACTCGTGTGCATGGTTAAAATTATTTGAATTCATACTCCATATCGTGTGGATCTAAAATAAAATTGCTATTCAATATAAAAAAAAATTGAAAAAAGATTAATTTTTTTAGATTTATTTGCATAATTTTTTTCTCTTAACCAATTGAAATGGATTTTGAAAAAAAATTTACAAAATTTAACCATTCAAACTGAACTGATATTTTTTTATTACATATAACTCCATATGTAATTTTTTATACATTTTTATTTTATATTTTATTAATATTTTTGTTATATTTTTTCTTATATGTAACCGATAATATACACTTCATTTTCTTTAATTTTTATTTTAAATATATATTAACCGGTTAATTAATATTTTTTATTTTTTGGATTTTTATTTTTAAATAAATTATTAATATATTTAAACTTAAAGATTATTCACTTATTTTAAAAATAATATTAAATATTTAATTTAAAAACTTATGGTAATAATAAATTAAAATATGGATAAGATTAGTTAATCAAAATTGAATAATTCAATTTAATTCAAAGTATATTTTATTGAATTAGATTTTTTTTTTAAATCCAAACCAAACCAAATACCATATTGTTTTAATATTTTGATCGAACATTTATTTTTATTTAAAATTGATCTAAATTGATATGCAAACACCTTACCTAAAAAAAAAAGCCTTCAATTCCTTTTATCAAAAGGCATTGAGAACTGAACTAGGATTTTGTGGTGGTCAAAATACCAAAACTTCCGTTCAAACTTAGTGATAATAACATCAAGAGAATAGACTTAGATCAATTTACCTTGTGTTTGGTTGAGCATTGGATAACTATAACATGAGTCAACTTGAGGCCTATAATACTTGCTTCTGCGTTAAGTTGTGAATTTTGACATGAACATATAAATAAATGTAGATCATAGAGGTATAACTAAACACATGTATTGGAGATCACATGTATTATGAAAATGGTTCATTCCTTGCTAATTGGTTATTCCCTCTATTTTTATTTATCTATTGTATCAAAATTCAAGTAAAATAATTATTTTTTGGGATCAATTATACCCTTACTTTTCACCTAATTTTAAATGAATTTATATATTTACAACTAGTATGCATTTACCATGAAGTGAAAATGAAAGAGTATAATACAAAACTTCAACTATTTTATGTAAAACAAGAAAAAATATTGCATCTCTTAGTTTGTATATAAAAATCTTAAAAGACGCTTGAAAAAGAATAAAAATAGTAATTTTGCAACTCTAAGATTTCCTCTTTCAATGAAAAACATAAAACAACTAACACACTAACACTTAACACTCAAAATCCGAAGATCAGATTACATGAAAAATATAGGTGAAGCTAATTAATTAAAAAGTAAAGTTTATAAAATTTTATAATTTTTAATAAATTATTTTCAATAATAAATAATATGTTCAAAGAATGTATTATAAAATATTTTTCATTTCCACCAACATGCACCTTGGGAGAATTTTTAACTTTTGATGAATGTTTCTTGGTGTTTCAATAATGTACAAATCCAAATCGGTGTTTCAATAATGTGCAAATCCAAATTCGACAGATCTTTACTCAGAGTAGAAAAGAAACCTAGTTATTGAATCAGTGAGAATACTAGTTCAAAGTTTAATAATTTAATTATAACCTATGATAATAAGATTATATTTTTTAATAATTTAATATAACTTTAATCAATATTAACAAATTTTAATTTGAAATTATATCAGTAAAATAAAAAAATGCAAATAAAACTCATGAAAATTGAAAGCTAGTATAAAAAGTAAATTAGCAACTTTACTACAGGTTCATCTGGTATAACTGATGCGCTAATCCTCAAAGCTAGATGCAATAGTTTTATATTCCTCAAAACACTATGAAAGTATATTGAATTATGTCTTCCATGTAGTCCAAATCTGCAAACAACCAAAGCTGGAAAACACATCTAAAGTGATATTTCGCAGCCTCAGCATCACATGGTTGGAAAACATTTCGCAGCCATTTGGTATCAGGGTAAAAGGTTTGATAACTGAAAATTTCATATTGAATAGTAAAAGGGAGGTATATACTGAAAATTTCTCCTCTTTCATGTGCCTTGACATTGAAGTCCCATCAGTAGTTCATTCGGTGAAAGAGAGGTACTTGTCTTATAAAAAGACTTCTCCCCTATTGTTAAAGTCCTCTCGTTGCTAGTTTTGAAAGTGGAAGGAGTCACTACTGTTATGAAAGAGCTTTACTTCTAACTTGACCCAAGATTTTAGTTAATTTCTAACCTTTCTCTTCTTCATCTTTATTTGACAAGCATGCAAGTATATCATAGTTTCTTCCAAAAAAAAAAATGTATATCAAAGTTTATAATATTAAAGCTAACTTTTTTTTCGTCCAGCGTACTAAATCTAACTTATGATGATCAAATTAACAGCTATCTAGCCCATCATTACCATTTAGAAATGCCTGAATGAATTATGAGCTTCAAAGTAGTAAATTCTATGCCTTTTCTCTTTACATTCTCCCAATTTGTTAGTTACATTTTTCTTTTTTCTTTTTTTAATGTAAAATTAATTAAATAACTTTACTTTTTCTCTTCTCATCAAACTTTTTTCGAAAGTACCTCGTGAAAAAAAGAGAATCACACGACGATTATGAAATTATAGCATTATAAAATTATTGATTCTTAAAAAAATTAATAAAAAAGTATTTATAACCGTCCATATATATATATATGTAAATTAGTAGCATGATTATTTGTTATAGCATTATTATTTTTCTTAAAGAACTATAACACTGTAGCTTTATTAATTTTAACATAATATTTTTAGAATAAATGAATAAAAGTATTTCAAATATTACCAATTAAAATTATATATTTATATTTATTTGTTTACTCATTTCAACACTTTGTCATTTTTTATTTATTTAAGAAATTAATGATTATAAATTAACAGTATAAAACAATTTTATATTATCATCCAATCATAAATCATCATAAATATAATTTTTAAAATAATTAATATAAAAACCAACTACTTATTATATATAATCGTTTATAATTAAATAATAGTATAAAATTACTTTAGACGTTAAAGAAAAAAAAAGTGAATGCAAGACAAACTAAAATCCCTTAACAAGTGAATATGGTTGTACCATTCTTACTAAAGTGCATGATTGACGTGTTTCAGGAATGTAAGGGTTTAGTGAGCCTTCATGCATCAAGAGAAATATCCCAAGTTTCAATCCTCCTTACAAATCATAGATAAGAAGATGAGGTAAAACTTATAAAAAATAGAATCCAGCAATACCACAATAAAAACATTTGTGTTTCCACTTTACTAGAAAGTAAAATTTAGTAAACAGTTTTCAAAGTGTTTACAGGAAAACAAATGCACATTGAAGATGCTCGATGGAACATAACATATCTTGCTATACTGAATTTTTCAACATTGTTGAAATTAGCAACTACTTTCACAAAAGCATACTTAAAATGCTCTTGATTCTTAGAGTGTACAAATGAATAAGGATGTTATGTTGGAACAAGATAATGACCTTCATCCTGACTATTGATCCAAAGTAAAGGAGTAGCCACTGCAAGAAGAACAAATGAAAGACCACAAACCAATTTAAACTTAGTATTTTGAAGTGCATTTTCCATGCGATCAGTTGGTGTAAAATTTGTATTTTCAGGAAGCACTTCAGTAGGAAGAGGGTCATCTGTTGATGAGATTGACTCTGAGCCATCTTGGAACTCAACCTCAGCACATATACTTCCATTCACTTGACACTCACACTTCACATCATCTGAAAAACTGTTCTGATCATATTTAGAAGTTGGAGTCCACTCAATATTGCCTGAGGATAGACTCCTGAACCTTCTATTCTGTTTCTCAGAGCAACCCAATGTCACATCACTTGAATTTTGAAGAGAGTGAATGAGCTTCCTAGGGGTCTTGAAGATTCTTATGCTGTCAACAGTTGCCTGAGCGCGTAACCGCTGATTAACAAGAGCGAAGACACAATGTCCTAACTTCATGAGTAAATAATTGATTAAACCAGAAACATTGCAACTTAGGAAATCATTGAAATTTCAATCACCGAATAAAAGCAAAAGCATGATTTGAAGTAATGCACTAAGTTTGTGTTGGTCAAAATAAGTTTGCACAAAGCTTCGACTCATTATGTATATATGCATTCAGAGAGACTCCAATTAAGTGTATGACAAAAAAAAAATGTTATGCACTATAGTTTCAAGTATTTTTGTTGGTCTTTTTTGGTAGAATTTTTTTTTAAAGAGGAGGAGATATGGTGGAAAGGAGCTTTTGTTAATCTTTTAATCCTAAGGAGCTAAAATGTAATACAAAATACAAATACTAACAACATCCTAATCTTAAAACAAATTGAAAAGATATTTAAATCTAAATGGCAAGAATAAGATCCTTATCTTTATTTTGAAACATGAATAACAAATTTCTAAAACAACTAAATTATTCATTTTCAAACTTAGATATTTTAGGCATATTTTTAACAGTTTTCTTTCTCAATAAAGAAACATTATTTCTATCACTTCACTATTATTTCTCATGCATTGCAAACATTGTATTCATCAATACTTTTGACGGTATAAAAATATTAACAATTTCTAAACAAATAAATGCACGGTAAATCAAACTATTCAAATATCCTCTCTTAATGTAAGCAGAGACTAAGAGATCTAATAAACACTTTTACTTATTTTATTATCCTTATTAACTGTAAAAGAATCAACATAACATAAGAACACATAATTAAAAGGATTATAATGATGAGGCAAGCTTGAAAGAAAATCATTTAAAAAAAAAAATCTGAATCTAAAATTCTTTCACTTACAGTTACAGAGCAGAAAGGCACTTGCTGCTCTTGAACCATTGGTTTATTTAGACTCTTAAGCTAAGTAAAGCAAGAAATAAATTGAACTATTTAACAGTAGAAGAAATACCGTGCAATAAATAATTCTTGATATAAAAAGGTATGTTCTTTCTGCTTAATGAGGACATGCACGTAAAGGAGTAAAGGAATAATGTGTATTAATAATAAGACAGTAAATTTTTATAAATATTTACATGTAAACGACTCACTAGTATGAATGATAAAAGGAATGGGTGTGGCAAAGTACAGTCCGGGAGGTTAAGGAGAATTGGGAATGAAAGAAAAGGCTTCATAGCATACTCCATGGTTCTATTGGTAATTGGTATGTTCTGTCATGTTAAGTTTTCTCTAATATGGGAAATAAAAGGAAAGCAACATTCAACCATTTATTGTTGTTGACAAGGATGAATATGAAAGGCAAAGGACAAAATGACTTTGGGAAATGGCTCACATATACATGATATTTTCATAGGAATATGACAAATGTCAAAGAAACTTACTAGTGGACTTGTGGTGGTACTTCTGGATACTCCATTCCTGGGATTTCTGCCCATGAAACCAGCAAACTCCTCTGTAAAATCTCCATTAGAAAACTCACAAATCGATGAATTCTCTAACAAAGCACTTTCTTTTCCTACTTCTGAAAACAAACCATCTTTGAGAGACACATCAACCCCTCCATTTTCATTACTCCAAAGCTTCCTAGTCACGCTTCTTCGTTCATAGTCTAAGTTGGATGAAATAGGAGACTCAGCAAGGGAGTCATATCCAGGGAAAAAGTCCAATGTACGCGATTCTGGTGAAAGAGAGGAAGGAGTATAGTCTCCATCACCAGAACTATTCTCTCCCTCCACATAGTCTCCCTCCCTCCTACTAAAATTTGACCCTGTCACCGAGGCAGGACTTTTTGCATATCTTGGCTTCTTGTCACTTGCAATTCTCTTGGCAGTTTGCAAAGCCTCAAGTGCTGCACCTTGAACAAATGCCATTTTATCAGATTGGCACTTGTCCATCTCCTCAATTATCAATTCAAGCTCTGAGAATATGCTCCTAGAGTCCAAACTTTTCATCAAGAAATTGACCATCTGAATGGATGAGAGCCTTTTCTGAGAATTCCCCTCCACAAGGCCAGCATTGAGTATTCTTAGCCCAGATTGAATGAGCAACCTTGCATAAGCTTCAATGATCAAAGCATTGCGCTTGGCCAATGACATAACCAGACCCATGTGCGAGTTGGTTTGGCCAGACTTTCCATCTAATGCCACAGCAACATTCTGGCAAACCCTATTGACCAATTCATCAGAAGCAAACCTCCAGTTATCCGAATCCACAAGAGCTTTCAAGCAAAGTGCAGCACCTGAAGTTAGGCTCTCTTGAGAACTCGAGAGAGAATTGAAAAGAGGCATGCATAGGGACTGAATTATATGCCTCCTTTTCTCTTCTGGGGTTGTAGGGTCAATTCCATATTTTGCAATTGCAGGGACCACCTTTGAGCAAGCCTGTTGAAGAGGGAAAGAGCCTGCACTTGAAGCCAAAGTCTTGACTATGGTTCCCATGATGCTATCTATCAAAGGAACAATTTTGACGCCATGAACCCGTGCAAGAACTTCATAGATTGAAATTGTGAATTCACCAGACACAGAACTATTCTCCTTGCTCTCAGAAACTTTTGCAAGAAAGAAAGGAATGGCCTTGAAATCCAAATCTTTCACGTAGGACTTCAATGCTTTCATGGCGGATTTGCGACTATCTTCGTCTTTCTCAAGATTAGCCAGCTCTTGCCTTACCAAAGGGCTGAGACACCTTCCCATTTTTTGAACTACAACCAAACACACATCACCATAAGCAATGACAATAATGAAATAAAAAAACACTAGGTGCAAACATTTCAAGGACAATGCAGCAAGAGATCCCATTTTGGGTATTCCATGGTTTCACTACCTTAATGGTTAAAGTTCACAACTTTTTCTAAACAAAAACCAAATAGGTGAAAACAGAATCTTTTGGGGCATTCCAGAGAAGGGTAAACTCAGTTCTTTTTTTTTTTTGGCCCTTCTTGAAATGATAGTATGTACATTCATAAGTATATACATTGATTCAGTTACTCCAAGAAAGAAGGAAAATGATGAAAATTACACAGTGGAGAAGGAACAGGTTGAAAATTGGAGCTAGAAAACTGACCTTAGTGTAAAGAAGATGTTGAGATTGTGCAGCAGTTGAATGGGAAAAGGCAAAAGAGATGTTAAAAAGAAGCCGTGACCAGTGGATCAATATTCAAAATTGTTCTCTCAAATTCCGCCGCTATCCCTCACCGTGGACCCCACATGATTCATAAAAATATGCTTCCGAAAATGCCCTCCATTTTTTCAAAAACAAAAATCATTACCATAAAGGAACTTTGACCGGCATATAATTAAGAGATATTTTAACAACACATTTTTTAATGTATTTATTTTTAGAATTTAACTTTGTAAAATATTAATTAATAAAAAATTATTTTTAATATAATTTTTAAAATAATTAATATAAAATTAACAAATTTATCTTATATGTAAATTTATAATTAAATGATAATATAATTTTTTTTATATTATCAATGTATACATTATTTATCTTCATTATTATTAAATAAAATTTAATAAAAATAATAAAATTTTATAAATTTTACTATCTTATCCATAATTTTATAATTTTAATAATTTTTAGTATCTAAACACTCTTTTATAATTAAAACCAAGATTTGGCCCACCTAAGCTTATTTTAAAGAGTCACTTTGAATAAATTTATCAATAATTGTTTATAAGAAAAAATAACTTTTTCATAAAGAGTTTGATTATTTTTTTTTTATTCCTTTTTCTATCAGTTATTTTGGAAAAAAATTATTTTAAAAAAATTGGAACATATTTATTTCAATTTTATTATTATTTCTTGGTATTTTTGCTAGGTTGAATTAGCAAAACACATTAATAAAATGATTAAGTAATATAGTGAACGTAATCATTTTGTTATGATTCAGAGTATTTGATATTTTTAAACGGATATAAAATCATAATCATTATTACAAAAAGAGAAAGTTGAAATGGCATACAGTGACATGTCGTTGCATACTTTCGCCTATCAAGACTTGAACTCTTTCTGAAACACTGCGCACTTAATAAACATATTGAAACTATGTAAACAAAAAGTAGATAAACACCGAAATAAAGGGGCTATTTGATCGAGACTGCAGAAGACAATTAATTGTTATTCCAACATAAATCTTTATCATTTTCAATTGTATTGTACTTTTCAACCTGTTAATTTTTTTCGGGTGGATCTGTCTATTGTCTTAATAAAAACATAACTGAACACTAAATGATTACTCAATCATAGCCCAAAAATAAAATGATGGCAAATCTCTGGTTTGAACAAAAAATCAATAAATAGTGTGCGTATTAGAATTAACTTTTGTAAAAGAAAATGAATAAAAGATATGTTATATATAATTGGTAAGAGGGTAATAGTGTAATACCTTGAATTGGTATTGAATTTGTCCTTGGGTGTTTGATTTTGTCTTGTTTAGTGTTTGCCGCGCAGTCCTCTCTTGCGATCTTCATAATAGCTTTTGGTAGGGTCCATTTCCCGCTTTTAAATTTTAAAAGACGCGCTCTCTCTCTATACTCTATTTGCTACAATGCTCCTGTTGTGCTCCAAGACTGTTAGGTGCCACTAATATTTTGTTTTTTTTGTAGCGATAGACCATTTTGTTGAGGTCAAATAAAAGTGAGTATATGCCACCAGTCAGTCTTCTTACCAAAGAGCCAAATATGTGAATCTTAGCTAGAGTCAGCTGAATCAACTTACTAATTATACTAGCTTTCACTCACAGATTCTCTTAAGAAAACAAAAAATTTCATTAACAGGTGCCATTGAGTCATTGACATATAATTACCCCATAAATGATTATTCATTTCATTTATTTACAGTGGGCAGGTGGTGTATCATCGTGAATTAAGGACTTTTTGGTAGGATGGAATAAAAAAATCAAGGGAAAATGAAAGGAAGAAATTCTTTTTAATTTTTATTTTCTAAAAGTTAGCCTTTTTCTCATTTTTCTTTCTACTTTATTTCTAACAAAATAGAAGAAAATATTAATTACATAACACGTCTTTTCTTTCTTTTTTATTTATTTTTTCCAACCAAACCCTACAACGTAGATTAGTTCTCTTCTCTGGTCTCCCTATCTCACCTATGAACCAAACAAATATCTTATACAACCACGCGCACCTATACTCATGCATTTGTCATATTTTAACCTTCTACAAAATTCAAATCTAGAATCATTTTTCTCAAATCTCAAGAGGACTTTACACAAGGCCTGACAGAGCCCACTTGGCCTCCGTGCCTAACACAAATGGCCAAGCAATATAGAAGACAAATAATTCGAAATCCACATATTATGTATCCACTAAAAAGTGACAATTCTATTGAAACAGCAGCGGCTATTTATGAATGTAGTTTAATTCGTGCAAAGATTCATCGTTGACATTGTGGGAGTAATATGCAAGTCGGACAATACCACTTTCCCTTGAACCTTGTCTCTTGCGTTAGGCCAACACATGAATAGTGGAACCATTCACCTCCTTGACACTATCAAGAAAAAATATCGAAGCTCAGTCAAAATAACCGAGGGGAGAAAATAAAAAAGTCAATCATTGGACAAGAACAATACCACAAAAAGAAACCGAATAATTAAAACTAAAGCACAATAATACAGAAAAAAAGACTTTTTGAAAAGTCAAGGTATAAACATTCATAAGTAATCTTGTAGGAGAAATCTATATGTTGTTTCTTGCTATAACATGGATATAATTTATAGAACTACTAAATGTATGCATTATAGTTTATTAACCCAAGTGAGTATGGGGCAAACACCATCCAACAATTTTATTTATTTATTTTTTCTTGAGGGATGGAGGTTGAAAGAAACATCTCCTGAACTATTTTCGAAGTCCCTCTAAATGCTCAAAATATGAAAAATTCTCACAAAAGCGATACCAAAATAAATATTAAGTTACGTGCCTGATTGAAGCCTATAAGATAGACAATGTTAAGTTACATCAAATTTTTATATGATCCCATGAACAATATATCTCAAGAATTGTAAGTTATCTATGAAGAATTTTGTTATTGTATCTAGCCTTCAATAAGTTTATATATGGAGATGAACACCATATAGCAATTAAACTTGACGTGGGAAATCAAAATACAATCTGCATTATGTCAAACCCAACTACCCTGAAAACAAGAAAGGGGTGAAACATAGGTAGCGCTATATAGAACAAGCTAAAATGTACTTACATTTTCATTGTCACAAGCAATCATATCTCCAAAAGATACCTGAATGATCAGAATAGAAATGCCTCAATTTCTTACTTCAACATTTTAAGCAAAAACAAATGACAATATGGCATAATTGCTCACATGAGATTTAGAATTATATGATATATTATGAGCAACAAATCTGAACCTGATGACAAACACAGTATGTAGGTTCATTTGGATCAATGGGTTGATCAACATCCATCGGAGTAGCATACTCCTTCTTATGACTTCCTGGTGGAGGCATTAGCTCGAAGTCCCTATCGCGCTCCCTATCCCAATCTCTATCCCTGTAATCAAGTCTCTTTGATTGAGGAGTTATATATACGGGCTTGCGCTTTTCAACTTTAGGGACTATAGGCAATGGGGGAAGGATTGCTGGTTCATCTGGTGGTATTTTACCCTCTGATAAAATAAAATGCAGCAAAGGAAAAAGTTGTTAAGAAAGCTCATAAAAAAGATTTAGAAGAAAGAAAGTGGAGATCTAAATGCAAGAGGTCAAGAAATCCTCAAAAACTATACCAATAATGAAAGGGTCTTTTTAGAAAATAAAACATGTAACCTAGCCTAGCAGGCCAATCTCTCTGTAGATCTACCAAAGACACCCTCTTGAAAGATCATAAGCAGAATACAACAAAGGAGCTAAGTGAACTTCTGGATCTCAAATGAACACACGAGTCAAGAGGCAACAATAGACCAATAAAATTTCTAGCATTTCTTTCCAACTAGATACACCAAACACTGCAAAAACGATTTATAAAAAAAAAAGACCCCTAGATTCCCTAAATTCCAAAACAATATTCCCTTTTGTTTTTGCACTTTCTTTCTAATATACAACATCCTATTTATACAGGTCCAAAAATACCTAATTATGCACTATTGCATGTAGTCTTTTACCTCCAAAATTAAAATATACTTCTAATTGGCATCAATAAAATAAAATATTAATATATACTTCTGGGGAAATATTAGATAAACTTGTTGCTTTTAGAACAGGGGCATTGTCCCATTGATAATGGGGTGAAGATATAACTGCTTCCTTTATAAATATGCTTACTGCAGTCTTACACACGATCCTTTTACTGACAAACCTTTTAACTACAATTAACATAACAGTAAGAGTTGCATATTATACTAATTTTATTGGTTGATTTTGAAAATTAAGTTGTACATACACGGCATAATAAATCAGAGTGCAAATTACATGATTACTTTACCTTGCTTTAAATCTTCGGCAAAGTTGTTTAAATCCTCATCAAGTCGTTTTACATGGCTATCTATCTGAAGCAAATACAAAAAGATTGAAACTTGTAAACTTTAGCAATGTTCCTTGTATGCATATAAAGAGACAAAAAATCCACATGGTTTCCTAGATAAGAGCAGTGATCATTGAGTAAAGTGCAAGTCTGAATCAATGCAAAGCAATTTTTTCCATGGTATACATGTGTATAGAATCAAAACAGAACCTTATTCCTTACTGTCTGTCTTCAGTCATATAATGTATATAGACATAACACAAAAAGAGAATGGCAAGATTCCTAGAGAAGAACTGCAAGGGGTTATTATATGGTAGCATCTCATCAAAACAAAAAAAAGCTACACACATGCACATATTATCTCTAAAATAAAAAAAAAAACTTCTAAGTACTTAGTATGCTAGTTCATGGAAAGGAATCAAGAAAATAGATTGACAAAATCAGTACAGTGCGAATGGTTCTACTTCTAAACTATTGCTATAGCAACCAGCCCAATGTTAAGTATGTTATGGCTAAGATCCAAAGGCTATTAAATGTATTTTAAGCAAATACAGATTGTAAAGAATTATAAAAATTAAAAAATCTTTTATGAGTACAGCATATTAGATTAGATGAAATAACTATTTGCAGAAGCTAATATAAAAAGAAAAGGGAAATCTTCCAGAAATTCCTAAATCTATAAAGGTATCATCATACACCAGAATGTTAAAATTATTAAGGGCTATTTTGTTTGTTGGAATTGTATTTCCAACCCTTCCTCATGCAACACAATCAGAACTATTCAGAAGGAAGTAGAGTGATTTCATCCTCAATGAATGAGGCATCTTTGAGGGGAACGAGAGGCAGAAGTTTCAGGTTTATACATTTCCAATCAAATTAAATGACTATAGCATCATCTAGTATCAGCCGAGAAGACTGGACCACTTTGAATAAGAAAAGAGGTGTAATGACTTTAAAGTTGCGTTTGTTTTAAATCCTGAATAGCAGCACATAGCAGCTAGCCCCAAAAACACTATCAGGATTGCGGATAGTCACTATTCTGAAATTTTTTGTATAATTTATATAATGTTTACTATATACATATAAATTCTAAAAAATGATAAAAATTACTCAAAACTCATGACATTCATAATTAATAATAGAGAGTCATGGGTGTCTTAAACAAAACATACAAGTAAACACAATAGTTAAACTCGAGATTCGATCTAGGTAGGGAGAGGGATGAAAACTCGTAACTCAGGGATAGTAATTCGGATCATAAGATCTTATGTTCTTACTAAAATATAAAATTATATTTATATATATACACATATATGTATAAAAAACAATATAAAAAAAGAAAATAACCTCTAAAAAATCACAGACATTAAACAAACTAATTAGAGAACAGTAGCCTAAACATCATAAAATATAATAGTATAACAATATTTACAATATAATATCTTTAAAGTTTAAACTTATTACCATAAGATAATTTTATGTTAAACATTTTCATAATAAAAATTAATAGAGAAAGGCGTTGATTTTAAGCTTTAGAATTAGTAATTCTTATAAAATGGGTGAGAATTGAAAAAGGTTTGAAAATGGGCTGAGAATTGAAAAAGGGTTGTGCTTGTTGCCTTTTCAATATAAAAAAATATATAAAATTATAATTTCAAATTTAAATTGACTTTTAAATTGAAAAGTCAGAGAACCCACTTTGCACGATGTTACAACCAAAGGGAGACACAACCAGAGGTGTAGACTGCGATGACCAGCGGCAATGTCACAGATTGGCAATGGCAGAAAAGGGTGGAGCTCTGGTGAATTGCAAACGAAGGTGAGCCCAGTGATGAAGAGAACTGAGAACAGGAGCGTGTTGCGAATGAGGGGAAAGGAATTTGTGAACAGGAAAAAAAGGCATTTTGGGGATTTTGAAAGGAACCTGATCCAATTTTTTGGCATGCTCTGCCTCATTGGGGATTGACGATCCACGATTGCAAGTGGAAGATCATGATCCCGCATGGCACTGCTATCACGTCCACTATACTAAACCACTCTACTATGGCGGACACTACAGTGGTCAGGGC
This sequence comes from Mucuna pruriens, assembly GCA_025330945.1. Classification (NCBI taxonomy): domain Eukaryota; kingdom Viridiplantae; phylum Streptophyta; class Magnoliopsida; order Fabales; family Fabaceae; genus Mucuna; species Mucuna pruriens. The sequence continues at coordinate 1,173,155 of JAENHJ010000328.1, read as the reverse complement.
TTCTCCTCACTACTACACTGCTATAGCATGCTATTTAAGTGTGCTTTAATAGTTACTAAGGAACTCCATTCACTTGGCATTTGGCATGTTGAACTCTGTTATACTTTGGCGGAGGTATAAGATTTTTGTATAAAGTGAATCTAGTAGCAAAATGGCCCAATCTTGTCATTAGTGCCTTACATCTCCTGACATGCTGGTGAAGTGCACCTCTTAAAGAAGCATCATATACAGAATCTGTTTGTGGTAATGGTTGTACATGTTATAATCTAGAAGATATGTTTTGTGCTTATTTCAAAAACAATTTAAGCACATTATCGTTCCGGCCTTCCCTATTTGGTAGATATCATTCAATAAAAATTATTTATTCACCAAATCTAAAGCACTTGTTCTTGTTCCCTTGCTTCAACTGTGATGTCAAGCTTCAAAATCACCTCGAATCATTTAATCATTCTGTTTCAGGTTTTGTTCATTAGTCTGATATATGGTATACATTAAATTCTCTTTTCCAAATTCCAATCCATAAAAACTTTAGTTATAGACACAACAATGATAAAAATAAAAATAAAAATAAAAATAAAAAGCTCACCAGGTCATATGCTTGTCGTGCCAACAAAACCTTCTCAGTACATAGACTCAATGCACTATCCTGATTTGCCTCAATTTCTTTTCGCATTTTCTCAATAGCGGCATCATCGTCTTCATTCATGTAATTGTTATTATAATGGTGATTACCCTTCTTAGAGCCATGTGAAGAGAACCCCATACAGTACTTCGTCTGCTGCCGGGTCTGGTTTATCATAGCTTCCATCACACACAAAAAACAACAACCCAAAATTAAAATTAATTGATATTAAAAAAATCAATTGAGGGAAATATTAATTAATGTAAACATAAAAACTTACACATCAACAAACAAAAATAAAATAAAATAAAATTTCTGGAAAGCACTCACATTGGGATCGTTCATCGAGTTCTCGGACAGTATTGAGCAGTCTCTGAAGCTCAGCGGGTAACGTGCTCGCGTCTATGGGAATTGAAAATTCATCAACGAAATCGAAAAGAAATTCATAGAAAAATAGGGCAAATTAGAAGAGAGAGAGAGAAATAAAAAAGCGCTTACACTCCAAATAGTCGTCGACGTAGACTCCAGTGCGTGCAATCGCCATTCTGGGGGAACGATTATTGGAATTGGTGAGGGTTAGGGTTTCCGATTGCGAGTCTCAGAAGAAAACTTGCTTGTTCGGACACAAGGGAGAAGAAAGATCCGAAACGGTGTCGTATGTGCGTGGTGTATTTTATATAAGGCAAATGACCGTTGTTAGTTGGTAAGGCGGGGTATCTCTGTTCTCGTGGATTTTTCTCCCCCTAAAATATGAGAATGATCTCTCATTTTTATTCAGTTTGTGTAAAATATGAAAATAATTTATTAATTTTTTTATAAAATATAAAAATAGCTATAAATTTTTTTTACCGTATAATATGAACAGAAATAATATTATATAAAATATGAGAAAATAAATTACGTGATATTCAAAAGTGTTTTAGTTAGCTCAAAATTTTGATAAATCATTTTTATGAATTAGATCTACCAAATTAACTCAACTTAATGAAATAATATATTAATCTAAAAAAATCAAGTTGCTTTAAAATTTTATCATCATCATTATTTTCTTACAATTAATTTAATGGCTCTAATAAAAAGTAAGTATCTTACGGTTACTTCAAAGTAACTAACAATTAATATTTTATTTTAATTTAAAATTTAAAATATTATAATATTAAAATAAATAATATAGTATAAAAAAATAGAAATATAAAAGACAAGAAAAGATATGAAAGAGAAAAATGATTATATGTTTCTATATATTTATTGTACAAAAATATTAAAAGTTAAATTGATAAATTTAGTTATTAAATATTTTTATTTTTATATACTAATTTATAAGTTATATATAAATTTATTTATTAAATTATATAATTTATGATCACGTTGAGGCAGGCTGCTTTTGCATGGCAGCCAAGACAAAACAAAAGTTATTGATATTTATTTACTTTTAAAAGGTGGGATTAAAAAATTTAAAATAACATTAATTATCATTTTAATTATATTCTTATTTTTATCTAAGTTGTAAACATTTTGTACACTTAGAATAAATAAAATAAAGAACAATAAAGCTTATATTAAAATTTTAAAATAATTTTAATATAAATTATATTCCTTTAATTTGTGATAATTCACTCGGTCAAAATAGGGGGAAAAAAGTAGGAAAACATTTTTCAATCGTGTTCCCAAGCTAACGTAAGACTATATTACTTCCGGTCTTACCCAATCTTTCAAGAACAATACTATTTAGTACGATTTTTTTTTCGTGCAACAGCACCAACGGTGTGATCTCCTACAAATTTGTTTTATATACTTTTCCATTTTTAATTTCATCCGCTTCGTGTCATTTTTGTTCGTACTAAACAGCATTGTTGATCTTTCAATTACTTAACTTGTTTTCCAAACAAACAACATAGAATATTCATTCACTGGTTTCACCTTCTCAAGAAACTCAATTTATATAATAAATTGAAAAAGGCATACTAACAATAAAGGAAGAACGAACGAGGTATTCAATATTTCATTCATGATATTGTATGAGGTACCGTGAGTATATAAAAAAGAAAAGCGATACCAAAGTAAAAAGTCTAGATTCTAATGTAGCGAATTAATATTTCTCCTCATTCTGTTATCACAGATGGTAGTGACACAGAAAAATTGGTTGTCACAATACAGCACAAGTGCATGTTGGCAGGTAACATGAAGATCCCGAAGAAGATACAACAGTCACTAAAGTTCACATGAAGCAATTGAGAGAGCACGATATTCATCCTCATAAGAGGACCTGGAAACTGTTTGTTGCTTCTTAGCTTTCCAAGATATCAAGGACGAACCAAGAAAGAAGCAGTAGCCTAAAATAAATCGTCGAGAATCCAAATATCCAGCTCAATCTGCATGAAAAAAAAAACTAAAAATTTGCAATTCTAATTTTCTGCTATAAAACAAGCCTCTCCCAGGATTACCCTTTAGATATCGAACCGCTCTACAAGCAGCATTGTAATGCGTTATGGTAGGACTACTAAAAAATTGACTGAGCTGTTGTGTTGCAAATGTAATGTCGGGTCTAGTTGAGGTAAGGTATAACAACTTTCCAACTAGTCTCCTATAACCTGCTACATCAGTATAGGGACTGCCCCCGTCTTGCTGTAGTTTAATTGAAGGATCAAGTGGAGTGTTTGCAGGCTTAGAACCAAGAAATCTGGTTTCACGGAGGTCTAAGCAATATTTTCCTTAACAATGGGTGGTACCTGAAACTGAGTGGGCCACCTCGATGCCAAGAAAATATTTTAGAATGTCCAGGTCTTTAATCTTGAAGGGTGGAATCAATAATGGTCTTAATTCGGATGAACTCCTCCATGGAATTCCCTGCTAAAATGATATCATCCACATTAATTAATAAAGCGGTAAAATGAGTGGCATGACGAAGAGTGAACAAGGAGTAATCGGACCTTGATTGCTTGTATCCTTGGGTCAACAAAAGGGAAGTGAGCTTCTCATACCAATTTCTACTTGCTTGTCTAAGTCCATACAAGGATTTTAACAACTTACAAACCTGATTAGGCTTAGAACATGAAACAACCTGTAGACGGGACACATATACATCTTCTTGTAAATCTCCATGTAGAAAGGCATTGGTCACATCCAATTGGTGTATACCCCAATTGAAAATGGAGGCCAGAGCCAACATTGTCCTCACAGTTGTCATCTTAGCGACTGGTGAGAATGTGTCAAAAAAATCCAAACCTTCCACTTGATTATACCCCTTGGCCACCAATCTAGCCTTGTACCTTTCAATGGTGCCATCCGCCTTATGTGTTATTTTATAAACCCACTTGCTGCCAATAGGTTTTATATGTGCAGGTAGATCAACTAAAACCCATGTGCCAGTTTTCTCCAAGGCTGCCAACTCATGTTTCATGGCATTGTTCGAACATTCATGCTTGCATGCCTCTTGATAGGACTGCAACTCAATGGAGTGTTAGATGGATAGAGAAAAATGTTGTTGTAAAGGAGACAAATGAGAAAAAGAATGAAATGAATAGATAGGATGGGGTGAACCTGAGGTGATTGGTCCTGTTGAGTTAGTGGAGAGGCTGCACATAATCAGCAAGGTGTGATGGTTGATGCCTCTGCCTATCAAATCTTCTCAAAATTGTAGGTGTTGGTTCTGCTTCATCCCCTTGAGAATGAATGAAAGCTGGAATTTTCTGAGGAGAGGTGAAATTTGTTTGGGGTACTCAATGATATTGGGCTCATGTGAATGGAAAGAATGGCAATGCCATGCAGAAAGGGTAGGTGATTTTGTGAAGGTAATATGTGTTCGTGATATATGACATCTCTTGAAACAAAAATTTCTTTGTTGGTAAGATCAAATAAAATGGATCCCTTCATACCAGTCTTATATCCTAAGAAAACACACTTTCTTGCCCGTGGTTCCAGCTTAGTTCTATGACTATGTAATTAGATGCATCACAAAGAGACCCAAACAATTTCAAATCATGAAGATTAGGTGCATCATCATGCAACAAAGTAAACGGGGCCTTATCCTTTAACAAAGGACTTGGGATGCGATTAATGAAAAATGTAGCATGTAAAATGGCATATGACCAAAATTGTTTTGGTAACTTAGATTGAAACAAAAGGGCTCATCCTACATTCAAAACAAACATGTTGATGTTTCCTTCCCACTCTTCCATTTTGTTGTGGAGACTTAATACAGCTAGTTTGGTGAATTATTCCTTTAGAGTTATAAAATTGATGCATTGAAAATTCTTGATCATTTACAGTTTTTATAGTTTTAATTTTAGCATTATGTTGAACTTCAAGCACCTGATTGGGAGTTGATTGGGAGCTCAATTGTGATGCCTCTAACTTGACACTTGGAGCAGTTTTAGGCCCGCAAATTGGCAAGCATTCACATGTTATAGCTTATGCATCTTGCACATTGGATTCGGCCCAAGCTAATTACAGCACCACTGAGAAGGAGCTTTTAACTATTCTTTTTGCATTAGATAAATTCCATTCTTATTTGCTTGGCTCCAAGATCATTGTTTTCTCTGACCATGCAGCTTTAAAATTCTTGTTGAAGAAGCCCGATGCAAAACTGAGATTGATTCGTTGGATGCTTCTCCTTCAAGAATTTGATATAGAGATCAAAGACAAGAGTGGTGCGGAGAACTTAGTAACTAACCATTTGAGCAGAATTGAGAAGAGAATTGACCCTCTACCTATTAGAGATGATTTCCTTGATGAGCAGCTCATGCAGCTAGATGGTATCCACCCATGATTTGCTGACATTGTTAATTATCTTGTTGCATCTATTTTACCCCCTGAAGCATCCAAATCATAAAAGGATAAAATTAAGAGTGATGCAAAATATTATGTGTGGGATGATCCATATTTGAGGAAATTTTGTAGTGATAAGGTCATTCTCAGGTGTATGTATACTAGACCATGAGATCTAATCAGTACTCCAGTTTTGTCACTCTGCATCTATAGGTAGGCATTATAGGTCACATCAGACAGTTAGGAAGGTATTGGATAGTGAATTTTATTGGCCTACCATTTTTAAGAATGCCCATCACTTCGTTACCACCTGCGAGCAGTGCCAAAGACTTGGAGTTGCCATTACTCGCAAGCATGAGATGCCCCAACATCCTATTTTGCTTGCTGTTGATTATGTTTCAAGATTGGTGGAGGCTAAGGCCACCAAAACTAATGATGCTAAAGTCGTTGTGGATTTTGTTAGATCCAATATTTTTTATAGGTTTGGTATGCTTAAAGCTCTCATCAATGACTAGGGGAGTCATATCTGCAATAAGACCATGTCCACCTTACTTGAGAAATATGGGGTGGTGCACAAGGTGGCTACTACTTATCACCCCAATTCAATGGCTAGGCTGAAGTGTTTAATAGAGAAATCAAGCAAATTTTACAAAAGGTAGCGAATCCCAATAGAAAGAATTGGAGCCGGTTGTTAGAAGATGCTCTTTGGGCTCATAGGATGACTTATCAAACCTCGTTAGGCATGTCCCCTTATCGGATAGTTTTTGGTAAGGCGTGTCACCTTCTAGTAGGAATAGAGCATCATGCATATTGGGCAACAAAAAGGTGTAACTTGGCCTTTGACCAAGTGAGTAATGAAAGAAAACTTCAATTGCAAGAACTTGAAGAGCTTCGCTTGGAGGCCTACGACAACTCCAAGGTTTACAAGGAAAAAGTGAAGTGCTTCTATGACAATATGATCTTGAGAAAGGAGTTCAAAGTGGGCCAAAAAGAGCTTTTATTCAACTCTCATCTTAAGCTAATAGTGGGTAAGCTTCGTTCTAAATGGGATGGACCATTTGTCATTACTAATGTCTTTCCCTATGGTGCATTTGAAATAAGAAATATGGCTATCGACAAGACCTTCAAAGTCAATGGGCACCAACTCAAGTTATTCCATGAGTGTCCAACAATGATGGAGGGTGATGTGGAGGACCCCTCTTTGGTCAAGCCAACCCTCACGGAAATGCAAATAAATGCACCTTGAGAGAGTTTTAATCCCCCCTTCCTTTTATGGTTATTAATGCTTGCATCATGTTGATATATGCCTACATTGAGGACAATGCTTCTTTTAAGTAAGGGTGTTTTAGTAGTGTGTTAATACTTTATGATTTTTTTTTGCTGTTTTGTTGTTTTTGTTGTTCTCTGTTTGTTGTTTTTAAATTTTTATGTTTGCTGTCAATTTTGTTTTTTCTAAAAAGAAAAAAAAATATATTGTAGTTTTTAGCACTTTTTAATGGATTTTTAAGTTGTATAAATTGTGAATAGTTGCGTCATCCTTGATTAAGAGGTTTCACAACTTGAAATGAAACCATTTTTTGCATCTTTAGTGTAATGAGTGACTTAAAAATTAAAGTTTGAATCATTGGTGATAGAGCATTTATCCTTGTGAGATTTTGAGCCTTGTATGTTGATGACTTGCATCTTGCCATTCTTTTCTTTTTTGTGTGATTTGCACATGTGTTGCTAGTTACTCTAGGTTTTGCCTTGATTCTCTTTTATATTTCTTGTCTCACATGCATTGGTGATATGATTTAGGCATTCTTTCTTTATAACCACTAGCCAAATGGACTTACCTTGCATTAAATCCTACTTACCCCTTTTGAGTCTATCTAACTATTTCTTTGATATTATAGCTCATTACAAGCCTAAAGTGGAAAACCATGATCACTCTAACCTTAAGGGTTAAAGGAGCTTTGGAATTGTTTTGGGAATGGGTTCTACATAAGTGTGAGAGTGATACCCCAAGGTGTTGCAAGTGGTACATTGATAGTTTGACTTATGCAAAGTGATACTTGTTATGTTATGATAAATGGTTGTTGAAAAAAAAGGAAAAAAAAGTGTATGAAAAAAATGATGAATCAAAGAAAGAAAAAGGTAACAAAAAGGTCGCAAGAAAAAAATGTAACAAAAGGTCACAAGAAAAAAATGCAATAAAAGGTTGTAGTGGTGCAAAAAGAGGAGTGAAAGTGAGAAAGGAAAAAAAAAGTATAAGAGAAAGGCAAAGTGGACCCTACTTGTCTTGAATTGCTTTGCATTACTTTTGGATGACTTGTATTGTTTTGGGGGTGATCTTTATGCTTATTGACTTATTCCCCTATTGCTCCTCTTCCCTCTTTGATTGTACAAGTTTAAATCACTTTTCATATCCTACCTTGTCCTTGGTCACATTATAATCTTAATAAAAATCTTTTTGATCATTTTTTTGCATATGTTTCAAGTTGTAGAAATTAGAGGTTAGTCAAAGTTTGGTAGTGCTAGTCAGCATAGGGTGCTTGAGTGTAAACATAAACCTAAACATTTTAGAGATTGAGAGTATATATATATGAGAGAGTTCTATCATTTGTGGGTCATTATTTAATTTTTATTGTTCTCTTGTTTGCTTTAGATGTTAAAAGTAAATTCATAGATTGTTTGGTACCTTGATTCTAGGATGCTTGTACTCTTATTCCTTTTATTGACTTAGGGGTTCATTGGAAGGTAATTCATTTTATTTTGTACTTACTTTTTAGTTCATTTACTTCATTTCCTTTTCCTTTATATTTTTTTATTTGATTTTGCTTGGAGTGCAAAAGTTCAAGTGTGGGGGTATTTGATAGCACATATTTGAGGCACCTAATAGTGACTTATGTTGGACATATTTGACATTATTTTGTGGCTAATAATTACACATTGGTTGAGTGTTGAGCCATTGAGCTTAATTGAAGATAATTGCTAATCTTTGCTAATTTTTGAACTTAATTTTCACTTTGAGGTTGCTATCTTGTGCAGGCCATATCTGGAGCTACAGACCTCCAAATTGAGCAATCTTGGTAGCCTTAGAAAGCTAAGACGAAGATATAAAATTTTTCTTCTTACAGATCAACCCAATTTGACTGTTTACAATGTCAAAAATAAACTCGAAACCATTGCCTCTACACCACTTTGAATTGGACCTTTCCTTGTTGATTGATGGGCTTGCTGGGCTTGCTGGGCTGCTCAAGCTTTTCTCCAAGCCCATTCTCCTTGGCAATTTCGACCATGTGATCATTTAGGAAGCAGTTAGGAAGTTGAAGAGTTAGTTAGTCAATTTTTTTTTTAATTAGAAACGCGTTAGAGACTCTTGGTTAGGAGGAGTTGAAAGTTGTTGCTTGGAAGACTAATTTCATTATCAATTTAGGATTCATTATTGCAACCGTTTTGAGCTCTTAATTCTTCACTTTCCTTATGCAATTTCTGTTGTTGTGTTTTCCAATTCTCATTCTATTTTCATGATTATGATCTCATTGCGTTTTGGATTATATTCCTAGTAGGTAATTGATTGATAACCTGAATTCAACCAATATAATCTTGAATCTATGTTAATTAGGGGGCGCGATTGTGATCTCAATATGCATAAACAAATGTTAGGTGATTATCTGAAGAAACTTAGGTTGGTTGATTTGGAATTGCATAATTCTTTAGAAGAGCCATGATAACGAGTTGCATGACTTAATTCTTGAGTTGATATTCCTTACTTCATTTAAAAATTCATTCTGTTTTGTCAATTTATCCTACAACTCCTATTCTAAACAAACCCCCTTTTGCTGTTTTGGTTTCTGGATAATTTTTTGCATAACATTCTGATTTCTGCTTTACATGATTAGGCATGGTAAGAGTGTACCCTTGTGAGAATCAACCTAGGTTGGCCCCACACTACAAAAACTTAAGGGATACCTAGAGATTTGATATTGTGTCGACAACATTATCAGGTACCGATTAGGTATCAATCAAGGAGTAAAGTAGAATTGGTTGGCTGATTGGCCTGGAAGACTTGGTCTTGGTCTCGACTGGGATGATTTGGGACTCCAATTTAACCTGCAAAAATGAGACTAATATATTTGTTGGCTAAAATTAACAAATTAGCATCGATTTGTATTTCCCTTATTTTAACCTAGGAAATCTGAATCTTAGATAATATGAGATTCTTAACTACAATTTAGAGTCTAGTATACCAATATTAAGACCTTATTAGGGGGCTAAAAATAGGAATTATCAGTGGCCCCACCTAAAATGATCCAAAGTTTGAAGCATAGGATGATGAGGATTCCCTCATCATGACATGGCAATGAAATTCTATGACACCAGAAATAAGCCAAAATTATATGTTTTATTCCTCATTGAGACATATTTAGTAAAAAAGGACTTTGTTGTTTGCTATAATATTGAAAGCAAGATCTTTAACTCTAGACTAGGAGTCCTCTCAATAATATAGTACAATGGATCCCTGAACAAGTTATGGATCAAGTTGGACTAGTACCAATGATTGAAGATGTGCAAAGCTTATTCTATTGCATATATTTGGCTTGTTGAAAGGGGGAGAATCTTTAAGTTACTTCATGACTTTAATTCTGAATATGATCTCGTTGAGGTTCATACTCTAGGAAAGGAGAAACTTCTTTCTTTGTCCGAGGTATTTTCTATTGTACGGGGTGAAGAGACCCAACGATCAATCATATTTGATAAAGAAAAATCTAACACATTATCTGCCATGACGATAGGAAAATGTTCCACAAAAGGATCAACCTCTGGAAGAAAACCCCCCACAAAGAGTAGTCATAGGGAATATTACACACACTACAAACAACAAGGACATACCAAGGATACCTACTACAAGCTTCATGGAAAGGAAAAAGTTTTTGAACGATTGGATAGAGATAAAAGCCCAACTCAAAAATGGGTGAATCAAACAACTTCCAATCTACAGAATGTAACTAAACATCCTTCTTAAGGAAGAGATGGACCACCTCCGTGAATGAGTAAGCCCTCTAGCTCATGTCCTTTGACCATGAAGGGTAAGAGCTTCTTCAATATTTTTTATTCAGTTCCACAAAACATTCAGATCCTTGACTCTAGAGCAACAAATCATATGACCTTGATTCCTTCACACTTTACATCATACTCTAAAGCATCCACAAGACAACTAATTACTGTTGCTAATGAGAATCATGTTCATATTGTTGGATCCAAGAGTGTCTATCTTCAGTCTTTTTTATCCTTACACAATGTTTTTCATGTTTTTAAACTGGTTAACAACCTTATCTCTCAACACAGGCTTATATAATATTGGAATTGTGCAGTAACCTTTTTTCACTCTCATTGTATTTTTTCAGGATCTTGCAACAGGGAGAATGATTGGAATTGCTAAAGAACAAGGTGTGTTATATTACCTACAACACAAGGAGATAGGTAACAACACCAATAATGGGAGTTACCTTCCAATCAATATATAACCTTAGAAACTTGGACAACTTATTAAATTTGACTTTACTATAAATGTTTTTGACATCCATTATTTAGTTTAGTTAAGATAATGTTTTCACATTTATTTGTAAAATAATCTGTCGAGTCTTTTCATTGTGATGTTTATTAGTTTTCAAAATAACCATTATGCAACATTTTTTCCTAGCAATAATAAAAGTCTTGTTCCTTTTGACCTTCTCTAATGTGTGAGAGTCAACTAATAACTCTATATTTAGGGCTAAATAGTTTATATTATTTATTGATGATTGTATCCCTGTGACATGAATATTTCTTATGAAAAAAATTGAGGTTTGTCAAATATTTTTTTATTTTGTTTGACTTGTTAAAAACAATTTGGTAAATCTATTAAAAGACTATGGTCAGATAATGGTATATAATATGTAAATTTTGAGTTCTCCAAGTTTTTTTTAAAAAAATAATAGTGTGATTCATGAACTAACGTGTGTAAAAAACCTTCATTAAAATGGGGTTGTAAAAAGAAAAAATTATCATCTCCTTAAGGTTGCTAGAGCACATTTTTCCAAATGATTGTTCCTAATGTTTATTGAGGAGAAATTTTCCTAATTACCTAGTATCTCATCAACATGTTACCCACTTGTGTCTTAAATGATATTAGTTCAATTAAACACATGTTAAATGTTATGAAAAAAAAATTGAGGTTTGTCAAATATTCTTTTATTTTTTCCGACTTGTTAAAAACAATTTGGTAAATCTATTAAAAGACTATGGTCAGATAATGGTATATAATATGTAAATATTGAGTTCTCCAAGTTTTTTTAAAAAATAATAGTGTGATTCATGAACTAACGTGTGTAAAATACCTTCATTAAAATAGGGTTGTAGAAAGAAAAATTATCATCTCCTTAAGGTTGCTAGAGCACATTTTTCCAAATAATTGTTCCTAATGTTTACTGAGGAAAAATTTTCCTAACTACCACGTATCACATCAACATGTTACGCATTTGTGTCTTAAATGATATTAGTCCAATTAAACACATGTTATTTTTTTCCTTCTTCTGTCGTAATGTTAAGCTTATCAAGTTCTATCTTTGGGTGTGTTGCCTTTGTTTATTCTAACAATCCACACTGTGAGAAGTTTGATCCTAGAGCTATCAAATATGTTTTCATTGGTTATCCCTCAAATAAAAAAGGGTTTAAGTGTTATAGTCATCAGGTTTTTGTCTCGATGGATGTTACTTTTCATGAAATAAAGTCATTCTTTGTCAACTTTCCATTTTAGGCAGAGAGTTATCTATAAGTTGAGTTTGTCATTGAGTCATTACCTATTCCTAGTTAGAATGTTTAAGTTCAAGAAGTCAAGCTTAAAAAACTTATCATTGAAAAAGCCCATAATGAAGCGGGAGAGGAAGACCGATACTATGGAAAGCAATACCAAAGGACCACTCTAGTCCCACAACAAGTTCAATTATTTGAGCAGAAGGTAAGTATTCTTGAGAATCTCATTAAGGAGGTTACTAATGACACGCCTAATAATATTGTTGAGAATCCCACTAAAGATGTTACTGATGACATGCCTATTAGTATCCTTGAAAATTCCATTTGAAGAGGTTATGAATGACATGCCTATTGCTTTAAGGAAAGGGAAACAAACGCGTGTCAAGTATTTTACTTCTCAATTTGTTTGTACTAACCATCTCTTTGTATAACATCAAAGTTTTATAGTCATTGATGTAATAAAAACACCTATATTTGTTTAAGAAGCTCTAAAAGATGAGAACTGGGTTCAAGTCATGAATAAAGAGATGGTGTTTGAGAAAAACTTAACCTGGGAGATTGTTGACAACCTCAAAGACAAAAAAGTTATAGGTTGCATATAGATATACCCTATAAGGTGTAAATCTGATGGGACCCTTGATCGATACAAAACAAGATTGGTTGTAAAGGGGTACACACAAACTTATGAAATAGACTATGAGGAGACATTTTTTCTTATAGAAAAAATGAATATGGTAAGAATTATTCTTTCCTCAGTCGTTCATTTTGGATGAAACTTGCATCAATTTGATGTTAAAGATTATTTCCTTCATGGAGACCTAAAAGAGGAGGTCTACATGGAAATTCTCCCAAGATTCTATTCTCATGATGAAAAGAACAAAGGTATATAAACTCAAGAAGACATTGTATAGTCTCAAATAGTCTCCTTGAACATGGTTTGAAAGATTTACTCACGTCATGATATCCCTAAGGTATAAGTAGAGTGAAGGTGATTATACTCTCTTTATAAAGCATTCCCCTAATGGTGTAAATTCACTCTTCTCCTATTTTATGTAGACAACATGATCATTACACATAATGATGAGGTTGAAGTACTTCCTTGGAATAGGGAAAAACTATCAAGTGTGTAGATGAATCGTTATTCTAATTTAATCAATAGTTTTAAATTTGCATCTTAGGTATGTAGCTACATTAAATATTTAAAAGAAAATTTTTATTGCCAATAGTAATGTTACCTAACTTAAATAATATTACATCTCATGTAGAGATGACTATATGAACATATTAGTAACTTTCCATCACCCACTTAGTTTGATAAAAGTCTACCAAACAATTGCCCTATACTTATAGGAGTATCCATTATTAATTTCTACTCATACTATTTTTTAATATCTATAAATATTTATTAAAAAAGTTAATCATATTTATCAATTATTTATTCAAAATATACAATTGATCAATACATGAAATAATCAACAATATATTCAAAATATTTGAAATTCATAAATACACCGATAAAAAATACTACAATTTGATATATATATATATATATATATATATATATATATATATATATATATATATATATATGTTACGGTCGGTCTAGACTCGACCGGCTAGGTGGATGGACGGACGACCATGATTCTCCCCACACTTGACGAGATAGTTGGTGTCACTTCTTCATTAATTATCTGTAGTCTTAGAAGCTTCCTTAGGACTGATTGATTGTTGCTTTACATTGTATGATAAGATGGAAGTGATTCAGACTAAGGTATAAAAGGAGATGAATGTAATGAGAAAGGGATCATTTTTCTTGAACAAGAACATTGACGCCCACCGTGGGGCAGGTAAAACTTTCCTACGACCAACAAGAGAAGAACCTTGCTGTGATTCTCCAACGATGTCGATCACAAGGAATCAAGCCAGTTCCACTAATGAAGGAGAAGAAGACATGTTGCAAAGGTTGTTAAGGACAGTAGCACAGTTGCAAGCTTGGAGCGATGAACATTCCAGGCTGAGCGCAGAAGCAGAAACGAGACATCGATTGGCTGAGGAACGTCATGCGGAAGCAATGAGGATGGCCGAACAAAGGGAGGAGGAGCTCCGGCGACAGATCGCGAGTCTAAAAACTAGAAACAAGCAGGAACAAGAGGTAAGGGGAGAAGGATTGGCCCAACCCCTCTGGAGACAACCCTTCTACGAAGAAATAGATGAAGCCCGCATACCTCCTAATTTCAGGGAGATATTGGTGGACCCTTTCAACGGAACTCAGGATCCTCACGCACACTTGCAAGCGTTCCAAACTCAGATGTATATAAGCGGAGGCGACGATAGGCTTAGATGCAAGCTTTTTCCAGGAACATTGAGGGGAGTGACACTATAATGGATGATGAATCTCCTGCCTAGGTCTATCCGAGTCTTTAACGACCTAGCAGGTCTCTTCTTGTCCTAGTTTGCGATGAACAAATCGAAGCGCTTGGAGGTGGCAGATTTATTTGATATTAGACAAGCCAGTGGGGAAAGTTTGAAAAGTTATATGGCTCGTTTTAACGACGCCACTGTTTGGGTGAATGATCCCGATCATAAGTTTTTCGTCAAAGCTTTCCAGAAGGAACTGAAGGTAGGGCCATTTAGCGACGCCTTGGCCCTTCAAAAGCCCATGAGTATGGAGGAAATCCGTGTTAGGGAGGCAGAGCCTCTTAACAAGGAAGGTCGGTCAAGACCGGCGAGGGAGAGGTCACCATTGATAGACGGCTGAGACTTTCATCGCAGACAGGTCCCAGACAGGAGACATGAAATACTGCCAAAATTTACGCAGTTGAAGGAGAAAAAGGCACACATAATGCGGGAAATTTGCCACACGAGGCTATTAAATTTTCCCCAAGCAGTAGGAGGCAAGCAGATGGGAAAGAACAGAAGGGAATGGTGTGATTTTCACAGAACCAGTGGCCATTCGATAGAGGAGTGTTGGACTTTGGGAGCCCAGCTAGAAGGCCTGATCCAACAAGGACGGCTCGGCCAGTACGTGGCTCGAGCAGGAAGAGAAAAGGTCAAGTCAAGAGGGGGACCAAGTGGAAGGGAAGTAGAACGGAGCCGAGTATGACACGGCCGCTCCAAATCGCCTCGGTTGGCTGTAACTGGTTATAGAGGAACCATCTCAACCATCTCGGGAGGGGAGCAGTCATATGGTGAGCAGGATGATCAGATCAGACAAAATTTTCATCAATCCTATCAGGTGTAGGGTGTCCTTACAGGGGCCAATCTCACGCCCCTTGGTGAGAGGAGGAGGGAGCACACCATAGCTTTCCAAGAGGAAGATAGGAAGTGGAGAACGATAGACAGGGACAAGCCGATGGTAATATCTGTAGTTGCTGAAGACTTCAGGATAGAAAGGGTGTTGATAGATCAAGGTAGCTCGGCCAACATACTATACGAATCTACATACTGAAAGATGGGCCTCTCGGGGTTGAAAGAAACTGCAGGATGTCTATACGGATTTTCAGGAGAAAGAGTGCCCATAAGAGGAATCGTAGAGCTGGACACCATTTTCGGGGAGGGCTCCATTGCTAAAGTGATTCCAGTTGTATACACGGTCGTGGAGGCAGAGGTATCATACAACATCATCATGGGGCGGCAGGCTCTAAATCGGCTGAAGGCTATCGTATCTACATATCACCTGTGCATGAAATACCCAATGGGAAGTGGAGGAGTAGGAAGCGTATGGGCTGATTCAAATATGGCCAGAAGATGTTACGAGGACAGCTTGAAGGTGGGGCAACGAATGTCAGCCGTAAATACTTTGAGTTTGGAGTTAGATCCGAGGAGCCATGATGAACGAGAGAGACCTCATCCAATAGAAAAGCTCAAGGAGATTCAGATAGGCCGGGGGGAAACCAGAAAACGAAGATAGGTACGATTATGACCGAGGAACAGGAGGCCGACTTAGTTCGCTGTTTGCAACAAAACCGTGATGTATTTGCCTGGGCACCAGAAGACATGCCAGGGATAGATCCAAGTTTCATGAGCCACCGATTGTCAATAATACCGGATGCACGACCGGTCATGCAAAAGAAACGGAAGCAGGGGGAGGAGAAAAGAAAGGCTATTAAGGAGGAGACCGGCAAGTTATTGGCGGTCGACTTTATACGGGAAGTAAGATACCCAGAATGGTTAGCCAACGTGGTCATGGTGAAAAAGGCCAATGGTAAGTGGAGGATGTGCACTGTTTACACGGACCTAAATAAGGTATGTCCAAAAGACCCATACCCTCTTCCAAATATCGATAGATTGGTGGATAGTGTGTCCGAGTTCGAATTCTTAAGTTTTATGAACGCGTATTCTGGGTATAACCAAATAAAGATGCATCCGGAGGATGAAGAAAAGATCGCTTTCATTACCGACGGCGGAGCCTTCTGTTACAAGGTAATGCCGTTTGGACTTAAAAACGCTGGTGCAGCATACCAGAGGCTAATGGACAAAATTTTTAAAGATGTTATGGGCAGAGATGTAGAAGTATACGTAGATGATATGGTGGAAAAATCGAGAGGAGGAGAAGACCATTGCGAGGCACTGGGGAGAGTATTTGAAGTATTAAGGAAGCATCAGTTGAGGTTAAACCCAGAAAAATGTTCGTTTGGGGTACAAGCAGGGAGATTCCTGGGCTTCATGCTCACCGAGAGAGGGATAGAAGCTAACCCAGACAAGTGCAAAGCGATGATAAATATGAGAAGTCCCCAGAACGTAAAGGAGGTTCAACAACTAATGGGAAGGGTGACAGCACTATCACACTTTATTTCTAAGGCATCTGAAGTAGCCACCCCGATTCTTAACACATTAAAAAAGGAGCGGAATTTTGCATGGATCCCTGATTGTGAGGAAGCCTTTTTGAGACTGAAGGCCATGCTGGCCACTCCCCCCATCTTAGTGAGACCATAGCTCGGTCAACCATTACATTTGTACATATCAGTAACAAATGCTGCTATTAGCTCTGTCCTGATTCAAGAGAGGGAAATGGAACAATGTCCACTCTACTTTATTAGTAAAATTCTCCAAGAACCCGAGAAAAGATATCAAAAAATTGGGAGAGGAGGCCTAGCCTTGGTTATAGCTTCTCGACGGTTGCGTCCTTATTTTCAAAGTTTTAGCATCATTGTACGCACCGACCTTCTTGTCCGGCAAGTCCTAAGGAAGCCAGATTTGGCGGGAAGAATGGTAGCTTGGAGTGTCCAGCTGTCTGAATTTGATATATCATTTGAAAGAAGAGGTCAGATAAGAGCACAGGCATTAGCAGATTTCACCACAGAGCTTACCCCGGAGCACGAACAGGTGGAGGGTGATTGGTATTTATCTGTGGATGGATCGTCAAACCAAGCTGGTAGCGGAGTTGGGGTTATACTCGAGGGACCAGATGGAATACTCATTGAGCAGAATTTACACTTCGACTTCAAGGCGAGTAATAACCAGGCAGAATACGAAGCATTACTTGCGGGCATGAGGCTGGCTCTGGAGATTGAAGCCAAACGATTAACAGTAAAAAGTGACTCCAAGTTGGTAACGGGACAAGTGAACGGGGAGTACCAAGCTAAAGACCCGAAGTTAGCCAAATACTGGGAGAGAGCAACGACAATGGCGGCATCCTTTGACAGTTTCACCCTTCTGCATGTTCCCAGGGACCAAAATGACAGAGCTGACTTGCTAACCAAATTGGCCAGTACTAGGAGGAAAGGATTACAACGGTCGGTTATCCATGAGAATTTAAGTGCCCTAACGATAGACAAGCTAGAGGTCCAGCATAATGAAAGAAAGGAAACGTGGATGGATCCTATAATAGAATACTTGAAAAATGGAAAGCCGTCAAATGACCCAGCCGACTCATTGAAGATACGAAAAGAAGCTCCTAAATACACACTCGTAGAACAGCACCTCTATCGACGAGGGTTCTCCTACCCCCTTCTTAGATGTGTGGATAATGACGAAGGACTATATGTCATCCAGGAGGTACATGAAGGCATTTCCGGAACGCATATAGGAGGGCGAGCACTTGCTGGTAAGATTGCTCGAGCCGGATACTATTGACCGACACTGAAGACTGACTGTATGGATTACATGAAGAGGTGTGATAGATGTCAAAGGTTCGTTGATGTTCACCAGGCTCCGCCAGAGTAGTTACATGTAGTGGCATCCCCATGGCCTTTCCACAAGTGGGGGATAGACATATTGGGGCCATTTCCAATGGCACCCGGCCAAGTCAAATTCCTCATGGTAGCTGTGGATTACTTCACCAAATGGATAGAAGCAGAGCCAATGGCAACCATCACGGCCGAAAGAGTGAAACGCTTTATTTGGAAGAAGATTGTTTGCCGCTTCGGCTTACCGGCTGAGATCGTATCTGATAACGGCACTCAATTTGCATCATCCATAACCGCCAGATTTTGCCAAGACCTGGACATTAAACAATCATTTACTTCAGTTGAGCACCCACAGGCCAATGGACAAGCCGAAGTAGCTAATAGGGTCATATTGAGGGGCTTGCGAAGAAGGTTGGAGGAAGCCAAGGGAAGATGGGCAGAAGAATTGCCGCAGGTCTTGTGGTCTTATCATACTACACCACACTCCACCACTGACGAAACGCCATTTCGTTTGACATATGGATCAGAGGCTATGATCCCAGTAGAGATAGGGGAGCCGTCCCCCAGGACTGCATTGTTTGAGCCGCCCGCAAATGAAGAGGAGCTGAGAACAAATTTGGATTTGCTACAAGAAGTACGAGAGATAGCTCACATCAAGGAGTACGCAGCCAAAGCAAGGGTGGCGAGGAAATATGGTCAGAGAGTAATACATAGAGATTTCGAAGTGAAGGATTTAGTGCTGAGGAAAACAACTCTGGGAGTAGAAAAAAATAAGCTAACGCCTAAGTGGGAAGGACCCTTCAGAATAACCGAAAGAGTAGGGAAGGGAGCCTATCGCCTGGAACACCTAGACGGCCGAAGAATCCCGCGCACTTGGAACACCGACAGCTTGAGAAGGTACTTTAGTTAAATTAGTTATATGTAAATATGTATGTAAGCAGACATTAGTTCTTTGGCTGTATGTAAGCGGACATATGTATGTATGTTAGCTTGGAACAAGCTGAATGAAGGAAATTAGAAAGGAAACAACTTGATCAAGCTACAAGACCCTAAACGGACGGCCATAGAGACTGATCTGGGGTCCGAAGAATTGAAGCTACAAGACCCTAAACAGACGGCGATAGAGACCGATTCGGGGTCCGAAGAATTGAAGCTACAAGACCCTAAACGGACGGCCATAGAGACTGATCCGGGGTCCGAAGAATCAAGCAACAAGATCTTAAACGGTCGGCCATAAAGACCGATCTGGGACTTGAATGAAACTCAATGCTGCAATCGACGGCCGTAAAGGAACTAGTCAACTCAAAAAATGGTGAATGAACCACGCGGTCAGGCTAAGACTAATTAAATACGCTTATTCTGGCCGGGGCTCCATTAGAATAATCACACTAGTTAACGTCAATCATTGCGATGATACATGCGAAAGAAATGAAAGCAAAATGAATAAAGTAGCGAAATAATCAAAAAGTTACACGATTCATTAAAAATAATAAAAGATAATCTGGTATCATAAGGGCAACAGTAACACAATAAACCGACGGATCAGTGTTTACAAGATGGCAAGTAAAGAAACTCAAAAAGTTACATGGTTCATTTAGAAGCAAGGGAACCAAGGGGAGTGGGAACCAAGATTAATTGGTCATCAATAATCTCCTTAAAAGGATCCGTCTCGGAGACGTCAACAGAGGGATGGAGAAAACGGACTTGTTCCACGACCTTGTTGAACCCAACTTCATATTACTCGACTATGTCGGCACCCATCTTGATAACGGTCCTCTCGTTAGTCTTGATCACTTGACTCTGGGTAGATAGTCTGATCACGAGCTTGAACATCCTCCAAAGCCTGTTTCAGTAGAGACTCGGTTGATGCTAATTTCTCACTCAAACAAAGGTTGGAGGCCTCCAGGTCTTTATTCTTCTGCCTCAAGTCATTCATCTCCGCATACGCAGAGTCTCTAGACATCTCCATTTCAAATATCGCCCTAGCCAAATCTTTATTCTTAACTATCGTCCTTTGCAAATCTTCTTCAAGGGCGGCATTGGCCGACCTGAAAAGTATTGATTTTAACTCAGCCTTTGAGAAAGCTTTCGACAAATTAAGAAGTTTGGCCTCAGCTTTCTCGACACGTTTGGCGCAAGATTTGCTTTGAGACTCTAGCCTACCGAATTCCTTCTCGGTTGCCCTTGCAAGCACCAAAGAATAAGCAGCGTACTGTTGCAAGGCGTTGCAAGTGCCCACAACTCCAAGTTGCTTAACTTTATGGTTCTCAGAGGAGGATGCCAGGCCCTTATCTACAGCCTGACCCAAGAGGGAGGTCGGCCCCTAGATCGAGGAGGTAGGTGGGTGCCCAATCAGCAAGATATCCCACCTGAAATCCACCGAGGGGCGATCAACCTCTACAGGCTCAATAAAATTGGGTTCCTCTATATGTGGGCGCTTGTTGGGACGCTCCTCAGACTCCTTTGAAGAGTTCTCATCGGCTTCTTGGACAATCGGTGAAGAAGCATGGGCAGGTTGATTTAAAACCACCAGTGAGGGAGTATTGGAAGTCCCTTCAGAAACCCCCCGTTGAGGAGAAGGCTCAACAGCAGCAAGAGGTTCAGCAGAGGCGGCCGAATGATGCTCTTCTTCAGCCATATGAGCTGCCCTCTTCTTTAAATCTCGAAGGGCATGGGAAAATAACCTGCAAACAAAGGGAACCAATTAGTAAACATCAAAGGCAGGAGCACAGAACTACGAGATAAGTCCATCCTACCAATGCCCTTGATAATGTCGACACTAGGGAGAACAGGAAGTTCCTCCAACTCCCTAGCGAAAATGTCCTCCCACTCCTCCAAGTCCTTTCACCGGACGGTTACAGAGACGGCGAGTTGATGTGTCCAACATAAAGGAAAGAACGGCGGCCGGCGCGGTCCAAGCAGCAGGTTAGGACCTGAGTCACTAGGAGCCACTTTGAAGAAACGGGTTTTGAATGACTTATAGCTCTCCAAGAAAGGCTTGAATAATTTACACTTTGGACGGCTGCCGAGAGAAGTCCATCCTACCTTATCAGTCTTTTTAACAGTGAAAAACCAGAAAAAGACACCTAACGTAGGAGCCTTTCCAAGGTCTTCACAGAGGAGCTCGAAGGCTCTCACGAAGGTCCGGCTATTAGGATGGAGCTGGGTTGGGGCTACGTTTAGAGCTTGGAGGACAGCCCGTTCAAAATGGGTAAAAGGTAGCTTCACACCCAGCTTGGAATGGAGAGAGTCGTACAGGTAGAAGTAAGGTTTCCCTCCGGCCGGCAAGGTAGTACAGACCGCCTCTCCGTGACGACAAGGGGACACGGATACAGACCAAGGACCCCGTTGGCATATGGCTTTTGCCATGCCCAGGAGGGTACTCGAACGAGTCAACACTGAAGATATCTTCTTCACCTCAGAATCCACCCAGGCTTGTGGGTCTTCGTTCATCGAGTCTTGGGTGTCGTCTCGGTACCATATTTCGAAGGGATAGGAGTCATACGAGTCAGAGCTTGACCCTGCCTGTTCATTCCCTAGGACTTCGAATACAATGTTAGGTGTAACCTCAACAGGAGACTGGTCTCCTTGAGTGGAGGGGCTAGGTGCATCCTTGGAGAGGTTCCCTGCGGATAAAAGAAGCAAGGGTCAGTATCAGACCCTGGCTGAGAATGGGTTTCAAAAGGTGATACAATAGCACTCCACACTAGTACGAATGAGAAGGAAGACTCGAAAACCAACGCATGGACACAGTGGAACACTGAAATAAAGATAAAACACAGTCCAATAAGAGAAGTTACCTGCTTTAGTCATGGCGTTGAGGAAGTAGCGCACGAACGAAAGAGAGTTCAAAGAAATCCGAAGAGATGCGAAAAAAGCGGGAGAGAAACGAAAGGAATGTTTCCAGGGCAACTCTAAGGATAACCACCAGAAATGAGAGGTAACGTTGCTTCTGGGGGAAAGCACCCAAATGATTGTTGAGCCAAACGAAGGGGCGCGCAGAGTCCTGAAGAGACATTAAATTAGCATTAATCAAACGTCGCCACGCGAAGGAGAGAAAAGGAAGCTAGCCAAATACCGCATAAATGAGTATTGTAAGCATAAGTCTAGACTAAGCTTACAAGGGGCTATGTTACGGTCGGTCTAGACCCAGCCGGCTAGGTGGATGGACGGACGACCATGATTCCCCCCACACTTGACGAGATAGCTGGTGTCACTTCTTCATTAATTATCTCTAGTCTTAGAAGCTTTCTTAGGACTGATTGATTGTTGCTTTACACTGTATGACAAGATGGAAGTGGTTCAGACTAAGGTATAAAAGGAGAGGAATGTAATGAGAAAGAGATCCTTTTTCTTGAAGAATATATATATATATATATATAATTTACTTTTCCCTCGCAAACAAACTAATGAAGAAATTTTCGTTTAAATGAGTGTGGATTACCATTTAACTATCCATTTCAATTTATTACATATTTTACTCACGTATAACTGACGTAGATATCTTTTGCTTAATACTTCTATAGGAAATACACCAGTATTGTACTCAAAAATCATTATTATTTTTTTAAATTTATGACCATTCGTTCAAAGTAGAAAAAATAAATAAATAACATTTTTCAACCGTATTCCCAAGTTTAATTAACATATTTAATTAAAAATAATTAGATTAATTTATTAATTAAATTTTATAACTTATTAAAATAATTATAATAAAATATGACATATGTGCTTACGAAATAAGACATTTTCATATTAAACAGCAAAAAAGTCAAGCGCAGGAGCGCTAAAAGAAGAAGCCAATTTTAATGTCCAGATACACTAAAGTGATTCATCAGCGGTAGATAACAAATGGCCACTACTCCACAATCGCACTCTCTACCGCTCCAAGACCGAGTCGCCATCGTCACTGGCTCGTCCCGCGGAATCGGCCGAGAAATCGCGCTTCACCTCGCCTCACTCGGCGCGCGAATCGTCATCAACTACGCCTCCAACTCCGCCCATGCCGACTTAGTCGCCGCCCAAATCAACGTCGACGCCTCCGCCCCGCGCGCCGTCGTGTTCCAAGCCGACGTGGCCGACCCGGCCCAGGTCAAGTCTCTCTTCGACTCGGCCGAGCGCGCTTTCGACTCGCCGGTCCACATACTGGTCAACTCGGCCGGCGTCCTCGACAGCTCTTACGCCTCCATCGCCGACACAACCGTGGACTCCTTCGACCGCACCTTCGCGGTGAACGCGCGCGGCGCGTTCGTGTGCGCCAGGGAGGCGGCGAACCGCCTGAAGCGCGGCGGCGGGGGGCGGATCATTCTGCTGTCGTCGTCGACGGTGGCGGCGCTGAGACCCGGGTATGGCGCGTACGCAGCGTCGAAGGCGGCAGTGGAGGCGATGGTGAAGATCCTGGCGAAGGAGCTGAAGGGGACACAGATAACGGCGAATTGCGTGGCGCCGGGACCCATCGCGACGGAGATGTTTTTCGAGGGGAAGACGGAAGAGATGGTGAATAGGGTTGTGCAGGAGAGTCCGTTGGGGAGGCTCGGTGAGGCCAAGGATGTGGCCCCTGTTGTGGGATTCTTGGCCTCTGATGCTGGTGAATGGGTCAACGGTCAAATCGTTCGGGTCAATGGTGGCTATGTTTAGTTCATTTTTTTTCATTTTCACTCCTTCAATGATGGCTATGTTTAGTTCATTCTCTTTCACTTTCACTCCTTCAATGGTGGCTATGTTTAGTTCATTCTCTTTCACTTTCACTCCTTCAGTTATGTCGCAAGCATGTGTATTTTATATCACTTTCAGTTATGTCGCAAGCATGTGTATTTTGTATCACTTTAGTAAATAAAAGATGAGGACACTCCCTTTCACTCCTTCAGTTATGTCGCAATTTAGTAAATAAAGAATGAGGACTCTCACTTTCACTCCTTCAGTTATGTCGCAAGCTATGTGTATTTTATATCACTTTAGTAAATAAAAATTTAGGACTCTCATGCGGCTGCACGTTTGTGTTTTGATATATACGGAGGAGGGCAAAGACATGTGCAACCACTAAATGCTTTGCATTATTTTGAACTGTTATAGCATTTAACTTTCGGTTCTAGAAACAAATTATTTTTATTTTATTTAAATGATTTATTTTAGCTTGGAGGATTTAAATTTTCGTAAGTAAAGATGAGTGAGATAGAGATTGAGTCTAATTTAAGAGATAGTTGTACTAGTTGGGTGGTAGATCTCCTAGGTCATGACAATGCTTGACTAGTTTTTAGTCGCAATCATACAAATCGTATTTAATGTCGACAGGAAACGTTATTTGACATAGAGACAAAAGTCAGATAGCACGACTCTAGAGTAGGTGACGTCCCCTAAACCTGGTAATGGTCAAAGGACTCAAGGGATGTGACCCAATGAAAGACAGACGACTTAGATAGCTATAAAAAGTAACTAAGAGGAAGGGGAGAAAAAATAGTGTACACTCTATAATATACACTCTGTAATATTCGACTGATACAAACGTGAATATTGGTGCTTACCATGGGGTTGTCAAGAAAATTAGTCCTGATAACCACCACATTAAGGCAAAAAGCCAGCTATTGTCGGAGCCAATGAAGTTCTGGAAGTTGAGGTAGGAGGCAATGAGGGTGATGAGAAAGAGGTCCCAGAGGAACAGGGTGTTAGTGGAGGTAAAGATCTTCCTAAATCTGTCATGCAAAGCCGTCGTGTGTAGATTTGCCCACGTGCGTGCGGAGCTCCCTATCATGGGTAGATCCATCTTCCTCACCTGCATATCTGGTTGTAGATGTAGTCTTACCTCATCTCACACCAAGATGGTTTTGCGTGTCTCTTCTCCCTTTGCAACAACGCTATTGTGTAGATGCACGAGGTCACCGATGACGTTGCCGTCATCCTATGCCTTATCTCCATGTGTAGATTCGTCTCCATCACCTATAGATCCGATCACATGTGTAGTCTTACCTCACCTCACACTAAGATGGCTTCGCACGCCTCTTCTCCCTCTGCAACTATATTGTTGCACAAACACACATGGTATCCAATGACGTCGCCGCCATCATGTGCCTCCTCTTTGACTGCCTCTCACAAAAGTTAAGTCATTTGATAATCTAGATATTTACACAGAAGTACTATCCTAGATTATACATCCCTTTCATACCCACTTTACAATGAGCGGTTCGGAAATCAACACATTTCCCATTTACAGATTAGTAATGACCATTAAAATAAACAAATGAGGCAATAAGAAAACATAGAACCTTATAAGGAAATGTTAGGCTAGTTTTGTAGCAATTTGAAGGTCACTCTATCATAATAATAATTGTGAACAATATGTGATTTTAGTTGCCTAAGGTAAATAACTTGTTTCGACTACCTGGTGATGATTTATTTCTTGTTGTCTTTGAGCAACTTGTTGAAGGGAAGATAACGACAATTGTAAGATACTACAATTATTATCCTCCTACTCCTACGGCTTTTAAGATTCTTTTTCGTACAAGGCATTGATGGGGAAAAGTTACCACTTTGATGATGGAAAGGTAGTACGGTATTGGAAACATCAATAAGGTACCACCAATGTGGTGACACAACGCAGCGGATAAAAATTTCCCTAACTTGTAAGAATCCCTAAGGAGTAACCACAAATGAGAATAAAATAATAATGAGAAGAATCACACAAGAGAGACCAATATTTTTAATGCGGAAAAACCCCTTCAACGTGAGAAGTAAAAACCACCTGGTCGTTCAGACCAAAGAAATCAATCCACTATAATAAAATAAAGATACAAGAGTGTTCAGGTCAAGAACAATATTTGTTCATACAACCAACCAGCACAAGCAAGCAAGCAAAACTTGCAGATGAAGAATAAGATGAAAGAAAAGAACCCACAATACTATGCGAGCACACCTCTACTCTTTTCTCTTTCCTTTTTCTCTCTTCTCTCTTTTGTCTTGTGAAAATCCACTTTATCTCTATCTCTTGTGTCTCTCTGGTGTCTCCTCAATCTGACCTATTCTCCTCTTATAAAGAGAGACCTAGCGGGCTTGAGAGTATTGGACTTTTGTCCACATAGTTGGGAGCCCAAAAATAACTCAACATATCTCCCCCTCACAACTATGTGGAGGTAATCGCCAGTCCGGCAATCTCACAGCAAGCTTCAAACTTCCCTCTTGGAACAAGATGAATTGTACTCTGACTATCACAGAATAACCAATGTTCGTCCTGAACAAAACCAGCCTCTGCCTTGGTAGTAGACAAAGCAACATACTTCTGCAATTTAGATTGCCAAGCCTTTTGCCTTTCTTCACTCTTCATGGACTCCTGGTAACATTCAGGTTCTTCTCCATCTGTCAAGGTCACATACTCATAAGAAGCATACCTTGTAGATGATTGTCTCTGCCTATTAGACCTCCTGAGTTGAACTGGAGGCAATTCAGGAGCATTACCTAGATTCTCATCTTGTGACATCTCTTACTTCTCTTCAGCATCATCATCAAGAGGAACATCAAAGCCATCTCCAAGTTACTAATCACCATAGTTATGTTGCTCACCATTCTGAACATTATTATCAGCTGTATCCAGATCATGTATAGGCATCCGGACTGGATAAATTTCAGACAAACTATTGCCTTTCTCAGGTGTAGACTTCTTTACCTTATCAATGTCTTCAATAGTTTGATCTTCCATGAATTGCACATCACAACTTCTAACAAGTTTCTTCTTAACAGGATCATACATCCAATAACCATACTCATCATGACCATACCCAATGAAGATACACTGCCTAGTCTTCATATCTAACTTGGATCTTTCATCCTTTGGAACATGCACAAAGGCCTTACAACCGAAGACTCGCAAATGATCATACTTGACATCTTTGCCAAACCAAATCTTGTTTGGCACCTCAATATTAAAAGCAATTGCAAGACTAAGATTAATAACATGCACTGCTGTGTAAAGTGCCTCACCCAGAAATGCTTAGGTAACCTTGCTTCAGAAAGCATGCACCTAACCCTCTCAATCAATGTCCTATTTCATCCTCTCTGGTAAGCCATTCAACTGAGGAGTTTTTTCATGTCTAATACCTTGCTGCTTATAATATACTTCAAATGGTCCACAATATTCACCACCATTGTTAAAGTGAATACATTTCACCTTCTTGCCTGATTGTCTTTCAACCAAAGCCTGTAAATGTTTAAACTTCTCCAACACTTGGTCCTTTGTCTTCAAAACATAGACCCAGAGCTTCCTAGAACAATCATCAATAAAGGTAACAAAATAAAGTGCACGACTAAATGACTTTACCTTTAATGGGCCACAAACATCAGAATACACCAATTCTAGCAACTCTGACTTCCTTGAGGGAGGATGCTTCTTAAAGGATACTCTAGTCTGCTTACCAGCCATGCAATGAGAACACTTCTCTAACTCTGCATTCTTCAATCCTAGAAGCATGTCCTTTTTTGCTAAACAAGTCAACCCTTTTCATTGATATGATTGAGCCTTCGGTGCCACAAAGATGCCTCCATATCCATGGCATTCACACTGTCTTTAGCAACCAAAGTTTTTGTCCAATACAGTTTAGAAATTTTCTCCCCTCTGGCCACAACCAAGTTACCTTTGGTGAGTTTCCATTTTCCATGACCAAAGTGATTATCATAACCACCATCATTAAGCATATGCATAGATATCAAGTTAAAGCGAACATCTGGAGCATGTTTGACTCCTCTAAGCCACAATTGCATTCTTGTGTTGGTTTGTAAGCAAACATCACCAACACCGATCACCTTGGTCACACCATCATTACCCATCTCCAACACTCCAAAATCACCTGTAGTGTAAGATGTAAAGAACTCCTTCCTTGGTGTAACATGCAATGTAGCACTGCTATCAATAATCCACATGCTTTCATCGGGTACAAAATTAATCGACTCAAAGTCTCGAAGAATGACAAGATCATCACCTGTAGCAGTAGTGGCATGATCATGATCATGATCATCATCATCCTTCTCTTTTGACTTATCCTTTTTGCCTTTGTTCTCCTTTTTCCACAAGAAACAATGTTTCTGTATATGCCCTATTTTGTGACAGTAGTGACACTCCACATTCTTGTATCTAGACTTGGATTTACTTCTACTTTTTTCTCTTTCCTTTTTCTGAATTCTCCCCCTATTTTCAGTGACAAGTACCTTATATTGAGATGAAGAACCTTGTGCCTTCCTTCTCATCTCCTCGTTAAGTACACTAACCTTTACCATTTTTAAAGAGACAACACCATTAGGGGCTGAATTTGTGATAGAGACCTTAAAAGTCTCCCAAGACTCAGGTAAAGAATTCAAGAGTAGTAATCCCAAAATCTCATCTTCAAACTTGATGCTCATTCCTGACATCGGATCAATAATCCCTTGAAACTAATTCAAGTGATCTGACAGGGAAGTGCCTTCTTTGAACTTTAAACTCACAATAGAATTTAACAAAAATAATTTGTTATTCCCACACTTTGAGGCATACAAGGATTCAATCTTCTCCCACAAAATCTTGGCATCTTTCTCACTTGTAATGTGATTATAAACATTATCATCCACAAAAAGTCGGATAAAATCACATACCTATTGATGCTCAAAGTCTCATTCTTCATCAGACATAGATTCTGGCTTATGAGCAGCAAAAACAGGAAGATGCATTTTCTTCACAAATAATAAATCTTTCATCTTCCCTTTCGACAAGTGATAATTAGTGTCATTCAGACTCACCATTATATTTGTATTACCCTCCATTATTCTGGAAAGTACAACACCCTTCAAACCAAAGAGCTTTGATACCACTCTGATGGGGAAAAATCAGCACTTTGATGATGGAAAGGTAGTACGGTACTGGAAACACCAATAAGGCACCACCAATGTGGTGACACAACGTAGCGGATAAAAATTTTCCTAAATTGCAAGAATCCCTAAGGAGTAACCACAAATGAGAATAAAGTAATAATGAGAAGAATCACACAAGAGAGACCAATATTTTTAACGTGGAAAAACCCCCTCAACGTAAGAAGTAAAAAACCACGGGTCGTCCAGACCAAAGAAATCAATCCACTATAATAAAATAAAGATACAAGAGTGTTCAGGTCAAGAACAATATTTGTTCATACAACCAACCAACACAAGCAAGCAAGTAAAACTTGCAGATGAAGAATAAGATGAAAGAAAAGAACCCACAATACTATGCGAGCACACCTCTACTCTTTTCTCTTTCCTTTTTCTCTCTTCTCTCTTTTACCTTGTGAAAATCCACTCTTTCTCAATCTTTTGTGTCTCTCTGGTGTCTCCTCAATCTGACCTCTTCTCCTCTTATAAAGAGAGACCTAGCGGGCTTGAGAGTATTGGGCTTTTGTCCACATAGTTGGGAGCCCAAAAATAACCCAACAGGCATACTCCTCAAGCTTCTCCCATCTTCTTTCACAAATAACCATCGGGTTAGTAATGTTCACTTCAGTCACACTCTAGAGGATCTTTATCTTCGAGACTTGTAGGCATATCAGGCGAGGTAGTGCCAGCAGTTGTACTAAGATTGCTTCATGTCTGAGTAGGCAGTTGGGAAGAACATTAAACTGAGAAAACTATTGCAGTCTGTGAACTAAGCTGCTACTCTATATTTTGAACTAATGAATCTGCTGGATGTGATTGCCTCTACACCTCAGTGATAAATGGCTGAGAAGACAACATTGGAACTTGAATCCCCAAAGGCATTCAAGCCAACTATGAATGCACTTGATGCTGAGGAAATGGTTTTTGTACCACAGTAGCACCAGGTTCCCAGTTTTGCATATGAAAAGTTCCTTGTGGGTGTGCAATTGTAGAATGATGTAGGGCAATAGGCAGAATATTTCCTCCACTATTGGAATCACCAAAATTTGGCAGTAGTTGCTTGTTCTTGAGAACAAGGAACATAATTTGCATTCATAGATAAATAAATAATTGCCCCTTGATTTTCTAGTCTTAGTTTTCTTAGGATCCACAAAACGAACAATTAACGAATGATCGCAATCTCTCATCGTGAAGATTCTATTCAGCCCTTTGATTGTAGCTGATGCCATTTTCCCTATTAGAAAATTTGACACAAGCATATCCACGATTATGCATAATGAAAATATCTTCTACATGCCTATAAGGGGAAAATATTTTCTTCAATTTCCTTTTTTGATGCTTCTTTGTTGATGGAAATAATAAAAACTTTATCAGCCACCTCTTTTAAGGATCATTGTAGAGCCCTCGAACCCCCAAGACGTTCAAGTTCTCGATCAGCAAATTTAACAATAACATGAAAGATTCTAAAACTTTTCCCTAGACTTATTTTCTTTTTGAAACTTGTTATTAAAAGTTAAAACAATATTTAATGAGATATAGGTGCTTTCACATGCTTCTTTAGATATATATTTATGATAGATAGTATGGAAAGATGTTTCAAGGAAATGGAGGCTTCAAAGGGGGCTGAGCTATAGTTAGGTGTTGCATCTATCATGGACTATCAATCTAAACAGGTATGTATTAAAACTAAGCTTCATACCTTAAAATATGCAGGGTAATACTTCGCATTTCCTACAGGTATCAAAAGAATTTCAGCTCCCTAATTCACCCTATCAAACTTAAAGAGCTATGAAAGGCGATTGACCGATAACCCCCCAGGTAAACTTAAAGACCTGTGAAAAGCAGTCCATTAATGATCATCTAAACAAACTTAAAGACTTATCAGAGGCGGTCGACCATTAGTCCCCCAAGCAAAGTTAAAGACTTGTGAGAGGTGGTCGACCAATGACCCCCAGGTAAACTTAAAGACCTGTGAGAGATTGTCGACCATTGATCTTCAAAGCAAACTTAAAGACTTATAAGAGGTGATTGTCCAATGATCCCCCAATCAAATTTAAAGACCTGCGACAAGCAGTCGACTAGTGATCCCCAAGACAAACTTCAAAACTTTTAAGAGGTGGTCGATTAGTGACATTCCCAAGCAACACTTAAAGACTTATGATAGGTGATCAACTAGTAGTCTCCAAAGCAAACTTAAAGACCTGTTAGAGGTAGTTGACCAGTGATCCATCAGGCAAACTTAAAGACATGTGAAAGGTAGTTAATGATACCTAAGAAAACTTAAAGACCTATGAGAGACGTTCAATCAATGATTCCCACAGGCAAACTTAAAACTTATGAGAGGCGATCGACTAATACCCAGACAAAACTTAAAAACCTATGAGAGGAAGTCGACCAATAATTCCCCAAGCAAACTTAAAGACCTATGAGAAGCAGTCGACTAATGGTCTCCCAAGGCAAACTTAAAAAACTGTGAAAGGCAGTTGACCAGTGACCTCCCCAGGCAAAATTAAAGACCTGTGAGAGGTGATCAACTAATGGCCTCCCAAGCAAACTTAAAGACCTATGAGAGGTAGTTGACCAGCAGACCCATCAGCAAACTTAAAGACATGTGAGAGGTAGTTGACCAATGACCCTTAGGAAAACTTGAAGACCTGTGAGAGGCAGTCAACTAGTGATCACCGCAAGCAAAATTAAAGACCTATGAGAGGCGATCAACTAGTGGTCCTCCAAGGCAAACTTAAAAACCTACGAGAGGTAGTCGATTAGTGACCTCCCTAGACAAACTTAAAGACTTGTGAGAGGTGGTCGACTAGTGACCCTCCAAGCAAACTTAAAGACCTGTGAGAGGCTGTTGACCATTGATTCCCCAAAAAAACTTAAAGACTTGTGAGAGATGGTCGACTAATGATCCCCGAAACAAACTTAAATAATCCTGCAGACAATCTTAAAAACCTGTGAGAGGTAGTCGATCAGTGATCCCCTAGACAAACTTAAAGACTTATGAGAGGCGGTCGACTAGTGACCCCCTGGGAAAACGTAAAAATCTGTGAGAGGCGGTCGACTAGTGACTCCCAAGCAAACTTAAAGACCTATGAGAGACAGTTAATTAGTGATCTCCCAAGCAAGTTTAAAGACCTATGAGAGGCGGTGGACCAATGGCTTCTCAGGAAAACTTAAATATCTATGAGAGGCGGTTAACCAATGATCTCCCAGTAAAACTTAAGGACTTGTGAGAGGTGATCGACCAGTGATTTTCCCAGCAAAACTTAAAGACATGTGAGAGACGGTCGACTAGTGATCCTCTAAACAAATTTAAAGATTTGTGAGAAGCAATCGGCTATCAAACAAAATTATATATAATATTTGATTATGTTTCGAAACAAAATTATCTTACTCTTTGCCTAATATATTTTTGGGAGTCAAGGAAAAGTGGATTAACTAACAAAAATTATTAACTAGTTTTGGATTATATGGTCCTTATCGATTTTTACACGTAATTAAATATTATTAATTTTTTTATAAATTAAATAACTTAAATATATACATCATAAAATTTAGTTAGAAGTACAATCACACAGTCATTTTTCACTGTCTAATAATTTATAGATGAAATGGATACTAGAGACTCTTCTGGTGCTTGATCGAATATGAAAAAGAACTGGTCACTTTCTCGGAACCGCATTGAAATTTTCATGGGCAATTAAAGTGTGGAGTTCCATTTGCAATCTGATAGTCTACTGCCAAATCATCAAAGCTTATTGAAGAGTGTCCGAGTTATTTAGTAATAAACATAGGAAATGGGAGAATCATAGCATTTTGTGTCTTTATGCCTCTAATGGAATAGTTTAATAACATGGCTTGCCATCCTTGTAGAAGTGTTTTCAAATCAAAGTTATATATACAATGGGGATACCATATAATAGCCGAATAGCATCATACAAATTAGTACCTGTTGGGGTTTTACTGCTACAATTGAATAATGGAAAAATACTTTTCTGCGGTCTTGGATTGGAGATGCAACAAAATTTTACTGCTATGAACTATGGAGTTCCATTTGCCATCTGATAATTTACCTACTAATCAATGTTTGAGTTTATCTATGCATAGTCAAATTGTTAAATAATAAACATAGAAACAAGAGCTTGTCTCGACCCACAAGAAAAAGAGAGAGGAAAACAAAAAAAGAGATTGTTGATCACTTGATCCGTCTAGAGCTAACGCTAAATTTGCAGCAGCAGTTGCAATAGCAGACTAAGCTATTCGGTTGAGGAATATTTTGGAACACAAAAAGGAAGAATTTACTTGATATTATTTGTGATAACAAATCAATTATTATTTACAGAAATTTTTTTAATTACTGGTCTTAAAATGAATCGACCAAATTTGTTCGATATATAAATAAAATTAAATCGTGAAAATTTAAGTTTGAGTTTATTTTATTCTAGTGTAATTTAGTCTAAATATTTATGAGCCCATAGTAAGCTATCATGACTTGTTTGTGTGATTTATTTTTTTATAATTAATAAAATCGTAAATAATAAATGTAATATTATGTGTTGTTAATGTTATTTTTTAGTTAATACTTTATGTTGTATAAATATTAAGTTTTGTTTTTAATTTATAACTATTGTTTATTATTATAATTGATATACTATTTTATTTATATCATTATATATTATATTTTTATTTTATAATACACATGACCACCTATATATTTTTTAGTTTATTGTAATACACATAAAAACAGGTTCATGCAAGCACAGTAATTAAAAAATTATTTTATTTTGTTATATCAAAATTTAGTTTGTTTTGATGTGATAATTTTTCATAGTTTGTATTTACAAATATGAGTAATCTAAGTCCAACCATTTGACTCATTGCCTACTAAATAATGGATTTAGCTAGCAAAATTTTAATTAGTCATTAAGTTGATGCCTATTTGAAAATCTGTCATTAAATTGATGCCTAAATGAGAAAAATTGATCTAATTTTTTTTAATATCTTTGAGATAGATACAAAGTATCCATCATCAAACGCAGTAATTAATCCTTATCAAGGATTATAAGTTTACTAGACAATGAATATTATTATCTGTTCTCATTTAAGAGTATAGGTTGATAGCTGGTAGTTACTAGTAAAGAGTGTATTTTTTCTGGATCAACCTGGGACTAAGGTCATTGGGGTATTTATACATTGTAGAGCTAGTATGGGGGTTACTTGCCAGGCATGCAGCCTCATGACCGTCTAAAGAACTAACTCAGAATCGCTGCTTTGTTTTTCTTTTGTGATGGGCGCTTTAAGGGCCACACACGGCTTTATCGGCGCAGATCTTCCTCCATTTCGCTAAAGGTTCACTTCCCTTTTGGGCTACTTGCGCTAGTATGCAGAGGTAGTGGATCTGGTCAAGCTGCCAGCCGCCTATGCACAACCCTCGTTTTCTTTTGGGTTGAGCCCAAAAGCTTACTTGTCTCTTGGCAAGTTGGTGACACTTGATTTCCGCACCTCTCTTAAATGTGTCGCCCTTGTTTTTTTGTAACCGCTAATCATTACCATTTAAAACGTGTCTTCCTTCGCACGTTTTCGGTTATTTCACCTTAATGATTTATTCGAAACCCTTGGTCTCCTTGCCCTAAAACCCTTCGCTGCTCTCTTTCGCTCTACCTTTGTGTTTTTGAAACCATCTTGCCCTCAGTTTTTGCTGTATTTGAGTTCTCCTACAACCGTCGTTTCTTAGTATTTTTCCTGCATCTTCAACTGTTCTGGTACTGTTTTTTGGTGTCTGGTGGCTGTCTATTTGTTTTTTCTGTCTTGTTTTTTTTTTCTTTCTTGGGGGGTATTTCCCATTCGACTCGGGTCTCCTGATTGACCCTTGCATTTTGTTCGCAGGGAGCCAATCCAGCGGGTCATCTGGTTCCTCCAATCCGGCAGCTCCTTTGCTCGGGGGAAGAGACTCAGCACTCTGCCACTCTACTTCACGATACTGGTTCGAGAGGCACAAGGAATGACTCCGAGGGGTTGCCCTTGTGGATTGACCCGAGGTCTCTAAGGTACATTCCAAGTTAGGAGTGTTAATTTATAACATGTAAATAAATTTCTTTATAATTTTATTTTTAGTTTGTGTTTCTTATCTAATTAAAAAAAAACAATAACAAAAAGTCTAAACAACATTACATATTTATTCAATTTTTTGATATGTGACGGTAAACTAAAATTTCATTTAATATAAATTTACGAATATAACATATTAGAAGAAAAAAATAACAGGAAAAATATTTTATAATCACACTTCACATTTTAATTTAAATAAAGAAAAGGAAACATGAAATTAAAGATAATAATTTTAATTGTTTATGTAGCGGTCAGCCTACAATATTGATTTTGTTTAACTTTTTTTTTTTCTTTCTTTTATATATTTTATTACATATCACAACTCATTAAAAAAATAGATAATATATATTGTACTATTGTATTTATTCAATTAGGTTTGTGTTTAATCTTATTATTATTATTTTTTTTATGTTTTAGTTTTTGTTGGTATTATTAACCTAAACAATATTTACATATCCAATATAAGTATTTGTAGTTTTTTCAAGATTTTGATTCTAATGGTGGGTAAAATAGATATTTACTATTTGGCACGGATTCGAGACGTTGAAGGGAACCTAATCAATATTATGCAATGAATAACTAAGAAAGATATCTCTGGCAGAATGATATAAGAAGCATGTTGTTGAGGATAGATGAAGGCAGAAATAAAAGAAAATTTTTGGAACCTTCATCTTCATCTGTTGTAACAAACATGTTATAGCCTAAACCCCCATAACTATGCCATTGATTAGCTGACCTTGTGTATTTGGAATTTGCTCAACCTCAATTCACTTCATATGTTAAAATTTATCAATTATTGTAGTAGCAATGTGTTATTTCTTTCTGTTGTATAAGCTCTTTGACTCTTATTACTCGAATTTGTAATATCTTGTGTTTTTATAACAAAGTAACTTTTGTGTAGTGTTCTAAAATGGATGAAAGTGTTGTTTGTTTGGCTTTCGTCACCCTAAGTAGTGTTTTTGACTTCTCTGTAGGTCGTGATTGTTGATGATTCCAGCCCCCTATACCAAAGGTCATGAGTAAATTTTTACCCTCGGGATATCCATACAGGTTTTTTGATTTTTCCTTAATATATGTTATAGTATATGGTGTTGAAAAGCTTGTTCAGTGACTTAGATGTTCCGTGTTTCCATTGCAGTGTAAATGAAGGCTATCTAAGATACACGCAGTTTCGAGCTATGAAACATGTTACCAGTGCAGCACTTTCCGTGCTATCAACTCAGGTCTTCTTCTGATAACTTGAAAATCTCAGCAAGGAATGTAACCAGAAAATTTCTTGACAACTGAGATACAAAATACTCTTTATTCATACTTGATTGTTTGTTTGTTTTTTTTTGTTAATTATAATTATGTAATATTTTTACTAATGGATTCTCATGAAATAACTAAGTGGCTGTCCTTGGTCTCCATGCTTATTGTTCTGCAGTCCTTGCTATTTGCTGCAGGGTTGCGCCACTCCTGCACCAGCAACTGCTGTTACTTGGGTAATTTGATACTAATTTAAAATTGACAATTTCTCAAACCAGTAATAGTGGCCCCTGGCCGTTTGTCATGCTTATATCCAGATTTTAAAGGATGGAATGCAACACGTAGGAAAGCTAATCTGTAGCAATTGGGGTGCTAGAATGAATTCTGAGCCTAAACGTTGGAGACTACTAGGTTTGCATTTGGGATGTTGCTTTTCTTCACAGTCTTTCCTTCTTATATTAGCTCTTATTTGCTAAGTTCTCAAGTTGTTTGACAACGATTAACTTTACATTTTTTGCAGCCGATGTGCTCTATGATATAGGCACTGGCTTGGAACTACTTTCTCCATTATGCCCACATCTTTTTCTTGAAATGGCAGGCTTAGGAAATTTAGCAAAGGTTTATATTTTTATTGAATTTTTTTAAAATAATTTCACATTTTTGGATAGTGTGCAATATAAAGTTGATTCTGAGCTAGTGGTTCATTTAACCCTATGTAATGTTTGGGGTCTTTAGCATCCTATACTAGATTTCCAGTAGAAGTATCATATATATTTTAGGCTATTAACTTCTCTTTCTGTTATTATGGAATCAATAGGGGATGGCAGTTGTTGCAGCAAGAGCAACAAGATTGCCTGTATATTCTTCATTTTCTAAAGAAGGAAATCTCAGTGACATATTTGCTAAAGGAGAGGCTTTTTCAACTCTCTTTAATGTTGTTGGAATTGGAGTTGGAATTCAATTAGCATCTACTATCTGTGCATCAATGCAGGGAAAGGTATAGAGATTTTATTTGTCTGTTCTTGGGCTTCAGTGTTCTATTAATTTTTTAGTTTTTGACTTGTGCAATTAGTTTGGACTAACAATATATGTAATGTTGTTCTTGGATGTGGTTGTTACTGAAATGCTTGAGAATTGAAAGATTATACATTATGTGAATGTGAAAGCTTTTGAAGTTGGTTACAATATTACATGCCATTTCAACCCCCTTCCCCCCATAAAAGTATGTTAATTTAAGATAGAAATGGCCAAGAAGAGGGGACAAAATGCACTTTTAGGAGATATCTTCCATGAAATTGAACTATTGATGACCTTTTAAAAGAACTTACGATTTAAGCAGCTTCATGATTATATTTCCAGGTAGCAGAGAGATGAGGACAAGTCTTCCTGCAATCTTCTTAACAATACAAGTTTGTAGAACTCTGTTTATTAATTCTTAGGCTCTATCAAAATTATTAGGATAAATTATGTTTTACCCCTTGTAGCTTAACTCCTATTGCAAACAACCCTCCTCAACATTTTTGTGTTTCATTTGATCACTTTCGACTTTGTTTAACTTGAAAATGTTAACTTTAATAGCAGTTTTTTTTTTGGGAGGGATAATGTGTAAAATAAACAGTAACTTTAAGGGGGTAGATTGAAAATTGTTATTTGTTAAATTGTTCTGAATAATGTGTAGAATAAATAGTAGTAACTGGTGTTAAAGTTAACTGAAAATTTAACATTCTCAATTTAAACCAAATGTTATGGTGCATGGCAAGATTATAAATCAAATGTTGATGGGATCATGTGCATGGACACATAGGTCGTATATATTCTTGATTTGCTGTCAGAACCATTACTCAAAATATGAAAGGAGACACTTTCTAGAGTTAAGTATCCATTTATTGATTATTTCCAACATATGGGTTATGAAACTTTTTTGGTCAGTTGGTTGTGCCTTGTGGATTCTCTCTCCTTTCAACGTGTATATTGTTTATATCCACTCACAATCATTACTCCTAATGTGAAAGGTACTAGGAAGCAAGTCTTTTTTTCCTTGTTTACCTTATAAAGATATAATTGATCATGTTGCATATCTTAATGATAACTGATGGATTATGAAACTTTTTTTGTCAGTTGGTCATGGGTCCTCTTCTTGCAATTATACATATAAGCAGAACAACAAATCTAAAAAACAAAAACAAAGTACCTGGGAAGTAAGGAAAATGAAACGATCAAAAACATATAAAAGTTGCTCTCGATTTAACATTCCAGTACTCTGCTATGCGTAACTTAGCCAAAACAATTAATAAATCCATTTTACCTTCTAACATGTTCAACCTTTTCCACACACTTCACTTTCCAAAGATAATTTGGCAAAAGAATATTTCTTTCCATTTAATTTGACCCTAATTAACTTAAAGGAATTAAAAAATAAAAACAAAACTCAGGATAAGCTGAAAGTATACTCCTCATTCCTCAAGTATAAAATACATGCCAAACCTTCTGATAATCCCCATGACCATCTCAAAGAAGTTGGTCTTCCCCTGCAGCGAGATCAGATTCATCCAATCAAATGGTCCCGCAGCCAAGGATGCCCAACAACCAATCTGCCACAAACTCAATATAGTGATTCATCAAATCCCCCGTCATCCCCACCAATGTGCACAGAAGCACGTCCCACACGAACTCCCTTTCAATATCCATAGTGTCACCCACGATATTCTTCTAGCGCCCCTTGGTGAGCTTCTTCTTGAGTAAAGAGTAGAGCAGTCACGCAAAATTGCAGTAAAGTCCCTCGTCATGAGCCCGTGCTTCTGAGCCAAAAGATGGCACAGGGAACTCATCTCGCTGATGGGCCTCACCTTCTCTAACTAACTCATCTCTGGCCAGGTTTTAGAGATAATGCATCTGAAATTACACATATTTCTTCGTAGGTGTTGAACGGGGAGACATATGCTAACTTTTTAAGCTTGTTAGT
The DNA here is from genome assembly GCA_025330945.1 of Mucuna pruriens. Lineage (NCBI taxonomy): Eukaryota > Viridiplantae > Streptophyta > Magnoliopsida > Fabales > Fabaceae > Mucuna > Mucuna pruriens. The sequence continues at coordinate 1,133,680 of JAENHJ010000328.1, read as the reverse complement.
ATCTCCTAGCTTGGCTTAACTTTATTATTTTAAAGATTTATACATCAACAGGAATAAATTTATCAGATTTTCTAGAACATAATTATACAATGGAGTTTCTTCAAAATCAAATGCCTCTTTTAACTTGTAAAAAACTTTAAATAGAATTCTAATATTTTTTTCATCTTTAGAAATATGTAATGAACAAATGTTTGAATTTTTTTAATACTTGTCGTCCAATTATTGGAATTGGATATTATTGGTAGTTGACAAATCATTTAACTTTTATCCTCAGAAGTACTCGTTGCAATAAAGAAAAGTACTGAAAACATTAATAAAATTAAAAAGATAAGTAATAAAATAATTCTATATAAAAAATAATTACATTTAAATTATATAATGTAGTAAAATATAAATTTTTTCACATGTCAAGACATGTTAGTAATTAAATGTTACTAAGAATTACATACACAGCAGTGTCTATTTATTTAACTTATCTTGTGTGTTATATATAAAAAAATTTACAAAACAAAAAACAAATTCAATTCCTTTTAGAAAGTATAAAAATTCAATTTTTAAAGGAAATAAGAATAAACCTAGACTAAAAAGAGAATAAGAATAAGCATTTTCATTGGTATTGGAAAAAAAAATTGACCACTATGATAAATTGAAGAAAAAAATTCTAATTGTAAAATAATTGATGAAAATTGGAATGAAGTTATTTAAAAAGGTTACTCATGTATTTTACATGTAATTTTTATAAACATACCTTCTTCATGTTTACTGGCGTGAGTGAATGGTGTGAATTATAGTCATTTAATTTTTTTTTATTTCCCATCAATTTCATATGTTTATTGCAGAACTGAAAAGTATTGTTTTTATTAGATAAATTAAAAATAGACAACACATTTTTAATTAAAACAATTTATTTCAGAAAAAATCTATTTTTTTTCCTTTGTCTTTTGTGAACTTGATCCTTCCCTGGTGGCTGCGTCTTAACTAAGATTACCTTGCCTTTTCATCTTTTCTTCAAGGTGGATTAAAGTTTCTACTCTTACTAACTACCTTCATCTTAATTTTGAGGAGATAGGTAGAGTTTACTCATCATTTAACTCATTCCTAATTCACTAATATTTAATATATATAAATAAATTTATATTTTTATTTAATTAAAAAATAAAAAACATGTATAAATATTATTTTTTTTATTATCTTTCTCAATTTTTATTTTAATTTTTTTTTTAAAAAGTTTTTATCGAGTGAACCATCAACCCACCTTTAAATGAAACAAATTATATTTTTTTAATCCACTTTGTTAACCCATCCCACTTATCCTTAAGAAAATTGATGATAGAAGAGTTGTCACTTTTTGTTATATATGCTTGAGTTTTTTCTTTTTTATTCATTTTTTTCTCTTATTTGTATTTGTATATTTATCATGTTATAATATAATAATAATACTTTTAATTTAATAAATAATATTTTATATTATATAATATTATATTTATATTATTTATTTTAAATATTTGTTATAAAATATACTTTTAATTAAATTTATATTTTTTACTGTCATATTTAGTTGTACATAATATTAAGATAAATATATCAGAAAAAACAAAACAATAACCAGCAGCAAATCAACAAATATTAATTCCATTAGTACAAATGTTACGCAGAAAAACAAAATTAAGCAATAGTTGCTCTTTGTTCATTCATTTTTTCTCTATATTTACAAATTAATTAGTTAATTAATAAATATTAATTTTCATTTGACTATAAATACACATATAAAGTAATTATATAGTTTTTATATTTGTAAAATTACCTTTATTCATTATGTTTGAAAATTGACTTCTACCAATCAAGTATGCTTAAATATCAAAATTATGAATGATATTTAATTATTAACTTAAACTAATATTTTTTAAAATATTTCTATTAATCCTGTAGATAAATTAATTTTACATAACTCTTACATTCAACCAATAATACCGAGTTACTTTTGAAGAAGACTTACAAAGTAAGTCTTCAAGAAAACATTGCATTAATTTGACCATTTAGATAAGTAGTTTAAAATAAAATTTTGAAATAAAAAAATTAGAGGATGAACGTGTATTTGTTGCTAAAACAAATTATATTTTAACCATTAAGGAAAGGTTATCCAAATATAATTAGATTGAGTATGAAATTATATTAAAAAATAAAAAAATAAAATAAATAAAAAAAGTTGATGTTTTAAAATGTTTAAAATTTGTATCTAAATATTATTATAAAAAATAACTCAAAAAATTAAGTAATAAATTAACTCAAATATTATATTTTACTACATCTTTTTAGTCAAAGGCTTTATTTAAATATTTTGATTATAAACTGATTGTTAATGTTATAAATTAAAGAATCAATTTAAGGTCTCAAATTAATATAGTAAGTTTTGTTTTTAAACCTTGAGAAGAAGAGACATAAGAGGAATTCCACTACTATGAAGAATTTGCAGGTGGTCTTGGACTCTTCGTTACATTTTGAGCTTCACTGTGGTACTTGGACCAAATTTTTTTTCTTTTAATTATCTCATTTCTAGTTGATGGCTTTATCATGTTTTTATTGTATATTTTAATTAGATATTAATTGTAAGATGATTAATTGATTGGTCACCTGAAAAAACATGAATGAGTGGAAACTGGTGCTAATTTTAACAGCCTAAATTCTATTTTATTTGGTGAGTTATTTTAGTATATTACCCAGTATTTATGCTTATGCACCTTCAAACTCATCTATGTTCCTTCGCTAAGTCTAGTTGATTATGAACATAAAATTGAATTCAAATTATTGACATTTATGATAACTAATAAAAAAACTATTTCTAGACAAAGCAAGGAATTTCATACTACTATTGATATTCTAAGATAGGGAATGTTCTTCCCTTACAGTGGTTTTAGTGTAAAACTAATACAAAATTTCATATGATTTTTTCTTACTGCTAAGTAGGCGTTTGCATGTTAGTTGTACTAGTTTGTCAATATTTCTTATAGTCAAGACAACTATATATTTTTATATTTCTTCTATTCATTAAAAAAATATTATATATATGTTACATAACGTTGAAATTTAATTTTTTACTCAATTATGTTCTTTTTTTTCTTGGCTTCTCCTAAATCAAAATTCTAGCTCGTCCCATGTCTAACATCATGGCAAGTAACAAAATAAGTAACTATTGTAGAGATAAAAAAAAGAAAATAACTATAAGGATTAAAAATACAAATTTTATATTTAAAACAATGAAAAATATATTTTAATTTAATTGAATCATTTACTAACCATTTATCTTGTAAATAGAATAGTTATTATGTACTGAATTTAAAATTCTTGTGTTATGAATGGGTAACAAAAGAAGTATGTAATTAAAATATGGAAAGTACTAATAAGCAATTAAAATGTGAAATACTAACTAGTATTTTATTCGAATAAAAATCATGAGTCTTAATTTATTAGAAATTATGTTTCTAATAGTTATATTTTATTTTTAATATAAATTTAATAAAAATTAATTTTAAAAAATATTTATTATTAAATAAAATTAATATAATTAAATAATATTTAATTATTTTTTAAATTAATGTAAATCAATTCTCACCATCATTATTATTATTATTATTATTATTATTATTATTATTATTATTATTATTATTATTATTATTATTATTATTATTATTATTATTATTATTATTATTATTATCATCTTTATCATAATTACTTACTTCACGTGTAATACTATCTGTTATTCAAACTCATAATATCATTAACCATAAGTATCTTCCATAGAGGGTGAAAATAGAATTAAATTTGAAGTTAGAATTATTATTCTATTTTCTAATTATTTGTACAAATAAAAAATAAGAATTATGATTCTAAGTCAATTTCAATTCTAACTGAATTTGAATTAATTATAATTCTGAACTACAAGTTTAATTTTGTGCGTCAAATGAATCACGATGTTACTTAACTAACTTACTCCTTGTTTGTTTTAACATTGAAAATTTGATTTTTACACTTTTTCAATGAAACACACATTCTAACGTAAAATTATGGTTAACTTTGGACATATATTCCAATTACATTCGATTATTTAAAATTGTTTTCGTTAAAATTAATTATACTCAAATGGATCATTATAGTTAGATTAGAGAATTTATATACGTGAATAGATATATAAGTAGTTTTCGACTCATTTTAGTTTCTCTTCTTAAAAGGAGAAAGTGAGCAAAAATATGTATTTTTTTTTAAAAAAAATCTTAACAAATTAAAGAACTTAATTTTTTTTAAAAGAAAAAGAACACAAGTAGTTTCTTAAAAGTGAAGGGATCTATTTATTTTGGACTCTTATATTTAAATTTTTTTTTATATAATGATAAATTTGCATATCTAAATCATATGATAGCCTTTTTAATGATTATGTACATCAAAAAACTTTAGCCAAATTAAACATTTACAGATTTGTAATATTTTTAGCTAATATTCATTTATATTTTAAAATATATTATACATTAAAATAAAGTTAATGAGTAAAATATTAAATAATTTTAAATTGTATAAAATTTTGATATTTATCCATCAAATAAATAATTAAATTAATAGAATTCAATATTTATAAAAATTATTAAATAAAGTTAAACAAAATTTATTCTTAGAACGAGTAATTAAAAAACAAAAGCTGAGTAAAAGAACTTCTATAAAAAAATAATAACTTTTCTCGCTTACTCTTTCTTTTCTCTCTCTGATCTGCCTCTTTTGTCTCTTCTTTATTCTTACTTCATGATTATTTTATAATTTTTTTTATATATCTTTTATGATGTTTTTTTTTAATTTAAGAGAAATAAAAATCCTCAAGTAGTTTCTACTTTATTTAAAAAGTTTAATTTAAAGTAACTTTTAATATTTAATGAGAAGTAAAATTAGATTAAACGTAGCCATATCTTATTATTGATCTTGTTGACTTTCTTTGACGTTAATAAGATGAGAATTTTTGTTTCGTTCTAACGTAGGATCTAATTTTAAATGGCATGTTTGTAAATTCCGACTAAGCATAGAAGATATTAGGAACAGAGGAAAATGTGTGGTAAAGGAGTTTTCCGTGGCACAAATGAATTTCCTAGTATTTTTTGGTTTTTTCCTTGTAAAGATCAATGTTTCAGTTTTTCAAGTTTCTCTCCCACCTATAATGGAGTCTTGTTGAATGATCGAGCAATCCAAATATCTCAAGTTTCAGAAGAAAGGTACAAGCTTTTCAAGTTTGAAGGAGAAGGTAGGTGAGGGGTACCATGGCACAGTTCACCACGCAGGGTCGCCTAAAGCTACTCTTCAATGGGGAGAATGTGTGTTCAATTTTGGAGCACAAGGACCCTTTTCTCTACAAGTGCAGATCAGTTCAGACCCACAAGAGAAGAGCAAGGTACATAGGTTCTTCCGCTAGAATTTACCATGCACCATCTATGAGTAGCAAAACCAACCGTTGTAATGCGGAGGCACGCCACACTGCTGGCAATGGGAGTGTTCATGATGAATATGATGATGAGGATGAGGATGATGATGATTATCATGATGATGGTGATGATGTGTTTGACCAAGATGGCTTGTCTTGCTTCCGGGGTTTGGTGTTGGACATAGCTTACAGGTCACTTCTTTCTTTCTTTGGTATCTTTTTTGCTATTGCTATGCTGTAACTTTTTTGTTTTTCCTGAATTTGTGCTCTACAGGGATTGGTAAAGTTCATTTGGGGTTTTACACTTCATGGTCTTCTGATGCTTTTGTAATTTTCTTTTTCTGTACTTTAATGATTCTGTACTTTCTAGCTTGTTCTATAGTGAGCTTTTAGTTAGGTGGTTGTATCACTCTAGGAAGACTGCGTGTCTTGGTGCTTTGGGAGTTTCGTGATAAGTTGTTGAATGTGATGTGCATTGTGCTATATTAGGGGAAAGTCCCATAGAAAAATTATGATAAACAATTGGTTTGATTAATTACCAAAGAGAAGGCTTTGTAGTATAGTTTTTTTTTTTTTGTATCCATGGAATAAGTGCGAAGTATTTACTGTCAAAAACAAAGACTAACTTCCGCCATGGATATAGATGTATAAATGCATACTTCTGCCATCAATGGTAGATGTATTTCTTACTTTTTAACTTTACATATTTGTCCACTTTAATTTGAGTTGAGCTTAACTCAACCTCAAAAGTTAGCTCATAATGATGTGAGGATTGCCTAAGCGTTTATGAGCTCTACATTGGTCATATCTATGGTCAATGTGGGATCTCAACACACTCCCCTTCAATATCAAATCTATGATAGGTTTTGATACCAACTTGAATTTGGATTGAGCTTAATTCAACTCCAAAAGGTAACTCATGAGGTGAGATTTACCTAAGCCTTTATAAGCTCTACTTTAGCCATATCTATAGTCGACCTAGAATCTCAAACTCAATATGTGTATTTTATCTTTGAGTGACTCTTTTATGGCATATTTGTTGTTTTCTTTGGGAATTCAGGATCACTATCCAGGAGCACTTGCATTATTTGTGGTGTGGGTTCTACACACACGTTTGTATTTCTCTCTATTTATTTTTTAATTGTTTTTTCAATCAAGATAAGATAAATATAAGAACCAAGTCAATAACGAGTTGGTTGATTAGCATGCTTGCGAAATTATGTGGTGTAATTGTTTAGTTATTGTCAATTTTTCAGGGATGAAATAGTGTATACTTTATAGCCTCAGTGTTTAATGTGTGTGAATAGTATGAAATTGAAACGACTTATTTTCTCTTGTATAGTCACCAATATCAAGACACTAAGACACCTGCTCAGTTGTTTGCTTATGGTTCTGACTGCTGTCATCCTGCTCCAGGCCAGTAAATGTTGTAGGCTGGAAACGTGCTATATGTTTGGAGTTTATGGAGAAGGTAAGATATTTTTGCTCAACCTTTTCATTTGTTATGTTAATTATTGTGTGCAATTAGGCTATTTAATGTAATTTATCATTTTGTGATTGACATGAATATGTGTAAAGTTTAACAAAACCTTGGTTGATACTTGATACTTGACTAAGCCATGCCATAGCATTTGCATAATGTATTGGTGGGATTTGGCTCCTCTAAAGTGAGTGGGTGCACTTTAGAGAATAAAGTGCACTGATATTTGTTGATTAGGAAATCAACGGTTGAGAATTATGATAAAATCAAATACAAATATAACAAAAGCTAAAGTTAATTACAATCTCAACTGTAGATTTTCTAATTAATGGTTATTTTTAGACTTTATCCTCTAAAGTGCAGTTCCTCTCTGTAGAGGAGCCAAATCCGTATTGGTAGGTAGTGGTACTTGCTACTATCTTAATCATAATGCATATTATCATTTCCAGAAGTAGAGTGTATTTTTGAAATTATCTTCCATTTGTTCGCATTTTTTGTCTCTGTGTAATCTAAACTGTTTTGTTGCCCAGGCCTAATGGTCAGTTTGCACATACCAAGACAAACACAGACACTAATGCTGATTCCAGCAACAACTTTTGACTCTCTCTTCATTTTAAACAAACACTGAAATATGGTTATTATGTTTTGAAATCTCGCTTTTCCAGGCTGATGTACTGGAGTATTATGCAAAGACAGTGAACTCCCCCAGTGGATCTTTCTATATACCAGCTGTCTTAAGGGTATGCACACAGTAATGCTCTTGGTTTATTAATATTTCTGGTACTAGCCACTGTTATAGTAAAACCACTGGCTACTTTACTATCAGCATGTAACTTTTGTATTTTATTATAAATGAATATTAAACAAATGGTTATTACTGAAAGTATTCTTGTTATTTGTCTGCTCCAATAAAGATGAACTCAACTTAATTTTATTTTGGTAATTGGTGCAGGTTCCTCATTTACTTCAGGTTGTTAAAAGAAGAATAGTCAAGAGCAATCTTAGTCGAAAAAATATACTATTTCGGGATCATTACACCTGTCAGTAAGTGCTCTATATTGAACTTTAATTTCTAGTAAATCTAAATGTTTAATTTCACTCATTCAACACAACAAACAGAAACTCCTTGGTGTTGCCAGTAGGCCAGGTTGAATAATCAATCAGGATTATCACTAGTGAAGGAAATTTAAGGGTCTTCACATATTTCTGTAAAACTGATATAACTAAGATCATACAGCACCAGGATTTAAGAGATTCAACCATGTGTTAGGAGTTAGGACAGAATGGTAGTTGCTTGGAAGATTAAAGGGAAGGCAAAGTAGTTAGTTATTTAGAGGGGATTGATTATATAGATGAACTGAGGGAAGTAAGGGTTGGGAGAGGATTCAGGTAAATGAATTTGGACAGAACCCAACAAGGGCTTGCTCAATTGTGAAAGGGGAAACTAATGGAGGAGAGACCTTTCTCCTTGTTCTGTTCACTTTCAGTCAAGCAATAAAATCATGCTTTTCTTTTCTTTTTTTCCATTGTGGGTTCCTAGCATCATGTATAGATCATCAGAATTGCAAATAGAGCAATTTATTATGTGGATGGATGATATCGCTGGTGTAAAACCAACTTTGTGATAGGTTGAAGTGCATATTCCTGGCAAAAGCCCAACTGACCATGCTTTCAGTTGTGCAATTTAAGTTTATGCTCACATCGTGGTAAGGAAATCCTAGATTTTTTTTTCCCTTTTAAAAGGAAAAGTTCTCCATTTGTGGGAGACATGAGACCTAGGAAAGAACTCCCTCCTCCTTTACTTTTGGGTTTAAAAATAGAACTATTGAACTAAGCATCAATTTACAGAACTATAACCTTAATCCAGCTGAATTTTACTTTTGGTTAGGGGTGGTTTCAAATTCCTAATCTGTAGTTTGGCACAGCAAGATTCATTCACTTAATTTATGAGAGTAAGCTAGTCTGAATTGTTAGGTATAAATTGTTATTTGTTCCTTATGGAAGTCCTTAGCTAGAATGAGTTTGTTGCTTCTATAGTGAAGAACTATGTATAGTGGATGTAACCCCTTCTCAACATTTCATGCTTGTGGAGTAATTATGACACTAACCAAAAACAGAATTGGGCAAAAGAAAAGAAGTATTTTGTTGATAGAATGGGATTGAACAGAAAAATAGGAGAAAAATCTCTCCTCCAAGGGTTTCCCCTTACAAAGGATTTCTCCTTTCATGAATAGCAAAGTTCAATCTGCAAAAATAATACAAGATAGAATGAATCCTTTCCCCTTACATCTCCTATTTATTTAACTCACTAACACCCCAAGTAACTAACTAATTGTTATAATTGTCCTAACTCCTAACAAATTATCAGTCTGAAGCAGCATCCTGTGTTTTATCTTTCATTAAAGCCTTTCTATGCAATTACCAAGAGCAGAAGGATGCAATGGTGATCTTACCTTTTTAAGTAATTAGGTTAGTTGAGATACAAGTATTTGTACTGATATGGTATTACCTATTACCTTCTCAACAGGTATTGCTCTTCACGTGACAATTTGACCATCGATCATGTTGTGCCCACTGCACTAGGTGGAGAATGGACATGGGAAAATCTAGTAAGATAATCTTCTATTCATTATAGAAAACACTGTTGGAAACTACATAATAATAAACATGTTCCACTTTCTAAGTTGCCAAGATTCATCATAACTTAAAAGAATAGAGTTAGAATTATTTGCCTAACTATTCTTTCTTGTAAATTGCATCTTGTATTTATTTTTTCATGTAATTATTCTGTATATATATCCCTAGGCTGAGTGTTTTTTGCTCAAGAAAATATCTGTCAAGTATTCTCTCAAATATTTTTTCCTTCCGTATAATTTTAAGCTGGTATCAGACTGGGATTATCCCATCACTGCTGCGCATGCATCCAGCCTTTGGACTTGGCCTCATTTGCTGTCTCTCCTGGGAATTTATGGCCAACCTTTGAAGTCTTGTCTCCAGAATTCATCTTTGCTGTTTTCTCTTTGTTCTAAACAGTTTTGTGGAAGCACTGTCCATGGTACTGTTTGATCATACCGTATGCTGGGTGCTTTCCAGAGGCTACTTTTCTCTGTCTGTTCTCTGATCATTGTTTGCTATTCAATTTGGATAGTGGGTTATTGTATCCATCATTGTTCAAGTCTTGGTTGTTCATGTTTGTCATTGTTTACCTCTATTCTGCTGCTCCTATTTTGTTAAAATTGTTGAATACATCCTAATGGATTTTGGACCAACCTTTGATTCCAACAACATTCTGTTAGATAATGAATGCAAAGAATACTTTCAACTTAAAGCAGCCCAATGAAGATCATCTTCAATTTCTGTATTCTGTACTGGTAATTCTGCAGCTTTTCTCTTTCATTCTATGCCAGTTGGATTCTGGTGCTTTGATCACATTGCTAGTAATCCTTCTCTTTTCTCAAATTTTTCATCCACCAAATCCCCTCATTTCTTCACCCTTGGTGATGGTTCAAAGGCCTGGAATTTGTCAAGCTGTACCTCTTCTTTCATTAACTTTGAATTCGGTTCTTTTTATTCTTAGGTGCCCTTTTAACTTAATTTCTGTAAGTCAACTTGCACTCTTAATTATTCCATAACCTTTTTTACTGAGACTTTTCATATGCAGAATTGGAGAACTAAAAAGTTGATAGGCATAGGCTTTGAGTCACAAAGACTACTATCTTCAACATCCATCATCTACCATAGGTGCTATTTTAGCATCCCCTAACTTTCACTGTTGATTAGATTGCCCAAAGCATAAAATTTAAAAAGATGATTCCTCATCTCTCCCATTTACAATCTTTTGAATGTGAGTCTTGTTAGCTTGGGAAACATGTTCGGGCTACTTTCCAAAGAAAGGACAATAGTCAGTTTGATCCCCCCTTTGATATTGTTCATTCAAATGCTTAGGATCCTAGTTGTTAGTTATATCCAAGGTTATAGGTATTTGTTTTTCATTGATGATTTCTCAAGATATACTTGGATATTTTTAATGAAAAATTATTCTGAAATGTTTGGTTTTTTCAAAATTTGTGTTCTAAAAATTCATACTCAATTTGGGCAAACTATTTGTATTTTATGTAGTGACAATTAAAGAATATTTTTCTCCACTCTTAAATTCTTTTATGTCTTCCTATGGTATGGTTCATCAATCTAGTTGTCCTACCTAATTCCCCACAACAAAATGACATTGCAAAAAGAAAACACCGTCACCTTGGGGAGGGTGGGGGGTTGCTATTTTTATTGCAGGTTATCTAATAAACTGCATGCCATCTTCGGTGAGTTCCTTATTCTCTCTTGTTTCCTAAAGAATCTCTTTACAAAGTTCCTCCCTGTGTATTTGGTTTTACTTTTTTGTGCATAATCTTTCTCTAGGTAAAGATATATTATCTGCTCCTGCTATCAGATGCATCTTTTTTTTTATTATTCTTGAGTGCAGAAGGGATACAAGTGTTACTCTTCTAAAAATCCTTTCTTCATTTATGCTGGTGTCACCTGTGTTACACTTTTCTTCTCTACATAGGTGGAACTAGATTCAATTTCTCTAAAGTCTTACCTGAACAATCCAATTGTTCATCCTCAAATTTTGAATCCTCAAGAAACAATAACTTCTTCCCAACCACAATAGTTTTTTTCCTTGCTCATTCATTACTTATCAGCTTTGTCCTTGTCATATGGCTCTAGAAGTTGTCCTTGTTCCAGAGTTGAGTGGTTCATCTCTTGCTCCTGTGTCTTCACCTACTTCAGTCCCACCTGAATCTCCTAGACTTACGGACTTACCTATTGCAGTTCATAAAAGTATCATTCTTCTCTTATTCCTCATCCCATTTATAATTTCTTGAACTATCATCATTTGTCTCTATCACATTATGCTTTTACTATTGCTTTGTCATCTATTTCTATTCCTAAATCCATCCAGAAAGCACTTTCTCATCCAGGATGGTGATAGGCAATGATTAATGAGAGGATGACCGTAGCGTGGAATCAAATCATACATGGAGATTGGTTTCCCATCCTCTAGGGAAATCTATCGTTGGTTGTCGATGGATTCTTACATTCGAAGTAGGTCCTCATGAAAAGGTTGATTGTTTGTAAAGCTCATTTGTTTGCTGAGGGATTTACTTAGATTTTTGGCCCTGATTATGGATATAATTTTCTCCTATTGTAAAATGGCTTTTGTTCAGCTTTTCTTTTCCATGGAAGCTACATATTATTGGCCTCTATATCAGTTGGATATCAAGACTGTCTTTGAACATGGTGATTTAGTTAAAGAGGTCTCTATGGAGTAACCTTTGGGGGTTTGTAGGTCAAGGGGAGTCCAGATTAGTCTATAAATTGCATATGTCCTTGTATGGCCTCATAGATATTTCTGTGCATAAAATAGCTATAGATAAATTAGTGAAGATGATGCAATGAGTGACTCAATGCCTGTCATTTGTCTCTTCTGGGACAGGTTAACCTAAAATATCATTTCTTAGGGTTCTATTGTTATTGTTACACTTTTATTTCCTAAGAAGCGTTGAGTGTTTGACATGGTAGAAAAGAAGCTGGGTCCAGCAAGTATTTAAACTGCACTCCAGTAATTGAAGCAAGCATGTGAGTCTTTCCAACACCCTCTCTCTACAAAGGCTTGCCAAAATAGCCAATAGGCAATGCCTACTAGAATAGGGTATTGATAGGCCAAATTTTAATAGACCTATGAAGGTCTATGTCAGCAAAAATAAAAGGCAGTTATAATTTATGTATGAGGCAGTTATGTTTTTTATACGTGGCAGTAGGCAATTATGTTTTTTATATGTGGCAGTAGGTAATTATGTTTTTTATATGTGGTAGTAGGCAGTTATTTTATACATTTATCAGTTATTTAGTGTCAGTAGAGTGCAGTTATTGTTTGACATTATTAGGCAATATTTTATTAAACAGTTATAGGTGTTTTAGGGAAATATGTATGGTTGGCAGATACAGAAGGTGGGGTATTCGAGTTTGCATGTTTGTTTGAGAGAGAAAAATTCTCTATTAGTGCCTAGACTTGTGTTTGTGAGGATTGTAATTATGGTTCTACCCAGAATTATTATCAATTGAACTCTCTTACTTGTATGTGCAATCTTTTGAGTCTAACAGTGATACATAAAGATGGGCTATATAAGCTTTGATGCCATGTCAAGAAATTTTGACTTGTTTATTTCTATGATTCTGTTCTAATCCATAAAGAGAAAAAACTCATTTACGGTCATTAATGAGTTACACAATAATTCTAATTCCTAATTTGTATTTTGTAACCTAAATTAGGAAGTCTAAGATATACAATGAATGGCCTGATTCATTCCCATTTCTAATAAGCATATAATTTGGAAACAATAATAATGGCCAATTCCTAATATAAAGCACATAATCAGGAAACAATAATAATGTCCAATTCCCTTATTAACGGTACTTGATTTGACTTCGAGCTAACAGAAAAGCTCAATTAAAATTTGATACATAATACAAGTAGAAACAGAAAGCTTCTGTGAACATGATTAAGTGAATGTATTATATGCAAACAGAAGTGAACTTGGCCTTTAAGAATGCATAAAATGGGTATTCACTTTGATATCGATTGTAGAGTCTAGATTATAATTAGTATGCCATGCATGTCACGTTACTACCATTATTATCAAGAGGAGGGGTAGCAAGTGAAAACCTAATTACAAATGAAGAGTTTCATCTTGCTAAGTTCTTAATTGAATGAAGAGGGAAGGAGAGGGAGGATATTTGTGAGTGGTCAAAAGCCTGCATGCCTGTTTTTCCACATGTCAACTATCAACCTTTCACTTGATATGGAGTTCATATACAGTATTTGCTGATGACAGGTGACTGCTTGTGCCAAATGCAACTGCAAAAAGGGTAAAAAAACTTTAGAGGAAGCAAAAATGAAGTTGATTAAGGTCCCAAAGGTACCACCTACTTAACTAACTACAACATATATGCTTTCTTCCTATGATGGCTTGGCATAAAAGAGCAACATGATGGCTACCAAGAAGGGGTTGCCAATGTTAAAATTCCAACTTCCTATTACATTGTTTGATGGAAACATACTACCTATTTCAACATATTCATGCGTTTTAATGTTTCCTTTTCCATGATTAAGTAGAATGTTACTCTTGTAATTCCAGGCCCCAAAGGACTATGACATTCTTGCCATACCTCTAACTGCCGCAGCTCTAAGAATGCTGACATTAAGAAAGGGAACACCTGAAGAATGGCGTCAGTATCTAAGGTCTCCTTGAGTTAATCTACAGTGATAGTTGTATAGTTCTGTATGTCATGTCTTGTACACTAAATTTCTCCTTGCTCACCCTCCCCCCAACAAAAAATAAAAATTAAGGAAGAAAAAAAAATCCTGATTTTTAGGTTATTTTAAGATACTTCAATTTGATAAAGAAATTCATTGTAAACAGTGCTTTTCAATCCCAATGATTGTGTAAAACCTATGCTTAAGTTCCTGTCTGAAGTTACATATTAACATTGCCAGACCTTCTTCACAGGACTTGGTTTTATACCTACTTGTTGGCACATGGATTAGTATGTGGTAGTCTTGGTGAAATGTAAGAATTGATATGTAACTAATCTATCCTCAGATTTTACCCCTCATCTATTATGTTTCTCTACCCTTGTGAGTTAGAACCAGTTGTCATAAGTAATTAGTAATCCAAGGGGGCAACCATCTCATTCTAAATTTGAAATATTCACCCCCATAAAATTTAGAACTGATTATCTTTCTTTCAAGATATAGTAATGGGGTCACATTATTTAGTCTTTAGTGCACCCACATTCAATTTCATATTAGATGAGAATGCAGAGTTGGTGCAAGATCCGTACTAGTAAGTAATGCATGGCCCGACCAAAAGCTGAACAACATCCACACAAACGGTTGATACTAATTTAGGAAGAGTCATTCTACTTACACAAGTTTAAATTCAAATGAAGTAGACATTTTCACTCTATGCTAATAAACTAAAATAGAATGATGCGAAAATGATTCTATATAGATTTATTCATCATTCATTCAGACTAATATCTAATCATGTCAAAACCATGCTAGATATGCTTAACAATTTGGAGATATGGATTTCTGAATTCTGATCCATCTTTCCTTCTCGTGCTTTAGTACCACGTAATGTCCCCTACATTTTATATGGTAGCCCAGTAGGAGTCTTCCGTTCTGCTACTGCACATGGTTCTCTGTTTGAATTGAGCAACATGTGTTGATCTGCAAATAGCAACACTTTATGCATTGGTTCAGAAATGGACCTAACACATTACCTGTAGTTATGCCATTTACATTTATGCGCTAGAGTCAGGGTTTTATTATTAGTCTATGTACTTGAGAGGCAGATGCAAATAAAAGATAAATTATATTCGTACCCTCCGAGATTCGTCAAATTTCCTTGGACACTCTTCTCTTTTTTAGTCTTATACTATTTTTTTTTTTAGTTATTTGAAATACATTACATTGACACATCTTATTATTCAAGAAACACGTTAGATTGTGGGTTAAACAGGTCTAGTACAACCTGAAGAAATCTTAGATAATTTGCTCTAGATAAAATGTTGACACCTTGCATTGCATACAACTGCAGTTTTTTTTTAGTTCTAAAACTCTTTTCAAAATGAATAAAGGCTCTATATAAGTTGTACATATAAATTGTTATTATTTGATTATTTATTATAAAACATGCGATTATGATCATTTCATATTAATTTAGAATTTTACGGACTTCATTTTTATTACAATTTTCTATTAGTTTATTTTTTAATTTATATGATCATGAAAATAGATATTCAATTACCGCCAATTTAATCTCGTTCAACTATCAACCAATAATAGTAAATGTTTTTAGTTTCTATAAAATACATGATTTTTTATATTGATTTCTATAAAAAATTATTTTTCATTCTTATAAAAATTAAAAATAATCATTTTTATCTCTGTAAAATTAGTAAATTTTAGTTATTTCTGTATAATATATTTATTTATTTTTATCTCCCCAAATTCAAAATCACTATTTTTATTACATAACACTCATTCTAAAGTATATAAATAACATCTAACATAATATTATAGATACTATTAGTATTATTTGAAATTATTACTTGATCTTCCATTAAATACATAGATAATTAACGAGGGTTACAGATAAAAAAATAAAATTAAGATAAAAAATAAAGATTTTTTTAAAAAACTAAAATAAATAAAGACTAAAAATGTATTTAAATCAATCATAAACGATTGCCTTTATCAATTTAACGATGATATAATTATAAAAATATTGCGTACAAGTGGGATAGCAATAACATGAAGGGGTGTTCATGTAACGTTACTCATACTATTAATCATGTAGTAGGAGTCTGGAGGGGGAAAATGAACAAGGAAAATAATTTCACACACGACTTTGTGCATACTACAATGGTGTAAAAAATGTAAAGTGGGTTTGGTGTGGTTATAATAATTAAACTCTGGTGGTGTAAAAGTGACGTGGATTGCAAATAGCACATCTCCTCAAAGAAAAAGGGTGGAATTTGAAAGTTGCATGTGGCACAGCCGCACAGGACGTTCGAGCAGAGCAGATTGATGGATCATGAAAAGAATCCATCCTAATTCTAATGTATCCGATTATCCATCCGGTGGGGACACTTTCCTTTGCCACATTATTGTTTATGAGGGATGTTCATATCATATTTTATAATATTTTTTTAACATACTTTTATTGATAACTAAAATTTATTCAATGTTATAAAATGTATTACTTAACTAACAAATACATAAATTGACTGATATAGGATAAAAAAATATTTTTGTTGTCCCGTTATATGCCTTAAATGAAACATTAGTTAGAATTTATTAACAAATTATCAGTATTATAAGTGATGAGTTGAAATTAAGTATTTAGAGGAATTACTTTGCTGCTTATGAAAGTCTTATTGGGCTCATTTAGTATTATTTCCAATTATAGGCTTTATCTAATTATAAAATGTGTTTTTTAACCATCAAACTCGTTAATCAACTTACACAAAAAAGATAATAATAATTTCGAGTCTAAATTTTATAGTTAGAATAAATAAATATTGTGAGAGAAAACTTTAACTCCCACAAAATTCTATTTCACTTGAATGATGATTGTCTCACTTGAAAAAATAGAGGAGAAGTCGTAAAAAAAGGAAAGTGTTACCTAACGCTTTTGATTTATTTATTAAATTGTTTGATTGAATCCCTGTGACCCTTCACGCCTCATCTGATGAAATAATTGCTTGCAGTGCCCCTCATTTGTAGAGTAATGAGTGATGATTCATAAGACCTCATCGAGTCCCATTTCCAATCAAACTAGGGAATAGTGCTCCATTCATTATTTAGTTGTGCCCATTTTCTTCCAACCCAGGGCAGTCATAGACATCAAGTTATAACTCGAGAGAGAGAGAGAGAATATAGGCAAGTCAAAGAAAGCATAAGAGGTCACTCACTGAACACTTTTAAATGTTGTTTGATGGCTGTGTACCATGTGTATGTCTGGTCACTTGCAGTCACAGAAAACAAGGGTTCATGCTTCATTTTCAAACACTTGGGTGGTGGCTTAATTGGCTACTTGTTCAAACCAATTTGTGTTCAAAGTTGAGAGTATTTATGGGGCCTACTGATTTGTGACCATGACCTAGTTGCATGCATCTATCAATGGGTGATAATACAAGAATGGGTATTATTGTGGTTGATAGGAGATTGAACCCTTTTATTTAGACAACATAGCATGGGGAGATTTTGGATGGGAAAAGACCAAAGGCCCATTGGTTATGTGCAAGGCCAGGAGATAGAGAGGACTAAGGACTACTCAAATTATTCATACGTAGTTCGTTATGTAACTCTCTACGACCTGTTTCAAGCTGCTTCTTTCAAGATCATTCATTTTCGATTAATTACTCACCCAACTTTGGCCCCACCACACTTCATCATGCACATATGGGTGGTGGATTTTTCCTTTTCTTTTAATTCTTTAGTTGTCAAGCAATCAATCATAAACCATATTGTAGTTTTGGGGTTTCATGGTGGTTTAAGTTATCAAATTCAAACATGCATGCATTTGTTCATGAGTTTGTTACAAAAATTTGGAATTTGAAATTATCAAATGTAAAACTTTAAAATTTATTTTTTATTTATTTTGAAGTTAGTGTTAATTATACACTTACACCTTATACTGTAAAACTATCATCTAATAAATTATTAGTTATTTGTAATTTTACATCATACTTTAAAATTGCAGCTATATATGTTAAAATACGTTTCTTTCAATAACCTTGCAACATTCTTGGATTGGGAAGTCAATTTTTACTGTTTTAAAGAAATTGAAATAATTATTTTATTTAGTTTTTCATAGGTATTTTTTTATATAGATAATCATGATTAAAATACAGTTAAATGTTAAACATGAGTATCCATTCTAACAAATATTCAAACCTTAGTTTTTACCATAGAAGACTAATATTTTTTTTAGCCCCAATTTCAATTGGTTGACAATTTTTAGTTCTATAGAATATTGGAATAGTTTATGCATTTGACCGGTGACAACATGTTTAGGGTGAGTTTAATTTAAGCATTTCAAGATTAATTTACTAAAAACTCTTTTTCAAATTGAATAACAGAAATTATATAATTCCGTATAACAAATAGGTAAAAGCAATTCAGAATCCCCTATTGGTGGAATTAGAAGAAATTTGTCAGCGAGGCTTGGGCGAATAAAACACCAATTATTTTTCGGTGGAACGTGGACAACATGCTAACTCCTAGACATAAATTAGTGAAGTTTATCGATATTTTGTGGTTTCTTTTAATCAAACTCTTAAATTTAAGTCTCATGAATAAATAAAAAATATAGTTAAAAAAATATTTTATTAAAAGTAGTTAGTTAATTTTTCTAACAAAGACTAAATATTATATGGATTCATGAAATTCTTTTGTTAATTTAGAGATGAATAGAAGTTTTTATCCTAATTTTTTAAACGTGCAATAACCTCGTATAAGTTGATCTTGCATTTAGTGATAAAAGTAAAATATATTAAGTTAAATATATCGGATTAAATTATAATTTATCCTTAATTTAATGATTTTCAGTACAAATCCATAATTTTATGTTAAAATAGGTCAAAAGTGTAATTTTTTGAAAGATATATTATTCTTACAACAGGTTTTTTTATAACACTTCTTACAATGCTTATTTTTTCCATTTCTTTCCATAATATTAATCATTTTATTACTATTTTTCTTTCTTCTCTTCTTATTTCTCTTTTTATTCTTCTTATTTCTCTTTTTATTGTATAATTTTTTTGTATAAAAATTGTATAAATGCAATTTTTCCTTTTTTTTAATAAAAAATCAATAATAGCTGTGCGTACATAAGAAGCACGTGAACAACCGTAATACTTAAACTTAACGCGTATACATATCTCATAATACCAATATTTTATTTTATCTAGAACCATCTATATTTAGAAACCACATTGAGCATTTAAGTAATCCAAGTTTACTAGTTGAGTAGGATAAGTTCACTATAGATAACACAACTTTCTTCCTATATTTTTAGTTTATGTGCGTTATTAAGAGCTCAATATCAATAGTTATATTAAAATATGTCATATTATTGTTTTGCTTCTTCTTACGTGCATATTATTACCCATCAATTTGAACAAAATATAATGTTGCACTTTCACCATAATAAGAAAGGTAGTGGTAGTGTACTTGTGTTAGATTAACAAAATTTGATACATTAGTTGGTAAATAGTTGGGTCGTTAATAAGACTAGTAAAGATTCTTACCATGTATATAAAAAGACTTTATATTAAAAGAAGTAATGTTCACTTTATGTCTCTGAAAAACTTGTCCTTGCTTATTTATTGGTTGGAAAATATACCTGGTGTACATAGGAAAAAAAAAAGTTAGATAATAAAATCTGAAAAATGGGTTAGTTAAATTGCAATTGCCCTTAATTTGATGTTGTGTACTCAGCGTATTAATGAACTTTCCCTTCCCTCCCCGTCATTGGACCACAATATGAAGTGACTCAAAACTTGGGAAAAAAAAAAAAAAAGATTTTGGAAGAATCTGAATGTTAAACATTTAAAATGAATCTGAAACTGCCAGAACCAGTCTGTGCCCTGCCCTCTTGGACTCTTCCAATGCATCTTTTGATGTTTTGCAAAGCAAAAGTGAAAGCGGGGCATCTAATAGTTACTTCTGTCTGCAAAGCTAACTCACTCTTAATATTTTACCCTCAAAACAAAGGGAAATTTCCAAAAAGAAATAAATAACTTTATTTTGCTTAATGAAGAAAAAAATTATAGTTTATTCTATTTATATGCCAAAGGCAGAAAAAACAAGGGGAGAACATAAAAGGAAAATACCAAAGTATAAGTAACGTATATATAAATAAATAAATGAAGTTTTAGGGTAAAGAAAGTTAATGTAAGATGGTGATTGGTGTGTGTCTGCATGAGATAGTGATGTTAGCTTTCCCTCTGATAAATTTGATTTGTTTTCTTTTTCGCTTTTAACCTTTTATCTGCCGACAAAAAACGAAGGGCCATATTAATAAAGGGTGCCCTGAGACAAAGGGTTGAGTTCTAACTTGGAACACCAATTTTGGCTCTCTCACTCTCTCATTTTCTTCCCTTTCATATCCCCTCTCTTGTTGGTTCAAAATTACAACACAGTCTTGAGTTTTAACCTTATGAACATGGATATGTGCCAAAATGTATCAGTTTCCAGTGAGTGCCAACAAGAGCAGATCCTTGCCCCTTCTTGCTCAAGCAGCCTTGATGACCTTTTCTCTGCTCAGAACACGGTCAGTGTGTCACTTTAATGTTGCCTTCTTCATTTTTACCTTATCTGGCACTGTTCTAGCTTAATTCCCTTGACCTTCCTAGTTCTTTCCAAGTTCTACAATCATGTTTTCTTTCTTGGTTTGAGAAAGTGGTTCATGTTTTGGCTAACTAACTATGTGTCTATATCTTTACCAAGTTTGTAGCTTTAATTTTGTACCACTTGGTGGTGTATTTAAATAGTCCTTTCTGTTTAATTTTTGGATTCTTTCACAAAACATGTGCAGGAAGTGGATGTTGAGTTGGAGTGGCTTTCAGTGTTTGTTGAAGACTGTTTTTCAAGCCCCCCAAGCTGTGTCTTGGTACCTGCTAGTGTTCAGACTACAAGCAGCAACCCTTCAGGCACATTGAAGAGACCCCAACAAAATGAGTCTCCTTTGCAAAATTTTGCTGTGCCTGGGAAGGCCAGGAGCAAAAGGAAAAGGCTTTCAGCCCCTAGAACCAAGGACCCCTTAAGCATCTGGTCACACCATTTGAACCCCCAAAATGAGGCCTTGAGTTCTGACCCCCCTCTACTCAAACAGGCTTATTGGTTGGCTGACAGTGAACTCATTATGCCTAAGCCAAAGGAGGAGCAAGAGGTGACCAAAGAGGATGCACAATTGGTGGAGAAGGGGATTGTCATTGTGAGCAAGGAAAGCTTTGAGGACTCTGACCTTGAGGGTGGCAATGGTCAACATCCAATGCCAAGGAGGTGCACCCATTGCCTGGCTCAGAGGACCCCACAGTGGAGGGCAGGACCATTAGGTCCAAAGACACTATGCAATGCATGTGGAGTCAGGTACAAGTCTGGTAGGTTGCTACCAGAGTATAGACCAGCCAAGAGTCCTACTTTTGTAAGCTACTTGCACTCCAATTCCCACAAGAAAGTCATGGAGATGAGGATGGCTGTTTACTCTTCTATTTCTAGTGACCAGTAGTGGTTTTTGCCACTTATTTTTATGTAAATCAAACTTCAAATTTTAGGAACAAACTATTTGGAAACAGAGATACTATTAAGGGGAGTGGTTAGTGCTATGATTCATTATAGGCACATTTATATGACTTAATATCCACTTTCATTTGTCCTTCCCTTCCTCGGAGCTATATGCATTGCTCTTTCACTTAGACAAATTAGTATTTTATTATTCAGCTTAATTTTTATACACTATGACTTACAACTTCAATCGATCAGAAATATAACTTTTAAAATAATTATAATGAAAATCAACAAACTTATTATTTAACGGTCTACTATTAAATAACATTCTTTATTCTTGTTACAAAAAGAATGTAGAAGTTGAGAAAAACCTTTTGTTCTCAACCCCTGCACATATTGTGAATTGATACCAAGGTATTTTTCCATTTCTACCAAAAGATTAGGGTAGAAGTAGGACTCAAAAGGCATATGAATATAGGTAGATTGTAGAGTCACCAAGGGCATGTAAGTCATTGTCAATGGTGAAGGGTTTGCCAATGAGTTATGGCGCTTCCATGACTTTCCCCTTATTTGCCATTATCCTCTGGTCATTTTTTTACCTTTGAATATTTTCTTTAAGACAACAACGACGTGAATTTTGTTCCACTGGGTATCGTATTCTGTCAGTATAAGCATGTGAGAGTGCTCTTAATTTATTTATACTTGGCAGTTGGCATGCACTACCACAGAGAAGATAAGGTCATCCATTACCATATGCACATGCACATGCACGTGACTTTCAAATTCTCAACAAGGTAAACCAAATGGACTGAAGAAGATCGGAATTTCTCAAATTTCATTATTTTATTTTATTCCCCTGCATTATTATGATTTTATTCTTTTTTTTTTTTAAAAAAAAAAGGCATATATGGGAAACAGTTTTCTCAAGAAATTCTTGTCGCTGCGTTCCTCTTCTCCACTCTATTATATTCTATCCTCTTTGGAGGAGAAACACCAAACCGAAATTTCAGAAATATATAGCGTTTCTTTGGATTAGTTTATTAAAAAAAATCAGAAGTTTTAATATAGCTTTTCAACCAAATAAAAAGAGTTTAATAGTTATATTGTATGTTGTAGAACAATTCTATTTTTATCTAATTATAAATCATGCACAATTATTTTATCTATAAAATAAAAATCAAAACAATCGGTTAACAAATATACTGTAAAATAATTATGTGACGTGATTAATTATTCTACAAGTTGGTTTGATGAAATTTATAAGAATCTTGCTTTCTTTTTCCTTTAGGAGCAGCAAATGTTAGTTAGTAATGTAACACCATAACTTTATAATAGTATTTGTGCTTAGGAAGTATCATATCCTTTTTCTAATTTAGACTAATGTCATATTTCTTTGCTTTACCAAAATTTTTAAATGAATTTAATAGTTATGTCCTTCCCGTTTAAGTTATGTATTATAAATGTAAACAAATTAATTATATATAATAATTTATAATTAAATAATTATATAAAATTATTTTACACTTTAAATATATAATTTATTTTTTAAAATTTTGTTATTGTAAAGAATTATGGTCATTAATTTAAATTTTCAATAAAGTCAAATTTTAATGTATCTGACGTCACTCAATTTATTAATCTTAATACTTTATTAAATGATTTACTCTGACTTTGGCTGTTTAATTAATTTTCGTTTTAAAGTAACCGTATTTTACAAGCTAACAACAACTAACAAGTTACAAACTTAAATTCCTCAAATGAAAGATAAAATTGAAGTCCTGATCAGTGAATGATTCAAAACTCAAATCGAAATAATTCAGCATCAATTAATTAAACAAAACAAGTTGGTAAGTTTTTATTTTATTTTTTTATACTCGTGCGATTGGTAAATGGTGACTAATAATTTTTACTTTAAATATTTTATGATATATGTAATGTTATTATAATAATTATTTAGTTAAATTTTTATTTTTAATTATAATTTAATTTTTTATTTTAAAATGAGATAATATCTTATAAATATTTATATAACAAATCATCAAAATATTTTAAAATAAAGTAAGCATTTATCAACATGTATATCCATAAAAAAAAATTACTAAAATTTAAGTATTTATAATAAAGAATTTATTGAATAAAATTTTAATTAAATTTTTTTTCTAAATTGATTCTAAATATGAATTACCTAAATAGAATGCAAATTTATGCAAAATTTGGATTTTTTTTTTCTTTATTTTTATTAATATAAATTTTCTACACGAGGAAGAATATTCAAAATAGATTTAGGAGTTTAAGAAAATCCTTGGCGAGCTAGAGTTTGGTGGAATATTTGTAAGGACTCATTCAATCAAGTCAATACATGCAAAAAAGAAAAAAAAATGTAGTGTAAGTAGAGTTTAGAGAGTTCTTTAATTGAGACCTGTAAGAATTACTTATATAGCTCTTGTTAAGGTACGATGATGTCTTTTATGCGATAATGTATGAGAAATGTCTGTGGACGAATCTCTCGATTTACATTGTCTTTGTTAACGAATTGCATACATCATTCAATGTTTTACACTTGTATGAGTCTTGATATGTGAGGAAGATTCTAAAACCGTGAGGGTGTTGAACTATGGTGGGATAAATAGGTTTTATGGTATTAGACTAGTATTTTTATTTATTTATTTATTTACTTGTTGAAATATCTGGTATAGGAAAAAAAAACAAGTAGATTTATGTACAAGTGAAATTGTCTCAATGAGATTTAATCCTTAAGTTACTGTGTCAAAGTGAAAATGAAAGAAAAAAATATATTATAAAATTATATTTTTTTCAAAAGAATCGAACACGGTAACATTCACACAGCTGCTCAACTAAGTAAATATGATTTTAATACCTTTATTAAACTGGAGATGAGGTTCCTATGTCCTATTAATATGATAGAAAATAACATAAATATTAATAAATTACTTTCTAATACAGTGTTTTTTTAATACATTTGTTATTATTTTTTAAAATTAACATGAGATTTATTAAATGAGGTATTTTTTATTTCTTATTTTGTGGGTTCTGCTCTCAAATTAATAGGTTTACATAATTTTAATTAATACAAATATTTTAAAAACGTATCAAAGAAATTTTCTAAAAATAATGTGTGATGTATATATTATTGGACGTGGGTCCAATAGGACTTACTAGTCAGCATTCTTACGCATTAAGTAGTGATATATTTATATAATCTGAATAATACATTCTTTAAACATACATGTTAAAATATCCTTTGTTATTAGTTTACTTTAAAAAAAAAGTAAAATATTCCTTAAAAAGAAATGCTTGATTCATGAGATAATTATATTGAAATTTTAAAATGAATTATATAATTATCAAGTAATATCAACAAAATTGATTATAAAATAAGTTATATGAAACAATTACTTAATTTTAATTCTTTGTCAGTGCCAATTTTATTATATAATCGTGTATAATCAAATTATTAGAAATATTTGACATTACATGTCATGGAAGTTATATATCTTTTAAGAATATAACAAAAAAATATTATTATATTATCATCTAATTATAATTTATCAACTATCATATCAAGTCAATTCGATCATTTTTATAATAATTATTTTAAAATTTATATTAATAATAATTTTTAATTAGTTAACTATATATAAAAATTAAACTTGTAACAAAATATAATGAGATAATTTTTTTTAATTAATAATTTCTAAATAGTAAATATTCTACCCGTCTCCTTCCTAGCCCTTCATAGGCTTTGCAAATGGGCCATTCAAGAGCTTTATTAGGGGCCCTCAACTAAGTTCTACAAAGTGGGACCGAGATAAATAAATAAAAAAAATGAAAATTTTGATTAGGTAACGTCCATAATCCCAATGAATTTATAATTTGGGCTTATTCATACATATTTATGTGTTCATGTGTATATATTGGGTAACGCAAAAGAAAAAGCCTTGTACTTATTTAATTGAAATACACTTTTTGACGAAGCTATTGTATTAAATATTAATCCAAATAATTGCGTGAATATTATTTCAATTGAAAAGATAGGCAATCTAACCATAGCTATGTTAAGACCGTAGCAGCGGCGGAAAGCGCTTCCGCTCTCGGCTTCCGCTCCTATCACTATCGTATCTAAAAAATATTTATTAGTAAATTAAATTATAGTGAATTATTCGAAGAAAAAATATTTTATACATCAACAATATAAAAAGTTTTTATAATATTATTTAATTATTATTTATCATATATACTAAATTTACTTATTTTTATAATAATTAATTAAAAATTATACCTACCATAATTTTTTTATTAATTAATAATATATATATATATATATATATATATTATTTCAACGACATTATATAAAAATTAAATTTATTCAAATCTTATCCAATAAAATTATCTATATTTATTTAATAAATAAATAAATTTAAATTTGATATTAGATTCAATTATATAAATAAATTAAATTTAAATTCTATAGACTTAATATTAAAAACACCTAAGTAATTTGTGTTTCTCTCTATATATAAATTGTAATTTTATCTTAAAATGATCATTATGTTATTTTTATGCTCAAATATTCTTTTTTATTTTCTTACTTTACTTTTCTCTACTCTTTTAACATTAAAATATATATTGCATATTTGTAAACTTAAAAATATTTAAAATATATTTGATAAATAAAATTTAGTTAAGATATAAATAAACTAAATAAATAAAATATAAGCTTTAAATTTAGTTTATTTAAATAAAAAAATCAAACTAAAACATTCTATTATTTTTTATAAGTCAAATTTAAACTTTAATTAAGCAATTAAATTTACTTAATTTATTTACACTACTAAATACAAATACTTATTTATGATTGTCAAGGAGAAGGTAGATATGTATGGTTACTGGTGAGTGTGTGGAAAATTTAAAATTGAATTATAAAAATAAAAAGTAAAACATAAGTATTTTATGTAATTTGTCCAATAATTTAAAATTAATTTTCATAAAATTATAAAAAAAATAAAGTAACAAATTTTTGTTAATTTTATTTTGTAACAATAATTTACTTAAATAATTATTAATGAATGATATAGATTTTAGAGAATTTTTATCATTATATAAATTATTGAATAAAAAATTGAGAGTTAATTATTGAGTTGGTATCAATAAAGTGATGAGATACTATAAAAGAGAAAAAAAAAATACATGTTTATGTACATGCAGTTTAGGAAGGAGAGATTGAGGGGAGGTAATCAAGTGACAACTTTCACTTCAAGTTATTTATTTATGCTAGCTCATGGTGTTACATCTTGGAAGAGTGTCAAACAAACCATTAAAATTAGCTTGACTATGCAAGTTGGATTTGTTGCTTCTTCTAGTGTTGTTTCTCAAGCTATATAGAATGTTCTTATTATAAGTTTTCAAAATGTTGATTTCTTCTCTAAACCACTAAGGATTTATTGTGAAATTAATGTTGCAATTTACTTGATCAAGAACAACAAATCCTATAGTAGATTGAAGCATCTAGAGTTAAATCACTTAACTATTCCAAATTTATTGAAGAATGGAAACACAATTGTTAAACACATTGAGACACACTTGATATTACCAAATTCATAATTAAGGAATATAAATCGACCATCTTCATAGAACATGTCATGAATACATGTGTATCAAGTTGATTTGATATACTTGATTGGTAGGAGTATTTTAATAATTATGTATTTGTTTGCTTTGCATAGTACACTTTTTAATTATTAATGTGTGCATATAATTAGTGTACCTAGTGAGATATGTTGGATGGCGTATAATAATTTGTTTATATTTAAGCAATATGTCAATTTTCTTACTTGGTACGAAAGCCAATTGTTCATGCTTGGAGAAGCATGTTACTTATTTTTGCTAAAATGAATATGCTATTCTTATTCATATGGAGTATCATAATTACCCTATTTTTGATGAACATGATAACATCTCATGTCTTCGTGGAATGGTGTCTTTTGAGGATAAATCATTGGAGCATTGATATTAGAAATAACATTATTGAATTGTTGGTATGGTGTTATTCTTAAATTATATTGTTGTGTTAATTATTTTAGTCTATGTTATCAAATATGTCAATTTGAGCTAACTAAGCTTATTTAAGTCAATCCATTGTATGTAAACATATATTTGGATGAACCACTTAATTCATTTACATACAGATTGACTATTTGATAGTCCAACTCTAACCAATATGGGCTACACGTCAAATATGACTCATTTTTGTTATTATTGTTTAAATTACTTTACATTGACTTCAATAATACAATAAATAACACACATATAACATCTATATAAAACTATCAATTTACTATCATATTTTGGCATTGGTGCACTCATATATCAACATCTTATGTTTCAATATTTGAAAACTCTTTTTGTTTATTTTCTTAACATACAAATATAACATAATAAACAAAATTAGTTCAAATGAACAATGATGAAATAATTAAAAAAAAAAACAAGTCAAGTAATTGTCTTGTTTATTGCTTAGTTGGGCTAAATTTTGATTGACCCCAAGTTTTTATAGCTCAACTCAAACTATGAGTTATTCAAGCTAACCAATTATACTTAACCTATTTTGATACTCTTAATTATTAGTGTCACCATAAAGTGTTCCATAAAAAAAAATGTAATTATCGTCATAATTCAACATTGTCAATTTTTGAGATTGGTCATATTAAATGTGTTATATGGTGGATACTCATTTTTCATGACCACATTATGAAACTAATTGTCAACATGAGTAATTTTTACAATAAATTATTTTTTAATAAATCTTTTTATCATCATTATTCGAGTAGGAGAATGTAAGAGTATTTCTTAAAGTATGTTGTCACTAACTAATATTTAAATATTTTTTTAGGAGGATGTTATTAGAATACGTCAAGAGAAAGTCTTATAGTCAGTCAAGAGAAAGTTATCTAATCAATCAAGCCTATTACACTTGATTGAATTGATGCACTTGCTATTAATGTAGACATATTCCTTAGTATCACATGATAAGAATGATTACTAGGGGATACATCATTATAAATGGAAGTTAAATATTCATCAAATCTTAACTCAAGTAATTTACCCATTGAAAGTTTTGAAAGTTACATCTGAACTTGATGATTGTAGAGGAAGACTAAGCATTTGAAGAAAATTAATCATCCATTCATAGTTCAAACAAATAGATAAAAAAACTACATGTATAATGTTATATAATCATATATGGTTTCACAAATTTTTTCATGTTACATTTTATTGAAATTCAACTATAATGTCCATTTTTTTTTTGTTAAAGTAAAAGCTAAGAAGAATGATGTTGTTTCATTATTTTGATTAATAATAACTTCTGTAATCATAATTATTTATTTTATTCAATATAAATATTTTTCTCTAAAACAAATTCAATACTAAAAAGCCTTTAAATATTACATTGAATTTTTACGGATAAAAACTTGTATTAAAAATATTTTAATAAAATTAAAACTATTACAACAAATAAACACAAAAAAGGGAATTGAATTATGTTTTATTAATTTATGCAAAACTTTTCGTAAGAACCATCTGATAAGATAAAACAACCAAATCTGAGATTTCATAAGACACAGTATTTAATGAAAACTATTTTTCTTTTTATCTTTAGTTAAAATAAATAAAAGATAAGAGATAGAAATAATCACACAATGTTTGATACTGGTTTGTCTTAAAAAGACTATGTCTAGTTCTAGGTAACTTATCAAGTTTTTCATTAAAAAAAAATCATTTGTTTACAAGTATTCTTTTAAATAAACCTCATCAAACTTACCCAAGTATTTTTTCAATTGTCTCTCCAAGCAATAATACCAAATATTTTTTACACAAAACTTCTTCATGTTTTAACCTTCTTCAAATGGTGAAAAAGTTTGTAGATGGAACTAGGTGACTTTTACATCTTACAAACAAATATATACTTAGTTGGGAGTCTTTGACCACGGAAGAAAATATAATAAAGAACGTTGAATTTACAAGAGATGAAATAGCTAAGACAAATTCTACTCTAAACTTCCTAATCTTGAGGCATTTATAAGCTTCCTTGAGAATATGACAATTGAGGGAAACTTGAGTTTTCTTCTTCTATTCGTCATATTTTGAATCTAAAGTAGATGTTGGAGCATATAATGCTTATATTTATTGTTTTCATCTACTTTCAACTCTGATAAGATAAAGTGGTATTTATCTTACTTTACTTTGAAATGTAATAGGGATGAGCAAAATTACGTTACCCATATGAAATTTGACAAACTCATTTAAAAAATGCATTTCGAACAAACCATTTTGAGTAACGAGTTGAATAAAAATTGATTTTGTATGGATATTTTTGGACATGTATAGGTTAAACAAAATCATCAAAACCTACATCCAACCGATGATCAAGGATAAAATAATGAGTTGTAATTTACTTTCTTCCCTTCGATTGGGTCCCACATTTAATAAATGCATTGTCATCCTCAAGCTTTGTAATTTGCAATGTGTAGAATAAAATACATAAATTAGATTATTGGAGAGAGGGAAAGGCAAAAAGTTGGAAATTCAAGAGAACTTGTCACGTCATGATAACATTTTTTTTGTTTTATCATATTACATGTATTTGCTGCAACGTTGCTCTGTTCAATTTTAGAATTTGGAAAATTAACAAATATGCAATGGACATTGGCAAATCGCACAACTTATAGATGCAGCTAGAGAAACGATGGTTCACAA
Source organism: Mucuna pruriens (assembly GCA_025330945.1). Classification (NCBI taxonomy): domain Eukaryota; kingdom Viridiplantae; phylum Streptophyta; class Magnoliopsida; order Fabales; family Fabaceae; genus Mucuna; species Mucuna pruriens. The sequence goes on along the minus strand of JAENHJ010000328.1, from coordinate 1,103,113 downwards.
CAAGAACAATAAAATAAATAATGGTGTTGGTGTAACTTTAAGAATAAAGATATTCATATACTCATATTTAGGTAAGTCTTCTTTGCATTTTAGTGAGATCGAGTTTGAGAACACTTCTCCATGAGATAACCAACAACAACAAAATTACATAGAGAAGTTCACAATGTAGTTATAACAATAAGATCTAGCTACATTTTCCATCATAATCATCTCTTTTAATATGTTGACGAGATCAAAACTAGGAATATCTCAAACCCACTTCAACTCACTTGATACACTCGTTATCCATAAAACTCGAAAATCAACTAACAAAAGGACTCTTACGATCAAAAACTGAGAGAATGATGCTATTCAACTTTGGTTGGATCGAGCATTTTTTGTCCTTTCCAAACAAATCCAACCAACGATCAACTCTAAAATGTAGTTGCGTTGCAAATTTAATCATGCTCACTTTTTTGTGATAAGTAATTTGTATATTAAAGAGTTGGAGACATGTTTTTTATGTGACTGAGTGCTTGATAATTTTAACTTTTATGAATCTTTATTAACATATTGAAATATTTAAAAAACAAACTCATAATACTCGAAATTCATAAAATAATATTTTTTCATGTGTTTAAGTTAGTACAAATGCACAATATAAAAGGTATATTAAATAAAAATAACCCAAATCCAAATTAAATTATAATAGTATTGATTGAATAATTGTAATTTGATAGTTTGATGGAAAATAAACTTTTGTGAGTATAATAGGTTACCAAATGATATAAGACCATTATTGATGTCACATAAGAAGTTCAAGAGATTTATACATTTTTCATTATTTCATATTACTTTAGTTAATAACAATGGAAATTGTTTATAACCTTTTGTTTACCATCATTAAAATGATACTTAAGAAATTCTCTATAAAAAATCATAGAACAAAAAATATTATGTCCAAGGATAATGTAAACTCTCTGGACATTGTTAAATATTTTTTTTAGTTTTTAATTTTTATGTGTAACTTTAGTGCATGTGTAAAATGTAGAAAATAGGCAATATAGCATTGAAAATCAAACATTGCCATGATGATTAGTAAATATTTATTTATGATATTACATGGCAAATTGAAGTAAATATGCATGATATTTTCTTTTACAACTTTAAGTTTTCAATAATTGACATTTTCAAGGATTATATAATGCTATCAGTAGAATTTTGAAACCAAATTATTGTTACTGTCACTCAGGTAGAAATAATTGGTTAAGGATTTAGAAAATAATTTTCACTTTTTGTGGGTTTGTTTAATAAATTTATTTTTTATTGAACTATTAAAAATTAATTTTTTTATGAATAATTTTTGCTCATACTTTCATCCCATTTTCCCATAAGTTATAATTTTCTTTCCTAACCTTTCAATTTTTCTTCCTTTGAATACATTGATTTGAGTGTTATTTCAAATAAAAAGTGTAAAGGAACAATTTATTAAGTATTAATAAAGGTGACAAAGGTTAAAATCGGTCAAGTGTGGTTCAAGTTGAATGCATACTTAAGACCCAAAATATTAATAAGTCTACTCCATGTTATTGGTTTATAAATTCAAATTAGAGAATTCCTTAAACATTATTAGACCTCTCATGCTATTGGTTCTAGAATATTACTAACCCATGTATGAACCCTATAAATATGACTTGCAAAGAATAGCTTCATAGATAAACCTTCTTTATATAATATTATTTTGTTAGTTCATTCATTGACTTGAGTATTGGGGCTTCTCTATAGGTGCTCCCATCACCATCTCATCATAAGTCAACTTTATCCTTATCATCTATAATCAAAAGCAAATCCAATAAACCTTGGACCATTGAAAGTTTTGCTACATTATTTTTTCAATATTTATGGAAATCGATAAAGATGTTCCCATTCTCACCATTGTTACCACTCGTCATCAACTACTTAAGACCATTCTTACTTTCACCCTGATGGCAATGTTAAAGACTAGGATTCATACTAGAATGCAGGGTTCAAAGACAAATAATCTAGAGGTTCCCTTATCAAGAGACAAAAGTGTCCTTTCAACAAGCCCTACTACTACCTATGCAAGTTATAACACCCAATGACCTTATATTAACCAAACCAACTTGAAAACTTGTATTAATAAACTAATTGACGATAATTTTTATGCTTATCATTAATGAAATATTGTATTTTTTTTAGAACAGAAAATGTGACACATTAAAACAAAATTAGAATCCAACACAAATAAATAAACCACAAAATATAAAGTGACATAACACAAAGAACATAGTCATTTTCCCAAAAATAACATCAATTATATGTAAGAAATTAGCATAAACTCTAACATAAATTAAATGTCACAAAATCCAAAAAATAAAATGCATACATATATAAATATTGCCCAAATTGGGTCATCATACTTCAACATAGCATTAAGCATACATATAATAATGCTCTAATTTCCTAAGTTGTTCATGTATATAACACAATATTTATAAGTTAAGTCATTAGAAGCATCTTTCTCCTTTATGATGAATGTTTTATATGTTGGGCATGTAGAACTTAATCTTCAAGGCATCGAGATGCATGTTGCACCATGTCATCTACTCATCAAATAAAGGATGTTGTCAATAAGAAATACAAAAAATACGAACATATAAAAAGGGTGATAATTCATACTTAAGTACTAGTAGGAGAACATAATGGATAACACACCAACACAATATTAGTAGAGAAAGGCAACAAACAAATTTGAGAGAAAATAAAAAAAAGGAAAAGGACACAATTTTACCTAGGGAAGAGAAAAAAAATTCTTACACAAATAAAGGAGCAATAACAAAGCTTATGCTTAATAAAGAAAGTGTAAAGAAGGAAAAGATAACAAAGAAAAGGGTTTAAATTTTAAAAAATCACAAGTGCCAAAAAAAATGCAAGGAATCTTTTTATAGGATGACTAAAGGGATAAAATGGTTTTTTTTAAGAACCCCATTAACACCTCCGTCAAAAGAAAGAAATGACTTATTTTAAAAGCTTTAATGGGACACAAAACATGAATAATTGTTGTCATTATGTGTTGTATGTCTTACCAACATTGTCAATTATAACTTAAAGGTCATGTTGCGAACACAAAAGTTATCCTTAAAAGTGCAAAGTGTAATATAGTGGAACCCTCCAGGAAAAGATACAACCATACAATCCATATAAATCATGGAGGTCATATAGTTCTATCTCATAATCAACTTAGTCAAAGGTTCTAGTGTGAAATCACATATTGATGAAGGTCAAATTTTGTAACTCCCAATGGAAATTAAAGCCTCTATAAATCATGAGATCGAATACGAAGAGATTCAATCCAACGTATGAAAGCTACAATTTGCAAAAGGAAATTAGAAAACACAAGAAGAAAGTTGAATGGAGTTTTTCTTTCTTTTTAAAACTTTTTGTAAATTGCTAAACAAAAATTAGTTTCTCAAAACGCAATTGACCATGCGTTTGACTTATTTAGACTATAGGCTTACCTTAAAACATTTTATAAACCATTGCTATAAAAAAAACATTTCAAAAGAAAATTTCTTTCAAAAAAGAAATATTCTTTAAAGGTTAGCAAAAAGATAAAAAGATGGAGAAGAACACATAGATATTTATATTAGTTCACCCTACAAATCCATATATAAGTTCAATCATTGACTAACTAGCTAAGAATTTTACTATCTTCAAACTGTTAATACTCACAATGTACATTTCTTAATCTAAGTATTCTTTTACTAGTCTCTATAGCATAATAATTCAATAGTCTTTCTTTGAGTCATTTTCAAACTACTCTGCCCAAAATTTCTAAGATAAAAAAAAATTTTAATGTTATCCATAAAGTTTTGCAAAAGCATTCAATGATATCTAATAAATAAATAAAAAAGAATTAAGATGTGTTTATACAAGGTAGTTAAATATCTTGAATTCTTCATTCACTTATAGATTAGGTCTTCCTTAGAGTCATTGGACATGAATGTCTCATACATTTAATGCAAGAAATATTTCTTTGAATATTCCTTTAGAAAATTTACTTTGTTCTTCTTTTGGTGCAACTATGTTTCTTGCTATATAAATTTTACAAATGGTACTTTCTAAACTAAGCTTGACAACTTTTTTTTTTTTTGCTAGTCTATATTGTTATGTTATTTTTGGTATAAGGGATGGTTCATCAAGAATCTTTTTTCTGAAATTTTTTTACTTCTTTTATAATGTATCCAAAATTTGTTAAAGTCTTGAATTTTTTTAATGGTCTTCTCTAATATTTCATGTATCGAACATTTCATCTCTATGACATTTTACATATGAGACACCTCATTTCATTACAAGATTTTTTTGATTTTGCTACTAATTTTAACTACTATTTAAATTAGTAGCTAAATCCTAATTAATTAACTAGGATATTATTTTTTCTAACTAAATTTAAATTATATTCATTTATACTTCTTATTATTGCAAATTAGCTAGAAAATAACTACAAATTTTAAAAATTTACAACAAATTAACAAAGATTATTTTCTTTGCTAATTTGCTACTTATTTCATGCTACCATCAATATTATAATAATTTTGTAGCTAATTATTTTTACTAGAAATTAGCTAAAAAAATAACTATTGATTTTAAAATTAGCTACAAAATTATTTTGTAGCAAATTTTAAATTTTCTAGTAGTGTTTTTTTTAATTTTTTTTATTTTTTTCAAGAATATGTAAAGGTCTTGAATTATCCTAATAATCTTTTAAGATATTTTACGTACCAAACACTTCATCTCTATGAAATGCTTGATTATTCATACAATATTCAAATGCTATAATTTATAAGGGTAGTTTAAACAATATGCACACTAAATACACTAGTTAACTTTTCATTAAAAAATCATTAAAGTCATTGTACTTAATTATTCTTCAAAATTTTGGATTGTTAACTTTTTTTTGCCTCTAACGCAATTGGCAAGGCCTCTTCAAGTCAGTCTAAAACATTGACAAACTTGTTATCCACCAATGTTTCGTACACTCAAACTAAAAAATCCTTAATAGTCTATTTGTTTGAGTAGAAATAGAGAATAGGGAGAGAAAAAAAATATAGATGATAATTTAGTTGTATAGAAATAGATAGGAGAAAATTGTGGGACCCAATTTATTAATTAATCAAAATAATAATAAAAATAAAAATAAAAATATTTTAAATTTACATTATTACCCTTATACATCATTTTTGTAAAATTATAGATTGCAACAATATCTTAATCGATTAAAAATAAATATTTAATCGATTATATACCCCTGTCTAACTTAGAAATCATCGATTACATTTATATAGAATATATATATATATATATATATATATATATATATATATATATATATATATATATATATATATATATATATATATATATATATATATATATATATATATATAATCGATTACGTGTATATGTAATCAATTATATATTTTTTATTTATATATTTAATATATCATTATGTATAAATAATTTTTAATTGTATATATTTAATATATTTTTTAACTATATTTTTTGTAATATATATAATAATTTTTTTTATCCTACAACATTATATATTTGATATAATATTTTTATTCATAATAATAAAAAATAAAATAGTAATTTTATTTAGTATTATATTTCTTTTCTACTCTATTTCTTTTTTACTAAACAACTTAAATTTTATTTTATTTTTTATCAATTTCTCCCTTCACTATTTTTTTTTCGACTTCACAACGAATATCACTTTCATTTCTTAAACACATCATAGACTCTTTCACACTTCTCACATTATAGATTCTAGGATATTCAACAATTAAGAGAATTAAAAATGATTTACTTTATGATTGCACTTGAATATCATGATCGTAACTTACCCACAAAATCTACAAAAATAATATATAAAAATCTATCACGTAGATAAACCTTTCATACTAAATATTATTCTATTAATTCATTCACTAAGTTGAGCGTTAGAATATTTTTTAAATATACCCTTATCTTTGTCTCATAATGAACCAGCTCCATTCTCATTATCTCCCATCAGAAATAAATTCGACCAAATTATTTTAACCATGTGATCAATATGGTATGATATCAAAACGTGCAGGCAGCATGTCATTGTTCTTACTTTCCTTGATTTGCCATTTCAATTTTTCGAGCTCACTAGAGTTAAGATTTCTAATTACAACTTTCCTCTGCCATGCTTATTTGTTTGTTACTTTATTTTTTGTTCTGATCATCTTTAATGAAAATTTAAAAAGTAATGAACCATACATATTTTTATAAGATGTTAATTTAAATTGTTGTTTTGGTCCAAAGATTCCTATGATTCCTTGTTCCAAATCCAAGCCGACATTGTTTTGACACATCAAGAACCATGCATCTGACTCTGCAGAGAACTTACACCAATCGTAAAAAGACATAAACTGGTTGGAGATTCGAGCCATTAAGATTTTAAAAGATATATAAGTATCTATGGACCTTGAAACTATTGATGACACTATTAATAAACGTTCCCAAAATTTAAATTTGAAATCAGAGGTTAAGTCAAAGAATCGCTGATTATGAGGGTGTTGGTGTTGGATACATAGGTACAAAAGTTAACAACTTTAACCCACACCACTGCACATGGAATATAAGCATATCATCGAGCTGAATGACCCTGCCTTAGAGCTGTAAAGAATTTGAATTATTGAAAAGGTGTTTAAATGGTGTCTAATTATTAGGAGCAAAAGTCAAAAGAATCCCCAGGAAATGTAGACTCAAAATGCATCTATCACTTTATCAGGAATAATAACAGCTAGCTAGGTGTAAATCTGCTGCTGGCCTAGGTGCTGCTACGTGTATCAGTCTACTTGTTTTTTTTTTTATTTTTTTATATCTGATTCAATTCTAAATTTATAACACTAATATCTTAAAAAATAAAATATTAACTAAAAGATAATTTTTCTATTTAAAATGTGTTGATTTATTCACGTACCTAAGGATTGAATCTCTTGCAAGTATGGTACTAGTGTTATTTTAGGACAAAATTTATAATTATGTATCTTTCTTTATTTTTTCACTATTTATTAAATTTTTTCTTTCTCTTTTTCTTTCGGAGCCGACTCAACAGTAAGTAAAATTTAAAATAAATTAAGAAAAAAAATATTTTAAATAAAAAATTATATATTGAATATTTTTGTTAACATAGAATTTTTATTTTATAAAAATTAATAATAAATAATTTTTTAATAAACTTATTTTAAAGTGATAATATTTTTATATAGTATTTATTGATTAAAATAATAATTAATCTCTAAAAAACTCATGACTTCATCCTATAGTAAATATTTTTTTTAACATAATTTTTTTATGTCGAAAATCAAATTGAGAACTCTGGATATAAGATCTAAGTAGTTAACAGAGAAGGGTGTAAATGTTGAAAGTGATATATTGTAATATCACTAAAAAATGAGGTGTACGATAATAATGGGTCTTTTGGGTCAGAGGTCACATCAGCCAAATACCCCGGTTGAGCTTGGTAGGTGTTGGGGGGTGCATGCATTATTGAGACTTGAAAGCAACCGCTGCTAATGAGTTTCAATTTTTTTTGTCTCCCTCCTCAAAATCAATACGGTGATTATGGTCCCACCACAATATAAGGGTTCACATTAAGGGGAGAGAGAGAGGAACACATAATTTGAGTCTAAAAAGTACTTGGAGCTGGGTATCCATTCATACTATCATTAGATTTAACCCAATTCAAATAAAACGGCTTAAAGGGTAACAATCGTCAAGAGCCCTCCACTGATCAACCTCTTCAAATATTCTCACATCAATTTAATTTCTTAATATTTAAGCTGGGTATTGATTTAATCTTTTAATATTCTTTAAAATGCTAATTTGGTCTCTAAATTAACACTTATTTTGGATTTAAAGAACTATATTCATGTTTAAAACCTTTCTACAATGGACTCGTAATTTTAATATTTCCTTAATGAATGAACGAGACTCTCGTGCCATTCTAATGCTCTATAAACCTCAAGTTACAAGGCATAAGCATTGGATTCTAATATTCGTTATTTTAATATTGCCTTTATTTACATATGTTGTAGTTTACTTTTTTATATTCTTTGAAATTGTTGCACTTAGTTATTAAATTTAAGTGCACTCGATCGGGAATAACTAAAACTTTTTATTTTTTAAAAAATAAATCATTATTAACTTTTATTTTTTTAAAATTGAACTCATTTCAGGTTAAAACTTATATATGATTATACATTTTATATTTTTTCCGTTTGAAATTTCAAAACATCTATCTTTTGGTACCCAATATTTTAATGTCTGGCATCGTCCTCCATCTTTTCTTTCCGTTAAGCTCATTGGCCATTTCATTGTCGGCATTCACCTAATCGATGTCCCTGCTTTTCATTAGTCTCTCTCATTTATATGAAAGGTGGAGTGTTTTTCTAGAATTAGAAACATTCAATTCAAATTCAATGCCTTTGTTTGTTTTGATACTTTTCCTTTCTTTAAACTAAAGCAAAAAAATTTCCCCCAGTGATCTAGATTATTTTTACTTATACATACTTTCATTCTGTTATTTGCTAGTAATTTATTTTGCTTGATTTTCATGAAAAATAGAAATGGGAGGGAGAAGAGGCCAAAGCAAGAAGGGGAAGGTTATGATCAGGTAGGGGTAGCCCTCAAGCTATACTATTTTAAAGAAAATACATCTTTTTGATAACTTTCTCTGGTCTTTATTTTTATTAGATTATTATATTTTTCAACTGTTTTCAAAATTACCTACTAAAACTATTTACTACTTTAATCCTCACATTCTCTGTCATTTTTTATTTAATCTCTACTTATTCTTATTTTATTTTGAATTTATAAAAAAAAAATATAGAGAGACGGAATGTCTCTCGTTAGTATACATTGTTAATGAATAAGCACAACATCACTCAGTGCGATAAGACTTTTGTTGCAATATGATGTTAATGAAGTAATTTTCTAGTTATCAAATGAAGACTTCCCACAATCGAGTTATCAAATACAGATTTCCACTTTCGAGTTAGCACTCCTCTGTATGTATATATATAGACACTAAAAGAAAGAAAAAATAGATTAAGTATCCACAGCATAAAATATCAAATCACAATTTATTATATACAATAAGTTTGTTTATTTTAATTTACTTATAAAGTGAATAAGCGTTCAACTTTAAAAGTGTAATTGACACGTTTTAAAGGCTTATATATATAACTTAACTACTATCTGAACTCAATGTGTGAAATTCTATTTGAATGAATCTGTAAACTAAATATTTCCAAGAAATAATGAAACCATATATAAATAATAGCGCCTCGAATCATCCAGACCATCTTGAAGAAAAAATGAAACCATAAATAAAAAATAACATGTCTAATGTATGTACAAAGAAATCCTAGGAAGACATAATAATCAAGCCTAAAGTAACAAATAAGAAAGTAACAAGTGAGGGCATAAAAGAAGAGGCCGAAGAAGAAACTATCTGAATGATAAAATTGCAAGTGGGTGTTGAGATATTGTTGGTAGTAAGCTTGGCCAAACCTTGAAAATTGCAGGCCATGGGGTCCTGATTTTGCACCTGGAAGTACATATTAAATGCATAAGAGGCATTCCCATTGGCATCAAGATTGTTGCAAGAAGATCCATAGCCTAGTGCAGTGCAATCTCCAAAGGTGCAAGCATAGTTAATATTATCTGGAAGTCTGCTAAGATCCTTAGCATCTGGATTAAACATGCACCACCTTGGAGCAAGATACTTAACATTCTGTGCACCTATGAGAAATTTGTTTTGGTTCTGACCAGAGAGGTCCATTGCAAACTTGGGTTGCCCATCATATCGGAATATTCCCCAGTGGCGCTCGAAGTTTCCAGGCGCAATGCTCTTAGCATCCTCATCAACGAGTCCAAAGAGATAAACTTCAATGTGTCCAGGACGGAGCGGCGTGCCTCTATTTGCTGCAAGCCTTGGCAGAAGGCCATTGTAAAACCTCAAAGCATTGCCTACATTGGCATTCTTGTCCCCTTCTGTAGGCCATCCTACTTCTCCCACCAAAATGGGTATGTCCCCATACCCCACTGACTTTAGAGCAGAAACCAAGGTATCAAAATTTGCATCAAAGACATTGGTGTATGGCGTCCCGTTGTCGTTTACCGGATTGTCTACACCGTCGAAGAAGGCGTAGTTGAAAGGAAAATCATCATTCCCATAGAGACTTAAGAAGGGGTAAATGTTCACGGTAAATGGCGCCCCATTCTTGCTTAGAAATTGCACTATCTGGGTCATGAGACCACTGATATCAGGTCTAAATATTCCTGCGGATGGAACAGGATTACTCTCTGGGGACTGATATACATCTGCATTCAAGGGCACTGTAGCCTTTACTTTGTCTCCATAACCTGCTTCGTTAAGGGCGTTTTGAATGTTCTGCAGTGCAGGGAAGGTTATATTCAAGAATGAATTGTTGTAGGATTTCAGAAATGGCTCGTTCCCAACTGCTACATACCTACAAAAGAATGCATAAACTTGTGTTTAAATTTGTTGAAAGGAAAATCAACAAAGATAGTTTGGCAGGGAAAGAAAATGTAAATTTCATTGTAAATTAATGTTCTCAAAATCAAAATTGACAAAAAGGTTTTTTTCAGTTTTCACACCAGGACAGTATTTTTTAATGCTTTAATGCTTCCTACTAAATATGGTAGTGATATTTGTGAAGTATTGCTTAGCAACACTATTATTTTAGAGCTTGACCAATCCAATGACTAAAACAGACTCTACCAATGTTATGTTATAGCTGAGATCCTAAACCTAACATAGCTCCAAATTATTCCCAAAAATATTTTACAAGTTTGCTTAACAATGACAAAATCTAGCATTTCAAGAGAATGATAATTGATACAAATAATATTGGATTTCCATAAAGCATAACACGTGGCGTTTAATAACAATAAGAAGCCTTTTGCATCTAAATGTTCAACAAATCCGAAAAGAATTATTTAAACCCTAAACTTCTAGCTCCTTTAAAATTATTTAAACTTCTCACTGACCAATGCAGAGGAAAAACTGCAGAACTGCTAGCCACAACACCAACACATACCCTAAAAGTTCTCATTGTTCTGTTATCTTGTCTAAACTTGGAATTATTTATTTAATACCCCCCACTCCACCCCAAAAAATACACACATACACAAAGGAATATTCCCCTCCCCAAAAACAACATATAAATACATATAAAATTCCTGAATTCATGGATTACTTGCAAAGATCAATAGGAATTAGGATCGATGGTAAGATAATGTACAAGTCATTCAATGTGAGAATTTTGACACATGAATATATCTCTTCCCCCAAATAATACAAAGCAATCACCACCTAGAATGGCAACATGATTCTTAGAACAAATATCCTTCTCCTCTCCCACATACAAAGTTGCAAAGGACTTATCAAGCACCACTACCAAAAAAAAGAATCTGATTCTGGGGGGAATTGCCCAATACATAGAGCTTCCCTGGTAAAAAAGACAACTTTTGGGTTCACTTTTGAAAGATTCCTTTCACACTTTTCCATGGGAAACACATCCTCTCCAATTTTAAAAAAATTGGATGAGATCTCAACCATTGATTAAGTGTAATATTTAATACAAAAAGTAAAAGAAATATAAATGAGTGGTAAGATTTGTAAACTGGAGATTCTCAAGTTGCTTTTCCATGTTTGGACTCTATTCATCACCAAAAATAAATAAACATTATTATTATTATTCGCTTCTCAGGTGAATGATTACTGAACACCGAGCATCCAATATTTTTCATAAGGAGAAGAATAAGAAGGCAACCATGAAGCAAAATAAATGCAGGAATTAATTGTTAAAAGTAAAAGCCAAACATAAACTCTCCAAGAAATCCAATACAAAGAATCAAGGACTAGGCATAAGTTTAGTCGCTAACCCAAATAGTTCGACACTTATGTTTTTTTAATCAAGACCTAGAATTCAATTCTCACCTTGAGCATAGAATAGCAACTGGAAATACCATTTCTTTCTAGTGGGGCCGACCAGGAAATTAGTTAGGTACAAAAAAGTAAGCACCAGGTACCTCTGGCTTACAAAGAAAAATACAGGACTAAGAAAAATACCACAACTTTTATCAAATAACTTCTAAACTTCTTACGAAAACACAAATAAAGAAAGGAATTCTAATTCACACAATAGATTTAGAATAATAACACAGTTAAACTATCCATTTGATTCCTACATTAATCCGCATTTGAAGTTTCAATCCTGAGAAAACTATAAGTTTTGATCCCTCCATATGCATACAAGTTCCCTTGATATTAACACCGGAGAAAATTTTCTAGTGGTATAAACCTTTACAAAAAAATTGTCCAGAGACTAAAACTTAAAGCGTGGATAAATATAGTGACCAAATAAATAATTTAACCTAATAACAATTAGAGCAGTTAACTGAAATTGAAAAAAAAAAATGGCAAAACTCACTTGACATTAACTCCTCCATTGAAGTTGTAACGTGTGACGTTTTTCTTAACCCACTGTTTGGCCCTTCCATAGTCATTCATCTCAGCAAGCTGGTTATTAGGGATAGCAACCATGACTTCAATACCAGTCCCAGCCAAAGCACTCATGGTGGACTCATCTGCATCAAAAAGCTTCACTTTCTGAATCCCATTATCCTTCAACATCTGAACCACCGTTTCTGGTGGCAACTTGTGGGTTGCTTGGGTTCCCCAATTCACACCAAGCCCTTCCACACACCAACACATCAACCCCACCACCAACACCCATCTCAAAACCCAAATTTTTTCCATTGCAATAGCAACCAGATAATATTAAAAAAAACAGAGAAAACACGGGAAGGAAGAGGAAGATGGGTATGCAAAAATGGCTAACGAAGCATAAACGAAAACTCTCTCTTGTTTGTATAAGGAGAGAGTGAGCAGGAGAAAGCAACCGTTTTTAAAGTGGGGTTCGGAGAATCAGCGAAAATTTAGCAACTTTTTCACCCCCCACGAAGCCACGACGAATGAGACAGTGATAGCCTAATAAGGTGAAGGAGAGAAGGGAATGAATAAAAACTTGGCAGAATAAGAATAATAGTCAAGAGGAACAATATAAAGAAAGAATCACAATACACAAAATCTGAGTTAACAATATTTCTAAACAAAACCCAAAAACAGAATAGCTTTTCTTTTTCCTTCGTTTGTCTCTTATTGGTTTGTTTCTGTCGAAACTCAAAACCCAAAACACATAATGTGATGTTCCAAAATCAGATGAACAAAACCAAGTTTTCTTTCTCCTTCTTTCTTTATCTTCTTGTGGAGAAGAGAGAGGGAAGGAGTTTATGGAATGAGAACTATGGAACTTGTGAAAGGTAAAGTGATAGAGACAAATTCCCTTACGCTCTTTAATTATTATTATTAGTGTGGGGGCGACCTTAACCGCTGTTCTAGATTAGCCACAACGGCTACAACTTAGAAGCTCGTAACCGAAGTGACAAAGAAAAAAATTGATGAGTAAAGAAGAAGGAACTAAAAAAGTTTGAAGGAGAAAGGTTTTATAATAAAATTGAAGACTATTAAAAGTGAAGTTTCTGTTATTGGTTAGAGAATGACGGAACCTTTTTGGTGGAAGAAAGGATCAAAGTATTCATATTGGCAAGAGCTCAAAGGTCATGATAGAAATTCTTTTTTATTTTACATGGGAATAAAGATGTGCAACTGATTTTAAATTTACACCAATAAGTTTATTAACTTTTAATAATAATTATTTCAAAAGTTATATTAAAGTTGATTTTTAATTAATTGACCTTATAAATATCTATTAAACTCTATCCAAATTTCAAACTTGTTCAATTAAATTATAAGATTAAGAAATAACGTGATTTACTACTGTGCTTAAATTTACAATTAAAATAGATACGAAGTTGCATTACTTGGATTGTGTCTCGATTTCTTCGATGTAAAGGCAAATATGCTTTTTTTGGGCACGTGTGCTGCAAATACACTTTGATGTGATTTGACTATAGAGTGTAGATTGAATTTATATAAAAAAGGAAATTAGGATTAAAATTTATTTCTAATCGAATTTGAAATGGAAACTGAGCTGACCATGGACACGTAATTCGATTTGGTATTACCGACTTTCAGAGTTAGCGCGTGAAAAGCTTCATGACTCATGAACAACTTCCTAATCAAAACAGATATATAAAAGGAAAAAAAAAACTGATTTAAAATAAGAGAAAAATTTTGGATAAAAATACTGTATTCTTTTATTTATTTATTTATTTATACATATATATATATATATATATATATGTATATCAAGATAAATAGGAAATCATACTAAAATGAAAAATAGAATTGCACAACATAAAAAATTAAAAATAAATCTAAAATAGCATAAGTTCTGGTTGATTTAAGTTTCACATACCCAAATCCTATATCTGAATCAATGTTATTGTGTTTACAATTTTAAGATTTGAATTGAACCGATAATCAAAATCAACCTAGTTTTTTTTCGTTAAGTTCGACTTGATCAGGTCATTGCTTTCACCTAAACTCGTGTCCTGTCGTATTATATTATATTACAAAATGATTATTAGACACCATTTTATTTTATCAATAAGGTACCATTTACTAATCTATACAATTAAGTAATATGAAAATGTAAGAGTAAAATAAACTATTTTCTTGAAAAATACTTAAATTACATTTTTCTCTATTCTTATTTTAAAATATACCGTCTTCTTTCTTGAAATATTGAGTATAAATTATATTTTAATTAATTTCAATATAAAAAATCTTAAAAAATAGTGACTAATTATGAGTATGTCTTCTAACAATATTTTGTATTTTTCTACATCTTTTAGTACTACTAACAACTAATTTTAAACCTTTAAATATTAATTTTATTATTTTAAAAGATATAATGAAGTTTTAAATAGTTTTATTATTAATTTTGAATTTTTATCTATTTTATTTTTTAATTTCATAAAATTTAATAATAAATATACAAAAATATATGTATCAATAATTACAATAAAAAAAATTTCTAAAACATTTATCCACATTCAAATATATTTATTTTCATCATTTAAAATAAATGAATGTATATTTTACAAGAGTGTATGTCACATATCATTCTAACAATTTTTTATTATTAATTAAAAATTATTGAAAACTATAAAATTATGAGTAAATAAAATAAAACTAAAGTAAAAGAATGTATATTTTATACACATTTTTTAATGACAGTGGCGTTTTAAGTGACTGATCTGGTGAGAAAATAGTCTTACCAGAAATAAAATAAAAGGCAAAGTATGGTTACACAGCCACCACCATTAACACAATTAATGGAACTATGGGTTAAAGATTAGATTTATGAAAAAGAGAGAGATTGTGTTGAGTTGTGTGGAAGGTGAAGTGGGAATGTTACATGATGCAACCTGCGTGTCTGCAACTCTTAAAGCTGGTCGGTGCCTGCAGGCTCCAGATCAGCTTTCACTTCATCCAAAACATAATAATAAATGTTTATTATTACGCCCAGGCCCACTGTAGTACCATTTCATAATTTTTATATAATTTTATACCATACCATTCAATTTTTTGTTGCAAAAAATTTAGATAAAATAGATTTTAAAGGCTCATTAAGATTAATATAGATTTTTTGTTTTAATAAAAATTTATGAAAATACATTAAATTATTTATTGATAAAGTCTCTATATTAATAGTTAGACTCAAATTCATGTGTTCATTTTTATATTTATTACAAAGGAGCATGTTAGATTCAAAAATTTCATGACATTTAAAATAAATACTTAAATATGATTTAAGCATGTATAAATATGAAATTTTTAGTTTTTAGTTTTTTTTTAAATTGTTAATTTTTTTATTCTTAACTTTTTTAAATATTTTTTATTTCTTATCATTAATTTTAGTTAACCTAATGTTAGCATAGTTAATAAAATAAAAATATTAATTAAGATAAATAAAGTAATCAATAATCTTATAAATTAGAATAATTATATTTTTATGTGTATAATTTAATTAATTAATATATTTATTATTTTATGTAAATAACGTAATTATATATAATTTATTTTTATTATAAGCGGAAATTAACATTACTTTTAATATTGTCCTTACTTTTAATTAATTAATATATTTTTAGTTTATAGTTAAAAAAATAATTATGTACTTATAATTTAATTTTGTCTTAAATATATTTTTAGTTCCTATAAAATGAGTAAGTTTTTATTTTGATCCCTCTAAAAAAATTTATTTATTTATCATTCCTATAAATTTTGAAATAATTATTTTTAATTCCTATTGTTATGTAACACTCATTAACTGTTTATGTATTTATTATAAGGTTAAAGATCGTCCCAAGTGACACTCACTAGTGTATGCAACACCATCTCAATATGTAACACCTATAGTTTTTTAAACCTAAAATAAATATTATTTACATGTTTTAAAATAAATATTAGGGATCAAAATAGTGATTTTAAATTTTAGAAGTGAAAAACAAAAAAAATATTTTATAGGAATCATCCCAAAATTCACTTATTTATGGAGATAAAAAATAACGATTGCAAATTTCATAAGATGAAAAATAAAAAAAAAATTATGGGAACGCAAACCAAAACTCACTCATTTTGTAATGACAAAAAATATATTTAATCATTTAATTTTAATATATTACCTTTTGGTGTTATTTTTATATTTTAATTCATCAACTTTGACTTATTTTAATATAATTTATCTTTAAATTTATCTCAAATAGTAATTTTGTCTCTAAAAAATGAAAATATGTTGAAATATAATATATTAAAATAAATTATATTACAATTAATCAAAATTAATAAATTTAAATATAAAATAAAAAAAGATATGATATATTAAAATTAAATTATAAATGTCTAAATAAATTATGTTTTTTAAATATAATATTAAAAATAAATTAGTGAATTAAAAAGTAAAAACAATAAAACGATTGTTTATATATTTTAAAAAATAAGTTATAAAAGTATATTATATATAAATATATTATTTATATAGAATAATAAATACATCACTTAATTGAATTGAACACCTAAAAATATTTTACTTATCTAAATTTAAAATATTTTTCATTGCCTTAATTATCTTATTTAATATTATTATTTCGCTAGTCATATTAATATTAAACTAAATGGAGTTAGTGATATGAATTAAAAAATAACATCAACAAAAGGTTAGGATCTAAAAATAACAAAATTTTGCTAGGACTAAAAACTAGACACAACTATATTTGAAGGGACTTGAAACATATTTAAATCTAAAATAAATATAATTATTCATATATTACCTTCTATAATTTTAAAAAGGTCATATGAATCTATAATCATTAATATATATTACATTTTATGATTTTGAAATAAAAAATTATAATCATTCATATATATTACTTTGAGTTTAATTATTTAGTGGTCGCACACGATATAAAATAATTATCACTTTTGTTCATTCACAAATTATCGTTGATACGACTTTTAAAGTACATATTGCAAAAGTCAATAATCATAACATATACATTATGTTATGATTAGATCTATTTTATATTATTAGTACATCACTTATTTCTTTTAATATTTTTTTAATTTTAAAAGTCATAAAAAGTAAAATTAAATAGAAATTAGGTCTAATTTCGTTAATTAACATGAACAATTAAATATAATAAACAACCAAATTTAATTACATATAATATTGTAGAGTTAAAATCTTGATTAATGACTACAATAAGTTTGAAGCCTCTTTTATACATAGATAGTAAAATAAAAATATTATTCTAATATTTAATTACCTAATTCAAAATAAACTCATTTGATGATCAAAACTTATATTTATTATAAATAATTTTTATTGGTACTCATTGTACCGACCGACCATCCTTGTCCATATTCACTAAGCAAGCCCTTTGATCCAACAAGGCCCAATCTGAGAGAAAGCGAGGCTCAAGAATGTCAACCCACTTCTAAAGGCCTCCCACGTGCAAGGGACACCTTAAAGTGGTTACAAGTTAATTACAAAGTAGTTAGGAGATTACTTGTTTAACAAGCCACGCATGAGCTTACCCTTACTCTGGATCAGTAATACTTCCTAGGGAGATTGGATTCCAATTATTATGACACACTATACTTCCTATATTCTCAATATACTCATTAATTTTGGTTCAATAATACTATACACAAATCATCCTTATAATATTGAATTGTTAATTATGTTGACATTATATAAAGAAGTATATTAATAATGTGCAGGTAAAATTAAAACTTTAGTTTTTATAATTTATTTTTATTTTTAATTTAACTATTGAACTTTTCTTTTTATTTTCAGGTCAATTCTCACCTTTATAGATATTTTTACATTAATTTAATTTTTTTCGTCATAACGTATTAATTTAGTTTTCACTAGTATTTTAAAATAAAAACACATTTAAATGAGTACTTTTCAATAAAAGCACTTATTTATTTTTAAATAAAATAATAATTTGATTTCTCTATTGATTTATTTTTATTCAATTTGATCTTTCTATTATTATTTTTTATTTTTTTTTATCAATTTTTAAAATTGTTCAAATGTTGTCATTTTCGTTTCAGCATTGAGTGTTCATAGTTACACATTTGGGTCACAAACAAAGGTGATTTTTAACCGCTAGTATAATAATTTTATTTTAACATAATAATAAAATATTATAATTTAATAAAATATTTTAACCACCATTATCATATATTTTATTTTTTAATTATAAAATTAAAATATTATAATTTAAATATATATTTTTAAAAATTTACTAATTTTTTTACATATATAATAATTTTAAAATTATAATAATTTTTTTTCTAAATTAAAAAATTATAATAAAAAACTATTATTTTAATTCTACCTTATTGAAATTTATGAAATTATAATAATTTAATAGTTTTTAATTATATAATACTTATCATGTCATATATATTAATATTCTAAATTTCATAATATTGTGTTATAACTATTATTTATAATAATATTATATAAAATACAATATTTGTAATAATATTATATTATCTTATAAATATTCAATTTTATATTATTAAATATAGTAAATTATTTTATAACAATTATTTTATTATATTTAATGTATTATTAATATAAATATTTTAAATTTTGATTGTTATATTATGTTATACTTATTATTTTATATTCGTTATATTTAAAAAAAAAATTAAAACAAAAATAATTATTTTAAATAATAGTTATAACACAATATAATAATTTTATAAAATTTAAAATATTAATATATACGACATGATGAATATTATATAAAGAAAAAATAATAAAATATTAGAAATTATTTTTTGTAAATTACTGTGTGCTGTGAACTTTGTGTTGTAAAGTTTGCACTCTTTGAATGGTGGAAGAGACATTATACATTTCTTTTTTTTTTCTTTTCTTTTTCTTTTAAGAATGACATGCTTCACTAGAGCTAATAAATAAGAATTAAAATTATCCGAGAGTCTCTCAAATTAACTAATAAGAGTTAATGTTGGTCAAAACACTATAAAATTATTGTGGAGCATACAAAAACTTTGTTAACAACTCATGGTGTTGCTCTTAATCTTATAGAGGTTGTGAGAAAAAGAAAAAAGAAAAATACTAGTGACAAATTCTACTGGTTACACTTTGTTCAGCTGGGAAGTGAAATTGGGAGGAAATAATTAGAGAAAAAAAAATTAAAAGAAGATTAATTGAAGTGACTTTTTAGGTGAAATTTTGTATTTTTTGGATGAGTGGAACTAACCTAAAATGAAATAGAGTGATTTATTTTTATTTGTTTGATTATAAAGAAAAGTGAAAGAAAAGAAATGAAAATATTAAGAAATGACCATTTATCCATATAATTAAAAATTCAATTGTAAATCAAACAAAATTTTAAATTTAAAACACAATTTCAATTCAATGATCTAATGAAATGTGTATGATAATTATTACATACATTGTGTATATAAATGTGGGTTATATTAATTATTTTATATTTACTTAAGATTTTTAATTTAGACACATCTTAAAATAATTATTAAAAAAACTAACTACTTTAAAATACTATCACATGCTCTAATTTATTTTATTTAATTAAATTTAAACACAATAATTCTTAATATAAAATTATGGCCGCTTAAGTGATAGCCCAGCTTCTATCATAGGTGATAAATATGTATATAGACTTCATATATATATAAAGTGTGGAAGTGTATATTATTTCGATCTTCAGTGATAACCGTAACATTGCACACTCCAATCTTTAATTTCCATCTAAGATCACGTCGGTGTTGGGAGGAAATGTGAAACAGTGGGTCCTACAAATTTTGATAATTTATCCTTTCTATATTTCTCCAAATAACTACCAACCAGCGCCTGTTTTTTTTTTTTTTTTTTTTAAGTAAATATTTTGCATTTATGTTGTGATAAAAAAAAAATCTAAGAGAATGTTGGTTCAATTTAAATCTTTCTATCTAGTTTCTTTCATTCTTTAACTCTTACTTTTCTTCACATATTTAATTATTTTATTAGGAATTTGTTGTAACTTGCTTCTTAAACTGATATTTACCATGTTAAAACTCTTTTTCAAGTTACATATACTCTTTATAATCATTAATTAGAAATGAAAATTCAAAAAGTTTCGAAGATTTAAATTGAATTTGTTTTTCAAAATCATAGTGAAATATTTTAAATGTATTATTCTACTTCTAATAATTTCCAAAATCATAATTTTGTGACTTTAGTGATTCAATCTTATATGTAGTTTTTTTTATTTAATTATTTTAAGTAATTGTTTGAAGCTCTGTTTAATTATTGTGATTAAATATAATTGTGTTTAATTAATAATTAACTTTTAATGGATCTTCTTATAGTTGAGTTCTAAACTTAAATAGTAAATTAATAAAAATTTAAATTATTTTAAAGTGTACAAATAATAATGAATAGTATACTTTATCCTCGTCTTTTTGTAATTCTTTGATCCACTTAAATTCTTCTTATAGTATTTTTCTATAAAAATATAGAACTTATGTTTCATGTAGAACTAATGAGAGATATTCAAAGCTTGATTGAGAATTTGACTTGGTATAAGTAAGCTCATTTTAAGAAAACTCCACATATTGAGGAGAAAAAAGTTTAGGAGATACTTCAATTTGTACAAAATCTTATCTTCTCTTTGTTCTTCTCTCTTTAAGTCATGGCTTGAGATGTTGAACAAATCAATCATTTTTTTGACATGGAAAAGTAGTAGGTTGACGATGAGCCACCACCATGAGTAGAAGAGTGCATGGTGGATATATTAATGAAAAAAGAAAGTAGAAAGCTAGGTAAAAGTCTAAGAAAGTATAAGTAACTTGTGAATAGAGGAAGAAAAAATTTGTTTTTAACAAAGGATGAAATCCTTTCCACTTTGGTGTTTTTGTGCATAGAACAAGAATTTAACAAATACAATAAATAGGTCTAACTTTTCATGTCACGATCTAAAATATAATTAATTCTTTAAAGGTGTATTGATTATTTTTTTGCCTATATCTCAAATAATTGATACCTTCTATCAAGCAATCAATTAGCATTGGCCAACTAGTCTAGCAAACACCTATAATTTAATAATAAAAAATTAAACCCTTAATTTAATAAAAAAAACTAATCACAATTGTAACCAAAAAATTAGTGTTTATTTGGAAACCAAATATTAGAGTAGAAAATTAGAATATAGTCTGAAAAAAATTTCTCAAAATTAAATATTTTTTATTATTCTCTTAAAATATTATATCATTTGTGTATAAAATTGTCTATTTTTATGATCTTAATTTATATTTATTTTTGTTGTGTCACATGAATGGGTCTTAGTTGATTTATTGATCTTATCCACCCTTATCTTCTTAATGCAAATTGGTTGGTTTATTGATCTTATCTACCCTTATCTTCTTAATGCAAAGACTCACCCAACTATTCCAAACAAATAAAACTGATGAAAACTACTTTTTTTTTTTTTTTTTTTTTTTTTTTACTTAAACTACAAATGGTAAGAGAAAGGCATGAGATGGAATCCAGTCATGAACCCTTTACTTGAACTTCACCAACCCATAACAGGTCACACCGTCACGTAAAAAATGGCCATATCTATAAGTGCTTAAGTTTATCCTTAGAATACTAAAAGACTCTGGATATGACACACTCTTTCTTATTAACATTTAATATATATAATTTTAAAAAATACCATATTGTTGAATGAATGAATGTTAAAATTTTCATCATTCTTTACTTCACATAAAAATAGCTTTAACCTATTACAAACTCAGACAGTAAAATAATTTAACCTATTAAAAAGTATGACACAATTAATAGATAAATATATTAATAGTACTTCAATTTTTTTATCATATCTATAGAAAAAAATTTGTTAAAAAGAGATTGTACACACTGAGATTAACTGTATACTTTAAAAGAAATAATTTTCAGCTATGAACTAAGAGAAACCATTTGATGCATATTAAAAAGTGATTTAAAAAAAATAAAAAACTACAGTATGTTAAGGGAAGGGCTTTGAGATGCAAGTGGTGAATAGCACAATCAAATTGTGGTGATAAATACAATCATTAATATATTGTGTTTTTATTTTTTCGAATCATGGTAATGTGAATTATGGAGGAAATAGTATATCTCTGAAATGTATTAGATATATAAATTTAAATTTGGAATAGGTAAGCCACCCCAGATTATATGTTTTTATAATAGATTACATATATTTAGATATAATCATATGTCAAATGAAAATTAATAGTTCGAGGTTATTAATTAGAATTATGCGAAGACCAATTTTTATGAGCCTGCTAAGATTTATATTAAGAAAAAAAAAACTCTTACAACAATAATTTCATTAAGAATGAAAAATTATTCTTTTACACGTAAGTATACATGAAAAATAAGGATGATAATTGTTTCCGAAATTTATGAATGGAAGAAGATTAAAGAAAATTATTTATCATTTTAACTATTTATATTTTATAATTATAAGATAAAATGTGTTATTCATTAGTGATAATAGAGATCAGCTATTCTTAAAGTAATTTGATCACTCCTTTTATATATATATATATAATTATTTTATTAAAATATTTTCTTATATATATAAGTTCCCAAACAAATGAAAAATTAAAGTTACATTCTGTACAAGTATGAAATTAGACGTGGATAATTTTTTAAATGGGAGTATAAAAATAAATACTATAATACTCTACCTATATTTTAATTTTAATTCCTAGTGGAAATAATCTATTAACTGATTAGATCCCAGTAATTACTGGTCTTCTTATAACAAAATTGAAAGTATAAAAAAATATAGGAAAAATAATAATTTTTTTCAAAAATAGTTTATTTTTTGTATTAGAAATAGCATATAAAAATGCTTGAAAAAAAATAAAAGAATGGAAGGATAAGATTAGCTCAGTTCAGCCATAGGCCACAAAACATAACTAACAGATAACTTCAGACCCAATATCTAACAACATTCGTGGATATTGTTGCCCTGCTGGATGCTCCATAACATACATAGAATACGAAATTGTGTTACAGAGTTTTGGATAATTTTTTTTAATAAATATTTGTAAGAGAAAAAATAATTAAAAAATAAATTAATTTTCTTCATAATTAGTGTAAGCTAATTTGTAAACTATATTATCTTTTTTAATAATTGATTTGATTTATAAATAAGTTAATTTTAATTTATGAAATTTTTTATTTTTTATTTTTTTAATAAATATTTATGGAAAAATTGTTACTCAAAGTGTTAGGAGTTCGTGGCCTTTCTTCTACATATTTTCATTTACTTGGAAGTGACAATGGCTTTTTCGTCGTATAAGCGTTATGTAAAACGCGTTCACCAACAGGGAGTCAAAGGATTAAACGTAGAAGAAAGTTAACATAATATTAATTAATATTTCAATGTCAACAACAGTGGCAGATAATCGCTGTCTATCTTCTTTTTTCTTTTTTCTTTTTTCATTTTTCATTTGATTGTTTCAATCAACAATCTAAAGAGGGGTAGTAATTCAAAAGTATGAACTAGCCTGGTAAGGATTTAGTTTGAAGTTGAGCAGGTGATTAAATGTTGAAGAAATGTAAATGAGATATTCAAAGATTTTGAAAAGGAAGGAGCACCTCTTTGAAAAGCAACATAGAGGAGTTAAATAGAAAAACAACAAATCAATTGACGTGACTAGTACAACAATCAACCAACTATTTTGAAAAAAGTGACGCTTATTTTTAGTGGACAACGTTACTTTCATGGAGTTATTTTGACACAGCTAATGATAGGAACCTAGAAAGTTTAGTAACCACCTGTGCTTCAATAACTCATCAAAATGTCTAATGCTATTTTTAGTGCAATAGATTACTTAGTTGAACATTTACTAATCATAAAATTATTAACAGTATTTACACTTACTAACCTAAAAAACTTATGGCTTTACTCATCGGTTAAGACTAATTTTCAGTTGAGATATTGAGTGTTCCTCCTCCCACAATCACAAGACTACCACGAGTATGAATCTTAAACATTACGTGTGTTTTTCCAACCGGTGAACTAAAGTTTTTTGACAACTTTAGCCATTCCTTGCTATTCAATTGTGCGAAATCGATAATTGTTATGAATTTTTGTTATATTTAAAAAGAATATTAGGAATTATTTTTAATCAATCATGGTAAAAGTGAGTATATAAATGAAGAATAGACGTTGTTTTAAGAGAGAGGAATGTTAATTTAGGAGAAAGAAAATTCAATTGTGTTTGATTTTCATATCAATCAGCATTTTTCTAAATTAATATATTTGTTAGTTATACTAATAGAACATAAATGACAAATGAATTCAACTTATTTGAAAGCATAAAATAAAAAAATGAATTTAATAAATAATTTATATTCAAGAATAAAAATTTGAAGTGTAAAAAGATAGAATTTTAAAAAGCAAGGAAATTTACACTTTCCTTTTGTGAAATACACTAAAATTATATCATACTCTAAAGTGTGGATAAATATGTATAAGCCATTAACAATAACTCACGAACCAACTTATGAAGATAATATATGTCTAAACCTTATAAAGACTACGTTAATTATATTTTTAGTTGACATAAAATCTTATTAGAAAGATGAAATATATTATATTTTAACAATTATGAATAAGGCTTGCAAGAGTATTTGAAGTAGACTAACGTTTAAAATATAGTAGTCTCTTAAAAAAAGTTTTTCAAAAGGGAAAAATATAATTTAAACATCTAGGATGATATAATTTACCTTAAAAGCGTCATGTTTTTGCTGCCGTAGCGCAACAAAAATACTAGTATTTCAACATAGAATTTGCCCCTCTCTTAATATGCATAATCTTTTTGAATCATTTGCACATTATTTATTTGACATAATTTAGAGATACAATATGACCCGTGCTTTATTTAAAAAAAAATGGAGGAAGGATTAGATAGTACGAAATCAAATGGTAAATGGAGTCTGAACATCACATTATGAAAATCATTTACGATTTGGAAATATGGATATTGGGTACGATGTTGCACCTTTTCAGATGAACAAGTGAAGAACAACCCGAGACCAAACAGCGTGGCAAAAGTAGTGTTGGTTTGTGGTGGCCTAAAAAGGAAATAAACAATTAATAAGGCTAAAAATATTCAGAGGGTGATGTAGAGGCTGGTCCAAAAGAGGCTACTTGAATCCCCTTAATTTGAATTGTCTTAATCTACCAACGACAACCCACCGCCCACTATTATCAGTTGCCCTCAGAAAGGACGAATAACTCCAATATGAACACTTCAAGCAGCAAAGTCGATAACGAATATATATTTCCCCAAAACGGGTTCAAACATACATGCAATAAGAAATATAAGGGAATATCCACATTGCCATGTAAGCAATATTTTCTATTTAAAAATATAAGAAGTAATATTCTATGCATGTTTTCTCAGGAATACATTACATTTTAGGTAAAATTCACATCATTATCTTATTAAAATTTTAGATATGCTGTACATCCAATCATCATTTATTACATTGTATATTTCTTTTCTTTTCTTTTTTCCTTTCTTTTTCTTTGTTATCCAATTTGTTGTATAAATAATATTATGTGAATCAATTCATCAGTTACATTAAACTTGGATTACAAAAATAAACAAATAAAGTCAGCCTAGATCCACCTCTTCGAATCTATCAATATAATTTTAGTACCTTGATTTATATCTTAAAAAAAATAAAAATAAAAATTATATTTATTGTTAGAGATCACATGTTTACTAGTAATATAACAAAAATATAGTATATAAATAATGATAAATTTCATCTTACAAGTCAATTTTGTAAGGCTAAATAAAGCCTAAACTCAAATTGTAAGATAACAACAAGCCTATCTTAAATTTATTAATGAGTCATTTACCATACTATCTATACATCAAACTCAATAGTATTGGGTATGAGGGGTATATTGATAAAATTTCAAGTTTCACATTGGTTAAAGATAGAACCTAAATAAGATATGCAACCTTCACCGGTATGAGCTAGCTTTTGAGATTGAGTTAGACAAAAATTTATATTTTAAAACAATATATAAACTTATTCTCACAATTATTGTTGAGCCTATTAGGTCACCTATCATCATGTCGTTATTATACCACTCCAAGATGTTCAATTCTACAAATTTTATGTTCAAGATGTAGTATTGAGGGGGCGTGTTGAAAATCACACAGTAATTAGTGATATAACCAAGATAGAGTATACAAGTGATTTGTGGGATTAAATTAGGTCCATCTCCAAAGGTAAAATGATATTAGATCTTATTTTGAATCTATTATTAGACCACCATATTATCTATGAACTAAGTCCAATAACATTGAGTGTGAGATGATGTATTAAAAAAACACAAGTTACAAATTGGCTAAAGATAGAGTTTAAATAAAATATATAAATGAAGACAATCATTACCTTTTAAATTAACTTTTGTGATTAAGTTAACATAATTATTAAAAAAAAATGTTGTTGGTCACCATGAATTCCATTTTGATATTTACTTAAAAATGTTGGCTGAATCTTTTCCTTCACTTGCATAGAACCATGAACCCTTGTGAATTTGGCTTGTGAAATCATATTTTCAATTATAATTTAATTGTATGCCCAAGCTTTTCTCAATTTGACAAAGTCACAGATCAAACATAAGTTCATAGACCTGTACCTTTTTTTTTCTCCAATATCTTGATTAAATATTTAGCATTTTATCGATTATTAACTATTATATTAAATATTGAAAATTCACCACCTATAATTAACAACCAATGAAACATTTAACATACCCGAGAAAACAAAACTATGAATACTAAAACAAGCCCCTAAAATTTGACAAAAAGATCATATCCACCAAAATCTTGCCTTAGTAAACCACTATTTCCCTATAATGGGTTGGTGCAATGCTACAACTTGCCAAACAGTGCAATGCTATATAGCCAGGAAAATATAATCATAAATTTGATAAATTTAGGGGAGATGTTGAATGAAATAAAATGACAAGGATTACTCTTAGATAAAAAAAAGTCAATAAGAATATCACATCCAAAAATAAAATACTATGTATTAACAATATAAAATCATTTTATACAATTACTTAATCACAATCTAGCATGTATGATAAGTTAATTGAATTTTACAATAATTCTTTAAAATCATCAATTAGATATAACTATAAAACTAAAATTATTTTACATTGATAATACATTATCATTAAACTCTAATCTTAATTACAAAGAATAAATGAAAGCTTTACCTTCTTCATTTAATACTTTATTTTACATAATTAGGGATATTAAAGAGAATTTAATAGAAGATATAATGTTACTTAAAAACACATGTTTCCAATTTTCGTACCATACAATCATTACTTAAGTCAACATGAAGCTATTACTCCCTCCAGATTGAAATATAAGAAAAAAAAGTATGTGTAGTAAATTAAAATATAAATAAATCTTAACTAATTTTTCTTTATTTAATTAAGGTTTTATTTTCAATATATTCTTGATATAAAATTCTAATGAAAGACAGTCTAAGAAAAATATCATTTTTAAAATAAAATTAGTAAAATTAAATTATGTTAACTATTTTTTTTAATTAATGTGATATTTTTTTACTTACATTTCAATCCGGAAGGAACACTGATGTAGCATTTCGGGCCATGCGGCTCTCTAGTAACGTCACGAGGTTTCTAATGGAGCAGGAATGATCCCTCTTAAAACCAGGCCTTAGAAGTTAGAACATGGGATCTTAAATTTACGTTTGAAACACCTCGTGTGTGCGGTTCCTTTCTTCCGGAATGTAAATTGTTAAAACCGAAGTTAAGAACCCAAGTAAACTAGATGATGCTAATCCACAAGGCAATGAAATCAAACCCAAGCACAACTCCATGCAACTTGCAAGGCTGCAGATAAAAAGTTTCATCTAAGAATGGGGACCCAAATACAAATGACAAGAAATCTTGTTTATACGCAATGCCAGATATCATTCCTTTTTGTTGCAATTATAAATAACTAAATTACGATCTTAATTACTATCCTGCTTTCCAATTAGCTTTGGTTCATTGTATCTTACGAAATTGAGAGTTTAATAACAGACTATAAATTATCTGTGTATAGATATCATTTAACTGTGTGTTTAGCACCCAAGAATATCTGCTGCTGTTTAGTCCAGTGAGACCACTATCCAAAAACTACATGGATTGGTGCTTGGCTGTTGAAATCTGGTTTCCTGCCCAGGGTCTTTTTCATCAATTGACAACTACAGGAGATAAAGTAGATACTTCTTTAAAGGAACGGTAAGTTGATTATCTGTCAAGTTTATTTGCTATGTTAATCCATTAAACCATCTCTTTTGGTTCACTATCTCTCCTACATATCTTGTAATGAGATCTGGACAAAGGGCAAAACTGTTTACACAAATGACATCAAGTGTCTATGATTCTGTTCATAATTTGGCAACTCACTCTCCAAAAGCATAATCGTGATTTAATCTCTTATTTGAACAAAACTCATTCTACCATTCAACAAGTTAAGATGATTCTAATGGTTTTTGTCCTTCATGGCTTGCATAAGAACTTCGAAGATGTTAGAAATCAGATTCCGATCAACCCAAACATTCCTATTGTGGAGGAATTAATTGATCGTTTATTCTGAGTTCTAAAAGAAGAATCACCCAAATATGACACAAGTTGATTCTGATCATGGACGAGGACGTGGTTGTTGAAGGGGTGGTCATGGTAATTAGCCACAATGTTCTTATTGCAAACGAATGAGACACTCAAGATCAATGTTAATCCCTGAATGGTTTCCCAAGAAAATCTGCAAATACAACACGGTGCTGGATGTTAGAATGGATGTAGGAAGCCCAGATATGCCTAAAATTAAAGAGGCTTAAAGATTTTATAGGATGGAGTTAAATTATTAGAATAATATTTTATTTATCTTTTTATGTTATTTCTATTTTAATTACCTAAGCTAGGATAATGTCACTTGTATGGTTATTATTCCTTGCAGACATCTATTTAATGTAGGGTTTGCATTATGGAATCGACATCAAAAAATGAAGAAATATTTTAGTAGTCATTTTTATGTAGTTTTCACTGTAGCTTTTAATGGTAAATTGTTAGTATAACATTAGCTTATATTTTGCTTTGTAACATTGGTGCTTTCATTCCTCCTATTCCCCTCCCGAACCTCTTTACGTTCACGCTTTTTCAAGGGTATTTAGGAGATGGGATAGTTACTATAACAACCAGCAGCAGCAACCTAATCCCCCTTATCAGCCTTTTTGCACCTCTCAAAATCCTTATACCGGCTCTTATGCTGATTATTCAAGCACTTCTTACAATCAGGTTACCAGAAGTTATCCAAACATCAATGGATATGGAACGCAAAGCTCTATTTGGAACTATAATATGCAATCTCAGCAATACCCAGGACAAGCTCCATACCAACAACAGTATCCATATTACTACCTCTATTAACAGTCGGTGGTTTCACAGTACCTACAGGCATATGGTCAACCCCAACTTCACTCTCAATCACAACCCCAACAGCCCACATTGTATCACACGGCATATGACCACTTTCCCAACACAATCGCCAACAGATGTGTCTCAAAGGTCATCCATGACTCACGTGACAGCCACGCAGCAGCTCGCAAAGAAAAGGATCCTGAACAAACCTGCACAGGCCATGAAGACACCTGCGGAGGAGAAGCTGACCACAGTTCTCGACGGACAACATCAACATCCTGAAAGAGAATATCTCGCTAGCAGCGATGCATTTGGCTCACTCCAACAAGAAGCCGCACGCTGCGTTTTGGAACACAAATACTCACCCACACGTTGAGATTTTCCCTCATTCGTTGGGTGCCCCTCATGTAATTAAACCCTCCTTCGCACCATACATACATGGCACGATCTATGTGCATCCAACAAGCACACCCACGTATTCACAACATATCCACAAGCCAATTTCCACCCCACAAATTAAACATGATTCTTGGGCTTGTCCAATTGCTTCAGAACCTTGAGGACAAGGTTCTTGATGAAGCCTGCAACAATGTTAGGATGAGCCTAGGAAGGTCTAAATATGCCCTAAAATTGAAGTGGCTTAAAAATTTTATAGGGTGGAATTAAAATATAAGTAATATTTTATTTATCTTTTTATGTTATTTCTACTTTAATTACCTTAGCTAGAAGATGTCACTTGTATGTTTTTTATTTCTTGCGGACATCTACTTAATGTAGGGTTTGCTTTATGGATTCAACATCAAAAAATGAAGAAATATTTTAGTAGTCATTTTTATGAAGCTTTCTTTGTAGCTTTTAATGGTATATTGTCAGTATAGCATTAGCTTTTATTTTGCTTTCGAACATTAGATGTCAAGAAAAAGGATGATGTTCCTCAAGAAAACAAGTTCCTCTTGTCTGATATTGAGTCCAAAGTATATCTCAAGTCAAAAGCTTCGGTCTGATAATAGTTCATCCTTCATGGGATGTGGTAATTCCTCAGTATGCTTTTCTCCATCCTTGCCTTCTAGATCTTGAATCTTGGACTCCAATGATTCACATCATATGTTACTAACCCTTCTCTTTTTTTATCTTGTCTCCCACTAAAACTCTTCATTTCATCACCTTTGTAGATGGTTCTATGGTTAAAGCCACTAACATTGGTCAAATCTTCTCCATAATCATATGGGTCATCAAAGTTTGAATAAATTAAAGATGGTTCCTAGTTTGTCTCATTTGTAGTCTCAATGAGAATTGTGTCAACTAGGCAAGCATGCTTGTTATTCTTTTCAAAACAAAGAAGGTAGTCAATCCAAGTATCCATTTGAGATAGTTCATTTAGAAATCTAAGTCCTAGTTGTGCTCTTTCCATTCTAAGTTTTTGTCATTTCGTATTCTTCACTTATGACTTCTCAAGATGTAGTTGGATTTACTTTTAATGAAAGATCAATCTAAATTGTTTGCAATTTTTCAAAAATTCCTACTCAATTTGGTCGATCTATTCATATCTTAAGTGACAATGCCAAGGATCATTTTTCAACCTCATTTAAGTCTTTCATGAATTCTAAGGCAATGATACATCAGTCCACTTGTCCATGCACACCACCATAGAATGGTGTTGTAGAATGAAAACATCACCATCTTCTTGATACTACCCATACCTTATGACTTCAGGCAAATATTCCCTTGAAATTTTAGGAAGATGCAATTCTTATTAGTTCTTACTTAACCAACCGCATGCCATCTTCGATGTTGAATGATCAAATTTTCATTCCATCTTACTCCCTAATGAACCATTGCACAAGCTTCCCCTGTGTCTTTGGTTGTACCTATTTTGTCCATATGACCTATCCCTAGGAAAAGACAAATGGCCCATGCAATTAAATGTCTTTATTGGATATTCTAAAGTACAAAAAGGTTACAAATGTTACATTGAAGATTCTCCATTCTTCACCTCAAAAGATGATGCAATCTATCCGTCTACAATCCTTCCTACTCCTTATCTCAATCCTTCAACATCCACTCTTCAAAACATCTTCGGTCTCCCTCAGGAAAATATCAATTAGCATCATCCTTGAGAACTTCAAGCATCTCAACCTTCTTCAGACCATCTTCAAAGCTCCCAATTGCTTTTCACAAAGGTATTTACTCCATTCGTAACTCTCATCCTATTTACAATTGGGGTAAGTTATCATCGTCTTTCTCTTATTCAATATGCTTACACCTCTACCTTGTCTTTTGTCTCTATTCCTAAAATGGTCCAGGAAGCTCTTTCCAATCTACAATGCACTAGGCAATGATTGAGGAAATACAAGTTTTGGAATCAAACCATACTTGGACTCTAGCCCCTTTACCTTGGGATGACTTTGGTCCCTATACTTGGGATGCTGATGGGTTTTCATTATTAAAGTAGGACCTAATGACATTATGGACTACCTTATGGCTCGTCTCACGATCAAAGGTTTTACTCAATTTTTTGGGTAGGATCATGAAGATACTTGAGATATATTTTCTCCTGTTGATAAAATGGCTTCAATTTATGCTGCTTCTTTTTGTTGTCTATGGCTGTCATTATTCAGTGGTCCTCACATCAATTGGATGTCATAAAGGCTCTTTTGCATGGAGACCTAACAATGGACATATATACTGAGCAACCTCCTAGGTTTGTTTCTCATGGGGAGTCTAGACTAGTTTGTAAACTAAACAAATCACTATATGGTCTTGAACAATCCCCTTGATGTTGGTTTTGGCTGTTCAGCTTAGTCTTACAAAACTGGATTGATTTGGAGTGGAGTAGGTCATTCAGTATTTTGTAAATATTTATCTAATCTATGCATCTATCTTGTAGTTTATGTGGATGATGTTGTCATAGTAGGGAACAGTCATACTAGGATTCAGCATCTGAAGGGGCATCATGAAGTTGCTTCCAGATCAAGGAAAACTTTACTCAGATCCAAGAAAATATCGAAGATTGGTAGGAAAGCTGGATTATTTGATTGCAATCAGACCAGATATTTCTTTTGCTGTTAGTGAGGTGAGGCAGTTCCTTAGTTCACCTCATATTGACCATTGAAATGAAATTGTAAAAATTGAGGTTTATTAAAGGATCACATAGGAAAGAATTAGTGTATGAGAACTGAGACATAAGGATAGTGTTGCTTATATTGATACAGTGAGGGTGTCCAACAAAACTGAATTGAACCGAACTACATGAGAACTGAACTGAAAAAACAGTTCACCCGAACTAAACTATTCCCTAAACCGAATTATTTTTTTGTACTAATTCATAGAAGATTGAAAGTAGGAAAGTTTTTACTCTTTTATAAAGGTAGTTTAGTTTTTATAATTTGGTTCAGTTCAGTTCGGTTCTGAAACAGTTCAGCTCAATTCTTTATAAAAATAATTAGGTATTTATAGTTCAGTTCAATTTGGTTCAATTGTTTTTGGACACCCCTAGATGCAGACTGGGCTGTATCTCCTTGTGACAGGAGGTCCACCATAGGATAGTGTTCTCATTGGGGGAGATCTCATTTCATGGAAAACCAACAAACAAAATGTGGTTGCAAGATCATGCAATGAAGCTGAATACTAAGCTATGGCTCTCACTAAATGTGAACTCATGGTTGAAACAACTGTTTTTGAGTTAAAATTTTGTGAGATTGAAACTATGAAGTTTATTTGTGACATTCAGGCAACTCTCCACATTGCATCTAACCCAGTCTTTTGGGAACAAACCAGACACAGGAATTAACTGTCACTTCATTTGTAAAAATTTTGCTTCTGGACACAGGCACAGGAAT
Source organism: Mucuna pruriens (assembly GCA_025330945.1). NCBI lineage: Eukaryota > Viridiplantae > Streptophyta > Magnoliopsida > Fabales > Fabaceae > Mucuna > Mucuna pruriens. The sequence continues at coordinate 1,069,106 of JAENHJ010000328.1, read as the reverse complement.
TAGCATGACACATCCTTTGTCAACTCACATAATCCATTAGCTGATTTGTTCACTGAAGCTCTTTGAAGACAGACCAAGAATATGTTATATCAGCAGCAAGCTGGATGCTTTTGACATCAACAACCAGCTTGAGGAGTGTAGGAATTATAAATAACTTAATTACTACCGGAATTAATATCCCACTTTCCAGTTAGCTTTAGTTCATTGTAACTTAGGAAATTGAGATAGTTTAATTGCCCTTTTTGTGTGAACTGTACTCTACTAATTATCTGTGTATATATCATTTAATTGTGTATTTGGCACTCAAGAATATTCATTCAAAATCAGTCTTCCCTCACTTTTATCTTCAACTATTTCATCATATTTTCTTTCCTTTCATTGTCCCTAAACAAGTTGAATGAGCAATCAGAGCTCAAATAGAGACAAGATTATAAGGAAAAAATATATATATATTGTTTTAATCCTTGCCAACAGAATCCTACAAGCAAGTATCAACCAAGGACAATTAGCATTGAAAAGAAAATACAAAGACACTGCTGTGACAAAGAACGGCAGCCTAATAACCTGCTAGTCACAATGTGCATTGAATAAATAACTTTCTTGTCAACAATTCCAAACACATTTCGCAATACCTGCAAGGACATGGACTGGCTATGATTAAAAACCAACAAAACAAGTTTTTGTAAAGCAGACTACCAATATTGTGAGGAGAATAAGCTTATCAGCGAAAATGAGATGTGATACACTCTATAACAGGGATTTGGAAGGGTCAATAATAAGAGCCATTCAGACCCAAAGAATTACTGATGCTCTTAAAAAACACAGTGCGAATCTATACGTATCACTCTTTAAAGAATAAGTAGACTGTAGCCAACATTGGTCAATATGGGAAATCACCCATACTTTTTGCTTTTTCTAAATGTACAGCATTTCTCCAAATAATACACATGTAGATTTCAGAATTATGTAGAAACAGGAAAAAAGAAAAGGTGAAGAAATATGCTTCAACTTAACACATCAAGCTGAATGATCAAGCCTTTAACTGCATCAATAGTAGCATTTATTTTTCTTTTTTGGGGCTTATACCGATAATTACCATTTTTAAAATTAAATCAAAGGGCTCTAAGCAAGGACAACATAAAAGAAAATAAAAATTATGAACTAGATCAAATCATGTGAATTCTAGAAAAACAATATTGTTAGCCTTGTTGCTTTCAAATCTTTATCTGAAATTTATTCTAATTAACTAGTCTAAAAAAATTTATTAAATTTAATGACATTTTTCTTCTATTAAGTTTGTATTTGATTTGATTAGATAAGACTTCAAAGGTAAAACTAGCTTATCAGTGTAATAGGAAAATATTCCTTATAAATTAACAAGCACAAAGAAATATAAGAACCAAGAGGACACATTGTTACCAGATGGCATCTTCTATACAAGATCATCTTCAAGATAACTATACTCAAAAGTGAATTCAGTCTTGATTCTTTGACACCTGAATAACCACATCAAGATACAAATAAGTCAGGAGAAACAGAAGTGCAAAATCAAACAATGTACGGTATTGTTCACATATATGCTAAAATTATGACTGCAAATATCAATTATATGTTTACTCAACATACCATCCATGCTGCATGTCATCATTTGCAATATGGAAATCAAAGTACACATAAGTTCCTTGCTCATATTCATCGGTAGCAACTTTGGGCTCTTCATGCCGCTGAAACCAAGTGTTATACTTTCGGTGGTATCTCCAAGATTGCTTCTTTAACTCCTTTGCAGCCAGATATTGTTGGTAAGTATTCTGCAGAAAAAATGGATATAAGCTCACATGACAGAAAAACCCAATAATATTAATCACAGAGAAAGTTCAGGTACCTGTTGATAATAAAATGCAAAGAACAGAGTATCAGTGCCAAATGGTTCAAGACCTACTCTCTCCCAAAAGGCAGGATTATTAACAATAGGTGCCTGTACTTGAGGATAGCTAGGAGGTGTAATTGCTGGATGCTTCTGCATAACCAAAGAAAAGAGGAAAAAGAAAATCCATCAATGAGCATACAATCAATTATTCAATGAACATGAGGGCGATTATAACTAGCATGCATACAGGAGTATAAGTCCTGGGACGTTCTGAGTCTTTGGGTAGTGGAATTTTGAAGTGGGCTGCCTCAAGCATTTGTAAATTATATAATTGATCACGCACTCCACCAGAACTAACACTTGATCCACTAAAATTATCACCAATGGCTCCATGTTCAGCACCATTTCTTCTTCCGATGACACCAAGGTTGCCAGTAGGTTGATTGGATTGTAATGGTTGGCCAGGAGACAAATCAATGTCCCTGGAAGTTTGAGCAGATTCTGGAGGAGAGGCAGACACTCCTGCCTGCAGCATAAACAACAAATAGTCAACCCAGATCATCCTTTATATATATAATACATCAATCAAAATTCATATTTTGCTATCTGCAAATAAGGGAAGCACTACAATAGAGCTGGTCAACTGTTTTCAAATCAGATGCTATCTAAGTAAAAAAATTGTTCACATCTAAGTATCTAAAACTAAATGGGAGCAAAGAATAAAAAAATTTCCATATATGCATGTGCTCTCTCTGTTCCCCACAAACATATTTACAAATTTTATATTTTACTACTGTCTTAGAAAGAAACTGATCAGGACTACAAGCGCAATTTAAAATAGTCCATTTCATCGGCCTACCTAATTGAAAGACTAGGAAGACCAACCTACTGGCTCTCCCCAGCTTATAATCCCAGGATTTACCAATACAATATATTATGCATTACAAGCACAGCAAAAGTAGGAAATATTAAAAAAAAAATGGATATGTGCTTCTGCAAGTTATATAAGGGAGTAAGATATATCTTAAAGAAAATAAATAAAAAAATTAGGAGGTAGTCAGCATACAGGAGAATCTACAGCATATGCTGATTTTGAATCATCTTCATTTATGAGATTCTTGCCAATCCCAGTGCCAGCAGTAGATTCAGTTGTTGACTCATCAGGAAAATTCTGATGTTGCTGCTGCTGTTCTTCAATCTTAGAATTGCCAACATCTGCATAATACAAATAGTATGATATAACCATCTCATAATAACTCCAATATAGGTATTTGGTATTTTTTATCTTAAATAATTATATTCTTATAACAGATGCTCCATATATTGAACTTGATATTGATTCAGTTATTTCAGTAATATGTTATATTTGATCCACAGTCCAACCATACAGATGTTATTCATGATTGACTTGCTAGACATCAAAACTAACACCTCTTAGATATTTATTTATTCGGGGGAGGGGGCTAACAAAATAGTCTCCTAAACAATATTTACCATGAAGGAAAATATAACCACGTTTTTTGCAGGAGAATCATCACCTTTTTCACCTTCATGATAAAAAAAATTACCAGGCATTACTTTTTCAAATCTTCCCTTTTTTAGATAAACAAGGGAAATTCAGAAAACATTAAAATGTCTTCAGTAGTGATTGCAAAATAACCATAGCCAAATAATATAGGTGTGGAAAATTGGGAACCCCTAGATAAAATCATACTATTCTAATCACTCCCATATTGAGCCCAGAAAGGAAAGGAGAAAGTAGTCCAATTTAAAAAGGGGAAAAGTTATTCGCGAAAACACAACTAGTATATGAGTAACACAAAACATACCTGCATCTTTAAAAACACCTGGCATCAATGATTGTTGACTAGAGGGCGAATGGACAGAATTGGGTGGCTGCTGTAGTGATGCAGAGGAAATACCACTGAGAGTTGTGGACTGGACTCCAAGTCCAATTCCAGATTGAGAAGAAACAGATGAGCCATGAGAGTTAAACTGCACAAATTGCACTATGTTATACTCATACAAAATATATTTTTCTGATATAGAAGAAATGAGGTCATACAAGGAGTTATAACTTAATATTATCATTCAACAGAAAAACAAGCTATTAATCAGATATAGTTAATTCATAGGGAAGAGTACATGTGGAAGGAAAATTGAAAAGGAAAACAAAAGCTTTAAGGAAAATACCACTAACAAATTTTTTTTAAATATGTGAATTAACAGTAATGTCATATATTTTCTGATACTTATACCACTCAATCATCCTAATTGACATATACACAGTTAATTATTATGTGGAACCCAATCACACACCAGTATGAAAATTTTAAATTGTACTTGACAGTACAGGATGAAACGTAAGGTGATTCTGGATTATCCATGAATTCATATTCTACCCTGAGCAAAAAAGATTCTTTCCTTTAATTTCTATTGTTTCCAAAGCAAGCACATAATAATTATAAATAGGATTCATAATTCAGTAATTCACCCATAATCAGACAAATTACCAGGCAATAAATTATAACCAACAGAAAAAGATAAATATGAATTCTCTTCCTTTTCCCCCCCTTCAACTTTCTCCATCATTTTGTAGAGAAACATAGAAAATTAAAATTTGAATTCCAATTTAGCTTGAAATATTATCAAGAGGCCAAAGCTTCTATAGTAAAGAACCACAACAAAAATCAAGAGTAATGTAATATTAGAAGAACATGAATGGAATGCATGTTTATGCCAGACAACACAATTTTTTGGACCATAATGAATTTTCCAATAAAAGTAAAAGAATCAATAATCAAAGAGAAGACACATTTGATATACAAGTACCTGCTGCAAAAGGGGATTTTGCTGCTGGGCAGAAAACTGCTTATGGTTTCCCCCAACGAGAGAGGGCATGTTAAGAAGGGTACTACTGTGCCCTTGTTGCACTTGCTGATACTTCTGCAAAAACTTTTCCCTTTGATCAGGAGCTATTTCAGTTCTTCCACGAAGCTGGCCCTGAAGTATTGGTAATAAACAAGTCCCTTCAATGATAACAATTTTACATATACAACCAAACACACAGGATCAAGATGATAATTTCATTCAACCTAGCAATAACAATATTGAGTTAAGTATTGTAGTGGTCTGACTAGTACTTGAATCCACCCATGAATTAATTTAACTGTGCACCCATGTAACTATTTTTCATGTAAATGCATTTGTGCAGATATACATAGCATAAGCATATATATTATATTAGTGGAAGATCACCAAAGCTATTAAATCAAGCATGAAAGGTCTTAAATAAAAAGTAGTTATCACATGACTTCGGAAATGTTATTTTAATACAGACTATATGATAAAATAGCTCTGATGAACACCAATCTTCTATCATGATATGATAAATCAATCAACCAATGTGTATATAAATGTTATGAAAAATGTATGGTTCTAAAGCAATGAATTTTCTATAGTTATCAACAAATGTAAGAATTAGTGTCTTTTATATGACTACTCAATATGATATGACATGCCATAATCAACCAATAAATAAGATGATTGGGTATGACTAAATTTCATAAAAAATTGGATTCTAGATTTCAATGCACACACAGGTTAGATTTTAGCTTTGATTTTAATCCAAAAACCAGATACTATTGCAGGAACAAACTAAATAACAATCAATAATATAACACAATCTAATTGCAAGTAATATTTTAATAAACATAAAACAAACTCCATGCTTTGAAACCACATAATAAACAACTTGCAACCAGTACAGATGTCTTCAAATAAATTACAATTAAAAACAGCAACAGATAATGCATAATTTTTGGAGGGTGTAACTAACCAACAGTTCACACTTCAGGTTCCACAAATCACCAAAATGAACATAGTGGAAAACTAAATAGCAAAGCAAAGGAAAATTTAGGACAGAAAATTTACTGCATCATTTTGATTCTGAAAGGGACTTCCAGGTCTCCATTGCATGCCAGGAACCACAGAAGGGGAGAAAACTCTCCCAGATACAGCTGCAGCTTCATTAGCAGTACTAGAGTCAACTGAAACAGTTCCATCATTAGCCTTTGCAGCCTGATGCAAGATCAATCTATTATTTAGTGGGGATACAAGAGGCTGCACCATCCCACTACTTCCAAGTCTATCATCAGCTCCCAATATGTTCCTTTTAGCTATTTCAGAGGCTGAAGGGACTGATCCAAGGGCCCCATTGCTAGAAACCATGTTTCCAGAACCAAGAGGAATGCTGGTTGTTGCTTGATTTGACAGGCTGTTTCTGCCCCTCAAAAGTGTTGCATCAGAAAGCGATGGAGATGGTCTCCGGCTAGGGAAGCTATTAATCTCTTCTTCCTTTGTAGAGGTAGACTGATTTACAGAAGATGAATTGGTAACATTAGTATTCTCTAAGACATTCCGCACAGAATTGGAACCAGGTAGGGATGCAACAGCAGGTACACTAGACAAGTTATGAGCAGAAGCATTCACAGAAATAGGAGTAGCATGGTTGCCAGCAGGAGTTGAAGTAGCAGAACTAATTCCACCACTTTTAGGAGGTGGAGTTTTGGCAACAATGTCAGAATTGCTATCCTGGGATGCTGTGTCATCAGCTTGCTCCGGGACAGAAGTATCCTGATGATTAGAAATCATAGTTTCCTAGATTAGGAATTAACAATAATGTTCTATCTATTTAAGTGACATCTAATGAGAATGCAGTTTTTCTTCCCTTTAACTACTAGATGGATAAAATGATAATCAGCCACATGTACTTGCTGAAACTCCAGTCATGATCCCATTGCTTACAATTGTTATTCTTAATAAAGTGCTATTAGATGCAACATCAGAAATTGCTTAATTTGGGTTATCAAGTGCTCAATGTAAGATTGATATCGTAAAATTGGATTAAAATAACTTTTTTGAGTGCTTTCTTCATGTTGTAAGTATATAAATCCTTTACATCATGTCCTTTAAGTTATTTATCAATTTGCTTCACCATCTAACAATGCAGTACCACTCCCAGTAAACCTCTTAATTTAATCTTAATTACCAACTAATTGTAGCAAAGAACCCCACAGAAGATTTCTGAAACAACATCCTAACATTTCAATTTTCAATAGACTCCTAAGAAATATTTTCAGGTCATAGAAACAAAAAGTACATACAGATGTTTGTGATGCAGATGCTGATTGTGATGCTGGTACTGCTGAAGAATTCTTCAAGCTAAGACTAGGTGCCACCTGAAACAAATACATTATAAATTAGTATTCCACAAAGAAAAACACTAATTATTCTAATATGTTAACATGAAGAAAATGTTAGTCTAAAAAATGAATTTCAAAGATGGGGAGCCTAGAGCCAAAACGCCTAACATAAACAACAATAAATAAATAAAATAAAAGAATGATCATTAGTGCCTGAGGCTCCCAATACTGTTGGGTTTGGGGAAGGTATGATGTACAGTCTTACCCCTGTAGGTGGAATTATTTCCATGTGTAGAACCCACAACACACATTAAATTAATTTAACAAAAACAATATAGTAGCATCATAAAATAGACAATCCGATACATAATTCAGGGAGAAAAATGCTAACATGCCAAAATAATTGATATATGCCAATCCCATAAAACACAAATCTACAACATACACACCCATTAGTATTTGTGTGCGAGTTATGTATGTTTGCAACAAGACAAGAATGATTAAACAGATACCTTAGGAAGACCAGGGGGAATTGTAACAAGATCTTCTAGGGTCTCCACCTTGTCCAAAGGTAATGAACTGTATAGTTCATCAACATCATCAAAATCATCAAAATCCTCCTGCAGAAGAAAATGAAAATTAGAAGAATAAAAAAAGAAATAAAAAAATTTGTAGAGAATGAAGCATTAGGGAATGTTTGGATGGAGAGGAAGGTAGGGAAAATTGTCAAAATTATAAAATGTTTATATAAAATTCTATAATAAATAAATAAGGAATTATTGGAAGGTTGTGTGATAATTTCTCATTTTGTTAATCTCATTTTGATTTTTCAAATAAGGGGATGTTTACTTTAAAAAAAAAAAAAAAAGTATCCCTCCTCTACCACCTGCTCCAAACACACACTTACATTAGTTTGAAACCAATGATTTTGAAAGGAAAGGACTGAGTGAGAAAGAAAATGCACTTCCTCAGAAAATGTCCCTCGTTACTCTGCAGAGATGGAGAGAAGAAAACTGGCATGGGGCACACCTCTAATTTAGTCTCTCCCTTTTGAGAAGAAAATGGGAAAGAGATGGTGTTTTTTTGTAATAATCAAAATATGCTTACTTTAGTTTTATTTAATTGTATTTTAAAAAGGTCATTAAACATAATTACATTTTCTTTCTTTCATTTTTATCCAACCAAAAAAAGTGAAGAGAGAACTCAAATTTTCTTTCCTTATTTCTCTTAATCCAAACAACCTAAAAAACTACTCTTTTTTTCTATTCATTTTTTCTTTTCTCTTCTACTTCTTCGTTCCATATTTCTTCTTGTCGGAAAGGGGTCTTATGATTAGCATTTAAAGTCTAGGAGGCTAAAGTATTTTCTGGGAATTGAACCAAAAAAGGTATTTTCATATCTCAACAGAAATATGTCACAAATTTACTCCAATAGACAAGACAGCTTGTAAACCTGTAAGGGTAATGCGGATGATAGTGCAGTGATCAATAAGGAGATATATCAACATCTAGTGGGAAAATTAATCTATTTGTTTCACACAAGGCCAGATATTGCACTCATTATAAGTTTGGTTAGTCAGTTTATGCACTTCAAGAGAGAAGTCCATTTACAGGGCCACTTGTAGAATTCTGCAATACCTTAAAGAACCCTAGGAAGAGGAATTTTATATAAAAGGAATGGTCTTGAAGCTTACACTGATGATAACTATGTAGGGTCAGTAACTGGCAAGAGGTCCACTACTGGATATTGCACCTTTCTTAGAGGAAATTTAGTAACTTAGAGAAGTAAAAAAATAATCTTGTGGCTTGATCTAGTGCTGAAGCTGAGTTCCGAGCTATAGCACAAGGTATTTGTAAACTACTTTAGCTAGAAATTATTTTAGAAGACTTGAAGATTAATAGGATGGACCTATAAACTCTACTTTGATATTAAATCAGCCATCAGCATTTTGCTCGTAATCCTGTTCACCAAGATTGAATGAAGCACATTGAAGTGGATAGGCATTTTATCAAAGAAAAGCTCAAATGCAGCTCGATTTGTACTCCATATGTTCCTTCACAAAGTCAACTTGCAAATATTCTTATCAAAGGATTATGCAGTTCAGACTTTGAAACAATTGTATACACCATTGTTGTCAATCCCGGATTGCGGCTGACCCCAAAAATGGGATAGTGAATAACAAATAGCAGGACAACCGCTATTTTAATATAAAAATGTATTAAAATAATTGGTAATATATAGAAAATTTCTGTAAAATTAATAAACTACTCATAATTTATAATAAAAATTTGTGGTACTTAAACAAAACATACAAGTTGCTGCTGCTTGGTAGTAAGGAAAAAAAGATAACTGATAGTGGGTGAAAGAGAAAGAGGAAAACAGACAATCAAAAGGAAAATATAAGTGGAAGAGGAAGGAGAAAAAAAAACACAGCATAAAAACAAAAAAAAAAAAAAGAAACGCGCAGGAGTGGAAGAGAAGGGGGTCGCTAGAAAACGGAGTGGGTCACCAGAAATGGTGTGGGTCACCGAAGAAAAAGAAGAGAGCTCAGAGAAGCTGCTCAAGGCGGGAGAGGAGAAGAATAAAGGGCTCAAGGGTTTTTTTATTTCTTTAAAGCTGATACAATATTAAAATTGCCCAAATACCCCCACTTCATCACTTATTAAGGTATTTTGGTGATTTCAAAACAACTTTGACAGATCTGGAAACAGTTTCAATATAGCACCCACTCCACTGCAATTGCATCTGCTCCGCCACTCCAAGATAACGGCTGCAACAGCCACACCACTGAACTGAGATGCGACAATCTCACTGTAGCAGCCCTGGGCCGCAACACACCACTCCAGTGCAATAGTGGTGCTATTTGCCACTATTGATAACTATGGTATGCATGCTGTGAATGGAAAACATCTATTCTCCAGCTTGAGGGAGAGTGTTGGAAATAGGAGTATTTTAGGAAATAAGAGCTTTAATGTTTGCTTTCCAAGTAGCCTAGATACTTGGCATAACTAGGTTAAATGCATCTTAGAAAGTAGTAGTATCTTAATTTCTCTCTTGTAAACTGATTTAACATTAATTATCTTTGTAATACTCTTGAATATAAATAAACCATTCTGCTGGGTGGAAAATACACTTAAGCATATTCAGAAAATTCTGTTTCTCATTCTTCTACACTATACAAAGGGCTGGTAGAAACATCAAAAACATTTACTCAAGTGTTGAATTTTTAAAAAGCAGAACAATTTCTCAAAGACAAACCTGATTACGCTCAACATAGTCATCCAAGAAATCTTTGACATCATTAACCTCCTCAGGACTCAATTCATCATTATCTAGTAGCCTCAAAATGAATTCACATTTTTTTATATGAGCCTTGTGCCGAGTAATTGATGTCTCTAGATGTGTCTGTGAAACAAAAGAAACATGTCAATGGCCACAAGAAAGGTAGAGCATCATTTCTACAAAATATATGTTCAATAATTCACCAATCTGGGTGGCCTGCTCTTTCCTTTCTTAACGGAAAGCCCTTCAAGCTCTGCTTCAAAGTTATCAATCTGGGATTCTAACTCTCCAACCTACTCAAATATTTAAAATAACAAGAAGAGCATATTGCAAATGATGAGATAGATAAGTATGTCAGTCAGATTAATATGAACTCATCTAAATAATATATGATCAAAGCATTATCCCAATGAGAATCAGAAAGGCAGGCAGTAGACTAGTATAAACAGCATCATAAGAGAAGAAAAAAACTTGAACCAAAGTGAACTTAGATATTGCCAATGGTGGAAAGGTCTCAACAGTTAACCAGCACGACACATTTTATCATATGGCAATGAACATAAACAATAGATACAAAACAAATAAGGATGACAATTTGCCTGTGTAAGCACTTTGCACATGAGATACAAACACATGTATTAGCCATATTGAACACAATCAAGCATAGTTGAAAGTTACTCGAAGGAATTGATTTCATACCACATTGTTTAACCAATCCCTTGTCTCTGATTTGGCCTTCTCTTTTGGATCCTAATAGAAGACAGAGTGAGTTAACAAATTCCTCAGCTCAAAATTGACATAAACATGATCACAGAAAACCAAGAAAAGGCCCCAAAAAATGGTAAAACTACAACAAACGAAAAGGTAATATTTTCCCGGTCAAACACTCACAGTCTTAGGTTGTTGACCCAAGCCTTCTTTGGAGAATGCTTTGGTCTTAGTTTCCTTCTCACATATTTTAAATCTTTCCATTTCTCGCTCAATTAGCTTGCGTGCATCCACCAAAGCCTGCTCATATGAGGCACTAACCTATGTCAAGATGTCACAAGAGAACGCATTGTCAAACTCAAAGCCAAGGAGTTAAATTTCAGCATTCAATATTTAAAACATTATACATGCCATCATATAAGTTAACCCAAGGAGCATTACCATATAAACAGACAGGCAATGAATGGGTTAACACAATCCACTCGGCTCATATTCATACTAACATGATGCAATGTGATTACTGATTCCTTGCCAGAACATACATCCACAGAATGTAACTTAGCTGGCAACGCTTTATTAACAAGTGCATGATTAGATTAACTCATTTCAAGAAAGCAATCGCTTATTATGAGAGAGCTTTCGAAAAATAAGCTATTATTCACCTTAAAATCAGCTGTTCCGAACATACTACAGTACAATTCCCAAGGCTAACTGCAAATTTTACACAACACTTTACCAACCGAAACTCCATGTACTGACAATGTATGTTTGAATTAGTGAATTTAACATTCAAAACAGCTTATAATCTTAATCTTAATCAGAAAGCTCTTAATCGGATGGGGGAAGCGATTTTCCCTAAAAATAAATCAAAACTATAGATGCATTAACATTGTCGTCTCCTATACCTAAAACATATCTACAAAATGAGAGAAATATACATACACAATTCACAGTGCTGGAGAAATTAATTAATTTAAAAAAATATATAGAAATTTGGCACTTGGGTTGCTTTCTGAAACAAGAATGGAGTTAATTAATACCTTCTTGTCCTTGATCTCGCTAGACTGAATCCAAGTCTTAATTTGGTCTCTATACCTCTGGAGCTTCTTAATCTCCTTCTTGAGGTCTGCTTCAAATTTCTCCTTCTGGTTAGCATTGTCCGTGTCGTAGACCTATCCCCAAACCAAACCCGTCATTTTGTTCGGAAACAATGGAAATTGAAAAACAATAAACAAAAACTAAAAAAAAAAAAAAAGTGAGAGAAACGAATGAAGTACCTTGTTCCAGATGCTATCGAAGACTTCAACGCCTTCCTGGACCTTCTTAAGAACGCGATCTATCTCTCCCTGGAGTTTTCGACTCGCACCCATTGATTACGATTCTCACTTCACCCAATGCCAGAGTGGTGGTTCAATTGTAAATAATCAATTGCTCTTCGATTCTAGTTTTAGGGTTTGTTTCTGCACTCGCTAGCTCAGGAGACGCGGAGATTCTACCGCGATAACTCTTTCTCTGTCGTTTTATGCTCTTTTTTCGGATTGGTAGTAAAGTAGGTTTATACTCATCTTTTTGTAACTAAGTTTAGTAGAATAGTCCATCATAGGACTCGTATTTTTATTTTTAAATTTTATCTATATTTATATTTATATTTATTACATACATTTGATTTATAAATATTATGGAAAGTGTTGAATTTTCTATCCAACACGTGAATAAATTGGTCGAGACTGTTTCCAACTTAACAAATAAACTCGAGTTGGAGCGAAAAATAATTATGATTTGCAGTACTATAAGTATTGAATTTCCTTTAATCATTAATCATTCATTTTGATTTTTATTTCCAACAAATCTATTGCTCTAGACTCACCTCTAAAATTTGATTCGAGACAAAGAGACATTTACGACACATTTTTTAATACACTCTAAATTTATTAAAACTATAAAATTACGAGAAACTTTTATTAAATAAAAAATTGTAATTATAATAAAGTTCAATTTTAAGTAATCAATTCTAATAGCGGTACATAATAGTAATTTCTAAAAACACTACAACAAGATAGGAAATAGCACAATAATCACTATGGTAAAGTTTAGAAAATAATATGCATAATTTATAATTTTATATCATACACATATAAATACTAAAAAAATAAAAAATATATAAAATTAAATAGTAAAGACATAGTCATAATTAATATTAAAAATCAAAGTAAATTGTCATCGTGACTAAATTTAAATCCAATACTAAAGAAAGACTTATAATCAAAGTAAATATATTGTCTAGTGCCTATTACAAGTGATTTCTTAAATGGAATTACTGTCTTCATTTCCAAATTCTTTCTCGTCATCATTCTATTGTTTTGTCAAATCTATGTTCTTCCTCCTCTCCTCTTAAATAGACATAGTAGTATTAAGTCTAGTTTGTTGTCTAGTGAATCTAAATGGTCCACCAGTCCTAATCGCATCACCAACAACTCCTCAAGTCAAGTTATCATTGCTAAAGACTAGTTCATCTTTGGTTGCTTCTCCATCTCCACCCATTTCTCCTACCAATCACTCATTACAATCATCAATATTATCTAGAAGAGTGGGATCAATTAAGTCCTTGTTGTCACAATGATCTTTCAAATTTTGGTTGTACTTCACAAAAATCAATTCTTGTAGCTTTTGATGCTTAAGCTTGTTTATCTTCTTATAATGAATGTATTATGCAATTTTAAAAAATTAGTTAGTTTCATGATGAGCTCCTAGTCTCAGAGAAATTTATATTGTACTTGTTCAAATGTACTCTAATTGTGCTAACATCTTGATGAGCTACATATCAAGCTAAATACTTTCATTACAATGGTTTGCAAAGTTGAAACATATTTTTAATACATCCTCCACCATTCACTTGTAATGCAACAACTAATTAGCATTACTATTTAGTATTTGTTGGGAAACAGCAATACTTATTCCCTCCTCTGTGAACGCAAAATGGACACTATGCGGAAGCGTATAAAATAACTGAAAGAGTAGAGAAGAAGATGACACCAGAATTTTTACGTGGAAAACTCTCTCAGTAAAAACCATGGGACCTAGTCCAGTAAAAGATCTTCACTATAAAAATAGTATTACAAAGTGTTTCTCTCAATCTCTGAGAATCTCTCAATGAATCTCACCCTCTCGGATGGTATACAAACCTCTCTGTATATATCTCTCTTTCTCTCAAAGAGAAATACAAAAAAGACACTCTAACTCTCTTAGGGTTTCTTCACTTGGATGTGTGTCTCAATCTAACTCCTTCTCTTATAAAGAGAAACCTAGCGGGCTTGAGAGTATTGGGCTTTTGTCCACATAGTTGGGAGCCCCAAAAATAACCCAACATGTTCATCCCCCAAGCATTGTGACTTGTGAACCACAACTAAGGAGGAAATTCCAACAGTATTTACATGAATGGTCATGTAATTTTAATTTAACAAAATGCAACTTAAACTTATTCGGAGCAATAGTGGACCTTTGTCTAATTGTAGGTGTGCCAAACATGCATTTATGATTTAAAGAAAGCCTATTAATGCAATTATAAAGTCTTGAAGATACTTCATAATCTTGATCAATGCTAGGGTCATTGTAGAAGTATTGGGAGTTAAGGAAATGAACCGTCGCATGCAATAGATGATAGAGTTTACAATCTCATCTTTTATCAATGATAACAAAAATGTCATGATATTTGTCTTCAACACTATTGAAAGATTTTTCAATAGCTTCCTTAGCTTTATCCATTGCTTCATAAATGTATTTCATTGTCAACTTTTTCTCATCATCAACTAGCCTTAGAACTTGCACAAGAGACCTCATTACCTTAAGAGCATAAACAACATCATTCTAAAATGTTGTCATAAGGACAATTTCATTTGCCCTTTTCCCCCTATGTTATTATGTAGTGTTCATGTTCAGCCACTCTTCTAAGGTGTACATTCTTCTAAGGTTTTTTTTTTTGTTTTGTTTATGCAACCTTTGAAGGGTGAGGAATGTGGTGGCAAGCCTTGTAACTCCACTTCTAACCAATGCAATCTTATTAATGAACTTCTCATTGCGTTAAAGGCCAAGGAATGATTGTAGATGAAGCCAACAAGAAATTTCCCTCTTCCTATGACCTTTTGTACTCTTGGAATTTTGCCAATATCTTCTAACATCAAATCCACACAATGTGTGGCACATGGAGTCCAAAAGAGTTTTTTCCTCACGTTTTCTAAATATTTACCTAGGACTAAATTAAATAAACTAAATGAGTAACCAATTATCGCATAAAGCAATAGAAAATTTTAACAATTAAACATAGTTATTTCTTACCAACCAAGACATAGTTGTTACCATTGTCGGTCACAACTTGGACAAAATTTTATTCTCTGATATCTTCAATAAAAATGTCCAAGAGTTCAAATAGCTTCAACCCCATCTTCACATATATGGAACCATCAATACTACTTATAAACATCGTCCTACTTGGACAATTGACCAAGAAATTGATCAATGTCCTACTCTTTCTATTCGTCCAAGCATTAGATATGATGGAGCATCCATATTGTGTTCGCTTTATCTCATGCAGCTTGAGCATTTCTTTTGTGAGCTTTAATTTTTTTTCCGATAAAGGAACCCTCATTTATGGTATCTCGGAGGATTCAAGTGTTGATCATAATTTCCAACGACTTCAATCATCATCTTAAAGCTTTTGGAGTGCACAATGTTGAAAGGAATTCAATTTTTATAGAAAAATAAGCAATGTATTGATTAGTTTTACAAGCATCTCTCGTGCTTGTTTTCCCTCTAGCCACTACAATTGTAAATATATTTGATACTTCTAGACTTTTAAGCATATGCAAGTCCATAGGGATTTTCACAATATTTCTCTTAGCAACAGGAGCAAGGAACCTATTGTTGCATTTTTTTTTTCAGCCTTTGTTATAAACTTCCTCCAATGCTTCTACCTCATCATTATCATCTTTTTCCAACCTAAATGTTGCATAATTTATAGCCTTTTTTCTCACAAGCTTATTTGATTTTAAGCTCGATTGCAGGTGTGATTTTTTTTTTGCCAAGCACCAATATCTCCCTTTACCCCCTTTAAGATTTATTTGGTTCAAAGGAGGGGAGAGGACGAAATTCAAAGGAATGGATTTTAATTTGATATCCTTGGTTCAAAGGAGCAGAGAGAAGGTAAACATTTTCTTGTTTGGTTCACAAGAAGAGGAGAAGGATTTAAAATTTTACTTTTGTACCCTTATAATTTTAAATTTTAAAACACAAGTTATGATATATTAATCTTTAAACTTAAAATGTTTTAAATCTCCTCTCCTCCCTTCCAAATCTCTCCAATTCAAAGGGGAGTCAAAAAATTAGAAGAGGAGGGTTTTTGCTCCTCTCTCATTCCTTCCTAAAAATCGAAAAAATAAAAAAGTTTTAGAAAAACTCCTCCCATCAACTTCATTCCCCTCCAGCCAAACAAGTTATTGGTGTCTATTGGCTCTAGTTATTTTGCTTGTTGTAATCTTTAAACAATCACCACACATTGACAATTTTTTTTATTGTTAAATGTCCTTCAAAAAATTTCATTCCCAAGTCATATCAAAGTTGTCACTTGTAGGCTTGATCAATGTTGAACTGGTTGATGAAGGAATGTCTTCAAGGATTGGTTGTTCACTTGGTGGTTGAGATGATACCATGGTAAAATGAAAAAAAAATGTTTAAGAGAAGCAGCGAAGAACTAATAATATTTTTTTAGAAGAAATGAAGAACTAACATGAAAAAATAGAAGAATAATGGAGTTAAAATATAAGATGGAAGTGGGAATTAAAAAAAAGAATATGAAAGTATGTTCTGTTTATGATTACATAAAAACAGGTCACTTAATAAGAGAAATTTTAATATAGTAAACTTTACAGAGGAAATCGAATAAGGGACATAATCAGAAAGTTTTAAAAGAAAAAAAAATGAAAAGATATATGAAATCATAAACTGTACTTAATATTTGATTGAAAAGTGAAATGAAGTGGTGCACAAAGATAAGAGTAACTTATTAATTAATACTAAGAAAGAATAGGTAATGTACAAATAATATAAAATAATTTTATCACAATCTATAATATATAATTAATACTAAGAGAGAATAGGTAATGGATAAATAATGTAAAATATTTTTATACTATCATTTAATAATAATTCATCATATATAATTAATACTAAGAGAAAATAAGTAATGAATAGACAAGATAAAATAATTTTATACTACAGTCCAATCACAACCAATCATATATCGAAGTTGATTTGACTTTTACAATAGGTATCTTAAAAGTCATACCAATGAAAATTTGTAATTGGATGACAATGTAAAATTTTTCTACACTTTCATTGCATGCATGACCATTAAAGGACCATTAAACTCTAATACTAATAGGATATCTTGGTACATTGGTAATTAAGTTGCAAAACATAAGAGACAAGAATTAATAAGTGGTGTAATAAAAAAGGTTTAACATATTGAAAAAGTGGAAAACACAGAAAATGATAAAAAAAGAATATTTGAAAAATGAAATAAAAATAATGTAATCTTGATTTTTACAATCAGTGTTGCAATGACACATAATTTCACAAGCAACCCTTACAATATTACTACTAAACATGGTGGCACTGGCCATGATTGCGAACCCGCGCCGCACCAATAATTCGCGTCATGCGTGGCCAAAAAATGCTATCGTTATATGCAACTCATAAGATGTGTTAATAATAAAATAAAATGTGTTACAAGATGAATCACTTAATAGACCTTTAATAAGAAGTCATCATAATAAAATTATGATAATTTAAACACACATCAACCAAATAATGTCAGTGTCAAAATTGTAATATTTAACATAAAAGACCAATTTCATTGTCATTTTGAGAGTCATTGCATAATCGAGTTATACCTTTATTATAAGAGTAGTTTGGCATGATTATTGGAGCAAGGTGGTGATTACATGTAGTGATTATAACAATGAAGAACATATAAGATGATTTTAGTTAAAAACTTTATGTAAAGAACTTAAGGAACATTTGTTTTAAGTGGTAAAAATTTATTTCTAAAAATACATAGGTGAGAATATTTTAAACCTGTGTAGTAGGAGATTGCAAAATATATTCCTAGGTATATTTTATTCTAGACAAATTATAATCCCACGTCTCTGCAGTTTTAATTCCTAGAGATAAGGGTGAGAAAGTTTCATCCCATGTAGTGGAAATACATTTTTTTTTGAATGAAATCTCTTAATGCCCCCATTACCCACGTAATTATTGCTACTTTCCTTTTCTTCCCTCTATTTAGCCATCATGCAGGTATTGTAAAAGGAAAAAATTATCTTTCAAAATATTGCAATTAAACTTGGAGTGAGTTCGTGATTGTTCTTCATTTCTTATTTGTCCACACAGTTGGGTTCTACTATTGCAACTAAGACCACAACACACTCATGCTTATTCTTTCTAATTTATTCTTATATTTCTAATTGAAAATTAATTTCTTATTCCATTAATGTAGTTTCTTTGTGGTTTGTAGTTTTGTATGCGCTCCCTTATATTCCATTCTCAAAAATTCTTTTATTATTTTAACTTTTTTACCATCAATTATGTTGAAGCAATTTTAATATGCATTCAAAAGACCTATATGTTTTAATGATAATAAATATTATGAGTAGAGTGATGACTAATGTATTTTGATAGTACTAAGATGTTTTAGAAGTACAACAAGTTATTACTACATAAAAGATAATATATGCATCCAAAGATAAGACTCCCTTTTTCGATAAGTTAGTCAACATTGTCAAATAGAAGGATTTCGTCCAAAATACAAAAAAAGGACATTTCATTTTTAAATGTTTATATCTATCTTGAAACTTGTTTTTTAAATTATATATTTGATATCTCATATCAGTGCTTATCAAAAGAACGTCTTTAAAACATTCACTTCTCTTTACATGTTTTGCTGTTGTGGTGTTTTGTTTTTTAAAGAAGAAAATTTTCCTTATCAAGCTTTGAAGAAACAAGTCAACTTTAATAAATATGTGCTCCGATCAAAGCTTTTATAAAGAAAGGAACAAGAAGAATTTGCTTATGCGTATCAGTCAAAGTAAGCATGTTTAAGGAAAAAGGAAAATGGTCTATTTGATGTACCTTTTCTTTGTCCTCAAAAGAAAACAAAACTCTGCTACAACTTTGTGAAAAGACTATCTTTGGCATTTAATGAAAAGATACTTCTTTATCTTTATATAGAACAACGATTATCTTCTTCATGTTTATATATCCTCCTCAAAGAAGAGTATGAATGATGTTTTGAAAAATATCTTGTGAAAGTTTTTAAGCGATACCGCTTTGTTCTTATATTGTATTTTCTTTGCCAAGTAAAGTTAAGATAAATTTTGAACTATTGTATGCCCACTTAGTGAGTTATATATTTGTAAAACTCTCTTTGTTTTTTAGATAGCATGAAGAGGCTAAGTATAAAAAAAATACTTTGGCTGCTTGTAATCAGAGTGATTACAAGTGTTATATAACCTGAAAAGATTTTGAGAATATTTGGTTTTAAAGTCTTGTTTGACTTGGTAGAAAATCTTTCGTGTTGAAGGGACTGGACGTAACTCTTGTGGAAGAGTAATCTCTATGTTATTTTTCTTTCTTTCTTACCTATGTTTTTGTTTTTGTTTCCTTTGGACAATCCCCTTTTGGATAGCGTTTGAATTTACAATTGCCTTACATTTTTCGAAAGTGTTTAAAAATCTAGCACACAATTCAACCTCCTTTTTTGTATTTCCTGTTTCCTTCAAACCACAATACATATAAAAAAGGATCTAATTATTTTTGAATTTGTCCATGTCCACGAGAAGGATGTTTCAAAACATGTACTAATCTTTTTGTCAAGATTTAGAAAAACGTAAATTTCTATGATTCTTTTATTGTTATATGCTATACAAAAACAAATCAATGATATTATTAATGTGTAATGTTCTAACTCTAAATTTAAAAACTCTTTGACAAAAAAAGACTAAAGGAATGAATTATTATTCTTAGTTGGACATGTAGTATTTGAGTAACATAATAAATTGGAAATCCTATATAAGTGTCCATGTTTGTTGTGTGAGTGTGTGTTTGGAGCTGAATGTTTAACCATAAAGGTTAACTTTTACTAGTTTTGTGGTTATGTGTTTATGTTTGACAACTTGATTTTTTGAACAACTTTGTGTTTTAAACATATTTAAGACGAAATAACTTTGCTCAACAATGAGATAACTTGATTTTGATCATGGCATAATTGATGGAACTAGATAAAATAATAAGAGGATTTTAGCAATTTTGATCATACATTTGAAAATGTTGAATTGTTTTCCTCTTATGACAACAATGTTATGTTACCTTATTATATTTAAGTGTTTGAAAAAAATGAAAAAGTTATGAGATTATTATAAAAAAAAATTAGAAATGTGCATTTTCATAGGATAATTTTGACGAGTGTCATGACTTGTATTAAGAATATAAGGATGGATAGAGTTGTGTTTCATAAGTTATGTGAAAATTTGAAAACTATTAGTAGGTTACATTCAATAAGGCATGTGGGTGTTGAAGATTTAATGGTCATATTTTTACATATATTGGCACATGTTAAGGATAGAATGAGAATAAGGCAACTCAAACATAGTCATGAAAACACAAACAAGAAGAAAGAAAAACATCAAACCAAAAAAGAGGAAAAGAAAAATAGAGAAATAAGGTTAGTTGAAAGAAAAACATCAAATACAATATTTGTTTTACTTTCAAACCCCTAGGTAACCCAGTTTGCAAAACATAATTTCGAAATACAGATATGCAATAAGGTTAGTTAAAATATCCTATTTCAGAAGTCATGTTTGTTAAGGACTTGCTCAATAATATTGACCGAGGATTATAAAAAATCATGTTTTGCAAATTTTTTAAAATTTGCATATTATATGTGTTTTGCGTATTATGTCCTAAAGATTATTTTGTCAATTTTCTTCCAACACCAAATTAGCATTTCGATTTTGATTAACCATTACCACTAGTTTATTTGGATTCTAAATTGATGGTTGTTAAACTTGAGGATTAGGTTCAACATTTTGCAACTAGTTGAGGTTGTGATTGTAACATACTAAGGACATTAACAATTTGATTAATTTCCTTGCTAATTCTTGATAACTTGTGTTGGTTGTTTGAATCAATCGGTTAATTAATATGGCCATTTGTTATGTGAACTTTAATGATAGATATTTGTTAAGGCCATTTGGTAGTCTCGAAAAATCGCATAACATGATAGATAATTATATCAAAAGATGGAAACTTTACATAAGGATATCAATGTATAAATTATAAGATTTGCCTCTAAAAGTGTCATGTACAATTATGAATATTTATAATGTTATGTAATATATATAATAAAAAAGAAATTTTTTTAATTATGTCTATAACATTAATATTATTAATTAGTTACATTTTTTACATTAAAAAGTACACTTAAAAGTAATATAGTCATTAATTTTAGTTTATAAACATCAAATTGATTCTTATTATTAAAAATTAAATTAATTAACAATCCTTAAATTCATAAATTAAATTAATCGTAATATTGAAAATATAAATTTTATGTGACTATAATTAATTATCTTAAAAGTTACATAGAGTCATTCATATCAAATAAACATGATAAAACTTTAATATCCTTACTTATGAAGAAACATTAAATATAACTTAATATAATAATTGTGAATATAATGTATTGACATATTTAAAATTTAAGAGTCATTATCTATCTTGACATGTTCCAAGTCTTTTGTTGATGAAATTTATACTAGAGAAAAGTAACTTTGATCAATGTGGTCAAGATTCAAATAAAAATTCTTTTCAAATGGGATATCCACATGTAAGATTAAATTTAAATATTTTCTATGAATATTCTTGAATTAAATTAAATACTTTATTATGTTTGTATTGTGGAATTCTAAAAGTAATAATAATTTATTTTATTTAAGCATAAATAATAAGTTGAGACAATTATAACATACTAAAATATTACTGAGTTAAGGAAAAAAAATATTCTTTTTTTTAGCTTATTTTTTTCACACACTAAGTGCATGCTAGTCTACCAAACTAATGATATAATGAACAAAATATTAGTAAATCACTTTACAATCAAAACATATAGTAGAACCAAATGCTAGCGTGTAAATACCCAGTAAAAAAAAGAATGAAAAGAGAGGGCAACGTCTTCCTCATGCTCCCTCTAAAATTGCAACCTCTTATTTTCCCCAAACCCCACCAACAACTCCTTCTACTTTGCTCCCTCTTGCAACTCTCCCCTCTCTACTCTACAACCCAACTTGAGAGACGCAACATACCCCCACCAACAACCCCCAATGTCACCATGACAATGGTTGAAGTGTTCCGAAGCCAAGGAGAAGTGGCCCCCTAGTGGTCTATAAAAGGAAGAAGAGAACGAAGGAGAAGGGGGTTGGAAAAATTCGAGCTGGAAAATCTGTCAAAAATTAAAGAGGAAAGAGTAAGGAAGCTGAAATTCTGGTACCTATTAGCAAATGGAGAGTGTTGAAGGAGGAGGAGGAGCCAAACGTTTCACAACCACAATAATGAAGGGTGCTTTGCTCAGGTAACCCTTTAGTTGATTTCTGTTTCCTGTAGATTTCGTTATTTCTTTTCTATTTCGTTAAAATAAAATTATTTAAAAAAATATTATTTTAATCTTTTTAATATATTAAGTATTATAATTTTTATTTTTTATTCTTTAAAAATTGTTAAGGTATTAATTAACACATTTAACACTATTATTGTGTAATATTCAAGAGATATTTTAGTAGAACATATGAAAAAAAATTAAAGTAGAGAAAATGAAAATTTTATGCAAGTTAACTTTAAATAAAAATATTAAAAATCACATCAACATATTAATAACTAGTATTTTAACCTATAAATTGCACAACATAAATATTTATTTTATATAACTTAAATATATAATAAATAAATATTTTTAAATATATAAATTATATTATAATTCGAATTCGTAATAAATAAATACTTTTAACACATGAATTATATTTTAAATTTTAGTAAACAATTTAGATTGTTATACAATATTATTTTTAATTATTGATAATTTTTTTTAAAAAATATTGAAATTCAATTCAAAACTAATAAATTCATAGAAGGAAAGAGATAAGAGGTTAAGAAAAATACCTAACATTCTAACCATGCTCTCATTGAAGAAAAAAACTATAAATACTTGTTATTAAAGAATGACAACTAAAATTATTTTCTCTTTCAAAATAATTATTCTAATTTATAGGATTTTAAAATTTATGAAAAATACTTTTACAACAAAATTTATATAAACCTATAATTTGATTAAATTATTTTTTAAAAGATTATCTTAATTTACATACAATAAAATATTATAATAAACTATTTATAAATTTTATATCTTTTTAATTTTTTTTACATATTATCTTTGTGAAATATTTTGATTGAATTAGCAACACTACATAATTTAGTTTATTAGTGCACTCAAGGATACTTAAGAGGAAAGAAACACTTTCATCGAGTTAAAAAATTGTTTTTATACTTTTTATTATTTAAAAAATAATAAATTTGTTTTAAACTATAAAATTTTTTGTATGATAAATATAAAAATATTTAAAAACATAAAAGTTTATTTAATGAAATTATTTTTCTAAAAGGAAATTTTTAGAAAATCACATATATATTAGATAAAATTCTATTAAAACATAAAATAAAAATTATAATTTCCTGTATTTATAATTTTCAAGAATGTCACAACCTAAGTTGTGACCTTCGAGGGAGGCAGTTTGAGATTGGCTGAGACTATCTCGACCTCTCAACAGCCGAATCATCTTCGGCAATCAAGAGTCGTCACCTACATTTTTCTTAGGAATGTAGGGAAACCTAGGGAAAGGCTGGTTTGGGATCAGAGCTATGGGTTCGGGAGTTGGTTACACATCGGGACCACGAGGTGCCCTCAATGTGTCTATCACAAGATAGTTACCCTAGGCTAGCTAGAAGGGATAGGGGAGCCACTCGCGCTCGGGTCCTGGTGAGGGGTCTCAGGCTTAGGTTACTACGGGCTGGGTGTTATAAAGGGGTCAGGCTTTCCTTTTATTAGGGGTTTATGGCTTGACTTGATAGGAGTGTGCCTCCTGTGCTTACGTACCTCGGCTTTAGAGGAGTCAAAGTCAACGTAGTTCTGGTCTTTTAGTTGGGTGGATGGGATTGGGTTAGCTGCGGTTCAGTTCCGGTTTCTCTTTGGCTGAGACAGACTCAGCCTCGAGAGAGGGAGGTTCATAACAGGCAGTGGATTGATTGCGGGTTGGTCTTGGTTTCTCCATGGCCGAGACATACTCGGCCTCAAGAGAGGGAGGTTTGTAGCAGGAATCGGATCGATTGTGGTTTGGTCTCGGTTTCTCTTTGGCCGGGACAGATTCGGCCTCGAGAGAGGGAGGTTTGTAACAGAAACCCTTCCTGACGGCGTGATCAGTATTACCCTAATCTAGTCATGCAGTATGTCAAAGCTTAGGATAAAAAGAACCAACCTGGATTCTGGAGCGGGTAGAATTTCCTTGCTCGCCGACCAGTACCTATGCTTGCCCTTCAGTCTGGACTTGGAATGTCTGCTTCTTCTTTCCTTGACAATCGTCAGCTTTCCTTTTTCCTATTCTCCTCCTTCTCTTCAACTTTTTCGCATTGGAGGCTTATATAGAATTTCTCAGCCGCCAGGGGGTTGTCCTTGGGCTCCACGTAATGGCAGTTGTTGGGCTGGAAATCGAATCCGCATTGCGTGGGGGTTAAGATTTTCCTAGATATTCGGGCGACTCGGCCTTAGATTCACGCCACGGACGGGGTGGACTCGGTCTCGCCGTCAGGTTTTAGTCTCGGATTTGACTGGGTCTCGGGATGACTCCTTAGTGGTCTCGGCCCAATCTTAGGTTGACTCCTAGGGGTTACGGTCTCGGGTTTGACTGGGTCCTAGGTGACTTTTTGGGCGTCTGGCCCATTCTGGGGGATTGGGCCTTGCAGGCTTTGGCCGGACAGTTTTGGGGTGCAACAGTTGCCCCCTCTTTATTTGTGCTTATCCAAAGAAGGGAGTGATCCTTTTGGATAAGCATAAATAAAGAACCAGAACCGGTCGGGCGGAGTACATGGCAAGTCGGGTGCGCACTTGTTTGCAAAAGCAGGTAGACTGGAATGGCAAGCCGAGTGCGCACCGGCTTGCAAAAGCAGGCAAAGTAAAGTGGCAAGCCGGGTGCGCACCGGCTTGCAAAGCAGATAGATTGGAATGGCAAGCTGGGTGCGCACCGTGTTGCAAAAGCAGATAGACTAGAATGGCAAGCCAGGTGCGCACCGGCTTGCAAAAGTAGGTAAAGTAAAGTGGCAAGTCGGGTGCGCACCGGCTTACAAAAGCAAGTAAAGTAAAGTGGCAAGCCGGGTGCGCACCGGCTTGCAAAAGCAGATAGACTGGAATGGCAATCCGGGTGTGCACCAGCTTGCAAAAGCAGATAGACTGTATTGTGTAACTGTTAACTTCGGAGGATGTTAATATAATTTACCCATATAATTATGTTAACTTCGAGGGGGTTCATTGTTCACTAATACACACCATGTGTCTGTTTTTTTAGGCTTTTTTTTTTTGTGGGCTCCAACATTTGAATTCCAGGAGGCAGCTGAAGGGTTGTGCATGGAGGGACGCGCCTTGCCACCCTTTGGACAAACCTCTTCGCTTTTTGGGCTGCATTGATTGTGAGGTGGCGCCATGATTGCGCCGTTATAGAGAAGCGCAACCCCTGATTATTAGTCGTGGGGTTCCAAGGTGGGTGTTTATTACGGGGGGGCACTCATTTCCTTCGTTTTACTTGTGCTTCATTTGTTTCGCCCTTTTTCATTCGCGCTTGAGTTTGCATTTTTCTGAGTTTTCTTTCTTCTCGAGCCTTCATCTTCCTCAGCCATTACCAAGTTCCATGCTCCTCATCGCCATGTCAGGTACTTCGAGCTCTCAGACTTACTCCTCTTCTTCTTCCTCTTCTTCTTCGTCGGGTAAGGCCCTAAAGGTCGTGCCTGTGGCTGTGGTAGAGGGGGTTTCTTCACCAGCCCTTGCCCCCTCAGAGTCAGAGGTGGCCCCACCAAAGTGGGTCCACAAGGATGTTGTGGAGAACCAATCTGTGATGACTTGCTTCGAGGTGGAATCTTTGGTGGTGGAAGGAAAATGGGTTCCCAGTTCCCATGCCCATCAGTTGACAGTGGTGCACTGTGGCAAGAAAGAACGAGTGTGCCATGTCGCCAAGGAGGGGGAAGACCCATTCGTCTACATGTACGAGACGGTGCTCTTGGATTTGGGGGTTACTCTCCCCTTCGATTTCTTTGAGGTGGATTTCTTGAGAATGCTAGGGATAGCCCCTCTCAGCTTCATCCCAATGGTTGGGTAGCGATTCAGGCCTTTAAGGTGGTCTGCTTGGCGCTTGGGGTCTTGCCCACTGCCTTCGTATTCCTCAGCCATTACACCACTAGAGTCGGCCAATCAGTGGGTTGGGTCTCGTTGACACCTCTGCCTAACACAGGGTTGTTCACTTCCTACACCGCCTCTTACAAGGGCTTTAAGAGTCGTTTTGAAAAGATCAAGGCGGCTGAAGAGGGTCACTTCTGCGTTGATCCACGGCCCTTGCCGCTGTACTGGAGGGAACCTTTTAAGTTTAAAGGGCTGGTGAGGAGCCAACTTCCTCTAGAGGCGAAGGTTGACCTGTAGATTTTGGATTGCCTCCCAAGAGGGATGAACTTCAAGGACATAGTGTCCTGGATTTCCTCAAATAATGCTACCCTCCATCTGAAGAGTGAGTTTTTTTCTAAGTAGTTACTGTCTTCAAACTCGGCCTCGTGCCGAAAGTGCTAATATATGGTGTTTTTTTGGTCTGCAGGCATGCTGAAGAAACAAGGCGTTGACATGGCCGAGTTGATCAAGAAGTTACGCTTGACCAATGATGCTAGGAGCTTTGGCCGAAAGGCCCCTGGTGCCAAGACTGCTACGACTGCTGCTGAGAAGAAGTCGGTCACAAGCCTGACCGAGAAGGACTCGGCCCCTATGGTTGAGAAGCTGACGGCCCTAGCCGTGTCCGATAAGGAGGCGGGCAAGCGAAAGGCCGACTTTACAATGGCAGAGGAGACGACCACTAAAAAAGGGAAGGTCATTGTTCCTCCTCCTCCACCCTTGCTTACTCAACCCAAAGGCAAAGTGGTAGTGACTTCGGGGCCGGATCTGCCCCCTGGTGGCTTGTCCTGCTATGTGGCCCCACCTACTGTTAGTTCTTTGTGGGGCCCTGGGTTCGATATGCGCAGCTTGTTTCCCACCAGTCGCATACCTCCACATGACCGAGGTTTGTTAGTGTCAGTTGGGGCTGCCGGTTCCATCGATATGATGACTGCCTATATGGCACGCTCACTAGCCACTCTGGAAACCTGGCGAGGGATGTTATGCAAGGCGGAGCAGATCGTGGCCAAGGAGGCCATCACTAAGAAGGAGTTGGAGAAGGCCCAAAAGGCGAGGGCCGAGTCTCTAGCTGAGGTCCAAAAAATAAAGGAGGCTAGTCAGAAGGCCAATGCTGAGATTGAAGATTTGAAGGCCAAGCTGGCTACTTCTCAAGCCAAATCGTCCTTGTTGAAGACCAAATCAGAGGCTGAAATAGCTTTGCTGAAAACGAAGGCGTCTTCGTCGGAAGCTGAGGTGGTGTCGCTAAAATCTACCCTTGCTGAAGCTCAGTCAAGGGTGAAGGAAGTAGAGACCATTCTTGCTTTTGACGAGGAGGCTTTGAAGGCAGCAAAATCTGAGGTGGGCAAGCTGAAAGAAGAAAATGCCAATCTGGCCGAGAGGGTGGCTTGCTTGGAGGGGGCCATTGTAGATCAGCACGAAGATGGGTTCAACAAGGCCCTTAGACAAATAGCTCTGCTGGCTCCAGATTTTGACCTCAGTCCCTATGATATGACTAAGGAGGTCCGAGATGGGAAACTTATTTCCCTCTTAGACTCTCCTCAAAAATAGATTTGTAATGCATGTACTTTATTAATGAAATGGACTTGTTTTTGGCATTTTCTTTGTGTTTTTTTTTTTTTTTATGGATTTTCTGTTAAGAGGCGAAGGGATTTTCTGTTGGTTTAATGGTGCCGGCTCAATGGACTTAACACTAAGGGAAGCAATGGCTTTAGTTCAGACTCGGGGTTTGGGGATAACGTGAATGGGAATAATGATTTCTGGGCTCAATACTTAGGCAAAATGGTTTAATGGAGTTAACACTGAAGGGATTGGAAATAACACTAAGGGACATAATGACTTCTAGACTCGATGCTTGGGTAAAATGGTTTGATGGAGTTAACGTTGAATGGATTGGAAATAACACTAAGGGACATAATGACTTCTAGACTCGATGCTTGGGTAAAATGGTTTAATGGAGTTAACACCGGAGGGAAGAGCGTAGGCTTTAACCTAGACTCGGCTTGGACCAAATGGGAATGTCTTTGACCTCGGTACTCCAGGAGTATGATGGTTTTTTGGCAAATGTTGGGGCAATGAAGGTAATTTGGGTTATAGGTGAGTTAGGGATCTGAGTTGCCTATTTCGGGCATCTTGACCGCCTTTGGCCGAGACGGGACGGGGAGGAGTCGGCTCTTCGGGCTCCGGAGTCTGGGGGTAGTCGGCCATCTGGCTCCCGAGTACCACTCGGTTTCCTAGGAGTCTAGATGGACTCGGTCTCGAACAGGTTGCTTTTTATGGGGATGCATAGCTTGGGCAATGGGGGACTGGATTGACTAGACTCTTTTCCTTTGCTTTTGCCGCTTTTGCGCTGTTCTATAAGCAGATTAATTAAAACCAATTGTCACAGGCTATGGGCTAGGCCAAGATGCTAACCCCCTAGACTTGTCTAGGCAGTTACCATTTCTTGGCCCATTTTGGAAATGTACTTAGTTTATTTTAGCCCTAAGTTTTAACATGCGTCGAGGTACAAAGAAACTAAGCAAGGAAAAAAAAAAGGAAGAAAAAGAGATGTTGTTTTTATTGCTTTATCAAAGATTACAAGCTGTCTTATCAATGCGGTGATGAATAACCATTTGATCCTCAGGTACGTTCCCTTGGCTTCCATCGACCACGCGAGAGTCTTCGCCCTTTCGCCGCTTGTTCTGAAACATTTCAGGGGTAGAACATTCTAACCAAGTCTGCGTTGATGGGGTACTTTAGGTCTTGACCTTCGGCGTCGGTCAAGATTAACGCTCCTCTAGAGAAGGCCTGCTTTACCACGTATGGTCCCTCATAGTTGGGTGCCCATTTACCCCTTGGGTCCTTGAAGTTAGGTAGAACCTTCTTTAGCACTATGTCTCCTTTCTGGAAAACGCGAGGCTTTACTTTCTTGTCAAACGTCCTCTTTACCCGTTTCTGATATAGTTGACCATGGCATAAGGTAGTGAGTCACTTTTCTTCGATGAGGTTTAGTTGGTCGAGCCGTTGTTGGACCCATTCGGCCTCGTCCAATTCAGCTTTGGCCAATACCCTCAGGGAGGGTATCTCCACCTCTATTGGCAGGACTGCTTCTATGCCATACACGAGCGAATACGGGGTTGCTCCGATGGATGTTCGTACGGTCGTACGGTACCCATGAAGTGCGTATGGTAGGATCTCATGCCAATCTTTGTAGGTGACCACCATCTTCTGTATTATCTTTTTCAGGTTTTTGTTGGCCGCTTCCACTGCATCGTTCATCTTGGGACGATAGGGTGTGGAGTTGTGGTGGGCGATACGGAACTGCTCACAGAGTTCGGTCATCACCTTATTGTTTAGATTAGTGTCGTTATCCATGATGATGTGAGCCAGGAGGCCGTATTGACATATGATGTCCCTCTTAATGAACCGTACCACTGTGCTCCAGGTGACGGAAGGGTAAGAGGCTGCTTCTACCCATTTGGTGAAATAATCAATGGCCACCAGGATGAACCTGTGCCCGTTGGATGCCCTGGGTTCAATAGGTCCGATTATGTCGATGTCCCACATGGAGAATGACCATGGTGCATTGAGATTGTGTAGAGCAGATGGAGCGACGTTGAGGTGGTTGGCGTAGATCTGGCATTTTGCGCACTTTCGAACATGTTGGTAGCAGTCGGACTCCATTCGAGTCCAGTAATATCCTGCCTGGAGGATTTTGCGAGCCGGGCGTGTCCGGCTTACATGAGTGCCAAAGATCCCCTCGTGTACTTCTTCCATGATCTGTTCGGCCTCTTGACTGTCTACGCATCGGAGGAGTGTCATATTCGAGTTTCTTTTGTAGAGTGTGGTACCGCTCAACAGGAAACCGGAAGCCAAGCGCCTCAACGTTCTTTTACTATTTTCAGAGGCTTCGTCGAGGTATTTACCTTTCTTGAGGTATCTTTTTATGTTGAGGTACCATGGCTCCGTGTTTGGTTTTGCTATTCTGCTGGTAAGGCATTGACAGTATGCTGTCTACGGCTGCTGCCGGACCTGGATTACCATTTCTTGTCCCTCGTTCACCTGTACCATAGTAGACAAAGTGGCGAGCGCGTCGGCCGTTTGATTTTCTTCGCGGGGGACGTGACAGAATGTGATCATGTCAAATGCCGTCATGATCTCCATTACATGATCGTGGTATGGGATCAGCTTAGCGTCCCTTGTTTCCCATTCTCCGCGGAGCTGATAAATGACCAAGGCCGAGTCTCCGAACACCCTGAGTCTTTTCACCTGGTATTCCAAAGCCATTAGGAGGCCCATGGTGCAAGCCTCATACTCGGCCATGTTATTGGTGCAGTCGAAACCCAGCTTGGCGGCAAAAGGGAAACACTGGTTGTTTGGTGAGATTAAGACTACTCCAATCCCATTTCCTACTATATTGGAGGCCCCATCAAACCACATTGTCCACTCGTCGTCGCGTCGAACCTTTTCCGTAGTGGCCGCCATGAGATGCTCGTTTGGGAACTCGTAGCTTAACGGCTGCGAGTCTGTCAGAGGATGATAGGCTAGCTGTTCGGCTAAGGCACTCCCCTTAATGGCTGTTTGGCTTACATAAAGGATGTCGTATTCGGACAATGCCATTTGCCAACGCGCGATTCGCCCTATTAGGGTGGGTTTCTTGAAGATGTACTTGACCGGGTCGTTCTTGGCTACTAGCCAAGTTGTGTGGGACAACATGTATGGCCTGAGCCTTTTGGCGGCCTAGACGAGGGCTCAACAAGTCCGCTCTAACGCTGAATATCTCACTTCACACTCGGTAAATTTTTTACTGAGATAGTAGATAGCCTGTTGTTTCTTTCCTGTGGCGTCTTGCTATCCCAACATACAACCCATGGATTCTTCCAGCATGGTCAAGTACAGTATCAATGGCCGCCCTGGCGCTGCTGGCACGAGTACTGGGGGATTTTCCAAGTATCGCTTGATCTTGTCGAAGGCTTCTTGGCATTCTGAATCCCATTCCGTCTTTTGCTTTTTTCATAAGAGTTTGAAAATGAGGCTGCAGGTAGTCGTTGATGAAACGGGATATGAAGTTGATTCGTCCCAAGAAGCCCCGGACTTCTGATTCTGACTTGGGGGCTGGCATTTCCCTGATGGCCTTAACCTTATCTAGGTCCACCTCGATGCCATCTTCGTTGACCACGAAACCGAGCAGTTTGCCTGACTTTACCCCGAAGGTACACTTGGCAGGGTTTAGCCGTAGCTTGTACTTGCGGAGCCTCAGGAAGAGTTTTCGCAGGTCCTCTATGTGCTGTTCTAGCGTTTTTGACTTTGCGATCATATCATCTACGTAAACCTCAATTTCCTTATGCGTCATGTCATGAAACAAGGTTACCATGGCTCGCTGATATGTTGCCCCTGCGTTCTTGAGCCCAAATGGCATTACTTTGTAGCAGAAGGTTCCCCATAAAGTGATGAATGTCGTCTTTTCTTGGTCCTCAAGGAGCATCATGATCTGGTTGTAGCCCGAGAACCCATCCATGAATGAAAAGAAAGAATGTCGGGCGGTGTTGTCTACAAGCACATCGATGTGGGGTAGTGGAAAATTGTCTTTAGGGCTGGCCCTGTTCAGATCCCTGTAATCTACGCACATTCGTACCTTTCCGTCTTTCTTGGGGACTGGCACTATGTTGGCCACCCATTGCAGGTAATTAGCCATTGCCAGGAACCCTGCGTTCCATTGTTTTTCTACCTCTTCTTTGATCTTGAGAGCTACTTCCGGCCTCATTCTTCGCAGCTATTGTCTAACCGGGGTGACTCCTGGGAGCAAAGGTAACTTATGCTCGACAATCCCACGATCCAGGCCGGGCATATCCTGATACGACCAGGCGAAGATGTCCGCGTATTCCTTCAGAAGCTCGATGAGCTTTGCTCGTGAATTCGGGGGTAGTTGTTTGCCTATCCGGACCTCTCTCCCCTTTGTTCCTTCTTGAAGGCTGACACTCTCGAGATCCTTGGTTGGGGCCTCGAATTTCGGCTTTTCTCTGCCTACCCACTGTTCTATGTCTGCTAGAGCTTCAGCTTCAAGGTTGACACCCTCGCTTGGCGTGCTAGGTTGGTCAGGTTCTTCGTTCCCGAGGGGTTGGTTATCGGTTGGGATTATTGGATTCTTTTTACTTGTTATTTTAGAGAAGACTTTAGTGTGACATAGGAAAAGGCAAGAACAAGAGGAAAATGAAAATGCATGTTAAAACTTCATTAATCAAAATTATGGAATCGTTTGGGCGGTTTACAAAAAAACAAATTACATTTCCAAAAAATCTAGATCCGGTAACCCTTTTGCGGTCCAGTTGGTGAGCTCTTCCTGCGTAGCGTACACCCCTGCAGCCCGACCTTCAGTCCCTTCTTCAATCGCCGACACACTTCCCCGTACAAATGATTGCCCTCGAATGGCCTCTTGGGAGTCGATACCTTGGTAGCCGACTCCGAATCGCCCTGGATTCTCGGATACCTGGATTTGAGCTGGTATGCCTTTTAAGTGAGGGCCCAATCCTTTGCCTAGCTGATATCCTTCCTTGATCATAATTTGCAATGTCGTGTTTACCGGGGAGGGAGCGTAAGCGCCTTCCGGTTTTCCTCTTTCGGTACCATCTACTTCTAGTGACTGGAAGGAGGCCTCAAGCGCCTCCTTGTCCCCTTCGATGTACTCTTCGGGGACGGGAGTGGTGATCACTAGCTCCTTTTCACCCATGATGCTGATTATTTGATGATTGCTAATGAATTTCACTTGTTGATGGAGGGAAGACGGCACGGCTCTTGCGGCATGTATCCAGGGTCGTCCGAGGAGGCAACTGTAAGCTGGCCGGATGTCCATGACTTGGAAATCGATGTTGAACAAAGCTGGACCGATGAGAATAGGCAGGGAGATTTCTCCCATGACTTCCCGCTTTGACCCATCGAATGCTCGTACCACTACCGAGCTAGCCCTGAGCAGCGCATCTATAGGGGTTAGTTTATCCAGCATTGCCTTGGGGAGGACGTTCAGAGATGATCCATTGTCGATCAGGACCCTGGCAATCATGTAGCCACCACACCTTACCGAGATATGGAGTGGCTGGTTGTGGCTTTTTCCCTCTACCGGTATCTCATCGTCGGAGAAAGTCAAATGGCCCTTACTGGTGATGTTGTTAACCAAGCTGCCGAATTTTTCCGCAATTATGTCATGGGCCACATAGGCTTCTTGTAGGACCTTCAAGAGGAGATTCCGATGGGCCTCGGAATTGAGTAGCAAAGATAGGAGTGAGATTTGTGCTGGGGTCTTGTTCATCTGGTCGAGGAATTGATGTTCACTATGCCTTATGATTGTTAGGAATTCTTCGGCCTCTTTTTCGGGTATCTGAGCGGGTGCGCTCATGGCTGATGCCTTCCGGGTGGGGTCGTGCGTCTCTTTGTTAGGGGCGTGAGTTTCCTGACCCTGGAGGTTTTCTGGTGTGTAGATGCGTCCGCTTCTGGTGATGCCCCCGCTTTCAGCTATATTGATGACTTCTTTCGCATGTTCCTCTTCCTTGGGCACTTTTGGCATGGTTAGATCGTATCGCCATGGTACTGCGTGGTTATCACAGTAAGCTGGCTGAGTTGGAACGCTGATGGTGAGGGGGGCCCGGTATTTGTATCGGGTCGTAGTAAATGGTAATCGATTTCTGCCATGGGGTTTCAGCCTGCTTGGTTACCGCGACCTGGGAGACCATCTGCCCCCAGGTTCCTTGCCTAGCGGGCTCATGATCCAGGGTGTTGACAGATGTTCCCCCGTGAGGGGGAAGTGAGTTTGTGCTCACATTTGGCCCACCTTCCTTAAAATTGAGCCACCCTCCTTCCAGGAGATCCTGTATTTTGTGCTTCAAAGCCCAACAGTTTTCCGTGGTGTGGCCCAGGCTCCCTTTGTGGTATTCGCATTTGGTATTAGGGTTATAACTTCGAGGGTACGGGGGCTCTAAGGGCCTTAGCGGGGCTGTCGTAATCATACGCTTTTGGAGTAGTTGATGGAAGAGGGTCGTGTATGACATTGGTATGGACGTGAAGGTTCTCCTGGGCCGGGATGGCCTGGGATTCTAGATATTGGTCGGGTTTGCGGCCTCAACTTCGCTCGGATTCGGAGGTTTGGTTGAAATGACCACCCCAGGAGGGCTGAGCGTGATGGGGGGGGGCGCAGGCTTCCTCCTAGTCCATAAGGTTTGGAGGGATCAATGGTTACATCATTGGTTTCCCCCTTCCTCCTTTCGGGTATGGGCTTCCTCGCGGAGCTAGTGGAGTTGCTGGTGATCCTCCCGCGTTTGAGGCCAGACTCGATTCTCTCCGCTACAGTTACTAAATCTACGAAGCTTGATGCCACGCTTCCCACGACCTTGTCGTAGAAGGGGGACGACAATGTCTCTATGAACAAGGAGACCATTTCCTTCTCGGTTAACGGGGGTTTGACCTGGGCCGCCAACTCACGCCATCGTTAGGCGTAATCCTTGAATCCTTCGGACTCCATTTTGGACAAATTCTGAAGTCGAGACCTGTCTGGGGCCATGTCTTCGTTATATCTGTATTGGCGGACGAATGCCTCAGCTAGGTCCCTCCAGATTTTTACCTGTCCTTTTTCCAAGTTAACATACAAGTTTAGGGCTGCCCTTGTAAGACTATCTTGGAAGCAATGCACCAAGATCTTGTCTTTGTGGATGTAAGCGGCCATTTTTCGACAATACATGACCAGATGTACCCGGGGGCAAGAGCTGCCCTTGTACTTTTCGAATTTAGGAGTCTTGAAGTCCACTAGGAGGGCCACATCGGACATTAAGCAGAGGTCTGTGGCGTCTAAGCCATGGCCCCTGGTACCTTCAATGATTCGCACCCGCTGTTTTAGGGAGCTGATCTTTTCGTCGTGGATTGGGGGTGACCTCTAGGTTTTTGAAGGTAGCTCCAGTTTGCCCAGGGGGGCCAGAAGGGTAGGAATAGCGAGGCAAGCTTGCGGTAGTTTGTGCAGCCTGAGGCACGGGCCGACTTGCTTCTACTACTTCGGGCTTTTCGGCCATCGGAACGTCAGCGGGTGTATTCCAGCCCAAAGGCATCCCGTATTGTGGGGTAAAGCCCGGGGGGTATGTTGGAGTTCCTTGAGTCGCGGCGTTAGAGGTGGCTCCTGGTGTGGTAGCGGGAGCGGGAAGGGGTGCATTTCGGGTGAGGAGTTTGAATACTCTATTATGCTGCTCTTTTATTTCACCTATGTGTTCCCTCATCTGGCCGACCTCTGCCCTTGTTTGCATGCTCTGCTACTCCAGTTCGTCTATCGCTTGCTCCATCTGTCGGGTCCGGGCTCGGGTACGATATTGGTGGCTGGGGGCACGTGTTCTTTTTCACCTGGAATTGGGTTAAACGTTATTTCTTTGTTTTGGATTTTTTTATTTAGTCAAAGCGAATAATGCGAGGGCGGGGAGGAAGGGATATGCGTGGAGTGTGAGAATGCATGAGACTTTCCTAATTACAGAAACATTCAGAAAACATGTAGCCTTTATCAAAACGATCAAACAATCAATTCTAAAAGGAAAACAATACACAACCCATCTTTACTAGGGCGGGGCAACCTTGGCCTTTAACTGGTCATAAAACCCTCTACAGAGATCTAAGAAGCTCGTTATTTCCCTTGGCACTCGCGCTCGGGTCCTGGTGAGGGGTCTCAGGCTTAGGTTAGTGCGGGTTGGGTGTTATAAAGGGGTCAGGCTTTCCTTTTATTAGGGGTTTATGGCTTGACTTGATAGGAGTGTGCCTCTTATGCCTACGTACCTCGGCTTTAGAGGAGTCAAAGTCAACGTAGTTCTGGTCTTTTAGTCGGGTGGATGGGATTGGGTTAGCTGCAGTTCAGTTCCGGTTTCTATTTGGCCGAGACAGACTCGACCTCGAGAGAGGGATGTTCGTAACAGGCAGTGGATTGACTATGGTTTGGTCTTGGTTTCTCCATGGCCGAGACATACTCGGCCTCGAGAGAGAGAGGTTTGTGCAGGAAATCGGATCAATTGTGGTTTGGTCTCGGTTTCTCTTTGGCCGGGATAGATTCGGCCTCGAGAGAGGGAGGTTCGTAACAGAAACCCTTCCTGACGGCGTGATCAGTATTACCCTAATCTAGTCATGCAGTATGTCAAAGCTTAGGATAAAAAGAACCAACCTGGATTCTGGAGCGGGTAGAATTACCTTGCTCGCCGACCAGTACCTCTACTTGCCCTTCAGTCTGGACTTGGAGTGTCTGCTTCTTCTTTCCTTGACAATCGTCAGCTTTCCTTTTTCCTATTCTCCTCCTCCTCTTCAACTTTTTCGCATTGGAGGCTTATATAGAATTTCTCAACCGCCAGGGGGTTGCCCTTGGGCTTCACGTAATGGCGGTTGTTGGGCTGGAAATCGAATCCGTGCTGCGTAAGGGTTAAGATTTGCCTAGATATTCGGGCGACTCGGCCGTGGATTCATGCCACGGACGGGGTGGACTCGGTCTCACCGTCGAATTTCAGTCTCAGATTTGACTGGGTCTTGGGACGACTCCTTAGTAGTCTCAGTCCAATCTTAGGTTGGCTCTTAGGGGTTATGGTCTCGAGTTTGACTGAGTCCTGGTTGACTTTTTGGGCGTCTGACCCATTCTGGGAGATTGGGCCTTGCAGGCTTTAGCCGGACAGTTTTTAGATGCAACAAAGAATAACAATTCTTATATATGAAAAAGAATTTCTCTTATACTAGACACCATTTAAAAAAAGCAAACTATTTGAGGGGACAGTTTGAGAAAAATTTTTTAGTTTTTCAAGAATATAAAATTATAAATATTAGTTTTCTATGTGTAGTATACCATCTTAAAAAAAAAAATATTTCCACGAAAAATTGTTTCCTGACATTGTTGTTATTTATGTTTCCCGTTAGAAGAGGTGAAAACTAATTTTTCAAGTTGGAAAGAAAGCTTCAATGATAGAAAAATGTGATGATATTCTCATCATCTCATTTTACACAATTATAAATTTAGAAATAATTTATTTATGATACATAACTATATTTTAAAATAACAGATATTAATAAAATATTTTAGTATATTTAATATAATTTTAAAAATAAAATTATTTTATAAAATAAATTATTTAATCTTTTAATATATTATAAATTATATATTTTTATTTTTATTCTTTAAAAATTGACAATATATTATTTAACAATTAATTTTTTATTACAAATTAATGGATTTAAATTTGTTATATATGATTTTAATTTTATTGTAATTCTCAACTGTTGATTTTTTAATCATCAAATTTTATTATGTTATATCTTCTGATACATCTCCTCACTTTATACACGTCAAATTCAAATAAGATTGCATCAATATATTTACAATTTTAAAATTTATAAAAATATTTTTACAACAAAATTTATTCAAATTTATAATTTTAAAATTTATAAAATAATATTTTTATAATAAAATTTTACATAAGTTTATCTATAAAATTATTTATATAAAATATATGTTTGGAAATTCACTTGTATATAAAAAAATATATTAAAATCAAATAAGAAAAACTTATATACCAATAAAAGTTCTATTAAACATTTTCACTAATATGAATAATTAACCAATCAAATTTTAGTCATCATAATTACTTGAATTCGTAATTCTCGATCTGGGCATAAAAAAACAAACATTTGACTATAAATAATCTGCACTATTTTTTATAAAAGCTTTGTGATGCAGTTTTTATGATATGCAATATTTTATTATTTATAGTAACGTAAATATCATTTTCAAACATTGTTCATAATTTAATTGATTATTGGAGTTTGTTTTATATTGTTAGTTATTAAGTTAAAAATAAATTTAATTTTTTTTATAAAAATAATTAAGTTGTTAAAATAACTAGCAAATTGAACTGAATCAAATAAAAAAATTAGTTTAGTTTAGTTTATTTTGAACTTAGTATAGCATTTAAATCAATTTTTATCAAATCATATATATTTTAATATTTAGTTGAAATTATTTTTATCCAAATATCAACCTAAACCTAACGGGAAGTCCGTTGTTTTCTCTTTCTGAGCATCCTTCTTTAGAAATGGATTTGGTGTAATAAGGAATCACACACATTTATGTAGACAGTGTTTCCCAACTGTTACATGAGGTGTATTTTAAACCAGTCTAACCTGAATGAGGTTTCAAACAAATTTTCAAAAAAAAGTTTTCTTTTCTTTTATTTTAAGGAGTGTTTAGAAGATGAAAAATGAGTTATCATAAAAAAATATTCATAAGAAATATTGGTTCTTAAGAACAATTTTTAGTTAAGTTTTATATAAAATGTGAGAATCTAATTTTTTTAAGGAAAAATTTTAAATATGTAAAAATATCAATATATCTGTATTAATTTATTTAATATAATTATAAATTTAGAAATAGTGTTTGATTAAGCGTGCTAAATAATTATATTTAAAAAAATAAATATCAATAAATATTTTTAGTATATTTAATATGATTTTAAAAATAATACTATTTTATAAAATTATTTTTTTAATCTTTTTAATATATTGAACATTATATTTTTATTTTTTTATTTTTTAAGTCTTTAAAAATTGTAACGGTATTAGATAACAAATTATTTAAGAATATTATTACTACAACATTCAAAAAATGTTTCAATAGAAACTATAAAAAAAATGTTTCAATAGAAACTATAAAAAAATTAAAGTAGAGTGAATGAAAAATTTTGTTATGTCAAAGTTAAATAAAAATATTTAAAATTATATCAATATATTTATAATTTTAAATTTATAAAAAATATTTTTACAATAAAATTTTACATAAATCTATCCAATAAAGTTATTTATCTAAAAATATATTTTAAAAAAATTATTTATATACATGAAAATTTTCTATTAAAATTAAATATAAAAACTTTAATTTTCAATAATAAAAAAATTTCTTGTCTACCAAACATTCATAGAAGAAAGAATTATATGTGAATTATTTTTAATAATATATGTACTTTTTTACTTTACAAATAATAAATAATTTTTTAATAATCAACTTACTCTTTTAAGTGAGGCTTGACTTAAAACAAATTTATGAATACAAATAGTTTAATGTTGATGTGGTAATTACCTACTTTAGGCCATTGAGATTCAGCCTTCTTGGGATTGACTTGTTTCATTTATTAAATTAGAAAATTATTCCATAAAAGAAAAAGGATAGAAAGAGAGGTGGAGTTGCACTTAGCCATGTGGATGGAGGGAAGGTTGACAACAAAAAAGAGCTTCTAAATGTGCAATGGACCACATTTTTTGACATGTTTCACGGAATTGACGCAAAGGCGTATTAATCACAGCACCTATGCAAAGCAAGAAAGGCCACGTTCACCCCAACATCAACCACACGCAATGTTATCCACCTTTTCCCAATTTTCTTCCTTGTGTTTTCGCCTCAAGTATCAAATTTCCAACCACCAATTTGTTTCCATTTGCCCAAATATTTCCCAACACTCCAAAGCGACCCACAACACAACTCCTTCTCTTGAAGCTTCTATTGTCTTTAACCCCATCAATTGTACGAAATAATATTGCAATGGGTCCATAGGAACAAAGACAAGATAACATTACTTTGTTTCTATTCTAAGCTAATCCGGCATATCTTTACCGTGCTGGCTAATGTGACTCCACAAAATTTCTATTTTCCTATGAAATTTCCATTTTCAAATATAATCGTCCCTTTCCTCGTGGAGATATTAAGGGTGCGTTTTATTAAATAATTCTTATCGCATAAGATTTAATTAATTTGATTATGAGACTTATAAAAATAAGTTAAATTCATAAATGGACCAAGGCTCAGGTTGGAGAACACGTGATTGTCTCCCACCATGAGAAAGCAAATTTGAAGTCTTAAATATATTATTCTATATCAATGGCTGAGATTTTTACTTTCTCGATTTACCCCTCCTTTGTCGAAGAGCAGCTCACAATACCAAAATGATTCTCATGCAAGGCTAGGATGGTGAAGGGGAAAGCTTCCATTGTTTAAAAACTATAAAGAGAAATAAAATGATGATTTTTGTACGTTATAATTAATTTAAAAGATGAAATTATGATTTTTATCTATTTTTTTTAAGTTATTCTATTTTTTTTTTATATTTAATAGGTCTCGTCAAAAGATATTTCTGTTTGAATTGATTTTGAGCTAAAAATTCATCATTTAATTCAAATATTAAAATATTGTACCATTCGATTTAATTTGAATTGGTTTCTAAAAAAAATTATTTGAATTGCTTTCTTAAAATAACAATTTGGATGACTTTTATCTATTTGATCTAATGAAATACAGTACTTCATTATTATCGTATTAAATTTCTTAAACTCTTGAATATATTAAACTCAAATATCCGATCTCATCTTTAAGTGTATACTAAAAATAAAGAAAAATATAATTAATTAATTATTTTTCAATATAGTTTGTTTTCTCTAAGAAAATAAAACCATATATTGGAAATGTAGTTTTCCTATGTTGGTTTGTATACATGACAAATATAATAAAAATATAGATAAAACACCTAAAACATTCAAAAATAAATAAAAAATTGCATACCAGTTTGATTTTCCAAACTTAAATTTGATTCAGCAAAAAAATAATCCAAATCAATTAAAAAAAGTTCAATTTTTTTTCGGTTTTCAACTTTAGCAGTTTTGTTTTGGAGTAGATATGTACATGCCCTAGTCTAATTCAATTACATTTGAGCCAACCCTCTTCCAAAATTAGCCAAACTCATTGATATAGCTAATTCGTTCGGCCACAACTAAATAGCTTAACCCCAAACAAATTTTTAAGAGTAACCAGAAGGACCAAATGGGGTTTGGTGTGAGATACAGAACGAAAATCCCACCACAGAAGTAATGGAAAGTATATTCAAACAATACAATTATGTGAACGTTCATTCTTTAATTGATTATTCCCTTTTCAACCAAGCATGAGAACAGAAATAGCCCATCCCATTGCCTTCTCAACCACAAATCCCTCACACCAAAACGGGGATCTCAGAACCACAATACCTCATATCTCACCATGCACCTGGCATGATTACTACCTCCTACTTCAGCATCTAGAAAATTACAAAACTGGGAAAAAAATTAAATGTTACAAGAAATAAATGTCTCAGAAATATC
This sequence comes from Mucuna pruriens, assembly GCA_025330945.1. Classification (NCBI taxonomy): domain Eukaryota; kingdom Viridiplantae; phylum Streptophyta; class Magnoliopsida; order Fabales; family Fabaceae; genus Mucuna; species Mucuna pruriens. The sequence goes on along the minus strand of JAENHJ010000328.1, from coordinate 1,027,321 downwards.
CATTGGTCAATAAAATGGCATTCATTTTACAACAATAGGATGCAATTCCTCAAACACACAAAAAGAGTAACTAATAACGATTTTACAGCTTCAAATTTGCCTAACCTCAGCAAGGCATGTATCCAAAAAAACATGCCTTGGGAGGAGTACACACTATAATACTGATACTATGTGACTTGATCTTCAATGATATCTCCATTATCACAAGTATACTGCATGAAGATATTATATACACCAAACCAAACCTACACTGTACAAGGGATGGAATCTGAAAATGGGGTTGCTTACAAACTGCCACATCATCTCCCAGAAGTGATCAAGGTTCTCTCTTTCGAGACCTCATAATTGTGGATCAATGAAGATAAAAGAGATTCTGTACTAGGAGCAGTTTCAGTAGCAAACTCTTCATTTGCAGGTTGTAAAGGTTTTGGTGAGTAAGTGAAGGAAAGATCTTTGTTGGCAGACAGAGCTAGGAGCTCTCGCTCCTCTAACCCCATGGTTGGGCCCAAGCTGCATCTATCTGGGGTGTGTTTGGCCAATGCATCTTTGAACTTCTTGATCTGTAATTAAATCAAAACTTCATCAGTTATCTTCAAATTGAATGTTGTTATTGACAAGGAATCTATCATATTACCATGAGGCAACACAAAACATGAACAAATCCTACAGCAAACACATGCATTTCATCATCTACTATTCAAGTAGTGTAACAAATGTTAATCTTAGATCTCAGGTTGACAGAATTCCTCATATGAACAACCCTATCTTATCCTGAAAGAGTTAAAATAGGCATAATGTAATAATGAGCAAGTACTGAAATGACAATAACGCTTAGCTGCGCCACCCAGATTTCAAACATGAATTATATGAATAAACCAAAGCTAGACCAGGTAATTAAATAAACAAATCAGGCACAATATTATCAAACCAGATATGAAATATAATTGACATAGCTTGACACTAACCGTGGCATTAGTGCAACTAAAGCTGCATAATCGACCATGGGCACCTCTATAGAAGCGGAAGAAGGGAAGAACATGGACATTAAGGCTATAACACATGGACTTAAGCTCTTCGTAGTTCACCTGAAGGAACTGAACATCAGGATTCATCTCTGCCAGTTGACATATCTGCCATACCATAAACCAAGAAACATCAGAACAATTTACACGTTAGCCAATCATGAAATCACAAACATTCATGTGGGTTGATCTATGAATTAGATCAAGGGGGTGACGATTGAAGAATACCTTAGGATGAAGGGCTTTGCAGCCACCACAACCAGGAGAGAAGAAATCAACCACCACCAACTTGTCCCCAGCGTTTAACAACGATTCCACAAGGTCTTGTGCCGAAGTCACCTCTTTCATGTTGGGTTTAAGCCCTTTTTCCCACCATTTCTGAACTTTCCCTATTCTATAGCTCATCTGCAAAATTCCATAAGTTCCAGAAACCCCATGAGAAGAACACCAAATCTTCCCAAAATAAAACAAAATATAAGCAATTTGGAAATCTCTCGGGAAAATCAACAAAATTTACAACAATCAAACAGGTCTGAATTCCTTATTATAAAACAAAATAATTCTAAGTCTCATCTGCAAAATTCCATAAGTTCCATCCAGAAACCCCATGGGAGAATCACAAAATCTTCCTAAAATAAAATAAAATATAAGCAATTCGGAAACTTCTGAGGAAAATTGACAAAATTTCCAACAACAAAAAAGGTCTTTATTCCCTACCTAAAAATCATAAAATAAAGTAAATTCAAACAGTCATCTGCGAAATTCCATAAAAAAGCCCCAGAAACCACATGAGAAAAACACAAAATCTTCCCAAGACAAAATAAATAGAAGCAATTAGTAAAGTTTCCAAGAAAATTAACAAATTCCCAACATCCAAAACGGTCTTAATTCCTCAAAAAACACAAAGAGAACCCAAAGAAAGGCATAAGGGGTGGTAGAATTACAAACCTGAGCCCCAGTTGAAGCTCTGAACCTGTTGGGTAATGCTCTTACACGAAAGACAAGTTTTTTACCCTGAAACTCAGAAGAAGAGGACCAAGATCTGAGAATCTGAGACTTTATCTTCAAAGAAGGGAACCTTCCCGCGCCAGAAACGAAGCTACAAGTATTAGGAACCGTTGAAACCCTTCGATGATGATGGCGTTGACTATCCCCACGCCATGAAGAAACCAAACCGGTCTTGGTCAAAACCTCAGCCATTTAATTTTTCCTTCGCTTCAGAAAACACAAACCAAAACCTCTCTTTGAGTTCACAATGAAAGAAAAGAAAAGGGTGCGCGTAAAAGAGCTTTATCTTTATCCACAAGCATGCCGAATCGACGTGTAAAGGTTGCGGGTTTGAAATAGAAACGGAAAATAAATAGAAAACGAGTGAGAGATAATAGATAAAGTTGAACTGTTCCGTGATGGCGCGGATGGGATTGATGGCTGTGATGGGGCGTCGGCGAGATCAGACGGTGGGAGAGGGATCTGAAAGACACGCGGCGACTTGTGCGGTGAGGTGCAGAATCGCGATTGGGATAAGGGGCATTTAAGGTCGGGCCCACAAGTTCGGTGAAGTTCGCACTTGTAAAGACACGTGGCGTTTCGTTGAACGATCAACGCTTTTTGGATAAAGGGCCCTTAGCCGCTTCTTCCTTTTCTTCCCACGTTATCGCCGTTCAAATCAATTTCGTTTTCTTTTTCTTCAATTTTTTTAGCTCTTTCTTTTTGTCCAAAATTTTATTTGAATTTAAATCAGGCGGAATCTATCGTAGAATATGCTCATTCTTTCTTCATGTTTAAGATTTTCACATAATTTTTTTTTTATTTTACAACTAATAATTAAAGATATGATAAAGTAAAATTAGACGGAATCTAAAATTTTGACACAAAAATTTAATTAATACTTTAAAATTTTTTGTATTCTTTATTTTATATTAATTATATTTTTTGTTATTTTACAATAATTAATTATATAATAAAAAATTAATACTTTATTGATATTTTAAAATGATAATCAAAATAGAATAATTCTTTTTTGCTAAAAGGTAAAAACATGAGACAGAAGGATTATTTACTGTAAATGGATCTTTTATGATGAATTCTAATACGATTATTTTATGTAGAGTTTTATATTTATCTTTTTTATAAAAATTAAATAAGTGAAATTATATTAAATTTTTATATATTTTTAGAAAAGTAGGCGCAAAATTTTCTCGTAATATAATTACTTAAAAACTTAACATAAAAAAAGATTCATTCTCATTATATGATAAAGATATGATAAAATAATTAAAGATATGATAAAATAAAATTAGACGGAATCTAAAATTTTGACACAAAAATTTAATTAATATTTTAAAATTTAAAAATTAATACTTTATTGATATTTTAAAATAATAATCAAAATAGAATAATTCTTTTTTGCTAAAAGGTAAAAAAATGAGTCAGAAGGATTATTTACTGTAAATGGATCTTTTATGATGAATTCTAATACGATTATTTTATGTAGAGTTTTATATTTACCTTTTTTATAAAAATAAAATAAGTGAAATTATATTAAATTTTTATATATTTTTAGACAAGTAGGCGCAAAATTTTAAAACTTAACATAAAAAAAAGATTCATTCTCATCATATGGACTAGTCGATTAGTTTCGTTATGTATATTCATAAATAGTTGAATGGTGAAGATGAATTTTTTTTCTTCTTTTTTTTACATAATGAATGGACTATATTTAAATATTTTTAACTTTGTAAATAGTTAATTTAATTTGACCCTTTGGTGGCACAGGAACATCGCCCGAATTTTTAAGTTACTTTGGGTTTGTCAAACGAAATTTTATACACGATATGTAGAATTGTTGGTTTTTTTTTTAAATAAGTTTAATGACAATTTTATTCTTCTATAATATCTCTCCACAAATTTGTTCTCTCACTTTTTTTTAAAGCCATATGTATTTTTTTAATTGACATGCTTAGTAGTAAATTTTCATTTTTCAATTACATGTTACAAGTAGCTTTAATTTTGACATTAATTAATTATTTGTTTGATTATTAAATCTTGACTCAACATGATTTATTGGTGCTGACACTAACAAGGAGACGTGTGATTTATAAATTAGTAAAAGTGTTAGAAGTAAAATTTGAATATTAAGTTATTTGATTTTTTTAGTTTATACTAAAAAAAATAATTATATAATATTACTTGTATAAACTAATTACATTTTCATTTCTTTTAAGTATAACCACTGGATGAATTTATTTTTTATTTACAATTAAATTATTTATTAATTTTATTTAAAAAAGTAAAATATAATATAAATATTATAATATTAAAATAAATAATATAGTAGAAATGATGTGATAAAAATAAATAAATAAAAACATAAAATAGAAAAGGGAGATAATTATTTTTAATATCGCTATTATTTTTACCATTTTCATTGTATTATATTATATTTTGCTTCTTCCTTTTTTTTTTTTTTCTCTATACAAATCCACCTAAAATAACACAACAAAAAATGTCCGTTGTATAGGCCGCTGGAGGGAAAGATGAATCCAAGTGGCAGTTGGTAGGCTCAGAAACTGAGGTAGTTAAGTTTGTTTTTATATATGCTTTTCCTTTCTTTAATCTCTAAGGTATAACTTTGCTATTTTATTTTAAAGTTAAAAATTTGTTTTAATTCTTTGTCTTCTAAATATTTTTATTTTAATTTTTAATTATTAAATTTAAATTAATAGTTTTTTGAAAAAAATATTATTTCCAATTTTTTTATCAGTTCAATATATAAAATTTATCTTATTATATTTATTTACTTGAAAACTATATAAATCAATTAATGTTGAAATAAAAAAGATCATAAATAAAATAAAAATTATATAAATAATGAGTCTCGTGAATAATTGAAAAACTAAAAATTTTTATATAAAATTATGTTTAGTGTTCCTAAGAATTACTTTTCATATGATTTTCACTGTGTTAATGACGTTATTTGGTTTGGAATATTAACTTATTTGGTTTGAATATTAACTAAGTTTTTATGTTAATAAATTTAATTAGACATATTTCATATATTGAATTACTCAAAAAAAAAACTAAAATTACGTCTCAAAATAAAAATAAATTATTTTTTTAAAGATAATTTTAACTAATATTTAAAAATTAAATGTCCAAAATAATTATTTAAAAAATAAGAAACCGAAATAAACTTTTACCGTAAAATAAACCACCATAGTTATAGTTTAGTTTAAATACAAGTATACAACATAGGAACTCATACTAGTCTACAATTTTTTTATGCAGAGGAGGGAATCGCAGTCTATAGATACACTATGTTCATCAAATTATTTATACTAATTTATACATTTTATAATTAAAATAAAAATATTTAATAAATAATTTACCATATTAAGTTTTAATATTTTATACAATAAATATCAACATATATTTGAATTTTCTTTTTCTTTCATCTTATTTTATTTTCATTTATTTTTTTTATCACATCACTTATAGTTTATTATTTATTTTAAAATTATAATATTTATATTTTTAAATTAAAATAATATAAATATTAAATACAAATAAAATTCAAAATTTAATATTATAATATTTATATTATTCTCAAAATTTTTAAATTAAAATAATAAAAATTTAATAATAAAAAAAGTTCACAGGATAAAAAATTAAATGTAGAATTAATTCATATAGTAAAAAGTTAAGTAAAATAGAATTTTTACCACTATTTTAATTTAGTTTTATTTTGATCCCTAATTTAAAAATTTTTATTTTAATTTCCTAAAATGTCTTTTTATACTAAATTAATTTTTTTTATCAAATTTTTTGTATTATAGTATTGATTTTTTTTTCACATAATATTTCTCATAATTTGTTACATCTCACTATGTTAATTAAATCAGTGCAATAAACTAATGAAATGACTAATTTGGTTGGAACCTTAATAAAGGTCTATAATTTTTGGATATATTTTATATATTAAATCAGTTAAAAAAATAATTCAAAATCATATTGTAAAATAATTTTTTTTTTTTTGAGAATAATATCAACTAATATTTAAAAATTAAATAATCAAAATAATTTAAAATAGAAAATAACTTAAAATAAAAAACCAAAGTTTAATTTAATTTAATGTACACTGACCCGGATTAGTTTACAATTTTTTTTTATATAGAGGAGGCCGCCTAAGCCCAACAACCGTATAGATACACTATGTTCATCAAATTATTTATACTAATTTATAAATTTGTATAATTAACACAAAAATATTTGATAAATAAATTCACCATCTTAAGTTTTATTATTTATATACAATGAATATAAATATATATTATTTTTTTATCTCTCATCTTATTCTATTATTTATTTATTTATTTCTATCACATCATTTATAATATATTGTTTATTTTAAAATTACAATATTTATATTTTTAATTTTTATATTAAAATAATACAAATATTAAATACAAATAAAGTTCACACTTTAATATTATAATATTTATAGTATTTTCAAAATTTGTAAATTAAAATAATAAAAATCAAATGTAGAATTAATTCATATAGTAAAAAGTTGGTTAAAATAAATTTTTTACCACTACTTTAATTTAGTTTTAGTTTGATCCTAATTTTAGAAAATCATTTTAATCTCTTAAAATATTTTTAGTATACTAAATTTTTTGTAAATTTTTTTTTTATACTAATAGTATTAATTTTTTGTTGGCATAACCGTTCTCATGATTTGTTACATGTCACTATATTAATTAAATTAGTGTAATAAACTAATGAATTGACTAATTTGATACAACAAAAACACTTAAAAATATGAAAGTGAAACTTTTAGACTTAAAAAGCTTAAAATAAAACAGAAATTAAAATTAGAAATCAAAATTTTATTTAATCCCGAAATATTTAAATCCTATCTCCAACACTTTTAGGGATTAGAGATTTATAATTATGTAAAATCATGTCCGAGCTCTTCCATGTTGGCATATAAAGTTCCGAGTATATGGTATTGGTGACTTGGATTTTTGTTGTTACTGAATTTTACCATGCTTGTCAAATACACCGTTGATACTATATCCGGTTTAGGGCTCGTTCTCCTTCCACCCTGTTAGAACTAGTGGAAGAAATAGAGGTAAAACAATGTATAAGTGTTAGCCCCACAGTGTCTATAAACTTTAAAAACAAAAATTATATAAAGAAGAAAGTACACTTTTTTATTGGATTGTCTAAACTAAACTATCAAGTTTATGCAGTATGATGCCTATTTTCTTAACTTCCATGTTTCAAGTGTATACATAAATGATATTAGGTGAATAACGTGAATTTGTTTTTTTAGCATATCCATTAAGATTGTAATTATAATCTATTAAAAATGCTACATCAAAACAACTGATGCAAAAAACTTGTTTCTAGAGCAGTGCCATTATTTTGGACACCGCGAATGTGTGTCTCTAGGCTCTAGACTACTGTTATAATAATTTGTGAGTTCAAATTAAAGAAGCATATTCTGTGCAATAAATAGTTACCGGTATGTATCTCTATCTAATTAACATTTGTAATTTTCTGTGAACCTCCTTATCAGGACAAAATAGACTACTGAAGTCACATATGTCTTAATCATACAAGACTATTTTACTTAAAATGTAATTTTATCGACGTAGTTCAGTAGTTGGATCCTAAAAATAAAGTTTCGTGATTAACATGCCCCTCTTACCTGATATTCTTTCTTTTTTTACACAAGTCATGTGATAATTGATATCGTTTGAAAATTGAGAAGCCACAGATTTTGTGTAGCGGCTTTAGAGATACTTTCAATAAAGATTTAAATATGAACGGCTCCAAGAGGTTATTAACAACTTTGTGGCAGGAAATTGACGTAAGAAAATTTTCTGAAAGTCAAAAGACATTTCATAAACCCTGTATTTATGGCCTATCGTTAATTTTGATCCAACGGCTCAGAGGACATATAACGTCATATAGGAGATTCTTTGTGGTGTGTGACAATATAATAATATATAATGTTCCAAAAGAAAAATATGTTAACGCTGTAATGATCAACCGCCCAAAAGTGCTTTTTTTTTTTTTTTTACAGCTTCAGACACGTAAAGATTGGGTAAACTGGGCAAACATTGGGATGTGTGCGGAGGCTTCTTTATTTTTTCTAAGAAAAATGCCACTCACTCCAAAAAAAATTAAAAACCAAAAGATTGATCAAATTATTCAAAATAATTATATAATATTTTTTTTTATATAAAGAGATATTTTAGTTTGATTTTTATTATTTTTACACTTTTACTTCTTTTCTATATTAATAGAATATTTATCTTTTAACTTCTACCCTTCTTATATAACTTTTTATTATATTTTATTTAATTTTAATTAAAAAATACAGAGATATGAAGTGTCTTTTTTTCCTATTAAAAAATAGATGAGTTTCACCCATTTGAGTCTTCATAAAACCAATCAAGTGACTAGTTTAATGAAAAATTGGCTGGTTTACCTGGTTTGATTTGCTTTAACAAAACATCTAATTTAATAATAAGTTTGAACTGGTTCTTTTGTTAGAGTCCGAACCAATTTTAATAACTAAGAAGGATAACAAGACGTAACTCTAGTGGGTTGCCTCCCTTCTCTTTTTATACTTCTCTTCTTTAGTACTTTCTCTCTTGAGGATTGTTCTATTTGACTTCTATAGTATGTGTGTCATGTTGTTTGACTTTTGTGACACTACTTTGTACTAGTCTCTTATTGTCTAAACAATGACGTTGTTAGTCGTTGCTCTTGCTGTTACGAGCAGTCAAGAGTGTTGTTAAATTATACTTGGTCGCTCTGGTGATATTTAGTCAGTCAGTCGGTCCACAAGTCCACGAACATCGAGTAAAGATAAAGATGTTTTAAAGTTTTGAGTTGAAGTTAACTATCTTGGTTGACCGTTCAACTGTTGGTAAGTCGACCAGTCCATAACCCCACATGTTTAGAGATCGTTTTGATCGTCTCACATAGATCTTTGATTGCTTACTTAGAGAATTAGATATTGTGTCAGAGAAGTTGTTTACAATGAAATGTATTGTGTCAGAGAGTTGTTTACAATGAAATGTATTGTGTCAGAGAGTTGTTTACAATGAAATTGAAAACGTAAGTGAAAGTGATTGAGAGACACAAACCAGTGTTGAGGAGAAACAAGACACGAGCCAGTGTAAAGACAAAACGAAAGGTTTAGTGTATAGAAAATGGTTTGCAGAAGCAAGCTGGTTGGAGTGTACAAAACAAAAGGGTTTAGCATATAGAGAGCGGTTGGGAGAAGTGTGGTGTGAGAGACACGGGAGAAAAGAAAAATCAAGTGCATGATTATTTTTAATTGTTTTAGAGAAAATTTTCTAATCTTAATAGAACGGTTTTTTGTCATGGGTATATATAAGCAACATTTGATCCTAAAATGTAAGAGAACGATTATTTTAATATTTAACAAGGGAACAGTTTTTAAATGTTGCATAAAAAAGTTAAAAATATTTCCTAATAAATTTAGAACAGTTTTAAGTTGCGGTCTATAAAATTAAAAAAATTCTAAAATACAACAACAATATATAATACATTGTATTTGATGATATAATATAATGTTTTTTTTTCTTTCGCCAGGACAGGTGTTGCCGTAGGCCAGAAATATTGTAGTGAATCTATTTAAAAGGTGGTTTAAGCTTGATGAACGGTAGTGATAAAATTAATGAATAAATCATTATATTTATATTATAAAAAGACTCTTTTCTCGTCAAGGCTACTTAAATTACATTAAGAAGGTAAAAAGACCATGTACATGCAATAAGATATAATCATCATGAAGGGATATGATAAAATATCTCCACACAATTTAAATAAAAATAAATAATTTTTCTTATATATTTTATACTTTACATTTTAATTATGTTTATTATTTATCTTATTTGCTTGTTTCATTTTTTTTATTGTCTTAATATACGTAAAAAGAATTTTCATTTAATCACAAACTTCAAACTTCATCATTGACGTCTAGTGATTATCCCGTATTCTTAAATGTACTGCATCTTATTTGATTATGTATTTTTATTTTTTATTATTGTTGGATCAAGTAAAAATTAAATTCCTTCTTCTAATATAACTTTCATTCCTATTTTTTTTGACATTTTTGTTATTATAAACTTCCTTCTTAGATTATATTCATTAATCTTGACAAAATTATAATCTTGACAAAATTATCATCATTGTATGGTACACTCTAATATTTATTTTCTACTAGATCACACCTAGAAATCACTTGAAAATGAGTGTTGGAATATGCAAATCAATGTTAATAACTTTCAAAACATGAATGGATATAATTCAAGTTGGAGTTTATAATAATGAAAACATGGAACAAAAGAATAAATACATCATGGGTAAAAGAAAAAAAGACTAGCTAGCTACATGAGAACAATGCAAGAAATTAAATTTCTATTGGATAAAACGAAAAGATAGATGTAATAAATTGTAGCTGCTTTAAGTTTAGTAATTGTAATAGAGAAATTGAACTTGTATTTTGATGTATAATATATATATATATATGAAATCTAGGTTTTCCATGTTGGTTTTGAATACATAATTTTTTTTTTATTGGAATGTATTGTATATCACGGAAAAATTGTAGTTCTAATGTTATTTTTTCATAAGACTTTTTCATCATATGTAATCACAATTGATCTATAAAATTGATTTTCCACATCAATTATAAATATAACTGATTTAGAAAATCGACTTTTCATGTGGACTAATTCTATGTTTGCACGCAGTTAGTATAAAATGTGAAAACAATCAATTTAAAAACCCTTTTGTACAAGTGAATATTTCTCTTATAACTCATTGACACCCGTTTCATTGCATTCAAGTCATATTTCAGTTCAGTTTTTATCAAAGACAAATAATAAGGAGATGCGTGAGTGATGACATTTAAAAGAAAATATTTTAAAAAATGTCTAAATGTAAACTATATTTTTATATTAAATATATAATATTTTAATTTATCAGAAAATAACAATATTTTTTCTTATAATTTACTAAAATATGATAAACAAAAGCATTTTTTATTTAAAATAAACTATCAAGTTATAATTAATTAAAATTAAAATAATAAAACCTACGCTCATATATTTTTATGTAAAAATAAAAGAGTTATATGTATTTTTATTTTTCAAAAAGAAATGGAGATCGGGACCTACCTAATTCTCTTCATTCATGGTGAAAAGTGATGTGAGAAATGATAAAGTTCAAGAAGATGAGCAGTGTGATGAATTATAAGAGAAATGTTATGGATTAAATTAAAGATTTTGTGGTGAAAAAGTAAACACAAGAAGAAATTAGTGAAGAAGACATGAGAGTGTGATTAATAGGATAATTTTGAAATAAAATAAGTGCTGCGTGAGTAATGTAATAAATTTTCTTAATTTTCAATGAAAAATATTAATAAATAGATTAATTTATACACTTTCAAAATATTAAAACTGAAATATATCTTTTCTAAATATCAGAAATTAATCACACATCATTCATACTTTAGGTGCTAATTTATAATTTTTATATGGGAAATTTAAAAATAAATTAGTCAGAATTCTATTAAATTTGAACGAAAAAATTAACAACAATTTGTTTTATCCATGATAAAAAATTCAAGAATCAAAATATATCTTTTTAAAGTATAAATGAAAAAGTATAAATATTGAATCACACGTTGCGGTGTGAATTTATATTTTCTTTTCTCCTTTTGTATATGCAATCAAACTTTAAAAAAGTGTAGTTTATGGTAAAGAAAAATATTAATTATTTCATCTTTTAAATTAATGCTCCGAAGAGAAAACATATTCCATACCAAAAAAAGACAAAGAGACAAAACAGATTCTTCAACTAAAATCTCCGGCAACAAGTTTGAACTTTGAAGAGTACAAGCAACTACTTATACTTTATCTTCACCAGCAATCTAGCACGTAACGTAACCATATTTTTTTTTATAATTTTTATTTTCAAAACTTAAAGATGTTTCTAGAGTGTTTATATTTTTTTAAAATAATTTTTTAATTAGCAATAATTATATGATTTCTACAAAATTTTAAAAAATCACAACAACTATTTCATTCTAATATTGAAAAATTAAATGTAAATCAACATTTTATTTAGGAAAATTATACATAAATATCACTGTGCTAGATATCACTTACCACTACAAAAAAACATGTCATTTGTGGAGGTTAAAAGTACAGTTTCTGGCGGTGAAAAACCGCCACATATGATATTTCTGGGATTTAAAATAACCGCTGGTGTCACATGCGCCAGAAACGGTTTTCGGCGGTTTATATCTAAACGCTGGTTTACTCGCTAGAAAATAATAAATATTTATTGGCGGTTTAAAACCGATAATAAATGCATTCTGATTCTGACAATGCCTAATATATTTTTTAGTTAAAAACCGCCATAAAATAAATTTTAATTTTTTTATTTTATATTTAGCGTCGGTTAATAACCCCCAATAAGTCACTGTTGTTTAAGACATGGTCAAAACAGTAAAAGTCGTTCATCAATGAAATAACAAAACACTATAAATAGAAGAAACAAGAAAATTCAGAAGAATAGAGGAAGACTTCCAAATCTATTGTAGGAAAACCAAAGCAAAAGATTAAATAAAAAACTAAGACAAAAAGGCTATATAACTGAAATACAATAGAATGAAAATAATTAGAAAGAAAGAAAAAATAGCAAGAGAAATCAAAACTGAAACAGGACAAGCATAATAATGACTAGCCATAAATAGTTATTGAAAAAATTATATGCTCCCTAGATAATCCTATAAAGATCAGGAGTAGACATTGCATCAGTTCCAAACAGTTTTAGTTCAAAATCAACATGCGGCTTCATTCAAGAGATCCAAGCCAACACAGGGAAAGAAAAAGAGAAGATAAGAACATAATTGCATATATGGAACTTACATAGAATCCCCAATACGTTAGATGGACACCAAAAACTATGACAAAAATTTAGTTATTAAGGAGTTTGCCATCATACACACCTCCATGAGAGACACATAAATGTTGGAAAAACGTAGAAAACTTGGAACCAAAGGCTTCAGTGTTATACGTGGAGCAGCAAATACTTGCAGATCAACAACCTGAGATTATTTAAAAGCATAAATACCCTTTATGGGGTGAGAAAAAAGTGTATGTATGCATGTTACTTGCAACCTTCTACAGCTGCAAACATAAACTAAACCAAACATTATTTTTCTGTTCTTCAAAAGGTCATGAAGGTACTAATATACCTGAATTGTGGCTCGAAGCCCACATGCTTTAATTGCAGCTATAATGTTAGGATTCCCAGCCCACTTCACTGATGGTTCCATAATCAACTCCTTTTCATCAGTAGTGTAGATTTTCATTCCTGTCATGTATATGTATATTCAGATAAAAATAAACATTAATCAATCTAAACTCCTATTTGCTTAAAGAGCAATCAAGGATCTAGTGTAAAAAATCTGGAACCATGAAATGTGACATGATAATGATTTCATTTAATTTGCAGTTCAAGCAATATTTGTAACACTGTATATACCAAATTCGTGATCAACTCAACTTCATTCCAGGGATATTGCTTATATCATAACATACTTCTTAAATTTTGATTATAATCTTCTTCTCAACCTTGGCAACAGAATCTCAAATGCAAATAAAACTATTGTTTTTCATTGACATTTGACATGGTTCTTTCCTTGGTTGCATCTGAGCAAACTATCCCACAACAAAATTTTGTGGAAATTATAGCTCAAGTAATTCTGCAATCATGTTAATATTTAGAAGGTCAGGTTCATATGACATGTCACAAGTGGCAAGACACATGAATCACAAGAGCCTGTCTTAGAATATTAACCAACATTGCCTAGACAACTATTAAACACATACTTGTTTAAGCAATGAGGTCATGGTAAAAAAAATGAGTCATCAGTACCTCCAACTCTTGCTTTTTTTATTTCTTCCAGTAACTGGGACTGATTGATTCAATTTCCTTCCAAGAGGACCTGAGTAAAAAATTGACACTTGTATGCTTTCCTAAAAGTGGGCCTGACTTTGTTGATGAATCACCAAGAGGACCTGAATGAGTAATGCTTGTTTTCTTTGTTGTTCTACCAATTGGACCTGATCTAGCAGTAATAGCATTAAGGGGTCCCGAAGAAAATCGGGCAACATTATTCCGCGATGGGTGGAATGAAGATTGCAATAATGAAGAAACAGACTGACTTCTATAAATGAAATCCGAATTCAAGACACTAGAATTATTGGTTCCACCAACATCCACCATCTCTTGAATTCCAAATACATGGTTGATCTTACAGAATATTGTGAATAAGGATCTTGCTAAAAGATGTACTGTGTAATCATATGTCCTGTTCCACAGAGAAATATCCTTTAAGTGCTTCACCTCCTGCCTCTTCCATGCAACCTTCTTCTGATACTCCATTAAAGTTATACCGTCTGACTCACTATTAGCCTTCACTCTTGTAAAAGATTGCTCAAGATCAGCAAGCACTTCCATCTCTTGATACAAACTTGCATTAGTTGATATAAACTTTTCCATCCTTTTAATCTTTTTTTCCATCTTCTTGCCAGAGAACTCCCACCCATATGGATCATCACCCGAAGTGATATAGTCAAAAAAAGCATTCTCAAAACCTTTCAAAATTGGATCGCTGCATTTCTTAGCAAGCCTAGCCACAGACTCAGCCACATGTGCCATATTCTCAAGTATCTCCAAACAGATCAAACGTTCGATGAAATAATCATCATCTGAGACAAGCTTTCTTATGCCCACCGAATTCGTGATTTCCTCCCTCAATCTAGCAACCTGTTTATCACTTAAGGACTGCCATAAATTAACTAGCTTGGACATCAAGCTTGCTATTTCAAATGCTAACACTTCAATGACCACCTTCTCGGAATTAGCATCATGCTTCCGAGGTGCCTTCCACAGACTACGAAACCATGATTCTACAACCATTGCTTATACAGGAATGGGAAAAGTCTATGAAAAATCCAGTGCCATAGCTCTGTAATACTCACCAAATAAAATACAAAATGAGATTTTTAAAACGGGCATTAAATATCAGATGCTCAGGTAAATATCTTAAAATAATACCAAAGAAGCTATTAAATACTACTTGTATAAAAGGAAACAAAATAATGTTTATCATGTTGCTACTTGACAATAAAAAAAGAACCCAACAACATATGCATTACATATTTTTCTTACCTGCTTTCTTTTACTATTCTGTCCCACGCCAGTAGAAGGAGAATGGGTGGGATCGAGCTTGCAGTAATTCACTTTGGTCTAGAGCATACCGGTTTGTCACTCTTATTTCTTCCTGCTACATAGCATCACTTAGAATCATCCCAAGCTATTCCAAGTGTTCTAATTTCAAAACTATATTATATTATCTTATTTTGCTTCACATGATTCAAGCACAAAAATATGTCACTTGGGAAAATAAAAGCATCTGTTTCCTCCGTTACATGTGGTTCAAATTTATTCCACATATTAGGCATTTTGTAAGACCGGATAGATAAGGCTCAGGTAAATATTCTTTATGTTTTACATGCTTTGTCAAGGCATACAATTCTAACAGATGTACAAATTCCTTGCATCAAATCATCAACAGTAAGCCAGTATGAAGTGGCTCTCTTACCTCTGAAAATTTACCATATATTCCAGTAAAAGCAAATATTATGTTTATATTCCCCTTTGTTGCTCTTTTTTGGTGTTTCTCTTGACCAAAGATGTAGGTAAAAATGGAGCTGAGGAGTTCCTCAGAACAAAGACGTAGCTCATCATTGCAGCGCCACATAGACAACTGCTAGGAGCAGACAAGAAGCAAGATGTTAAGGTACTGATGCTAGAATAAAATAAATGATCTGAAATGACAAGCATATTTGATACCTCAAACATGATCAGATCCTCAATCTGTGAGAAGTACAAATTAGCAGCCATCATTCTGGCCAGCAAACACACGTCCCTTGTAAATTCTGGAGTCACCCTGGGGTTACCTGCAGCACATATTAGATAAATAGTAAGACAGGTTATTAACTTATTTGTAAAATACAAGCCACATCTCTATAGAACTGTTTGACACCAAAGATGATCAAGTTTAATGTCAAGATATTTTTAATCTATACTACATACACACTTTGGCCTAAAAAATCAGAAAATTAACAAATAGAACTGCTTAAAGAGGAACATTTCCACTCATTAACTGCTTAGGAAGGGAAAGATACCATCACGATCTCCTCACATCCAAGAAGAGAATTGAATAACAGGGGCATTATATGGAACTCGCTCATTTATGCCTTCAGAGCTGTGCCAACCCGGCTCAAAAACTTTGGTACACCTTTCCAGATTATCTCATGAAAGTAGCTCATTCCTGCCCTCATCTCATCTTGTGGTGTAGGAGGGGTCCTTCGAATTTCATCCGTACGAAATGCAGCTTGACCTGCAGGAGAGAAATGTCATCAGGGTCTCAACAATACTATAAAGATTGACATATATTCAAATGCAATGTTAACCACCAATTTGAAGCCACAATAAAAACAATTTTTCTTCATAAAGAGGACTAGCAACATAGACAGAATTAAAGGCTAAAATATAATGAAAAAATATTTAAAATAAGTAATTTTGATCAAGCATAATAAGATTTAAGTATTTGTTAGATTGATCTGATTTTTTGTCATTCTGATTCACTACCTATTTTCCACCCGTCCCTAGACCTCGGTATTTCAACATTGTTTTTCTTCTTTCTTGTTCTCAAACTCATTTATCCGTGAAGAGAAAAAGAATTTCCAAAGAAACTCATTCTTGCAACAGGCAATTCCAATCTTAAGATTGAACTTCCACATCATACATGACAGCCAAATACAGTGCAAATCACCATCTAGACACAAATAAGAAGGTACAATTGAAAGCTTTACACATGATTCACGAGACTCAAGACAAATAACACTGCATACTAAAGAGATCAAAACAGAACCAAAATCATAATACAATGTGGATGAAAAGAAACTATAAACCAAAACAGATTCAATACAAAATTGACGCAGTGCAACCAAATTCCCCAAAAAATTTCAAGAAAAAAGAAAATATAAAACTAATCAGCAAGATCTCGTTACATGCGGCACTACACTCCCCGAATTTATATTAACAAATACTCACATTTCAATCCTAAACCCTAACAGCACAGCAATTCTAATATAGAGAAACAAAACGATACAGTAATCGTAGTTGCGCACGGATTACTTCAATTACGGTGGAGACTAGAGAGAGAGGTTACCAAATGAAAAGAGAGAAGGAGTGTGCGATTGAAGAATAAATGCAGAACTCAATCAACTCATTGTGACGAAAACAGAGAAGGTGAGAGAGAGATATGAAGAGAAGAGACGAAGAAGGTGGGAGAGATACGAAGAAGAGACGGAGAAGGTGGGAGATGGGAGAGATACGGAGAGAAGAGTGTCACAGAACGAGGAACTATCCAAAATTTAAGTATTTTTTTAAAAATAAAACGTTTATTTAATGTAAATTTAAGTACGAAGATTCCGTTTTATCTTTGTATTTTTTTTGTGGCGGTTAATGAAATCGTCATAAATCATATCATTTTGTGGCGGTTTATATTAACTTCCACAAATAAACCCCCACTAAAAATTAAATTTTTTTTAGTTGTACACAGTGTTTAGTTGGAGAAAAATAGAAAGATAAATTTTTTTAACATATATGCAAATATGACTGTCTAGTTTTAGTTTTTGTAATTTTTGTATTTTTAGATTTTGACATTTTTTAATTTTTATTACTCATTCTAATTAGTTTAATTTATTATTGACATAGTTAGAAAATAATATTAATGAAATAATTAAGGTAATAAAAATATTTTAAATTAAGATAATTAAATTATTTTTAGGTATACAAATTTAATTAATTAATATATTTATTATTTTATATAAATATTTAATTTACTTTTATAATTTATCTTTTATTATATCATGAAGAATGATTTTATTTTAATATTATTTTTATTTTCAATTCACCAATCTACTTTTGTATTTTCTTAAAAAAATAATTTTAATATATTACTTTTGATATTATTTTGATATTTTAATTTATTAATTTTAACTTATTTTAATATAATTTATTTTTAAAATATATCTCAACTAATAATTTTATCTTTAAAGACAAAAATAAATTGAAATATGAAAATATCATAAAATAATATATTAAAATTAAATTATAAATTTTAAATAAATTATAAATTTTTAAAAAATATAACGTTAAAAATAAATTAATGAATAGAAAATTAAGGATGAGGTTAAAAGCAATAAAATAATGTAATTAAATTATTTTATTTATATAAAACAATAAATACATTAATTCTACTAAATAAATAAATAAATACATTAATTAATTGAATAATATATATAAAAATAATATAATTATCTTAATTTAAAATATTCTTTTTTATCTTACTTATCTTAATTAATATTATTAATTTTGATAGTCACGTAAATATTAAATTAATTAAAATTAATGATAAAAATTAAAAAATGAGACTTATAAAAAAAATATCATGATCTAAAAATGACAAGTATTTGCATAAACCTAAATCGTATTTAAGTTTTTTTTTAAAAAATATTTTTGTTTAATTCAATGTTTAGAAGGGGAGAAGAAGAAAAAGGGACCAAAACTTCTTTGTCTAAATTTTTTGTTTTCCTCCGATATAAGAAAATTTGGAGAAGACAAAGAATTTAAAATATTTTAAATATAAAAATTAAAATATCTCTAATTATTTATATTTTAAAATTTAAAATTATAAAAAAATAAAAATAAATTAATTTTTAAATCTTTCCTTTTCTCCTGTGAACCAAATAAGAAGATGATTCCCTCTCCCTGTCGTCCATTAAAATATTTTATTTCTTTTGAATCAAATATGTACTGTCCATTAGATAAAGAAAAAAAGAAAAAAAGATGACAAGTTATAAAATATGATAAAAGGACAAAAATAGAGAGAAACGATAAATAGTGATGAAGTGATTGTGATATTACGGTGTTCACATGGTTACCTTTTTATTTAAACTTCAATATTTTAATTTTTAGAAATACATTTGAATGATATTAAAAAGAATTTTGTTTAAACAAGTTTTTTTTTTTTATAAAGACCACGTGTATATATATTTAATGTGAGAAAATTTTATTTACAGTGAGATAAAATCATTATGAATAACATAACTTGTAATATTAAACACAATTATCTTCATGAAAGTGAAAAACATAATTAAAATAGAAGAATTTCACTTGAATTGTTCCGTGGTGTTGCACAAAATTGCTTCCTCGGAAAAAATAGAGTAGATGAGAATTAATTGCACCGACAACAACATTCTTATCACTTTTTATGAGCAGACAGCAGAAAGGCCCCAAACTTAATACTCAAACACCCATCTCTCTTTCTTCACAACACCCATGGATGGTGCGCAGTGTGATGTTAATGTCAACCTTAATCTTCCCCTAATTCAAGACCAAAACCATGAAATAACCCAAAATTCTGGCACTGCATCTTTCCTCAACACTTGTTTCAATGGGCTCAATGCTTTGTCAGGTATTTCCATTCTTCACTATTTCATTTACTGTTTTTCTTCTCCCCTTTGTCTATTTGCCATATTCGTTCGGGTTATAGAGGATAATAGCCTCTTCTTATTAATCTATTGTAAAGAGCATGACATATATGCAACCAGACCAATATTTATGTTAGAAGTATAATTCATCAACACTTAATATCTAGATGACATTTCAAGAGAGAAAAATATATATAAATATAATATAATAAAAAGACAGATGAAAATTATTAATTGAGAGTTTGATGTATATGATATTGATATATCATCACCATATTTTATAGCCTCCATTTACCAGAATAAAGTGGTGCAGGTGAACGAACCTGACCAACTGTTTTAATTTAAATTTAATTTATTCATTAATCATAATTTATAAGAATCGTTTTGTGTGGTAATAATTGATTAGACTATTTAAATGACGAGAAGGAACACAATTATGACATGTCCATAAGATTATTTGTCAGCTTTACTTTTTTACTGTAAAATAACATCACGAGAAGATTGAAATCCAATCCCAATAGATATAAGTGGAAGATAAAGTACTAGGCGCAGCCGGAGACTTTTCTTAATATGGTCGCATACAGACCTAATTTGAGTCACAACAATATTGGGGTTGATAAAACTGTAGCAGCCATAATTCTTTCGTTTTTTTTTTAACATCATATTAACTAATTTTGTATATAACAATTATTTATTTTATATAAAAAACTTATAATAAATAAATATTTTAAATATATAAATTATATTATAACTTAAATTTGTATTTTTCTCTTGTACCTAACCAAAAAGAAATAATTAAAATTGGTAATAAATAAATATTTCAAAATATATAAATTATATTTCATGTTTATAATATACAATTTATGTTGTGGTATAATGTTATTTTTAATTATTGATAATTTTTATTAAAAAATATTAAAATTTAATTTAAAATAAAATTATAATTAAAAACACCTTTGTGAAAATAATAACAACTAAAAATGTTCTGTTCAAATTAACTATTTTAATTTATAAAGAGAGGATTTTAAAAAAAATGTTCCCTTTAAATTTGGGGTAGATACGTATAAAGAAGAAAAAAATAAAAAAAATAAAAAAATGTAATAAGTAATATGATAAGAAAATACAGTGATTTATTATTTATATTTTTTTTATCACATAATATCACCTATTATACCTATATTTTTTTCCTCCTTCCTTTTTAGGTGTTATTTTTATATGCAAAAATTTTATCGAAAAAAGGAGACATAACAAGTACAAGATGTTCCAAGTTCTTCACACAACAATGTTTAGTTACATAAGCATGATCAACTACATGCCCCTCGTCGATATATAATGCATAAAAGCCCCTAAAAATCACTGACAGACCACATCTAAGGACAAACAGAAGGGCAATCTCAAAACAATTGACTCATGGTTAATACCAACTAAACCAATTACTCCTTGATAAAGTGATTCCTATGAAACTTTCAAAATCATCTTTCTCCAAAAAAAAGTTCACAATAGAAGATGGCACTCCAATTGATCGGTTGATATAAATTTTAGGTAAGAATAATCTCTCTTCGCACTAAAGCCTATGATGACCATCTTAGCTCATCAAAAGAACACTCCTTATAAATGACCATGCTGAAATATGAGACAACAATGAGATAAACTTCATCGATAACACAACAAGAAGTCTATTTGGATGAGCCATCAAATACAAGACACAGATCCAAGTCAATATTTTATTATGACCCATAAAAAATGAAATCAAAATAACAATTATCAAAAAAATATTCTCAACATCCATAATGACCATACCACTGTGTACCACAATATATACCATATATTGAGTTAATGCCAACCATCTTTACCTCAACTAAGGGGAACTCCCCCTAACCATATGTCCTCGCCAAATTATTAGAGAACCACCCAAGAAAGTTGTTAGCACTGTTCTCCACCTTTACCACCAAATAGATGCAGATTTTGGGTTCACCTTCCATTATAAGACACCTTATCTAACAACCATATCGATGGTTCAAAATATTGTAACAAACAATTTACCGTAAGATATCTTTCTTTACATCTCTTTTAGTTTTCCTACTCAAGAATCATGGTTTTTTTTTTTTAAGATTATGAATTTCTAGGAATCATAATTCCTACACATGATTAAAATCTATTTAGTTACTTATAAATATTTTTGGAAATATTTGTATATATTTTTTAGGAATTAAAATTTTTCATATTTGATTTTAATATCATTTTTCTAGATACATAGGTGATTATCATTTTAGATAAATAATTGTTTTAGATAAAATTATGTAAATTTGCGACGTAAAATATTTTTTTATAAATTTTAAAATTATAGGTTTAGATAAGTTTTATTGTAAAAATATTTTTTATAGATTTTAAAATTATAAATGTACTGGTTGACCTTCAAAGCCCATCCCGGACAGTCAAGTACATTTCGGCCAACTGAGTCCATCTCAATCAACCGAGTCCCTTCAAGACAACAGAGCTCATCCCGACTGTTGAGTCTCATCCTGATTGAACTTTTGATTCAAAGTGCCTATCGCTCCATTTGGCTCTTTGGGGGGGGGGATGTGTATCGATCGATCCTCAGAGCCATACCAGATAGTTGGGGTCCCACCCAGATAATCGAGTCTACCCGCCGAGAGCCGAGTTCACTCCTGGTGGCTAAGTCCACTCTGCCACTGAAGAGTTAGATCCATCCCGGACAACTGAGTACATCTCGACCAACCGAGTTCCATCCGACAAGCCAAGTCCACTCCTCGCCACCCGAGTCCACTCTGACATTGAAGAATCGGATCCCTCCCAGCCAATTGAGTCCATCTTGGTAGCCAAGTCCATCCCGGACTCTCTTGACTTATCTCTGTCCGACCGAAAGACGGCACATGCAAGGTGGCATAACAACTTGTACCACCCTCTTGTAGAGGCGGATTGTAACTGACATTTCAAGGAATAGAGTCTCAGCATGTCGTTTTGCACCTGACATGTCCCTGACATCTTTTGTCATGTGTAGTACCTTAATAAGCTAGGTGTCGCAACCTATATCGCGACGCGAGACGACAAAAAATTGAAGGGTTTGGAATTCGAGTCCCCTCTCGGGAAGGAACAAGAATTGAGGAGTTGCCACTGGCATTTTTATGAGAAATTCCAGGAAACCTTGAATTGAATAAGGCAGGTCTGGAAATCAAAGTTTAGGTTTGGGAGTCAGTTACGCGTTGAGATTACTAGAATCCCACCAAGTCTATCAAAGATAGTTACCCTAAATAAATGCATGAAATGAGATGACTTCTTCGTTATGGTTTATGCCTTTCTAATGGAAGATATTAACAAGAAATGGACAGAGGGTGTTTTTTGGGTTTTTTGGATGAATAACTTGACAAGAGTTGCCTCTTACTCCTACGTATCTCCTACTGCAATAGAGAAATCAAAGTTTACGTAGTTCTTGGAGGCATTGATTGTTTGATGGAAAAGAAATGAGACTAACTCAACTCAGTTGGGATGAAGGGGGCTGAGGCCGACTCGACCTAGGGTGAAGTGGAAGGAGGCCGGGACGGATTCGGCCAAGTGGAAAGGAAGGTGGGCTGAATCGTCCAGGTGGAATAGAAGGGAACCGAGACAGAGTTAGCCTAAATGGTATGGAAGGGTGCCAAGACGGAGTTGGCTAATTGGAATGGAGTGAGCCAAGACAAAGTCGGCCAGTTGCTGTGAGGGAGCCGATATGGAGTCGGGTAATTGGAATGGAAGGGTGCTGAAACACAGTCGACCAGGTGGAAAGGCCGAGACTGACTCGGCCCAGGGGACTATATGTGTGTTTCGAAAGTGGGAAGAAATGGACTATCCATTAGGTGTTTATAGGTTCGATGAAATTGGACTTTCCATTGGCGTCTAAAGAGCTTAGAAGGGGCGAACTGTCCACTGGCATCCACAAAGGTGGATAAAATGTAGCTGGGAAGCTTAAGAGTAGATGCTGGAAGTTTTAAGATTAAATGTTGGAAGAGGCCAAGACCAACTTGGTCTCATTGGTGTGAGCCGGTCTTGAAGGAGCTTATAGGACCCCAAAACTGTCTGGGACTAAGTCTACACCAAGCCTCCACGGGACCCACAATGACCCGCGAGAAAATCATGGGATTATGGAGGCTGAGAGAATCATGGGATGATGGATCCCCATATCAAGGAGAGAATCATGGGATAGTGGATCCCCATATAAAGGAGAAAATCATGGGATTATGGAGGCTATCAAAGCTTATAAAAGGCTTCAAGACAAAGAGAGAAGGGACCAAAAATATTGGGAGCAGAAATTGAGAGAAGGAAAAGAGAGGAATTTTTAAGTTGAGACTCTGAGAAAAAAGCACGGAGATCCTAAGGAGGACTGAAGGAAAGACTAAAGCTTTGAGAAATGAACGAGAAGTGGAAGCTAACGACAGTACGAAGGAAGCTGCGCCAAGGTACCAGGTCAAGACAGAGGAAAGGAAGGAAGTACCGGGTCGGAGCCAGAAAACAGTAGACTCCTCTGATATCAAGTTAGTAAATTACCGCATGAACATTCCCTCAGGTTGAAGCCTTAGGAAACCCTTCCCTCTCCTTAAATAAATCCGAAATCAAATCACCATCCTATCTGTCCTTCTCCCCGTGTTGGGGCCGAATCCCTCTCGGTCCCTTGGCCGAGAGTGAAACGACCTTACTTTTAAGTTGGAACCAATCCAATCTACCCCCTTCTCACATTGCTTTTACCAAGCTGGGTACACCCTTACATTGCTTGCAAGGGTGAGGAAACCCCTTGGAGAACCCCTTTGTTTTAGCTACTACAATAGTGTATTCCATTGCTCCTCTTTCTTGTAAGGTAGTCACTACTTGAGACACAGAAGATGACTTTTTACCAACAGCTACATAAACACATTACATTTTGCTCCTATTGATTGAGAATCATATCTGTGGCTACTACTATCCCACTGAAACCTTCCATAGTAGGGCCGAGTCTATATCGGTGCCATGTGGTGACCCACCGTGTCAAACCTACCTCTCCCAGTGCCGAGTTCGTCTCGATCTCAATAAGGCTAAGCCGGTACAAGCCGACTTTGCTTTTGCCTAAACCCTTACCAGCCAGAACTACGTTGACTTTGACTCCTCTAAAGCCAAGGTACGTAGGCACATGAGGCACACTCCTATCAAGTCTTAAACCCCAAAACCCTAAAACACCCTACCTGAACCTCATCCCTCTCGTGACCCATACCAAAAAGACATGACCCAAACATAAGCACCATCATTTTCCCTTCCTTTGCGATTAGCCGAGAGTAACTATTAGGTGATAGACGTGTTGGGGTACCTTATGGTCCCTACGCTTAACCAACTCCCGAATCCATAACTCTGACTCCCAAACCAGCCTTTTCCATCAGGTTTCCTGGCGTTCCCTGAACCAAAACACCGGTGGCGACTCCTAGTGCCGAGTCAGTTTCAACTGTTAGATGGCCGAGACCACTTCGGCCCATCTTAGGCCATGTCACAATTTAGGTTGGGGCAAAGCCAACTTTAATTCAATCTCGGTTTCGGTCACATAGAAGTCGGTCTCGGAATCGGTAAATGGCTTGGAATCAGCTACATGGGGGCCGGTCTGGAGTTGGCCCTAGAATGCAGTATTTTAATGGGCTAGACGAGGAACTGTATGGTAGCTTAGAGTTAAGGGATTCTAAATGGACATGTAAAGGGAGATTATGATAATACTTACCTTGTATTCAAGAATTATTTATTTGCTACAAAATAGACGAACTCCTTCTGAAGATCTTCTGCAACTACCTTCTTTCACTACCGGCTTCTCTTTTATTCTCCAGATTGGGAGTTTCCACTATTGATATTGTGATTCTCTCCACTTTTCTGGTTTCCTTCCTCGCACTTCCTCCAACCAAAAAGATCCCTTCTCTGTTCAAGCGTGAGTTCTTTTATAGACGCACCTCTCACCCTCAGGTCATTATCCCGGATCTTCAAGGATATCTCCTTCATTAATGCGTTGACGTTGGCTTCCCAGATTCTCTTCCGAAAGTTGCTTCCACGTCTTTGCTTTTTCACCGTAGCAAAGCTGAGGGTGGCTTCCTGTGGAACCCAATGACTGCCATTTCACATAATGGAAGGTTTTGGGGTGGCTTCTTGTAGAAGCCACCGCTTGCCATGTGCGTCTGCCTAAGGCAAAAGGTGACGCACCTGACCTATTATTGCCTTTTCTCTTGCTTTTTCGTCCTTTTTGCTCCCTCCATTGCTTTTTCTACTTTTTTTCTTTTTTTGTCCATCCAATAACGCAGACCGGATAAAAATGGGAATCCTAATAGGAAAGAGAAAATAGGGGTGATATATATGTACCATGAAGTCTGTGAAGGAGGATAAGTTGTTGGGACTGTATTCTATTTGCAGACCAAAACAACAAACGAGTCTCATCCGGACAGGCGAGTCCACCCCGGTGCCATCGAGTCCACTTTGGCATTGAAAAGTCGGATCCCTCCCGGTCAATTGAGTCCATCTTGGTAGCCGAGTCCATCCTAGACTCTCTCGCCTTATCTCGGCTTGACCGAAAGATGGCACATGCAAGGTGGCATAACGACTTGTACCACCCTCTGACAGACGCAGATTGTAACTGACATGTTAGGGAACAGAGTCTGAGCATTCCGTTTTACACTTGACATGTCCTTGACACCTTTTGTCATGTTGTGTAGTACCTTAATAAGCTAGGGGACAAAATCTTAATATGAAAGAGAAAATAGGGGAGATATATATGTACCATGGAGTCCATGTAGGAGGACAGGTTGCTGAGACTATATACTATTTGCATACCAGAACATCCAACCAAGTCCCATTCGGACAGCTGAGTCCACTCCTGGTGCTGCTGAGTCCACTCTGGCATTGAAGAGATGGATCCCTCCCGGCCAGCCAAGTCCATCTTGGTAGCTGAGTCCCTCTCAGACTCTCTCACCTTATCTCGGCTTGACCAGAAGACGACACATGCAAGGTAGTATAACAACTTGTACCACCTTCTGACAAAGGTGGATTGTAACTATGTCAAGGAACAGAGTCTAAGAATGTTGTTTTGACCGATACGTCCCCCGCCACCTTTATGTTTTATGCATCAAAGACTAATAAGCTGGGGACAAAAATCACAATAGGAAAGATATATATGTACCATGGAGTCCATGAAGGATGACATGTTATTGGGACTGTATTCTATTTGTAGATTAGAACAATAAATATGTTGGTATAATTTATAATATTTTTTATTTAACTTTAACATAACAAATTTTTTCATTCTCTCTACTTTAATTTTTTTTATAGCTTTTACTAAAACATTTCTTGAATGTTGCAATAATAGTATTATTAAATAATTTATTAATAAATATCTTGATAATTTTAAAAAAATAAAAATAAAAAGTATTTAAAAAGTATAATATTTAATATATTAAAAGATTAAAACAGTATATTTTATAAAATAATATTTTTTAAAAATATATTAAGTATGTTAGGAATATTTATTATTTTTAAATATAATTATTTATCACATCTAATAAAAAACTATTTTTAAATTTATAATTATATTAAATGAGTTAGTAAAGACATTGTGATTTTTTTATATCATTAAAACTTTTACTTTGATTTGGAAAGTTTCGAGAATATTTTTGTAGTAAACATAAACAAAAATGAAAAACTATTTTGACAACAATGTTTCCTGGGTTTAAGATAAAATACTAAAAGTGACAGACCAATATTTTCAACTTCAAATATTAAAAAATTTAAAACTTCTAATAATTCTTATATATACAAGTAAATCACTAATTTAGTATTTAAAATTATAATTATTAGTTAAATTAATTTATAAAATTAATAATATAACAAAATAATCATTGAAGTGGTAGATTATCGATCAATTTAATCCTAAAATTATAATAGATGATCAAAATGGTATTTGAAATCAATTTAGTTCTTAAAATTATAATAGTTGGTCCCTAAATTTATAAAAAATTAATTATAATTTTTACCTCATAAATTTTAAATTTTACAAATTTTGCCCATCAATTTTTTTTTACATTTCGATCCTAAACTTAATAAATTTACTAAATCTATCACATCCTTTTAAATTTTCACAACATCCAAAGTAATTATTCATTAAATATTTTTATTTTAATTATATAAATTTACTTATTTAATTATATAAAATAATTTATTATTTATAAATTATTTATACATCTTTTACCCTTTTATTTGTAGAGTAGTTATTTAGAAATAAAAATACTTAATAAATAAATTTATAAGATATTATATAATTTAAGTAATAAATTATTTTATATGATTTAATAAATAAATATATATAATTTATAAATTTATTAAATTAAAATAGAATATTAAAAAAAATAAATTTGTCATCTTAAATTTTAAATATTTTTTTATATAATATATATAAACATATATTTAAGAAAGGTAGGTACAATTAACAAATATAATAATTTTATTTATAGTATATTTTTATATATTAAATAAATAAGAAAAATAAATAAAAAATTATAATAAAATTTGTAAAATTTAAAAGTTATAAGACATAAATAATTAAATTAATTAATAATTTATCATTTCAAAATCATTATACCGTTTTAATTATTTAAGATATCAATTTTACTGTTTATAATAATTTAAGAAATTAAATTAATTAATAATCTATCCTTTCAAAATCTAATTTAATATTTTATTAATTTTAAGAACCAATTTATTCACCACCTCCATGATAACGCATTTAGCTGTGTTGTATGTTTTAGGTTAGCTTTCAGTCACATATTAGTGCTGATTTGTTTACTTTTATTTATCAAGAGTACAAAAGCAATAAATAGGAAATTCAAAATCAAGTGGTAACTTTATTACAGCCTTTGTAGAAATTCTCTTCATGAAATTTATCACTTTTTATATGCGAAATTCTATTTTTTATCATGTTTTTTTATTTTTTATAATTAAAAGAAATATAGAAGGAGGACAAGAAAGAAAATTATAGAATAAAATAAGTAATACAAAAATGATGTATAAATAATATTATAAACTTATATTTTAAGAATAAAATAACACTTTAAAATCCTATTAATTTATTTCTCTTTTCACGCGGGAGATCAGAGAAAGATCTTGGGTTACGATGATTTTAAGAGTCACTTTGAAACATCGTACCGTTACGACAACGATATTTTATTTTGTTATCATGCGCGCGGGACCCATAGTTGTTGATAAAGTTAAAAGTTCTAACACGTTTCTTTGATGTTTGAGATAATAAAAAAAAAAATCGTTTAATGATGATAAACTATCATGCAACTACGTTATCTTAATTTGAGAATATTGATTAGCTTGAAATAACTTTTCAAGTAACTTTTTATTAATTAATTTATGCATTCGATAATTTTTCTTTTAAAGTTAAGTGAAATAAAATATAATGTTTTAAGTACGAATTTCTAACTTATATCCATAAATACATGTTAAATAATATTAAATATATTTGATTAAACATTTCAAATTATTTAAAAAACTAGTACAAAATAATTTTGTATTTTTATTAAGACTAAATAGTTTATTATAAAACGTGCTTGGTTGTCTTACATTAAAAATTATCTTAAAAAACACATTTTTCATATTTTTTTTATTGGTTTACCGTGTAATACTTTTTAGTTTAACTTAATTAATTTTTATTGTCCTAGTTTGGTACATAATACTTTTGATTTCATAATTTTAATTATTTAAATTTAGTCTATATATCTAGAAAAAAAATATCTTTTATATAACTATTTATACAACAAAATATAAAAAAAAAAAAGAAAAAAGAGATAGAAGAGAAAAGTGAGATATAATTTTAATCCTATGTCAATTTATTATCTATCTTATAATGGTGACATGACAATTTATGACTCTCGAATATATAATGTGATATTAATTAATTATTTTTTAAATTAAATTATTTAATATAAAATTATTCATATTACATAAGATAAAAATTAATATATTAAATAATTAATATCACATTAAATATTTATGTATTATAAATTTCTTAATTTTAAAAAAATAACTAACTTCCTTTATTACGTTATCAATTACGTAATAAATTAACTATAAAATTAAAATTATCTAATTATTGTGTGTGATTAAAAATTAAATAATTAAAATTATAAAAATAAAAATTGATCATTTTTAAAATATATTGATAAAAATTAAATAATTAAAATTATAAGAATTAAAATTATCTATACATCACAAATCAAATCAGGAACATAACTAAAAATACAATTAAATCTTTTAATTTTTACAAAAGAATTAAATCCTTTTAATAAATATTTTTACACTTACTTTGAATAAATAATTTTGGTTTTTGATTCCTCAATAGATGGACTGGTGTCTAGA
Organism: Mucuna pruriens; assembly: GCA_025330945.1. Classification (NCBI taxonomy): domain Eukaryota; kingdom Viridiplantae; phylum Streptophyta; class Magnoliopsida; order Fabales; family Fabaceae; genus Mucuna; species Mucuna pruriens. The sequence continues at coordinate 997,203 of JAENHJ010000328.1, read as the reverse complement.
GGTTCTGATGGGGAAGTTACTCAGAAGTTGATTCCTAGTAGTACACCTTGAAAAACCCATTTAAAATAAGCTAAATATGCCCAATTAGTTCGTGCCTATCAGCTGTTATGCATATATCAACAAACTAAGGTAGGTTGGCAAAAATGATAAGGTTGTTTTGTGGCTGAAATTTCACATTGAAAATTGTTGACTTAAAACATCTTAAACGTTTTTGAGTCTCCTTGAAAGTAATCGAAGTCTGGTACAAAATTTGATGTACTTATAAGGCCAGTTCCGCGAGCAACTTCAATCCACCCCCTGCACCAAACCTTCTTTTTTATATCTACAAATAGTTTAAGTTTTTCCACCAACCAGCTCCTTAACCCTTTTTGGTCAAATGTCGGAAAAACTTTCCAAAAGTTCATCCTTGACCGTGCCTTTACTACCCGAGTGGAAGAACCATGATGAGGAGAAAGCCATAGCCTCTCATCCTTCTACCAAAAATACCGTATCCTTTTCTCGCACCTGCGTTAATGGACTCAATGCAATATCAGGTTTCATTATATACATATTTTTAATCTACAACACATGCACTTCGTTTAGTTATTCAAAGGGAAATCTATGTTTAATTCAGCTTAGTTAATTCTTTTAAAAAAATACTCATTATTTTTTCTTTGTTACCTCACTCAACCTCAAGATGCTGTTTTCTGTTACAACAGAATCTTATAGAATGCTAATGTTTTGCGTTATGTGTGTGGCATTGGTTTAATTTGCAGGTGTTGGGATACTCTCAGTTCCTTATGCTCTAGCATCTGGGGGGTGGTTAAGCTTGGCTCTTCTGTTTGCCATTGCTACTGCAGCGTTTTACTCAGGCCTGTTGATGAAAAGATGCATGGATAAGAATTCGAATATTAGAAGCTACCCTGATATAGGTGAGCTTGCATTTGGAAAGACAGGAAGACTAATAGTATCAGCGTCCATGTACACGGAGCTCTACGTGGTTGCAATAGGGTTCTTGATTCTAGAAGGTGATAACTTGAGTAACTTATTCCCCATTCGGGAGATTCACATAGTTGGCTTTGCATTTGGTGGGAAGCAATTCTTTGTCATATTGGTTTCCCTTATCATATTGCCAACAGTTTGGTTGGATAACTTGAGTCTACTTTCTTATGTATCTGCAAGTGGAGTGTTTGCTTCTCTTTTCATCATCCTCTCAATATCATGGACTGCAACATTTGATGGAGTTGGTTTTCATCAAAAGGGAACTCTTGTTAATTGGAATGGGATCCCCACGGCTGTTAGCTTGTATGCCTTTTGTTATTGTGCACATCCAGTCTTCCCCACCTTGTACAATTCCATGACAAACAAACATCAGTTTTCTAATGTAAGTAATGCTTCACTATTTTTATCCATTTTGCATGTGTTTTGCTTTTAATCTCTCCACCAAGATTTTAAATTGCTATCGTAACTGTGATTTCATTGCAATTCTTACTATAGAAAAACATTGCAGGCAAGTACAGCGTAATTGCAGCGATTAATAAATCTAAATATTTTGATATTGTGACTGAAATTGCGGTCGCGCAAACTGTTTTTTAATGCTGTTGAATTTAGTGTTAAAGTGGTTTTTGAATAAAGATACACGTGAATAAAAAAAGAAAAATTAATTTTAAGTAAAGAATGGATGTACCCTTAATTAGTATTACTTTAGAAACTAAATTCATGAGTTTCTTTGTCTCTAATAAATTTTATTTTTCTTGCAGGTCCTACTCGTATGTTTTTTGTTAACCACTGTTGGTTATGCATCCATGGCTATAATTGGTTACCTAATGTTTGGCGCAGATGTTGAATCACAGATAACGTTAAACCTGCCACTAAACAAAGTAAGCTCAAAAATAGCAATATATACTACATTGGTGAATCCCATAGCCAAGTTTGCTTTGATGGCGACACCGATTACCAATGCTTTGAAAGAGATGCTGCCAAGAACGTACAAGAATAGAGTGAGCAGCATCCTAATGAGCACTGTCTTGGTAATTAGCACTACCATTATTGCCCTGAGTGTTCCGTTCTTTGGGTATCTCATGTCCCTGGTTGGAGCGTTTCTAAGTGTCACAGCTTCTATTCTGCTTCCATGCTTGTGCTACTTGAAGATTTCAGGTGCTTACAAGAAATTGTGGTGTGAGACGGTAGCCATAGTAGCAATAATTATAGTAGGTATAGCAATGGGAATATCTGGGACGTACACCTCTCTCATGGAAATAGTTCACCACTTGGATGGATAATAATTCAGTGAATATTTTAAAAATTTCTAAAAGCTAAGAACTGAGAATTGTTATTCATATGTAAACTACTTTCGAGTTTTATTTTTAATTAACGTGAATCTTGATTTTTTTTCCAATAAACACCCTCTCACATATAGTATTATTGGATATTATTAGATTTAGTGCATGAATAATATGGTGAATGTTCTGATACCATCTTATCTTAAAAATAAAATTTGAGCTTAACTCAATTCCAAAAAATAGCCTATGAGACCAGAATTGCTCCTCATTTATAAATTATTTCCAAACTCTATTTTTGAACAACATAAAATAATTATAATTGACAATGATGTTGTTTGGGTGATATGTTTATGTTTTACTTAGTATTATTCTATTTTAAAAATATTGAAATGACATGACAAGGAGAGATGTGATAAAAGAGAAAAATAACTTTTTTAATGAGTATAAAAAAGAGTGGGACAGTTCACATGACATGATAACTTATGTTTAACTTTTGTATTTGTCACCTTCTTTATGAATTATTATTGGATTCCTTCTTATTTGATGACTTTAAAAAATTCACTTATTTATTTCGTTTCTATATTTATATTATTTATTATATTTTAGTTTATATCGCTTTATTATATTTTATGTCTTAACCTCGTTAAATGAAATTATCATAAAAGAAAAATTGACGATACAAAATGATTACAAAATTTTTAATGGTTATTAAGTTGTCATAAGTTGGTTTCATAAAAGAAATAGCACATAAATTTGTGATATAAAGATAGTTCATGTATAGAGAGCAAACGAGTAATTAGACTTCAGAAATATGGATACAAAATATCACTATTTTTTTTTTCAAATTTAGCGATCAACAAGATCGGTCGCTAAATTTGACAAATCGATCACTAATATTGGATTTGGATGTTAAATAGCTTAGCAACAGAATTAGCGACCGATTATTTTCCGTCACAAAAAACCTACTCACTAGGCAATTTAGCGATCGAACGGTTTTCGATGGCTAATTGAAGGCCAAAATTTGGTCTCTATATCGATCGCTATATTATTTTTTTAAACCCGGTGACTAATTTTTTTATTTTGAATTATTTATATATTAAAAAATCGATTGCTAATTAGGTTGCAATTATATTAAAAAATCGATCGCTAATTAGGTTGTAATTTTTTATTTTTATTTTAAATAATTCGATTGCTAAATCAGTCGTTATTTTTTATTTTTTATTTTAAATAATTCGATCACTAAATTGGTCGCTAATTTTTATTTTAAGTAGATTGGTGGCGGTGGCGATTGGTGGCGGTGGCGGTTGGTTGGTGGTTGGGGGAGGGAGAAGGGAGAAGAGAGGGAAGGGAGGAGAAGGAATGGAGAGAGGAGAGAAAGGAGTGGAAGAAGGTATGGAATGGAGAAGAGGTGGTGGGTGGTGGTGGAGGAAGAGAAAAAGGAGGAGAGGAGGGTAGAAAATAGAGAGGAGAAGAGGGAGGAAGGAAGGGGAGACAACGAAGGTGGTGGCAGCAGCGGCAACGGCGGTGGCGATGGCGGCGAAGGTGGTAGAGGGAGTGAGTGAAAGGTAGAAGAGGGACGAAGATAAGGAAAGTTTAAATAAAAGGGAGTGGAAAAAAGAGAGGAAAAAATTAGTGGGAAAATTTTTTTCGAAAATTTGAAAACCGATCTCTAAATCGGTCACTAATATATATATATATATATATATATATATATATATATATTTAATGTTTTTATTTTCAGTCACTAATATATGTTTTTATTTATTTTTGGCATTTTTATTTTTGATCGTTAAATTAGTTGCTAAATTTTTTTTTTTTTTTTAATTTCAATCGCAAAGTGCAACCTCTTTGTCCTTTTCCTTTCTATCGCTATTTCGGTCGCTAATATATATTTTTATTTATTTTTTTGACGTTTTTATATTTGATCACTAAATCGGTCGTTAAATTGTTTTTGATTATTTTTTAGTTTCTGAATTTCGGTCGCTAATCGATCGCAAACTGCAACATTTTGTCCTTTTCTATGCTTTACTATTTCAGTCGCTAATATATATTATTTATTTATTTATTTGACATTTTTCTTTTTGGTCGTTAAATTGGTTGCTAAAAATTTTGTTTCGGTTGCTAAATTGGTTACTAAAAATTTTATTTTTGTCGCTGATTCCATTGCTAATTAGTAATGCCTGGAATCGATCGCTAAATTCGGTCGCTAAAAAATATTTTTTTGTAGTATATGCACGTTTTTATTAGGTGAAAATTTTAGCATTATTTATAAATTTTCTCTTCTTAATTGATAATGAAATATAGTAAATAAGTGATAATTAATTGTTTTGTATACTAAAAAGTAGAACTCTATAAGGTCACTACTTTCCATTAAAGAATGGATCTGGACGATGAACAATAAATATCAACTTTCTCAAATATGCATTTCGCATCATTTCATCTCATCTATTCCAAAAATTGTCTTTGAAAGAGAGGGAGAGAATTATTGTAGAGGGAGAGAATTATTGTATTACTCTTTGAGAAAAAGAAAGTTATACTTCCACCATACTTGATAAGAATTGAGATACTCATCGGAAAGGGTGGTTATAGTAAATATACTTATAGAAATAAATTATAAAAAAAGATAAAATATGATAATTTTGAAAATATAATACAGCTAACTAATTATTAGTGTATTTATTTTTGTCAAACGGTCAATTAGATTAGTTAATCCACATAGTGAATTTTCCATTTAATTTGAGGTTTTAGAAGAATAATCATCAAAATAATATGATTGAATTATGATTAAATATACATGTACACCATTTTTTAATACTTCATACTCATAAATATATGTTTTAAATTACATAATATATATATATATATATATATATATATATATATATATATATATATATATATATATATATATATAAAAATTGAAAGTAAAATAAACTTTGTATTGATTGAATTACATAATACAATTTCTAATCTCTCTTTTATTGGGTAAACGTGAACTACTTAAAGACAATATAGCTAACAAAAAAAAAGATAACCATTATAGATTAAATGCGATATTAACGATCTGGTAATGAAATATTTAGATATTTGTAACCTCTTAATCTAATGACATATTTAGATATTTGTAACCTCTTAATAAGTTACCTATCATATCTTATCAGATATTTATAATATTTCCAACACTCCCTCTCAAGTTAGTAAATGAATATCACTTATTCCTAACTTGCTATTGAGTTCTTGAAATCTATTTGTAGGGAGCCCTTTAATGAAAACATCCACCGCTTAGAGCCTTGTAGGAACATGTGCTGTCACTATAAGTCCACTTTCCAACTTATCTTTAATGAAGTATCTATCAATCTCTATGTACTTTGTCTTGTCGTGTTGGACTAGATTGTGGGTAATAGTAATAGTTGAGTTGTTGTCACAAAACAACTTTATAGGTCCTTTATATTTTACTTTGAGGTCATCAAGAATAATTTTCATTCACAATCTTTCACATATACTGTGTGTCATGACTTGAAATTCTACTTCTACACTAGATCGAACAACCACATTTTGCTTCTTGCTCCTCCAAGTTAGTATATTTCCTCCCAAAAACATACAATATCTGAAAGTGGAGTATCCATAACTGATCTTGCATAGTCTGCATTTGTATATATTTCCATGGACAATGTACCTTCTTTTTTGAATAACAATCCTTTTCCTAGACTTACCTTCAAATGCTGGAGGATCCTTTCAACTGCCTAAAGGTGTTTTTCCTGAGATCATGCATAAATTGGCTGACCACACTAACAACATAGGCAATATCTGGCCTAGTGTGGGATAAGTAGATCAATTTCCCCACCAATCACTAATATTGGGACTTCTTTATGGTTGGACTTTCTTCACACCCAATCCTATGGTTCTGCTTAATAGGTACCCTTCAAGTCTTGCATCCCAATTTTCCTATTTCTTTAAGGAGATAGAGTACATACTTCCTTTGAGAGATAAAGATACCTTGTTTGGAATATGCAACCTCTATCCTAAGGAAGTATTTCAACTTTCTTAACTCCTTCATTTCAACTTGTGTTGCCAGGTTTTCTTTCAAAGTTAATTTTTCAATCTCATCATCACCTGTAACAATCATATTGTCTACATAGACTAGGAGAAGTATGAGTTTACCATTAGGAGAATGTTTAATAAAGAGAGTATGACCACCTTGTCTCTGCCTGTGTCCTAGGGATATCATGACTTGAGCAAATCTTCCAAACTATGCTCAGGGAGACTGTTTAAGTCCATACAATGCTTTTTTGAGTCTGTATATCTTGTTCTGTTGATGAACGACTCATCACAGTGTGATCTGAGCGTGATTAATAATCCATTGATTGATGCTAACGATTGGGGTCACATCATATTAGACGGTAGATAATCGTTCTCAGTTGACTGGCTGAGATGGGTTATAATTTCCTTGTTTCACAGTCTAAAAAAGGAGATCTGATCCGATTCGTGCTGTCAGCATATAAGGTTTTTTTTTTTCTAAATCCATAAAATAAATTTTATTTATGTACCTTAAAATAAATTTTAAAAACTAAAAATAATGATTTTAAATTTTATAAGGATGAAGGCCAAAGAATAACAACATATTTACCCACTATAATATAAAGGTCTTTTAACAACTAAATTTTTTACCAACTATACAGGAAATTTGATAACTAAACAAGTTAGCTAATAAACTAGGGATCGAAACATGAAATCACAATTTTCATCATCTCTAAATGGTTTAGCAACCAAATTACTCATTTGTTGTAAATTGTGACCAATTATCTTGTTGCTTAGCATAATTACATAGGTCGGACATATTAGTTGCCTCTTAACTGGGGACTAAAATAATTTTCAGTGTATTATCACTAAATAAATTACTAAGCCATAAATATTTTAAAAAATAAATTTATTTTGCAACTAAGAATTCAATCACTTAATCTATCTCTAATTTAGCTATTGAATATAGTCAATGACCAATCACTTATGTATATTTTAATAAAAAAGTTAACAATCATTTTTCTAGTTTTAGTTTAGTTTGAATAATAATTTTTAAAAACTATTTTAATTTTAGTGACACAAATCGGATTGCTATTTTGTTCACTAAATTAGTTTTAGGAACTACTTTTTGGAATATTGTCCTTTCTTTTGACTTTACTTGCCCAAAATAAATTATATTTATGTGCGATAAAGAATATTATATTATATATCAAATTTTAATATTTAAAATAAAAATTTTAGCTCACAATCAATCATACGAAACAAGAATTGGTCTATATAAAGATAAAGCAGCTTAAGTTAAGTTTTAGGTTTAACATTAAAAAATTATTTATTATTAGTTTTTACAAAAGTAAAAATGTCATATATGTTAAAAAAAATGTTAAAAAAACCAACATATAACCCTATCATTTAAAGTATGAATATTTTCTTGTTTTAGAATTCATTGTCGAGTCTATTACAAAACTGTCAAAAGAAAATTTATAAAATAAGTCATAATTCACAAACATTAGAAATAAAATCAAAGTTAAAATAATAATTTCGACTTTGATGTCATACTATTAAAGTTATATAATCCTAAATAAAATAACATAATGAAATCTAGCAAGAATCACAATGACATAAAGAAACAAACGTATCTACTCCACAATCACTCCTTAGCACCATGTTGAACGTCCTCGTAAATCTTGAGTTTTCCAAGTTTCTTAAAGATAATGTTATGGTTCATGAACTGACATGTATGAATACTCCCAAACAAAATGGGGTTGCAAAAAGGAGAAATCCTCATCTCCTTGAGGTTGTTAGAGCCCTTCTCCTCCAAATGTTTGTTCTTAATGTCTATTGGGAGAAGTTGTCCTACCTATCTCATCAACAGGTTACTCACTCGTATCTTAAACGATATTAGTCCAATTAAACATATGTTATCTTTCTTTCCTTCTTCTCCCCTAACGTTAAACTTACCAAGTCATGTTTTTGGATGTGTTGTCTTTGTCCACTCTCATAATCCACATTGTGGGAAGTTAGATCTTATAACTGTCAAATGTATTTTCATTGGTTATCTCTCAAATAAAAGAGGCTTAAGTGTTATCATCCTCCGAGTCGTCGAGTCCTTGTATCAATGGATGTTATTTTCATGAAATAGAGTTGTTCTTTGTCAGCCCTCCACTTCAGGGGAGAGATATCAAGAAGTCGAGCTTGTCATCGAGTCATTATCTTTTCCTACTCAAGATGTTCAAGTTCAAGAAGTCATGAAACCCACTTTGGTCCCACAGCAAGTCCAATTGTCTGAGTCAAAGGTAAGTATTCCTGAGAACTCCATTGAGGATGTTATTGATGACATGTCTATTGCTTTGAGGAAAGGAGAACGGTCATGTGTCAAGTATCATATTTCTCAATTTGTGTGTACTAACCATCTCTTTGTACAACATTAGAGTTTTATTGTTGCCATTAATACAATTAAAACACCTACATCAGTACAAAAAGCTTTAAAAAATGAGAATTAATTTCAAGTCATGAAAGAACAAATGAAGGCATTAAAGAAAAATTCAACTTGGGAGATTGTTGATAGACCTAAAGACAAAAGAGTTGTGGGTTGTAGATGGATATACACTATGAATGTAAATTTGATAGGACCCTTGATCGTTTTAATATATAATTATATTAACTATTAATTTAAGGTGATATAATTCAAAAGTAATCCAACTTAAAATAATTCAACTTAAATAATCAAATGAACTTCCTAAAAGAACTCGAAATGTACTTAATAAGTGGATATTCATGTTGGTACGTTAGAAGATAATGTGAACTCTATATATAAGTTAACGCATCATAAACAGTTATGGTCCCAATATACCATCGGAAGAGAGAAATGAAGGTCCCTGAAAAGAACTGAGGCGATTTGATTGAGAGAGATCACAAACCAATTGTCCGTAGTTATTAAAGGTTGTATTGCATTCTCTAATCAACCATCATGAATCCAGGTATTTATACATTCTTTATAACTTTGATAATATAGTATAACGGAATAAGTAAATAAGGAACCTAAGAGGAGAAAAATATTTCCAACAGATGGTATTAAAGTCATCGTTAACATTAGATCATTAGACTGTACAATAAATTTTATAATTTTTTACCCATAAAAAACCAAGATAACATGTTATATATGTTCTCCTTTTATTGTTCATTATATGAACTTTGTCATCATTTAAAAGATATTATGACACACAAAAATTACATGAGGAAAATCTACCAAAAACTAAGTAGATAGATAGACTCCTTTCCCGCTAACGAGGGAGAGTAAGAAAAAAAAATCTCCACATTCAATTTGGATCCAATCTCTAGTTTCCGCAATGACTGCGTGAGGGTGGGAATTATAAATATTAAAAGGCAAAAATTACATTTGCACCATCGATTCAAACTCAGGTTCATTCCTTTACAAAATGCAAATCCACCAAAAGATGTATTCAAAATTTTTAAATATTAAGGATTTATCATTATTATTAACTGTGATGTTATAGGTAGAATGTGTAATTATTATATGTAATTACTATTATTATAATTTGCAGTCTTATTTATTTATTTATTAGGTTATTATTATTATTATTATTATTGGGTATATTAATAATAATAAAAAGTAAATAAATTATGGTATCAAAGACATATAGAGTATTATATAATTTGACAAATTTTGGACCCTTTTAATTAATTTGGATTGTCTGCTAATTTTTAAAATTAAATTAATTGAAGCAATATATTGTCAAAGCAATCTCTATTGTGTAAATTGATTTAATTTGAATTACAAAGATGTATATTAGTATAGAATTATTTATGCAAACTGTGATCGGTCCAAAAGAAAATACAGTTCGGCCAAATAATAACATATTTATGATAATAAATATATGACAATTATAAAGTTTTATTTTTCATGTGAATAATAGTCGGTCTAAAGAAAGACTATTATTTGATAGAACTAATTGTCAATATTTGATTATTGCGTTGGAGATACTGCTTACAAATTAATTTTTCTGTCCAAAGACTAAATATTAATGTTGTGTTAGGTATCTTATAAAGGGTCCATTATGTAATTTATCTACCCATGTCTTTTTATATACTTTGTATGTCTTACTTACATACCTTAAAGTATCTAACCGCTAGGTGATGAAATAAACTTATAGTTTTGGGTTTTGTGCTTATGCATGAAACTTGTATAAATTTAAGACCTCTCATCTTGATTAAATTGTCTAGTAATTTTTGTTGGATTAATTGAAACATGTTGCCAAAGTAATATTTGCTGTGTAGATTAATTTGATTGAATTTACATAGATGTTGTATGGGATCATTCATGTGAATTGTGTTTGACCCAAAGGAAGACGCAATTTGACCAAATAATTATATGCTTGTGATGGTAAATGTGTGGTGATTATAAGGTTGTTTTTCTATGTGAACAATGGAGTGTCCAAAGACAATCATTATTTAACAAGACTTATAACCAATGTTTGATCATTACGTTGAGAGTACCACTTACAATTAGTTCTTTCAATCCAAAGATTGAGGATTAATGGTGTACTAGGTATCTTGTTTGGGTCTTTAAATTTATCATAAAATTTAATTATGCTTCGTATGTTTATTGTTCTCTTTTTTAGTTGTTGCCACTGGTATGGTCAATGTATTTGCTCAAATTAATAGTATCTCAATGCTAAATGGGACGAATTCCAATGTCTGGAAGGAAGTCATAAAGATAGTCCTCGACTGTATGGATTTGGATCTAGCGCTTCAAGTAGAGGAACCTATTTTTACTCTAAATAACCTTCAAGAGGTTAAAATTGAGAAATGGGAATGCTCTAACCGAATGTGTCTTATGATCATGAAGCGCTCAATTCTAGAAGTGTTTTAGGGCTCTATTTTTGAGAGTTAGAGGCAGAGGAAATATAAGAGAATACATAATGGATATATTTAATCTCGCAACAAAGCTCAAGTCACTCAAGTTGGAGCTTAGTGAAGACTTGATCGTGGACTTGGTTTTGATATCACTTCCTACACATTTTGGGTAATTCAAAGTGAGCTATAATACTCAGAAGGACAAATGGTTCCTTAATGAATTTATATCTCACTGTGTGCAAGGGGAAGAGAGGTTGCAAAGAAATAAGACCGAAAGTGTTCATTTTGCTTCGACCTCTCAGAATAAGAAAAGGAAGAACATTAAGGATACTACAAAAGGTTCTTCTTAAATAAACTCTAGGTACGGTTACCTATATTTGATACTTGAGAAGTCCCAACCCCTAGATGTTTTCAAGTCAACTTCAACTTGGAAAGAAAATTAAAGTCGTCAAATTTGATCGTAATGGCGAATACTATGGTAGATATGATAGATAAGGAGAACAACGTCCAAGGCCTTTTGCCATTTTTTCTCAGAGAATGTGGAATTGTTCTGCAATACACCATGCCAAGCAAACCTAGCATGAACGGTGTGGCAGAACGACAAAACCAAACTCTTAAGGATATAGTGAGAAGTATGATTAGTCATTCTTCTTTACCAAAGTCACTCTAGAGAGAAGCTTTAAAGACTGCAGTTCACACCCTTAATAGGGTGTCAACTAAAGCAGTCAACAAAACCCCTTATGAACTTTGGATTGGCAAAAAGCCAAGTATCCAACATTTGCACATTTGAGGTTGTCCAATTGAAGCATAGCCTTATAGGCCGCATGAAAGAAAATTGGATTCAAGAACAGTTAGTTGTTATTTTGTTTGCTATGTTGAATGCTCTCAGGGCTACAAGTTTTATTATCCCACTTCAAGATCCTTTTTTGAGATGGGAAATGTGAGAATTCTTGAGGAAGTTGAGTTTGAAAAGGAAGAGAACATAAAGAATGTTGTCTTTGAGGAAAAATTTGTTAATGACATTGGTCAAGTCTTTGTGTCTATTACTATTCAAGAAATAACTCTAGTAATAGAAGACAATGTTCAAACTATTGTTCCTGACATTGTTCGAGGACAAGACTATGATGAGGTTCTTCCTCAAACACCTATAGAGCAACCTCAACAACCTCAATAAGTGTCGTTAAGGAGATCCATCAGAAAGAGGAAATATGCAATTCCATATGACTACATTGTCTTTCTCCAAGAACATGAGGATGACATTGGTTTAATAGAAGATTATCCAATCAACTTTTGTCAAGCTATGCAAAGTTCTAACTCTCAAAAATGGATTGATGTCATGAAAGATGAGATGAACTCTATGCAAGAACATGACATTTAGGATCTCATCGAATTACATGAAGGTGTGAAACCTATTGGTTGCAAATGGATATTTAAAACCAAAAAGGATTCTAAGGGTAATATCGAGAGATATAAGGCTCATCTAGTTGCTAAAGGCTTTACTCAGAAGGAAGGCATTGACTACAAAGAAACATTTTCTCTAGTATCTTCAAAGGATTCTTTTAGAACCATAATGGCACTAGTAGCTCATTTTGATTTAAAGCTACATTAGATGGATGTTAAGACTGCATTTCTAAATGGTGACATTGATGAAACGATTTATATGGTGTAACCTGAAAACTTTGTTTTGAATGAATCTAAGTCTATGCTATGCAAACTAAAGAAATTCATCTATGACCTCAAACAAGCTTCCCGTCAATGGTATCACAAATTCCATCAAGTCATTACTTCATACGGTTTCAAGGAAAATGTAGTTGATGATTGTGTATATCACAAGTTCAATGGGAGTAAATACATATTCCTAGTATTATATGTCGATGGCATACTACTTGCTAGTAGTGATACATGTTTGTTGCATGAAACCAAGAGATTTCTGACGAAGAATTTTGAAATGAAAGATCTTGGGGAAACTTATTTTGTATTAGGCATTCAGATACTAAGAGATCGTTCTCAAGATATCCTAAGACTGTCACAAGAGAACTATATCAACAAAGTCTTAAATATATTCGGCATGAAAGATAGTAAACCAGGAGACACCCCGATAGCTAAGGGAGACAAATTTAGTCTCAAGCAGTGTTTTAACAATGACCTTGATAGAAATGAGATGCAAACAATTCCTATGCCTCAACAGTAGGGAGTCTAATGTACACTCAAGTTTGTACTCACCCCGACATTGTCTTTGTGGTGGAAGTTTTGGGCAGGTATTTGAGTAATCTTAGAATGCAGCATTGGAAGATAGTTAAATGTGTGATGTGTTACTTAAAGAGAACAAAAACATACATGCTCACTTATCAGAAGTTTGAAGGTTTGGAGATCATCAGATACTCTAACTCCAATTTTGCAAGATGTCAAGACAGCAAATGCTCCACATCTGGAAACATCTACATGCTAGCAGGAGGAGTTATCTTTTGGAAGTCTGTTAAACAGACTCTTATAGTCCTTTCGACCATAACTGTAGAGTCTGTGGCTTGCTTCAAGGCATTCAACCATGGGATATGGCTGTGAAATTTTGTCACTAGTTTACGGGTGGTCGATGGCATTGAAAGGCCATTGAAAATATACTATGATAATAATTCAATAGTCCTTTACTCCAACAACAATAGGAATTATACAAAGTCGAAGTTCATCGACATCAAGTTTCTGGTTGTTAAAGAAAGAGTTCAAAATAAACAGATTTTCATAAAAATATAGGAACTAGTTTTATGCTAGTTGATTCATTGATTAAAGGGCTAATACCTAAGGTCTTTCATGAGCACACTGCTCATATGGGTGTTATTCCTTAGGATACTTTAATTCAATGGGAGTTTGTATGTTTTATGTTTCAATTTGAATAATTTTTTTGTTCTTTATTTCTGTAGAAATAAAGTTGATGGTTAATGTTTACATTTTGAACTCACTTATGTTTCCTTGTATGTAATAATTGTGTTACATTCAAAGAATTTAGATTGATCTCCACTAAAGATTGAAAATAATGACCAATTGGAAATAGATATATTTGATATCACATTGCATATAATTTTCATGTCATGATTTAATCACGCTTATTTGTGATGAAAGTTGTAATGGTTTCATTGTTAATATACAAGGTGGACTAGATTGTATTAAAAGGAAGTCGAAAGATAAATAGCATACAGGCGCATCTAAGGAATTTTGTAATATAATTATTTCAAGAAAATATAAAACCCAAGTGGAAGATTGTTAGAAATTTGTAATTTCTTTTAATCTTTTGGATATTATATTTTAATATACAATTATATTAGCTATTTATTTAAGGTGATTATAATTCTAAAGTTATCCAACTTAAGTAATCAAATGATCTTCCTAAAAAGATTCAATATGGGCTTAATAAGTGGATACTCATGTTGGCCCGTTAAGGGATAATGGAAACCCTATATGTAGGTTGACACATCAGGAACAGTTATGGTCCCCAATATACCAAATCAAAAGATGTTCTCTGTTCTTCCCATCAAAAGAGAGAAATGAAGGTCCTTGAAAGGAAGTAAGGCGATTTGATTAAGGAATACCATAAACCAATTGTTTGTGGTTGTCAAAGGTTGTACTGCATTCTCTAATCAACCTTCACGGATCTAGGTAATTATACATTCTTTATAACTTTAATGATATAGTATAACGGAATAAATAAATAAGGAACTTAAGAGTAGAAAAATATTTCCAGCATCCATGTCTCTGTATAAAGTGATGAATGCTTCTTTCGATGTGGGACTATATATATGATTACTATGTTCTTGGAATGGTCCAACCCGGAATTTTGTTGCTACGCTTGCCATGGTTTGGTAAATTGCTAGAGGCATTATATTATATCCATCCAGTTTAGAACTCATTCCAATCTGTTAGAACTAGTGGAAGAATTCAAGGCGTTAGCCTCGTAACTTTTACGAACTTCAACAACAAAAATAGTATAAAGTAGAAATCACACTTTATAATTGGACCATCCTAGCATTAGCAGTTAACCAAATGAATTCTCAAAAAATCAAAATCTTAGAAAATTTGGTATACGTAAAATTAACAAGGATGGATGTGGCTTGCTGGTGGCTGTTACAAGAAAAACTAGACCAATCAAGTTTATGCTGTATGATAGCTATCTTATTAACTCCCATGTTTCAAGTGTATATATAAATGAAGTACATCAGGTAAATAACGCGAATTTGGTTTTCTAACATATTCAATAAGATTGCCATCTATTCAAAATGCCACATCAAAACAATTGAAGCAAAAAACTTGTTTCTAGACCAAAGCCAATATTTTCGAAAATGTGGATGTCTGTCTCTAGCCCACTGTTAATCTGTTATAATAATTGTCAGCTCAAATAGAAGAAACAGATTTTGTTCTGTAAACAGTTATCAGTTTGTAGTTTTTGTATGAAACCATATTGTACCTCCTCTCTGCTTTTTCCTAGTTGATCTATTGTGTAGTAAATCATATGATAGGAGACACCCTCTATCTGTATTATGAAATTCAGTTTTCATTTTAATTTCTATGTTCCGTAAAATACTTAATTAAAAATCATTGTTAGTATAACCTATAAGATAATTATCCTAAAAGTAAATAAATTCATGATATATAACCGTTTGTAATAAAATTATAGTCTAAAAATACTATACGTTATGTGCATACACTATTTACTCTTTGATTTTTGCCTCATCTTTTGAACTTCTGCAAACTTATTAAACTATTGATTGATTATCCAATACTATTCAGTCTTGAAGGAAATGGATGAGATTATTAACGAACAAATTTTGTTGGTCATCCATTTTCCCAGCCTCCAAGCAGAAATGATTTTATACTACTACCGTTGTTTGTTTTTTGGATATTGCATCTACAGCTTTTCAATACTCTACATAAAAATTTAAATGTGTGCAACTCCAAGAGGTTATCAAAAACTTTATGCTAGGAAATTGACGTACAAAAATTTTCTGGAATCAAAAGACATTTTAATAAACCTTGTATTTTTCGCCTAACATGGTTAGGGAAGGAGATCGTGAAAAAAGGAACAGGTGAGGAGGAACATGACTCAATTAATTTCATGTTTTAATTTTTATCGTTAATTTCGATCCAACGGTCACAGGACTTATTTTCATCTCTCACAAGTCAAAATAAACAAACCTTCCTACGTGATACAGGTTATATGTCCCTATTAGTGGCTAGATTTTCCCACTAAGAAAATGTGTCCAATTACTAGCCTCATAACGAAAAAAATTAAGAAAAATTATAAATATCTACTTACTTTCTCTTCTATCTTATTTTTATTTTTTTATCACCTAATTCATCACATCTAGGAGTGTAAATAAGGAGGATTGAATCAAATTTGATATATTTTTAAGACTAAATACAATAAAACAATTACCAAACTTTAATGAGGTTAGTTGGCGATGGATAGTTGATTCGGTTAATTAAAATATTATTATATTTTAAAATTTTGAAAAACAATTATAGTATGAAAGGTTAAATTAAAGATGAAACTATAACTAAAACTAAAATGGAAAAAATATATATAATCTCACTTGCAAAAAATTGACATTAACACTATTGATCATAATAATCTCATGATTTGTGTTTAGAACCAAACATCTAAACAAGTACTAGTAACAATTTGATCATACCATTATAATCATAAAATAGAGTACCTTATTAGTATTAGAATTTTAAAATTCTGATAGAATTAAAATTTAAAATAATTATTAATTTACTATTAATATCTTTTGTACATTAGATTGGATAAATTAATCGACTTTAAACTGATTAACCAAATATCTAATTTAATTATAGTTAAATTATTCAAAATAAATTCAAATTAACCTAATGATCAAAACCAATCCAATGAATGGAATGAATTAAATTTATGAGATTCACAAATCAACCCATACCCACTTTCGCTCCTAATTACATCTGTCACACGCTCTTCTTTATTATTTTCTCTTTTCTTCCTCTCTCTCTCCTCTTTCTACCCCCAATCCATCGTATTTGGGATGGACGTTAATCATTGTTCAAAGGCCCAAGGCCCAATGTTCAAATTGTCCAAAGCAATAATTGGGCAACGTTGTCTGGAACCAAGTTCCCTGTACTTTTGCTTCAACAGCAAAAAATAACCAAATATGTATATACCGAGAGCAAAAAGTGAGAAGAGTAAATCTAAATTATACAATCATATATAAAATATTAAAATTAAAAATTATTAAATATTTATATGATTTTTTATTCAAACTTTCCATATATATATATGATTATATAATTTAAATTTACTCTTCTCAACTTTTCATATAAATACTCTTTTCACTTTATATATATTAGCCACGAGGATCCTCATATTTGTCTAGAATACATTTAATAAATCGTTCCTATACCACAGAGGAAGGCCTAAAGCATGAGAACGTCCTTTGCAAATTGGTCTGGCATTTCCAACGCCTCTTGCCAACAATGTGACTTCAGATTCATTTAGCATCCAAAGTAGCCTTATGTCTCAGCCTCTCACTCCGAAAAACCCAAAGAGAATAAACATGACAGCATCCATATCACTGGCATTCGTGAATGTTGTGGCTGCAGTGGTCTAATGCAGAGTCCTCTCTCCCAGTGAGTGAATGAAGAATGCATCATTAGCCGTCTGTTTGTTATCAAGCAATGAGAAATTCCTGTGTCTGTCGATTTAAGATCACTTGGCAGCTGCGGGATTTCGACCAAACTGGATGATCATTGGCTTGCCTTTTAATACATATCCATTCACTAGATTCTGCAACCAACGGTAATTATAATAAACACAAACAAGAAAATAACTTGATGAAGAAATTCGTATCACCACAGTTGCTGAAAATTGACAACAATATTATTAGCATGTCAAACTGCACATGCTGCGAATCTACAAATATGTTTTTGGTTCTCGTATAAGTTCAGATTTTTTGTTTGTTACTGTAAAAAAAATTTGTCTATTTTTAGCCTTCTTTATTTTTCGTCATCAATAACAGTACCTGGGAGTTAAAAAAATTGCCCTTTTTTGCTCATTTTTAGTCCCTTCCAGGGATTGATATTGATGACTAAAAAATAAATGAAGAACTAAGAATGAGCAAAAAGTTTTATAGGAAGTAAAAATGAGCAAAAAATTTTATAAGAACTAAAATCAGAAAAATTGAAATTTTATAGGGACCAGAAATTTATTTAACTCCAAAAAAAATATAAGAGTTTTCTAACAAAAGAAGAAAAGAGACTGCAATACAAATGGCAAGAAAAGCTGAAAAAAATAATCATCTTGAATAAAACATTTTTTTCAGCAAACAATTAAAAAGAGTAAAACCAGTCTCCTACGAGAAACATACCAAAGCATGATGAGCCAACTCAATTGAGGGAAATGTTAAAAACGCTTGACCCCTCATCCGTCCTTCCTGAAATTCAAAACTAGCTATCAATTCCAGGCTCACAAATAAGCTATTACAACACTTTCATGGGAATATAGATACTGGTTAGTTGAGTCAGCACTAATCAAGTTAGCCACCAGCGTGTTAATCAACTGGATCATCTAATAAATAGCCAATATTTATTTTGGGTCTCCTTTTGCATAGCATCAACAGAAAAAGTTGGTTATGGAATAATGAAGACATTACCTGCATCAGTTTGACTAGAATACCGGACTTAGCAGCCTCAACACTTCCAAACAAGGACCCTGTAGCAATAAAAGAAAGATAAGGTGAACTGTGGAGTTAACATTCATACAATATATATTATGAAAATCACAAAGTATTTCATTTTATTTTTTTAATAATATCATTATATTTCAGTTTTGGATAATAAAGCATTCAAATTGCATATGAAGAGTATTAAACAAAATCTGAATCCAGTAAAAGCCTTGAGAGCTCACCAAATACTAAATAGAAATCATCAGCAATCACATCTTTTGCCAAATTCTTAATATACAACACAGGAGCAGGATTTCCAGCTGAATAGTTCTGCACAACACAATCCATCAGTTCAAAAAAGTCCAGTAAGGATACATCAGTGCACCATAGAAGCTCTAATAAATTATTTCTTGATAGACCTCTGGTATATTGTAGAGGAAATAAGGTGAAAAGCAGAGAATCAAGCCTCAAGGGTCAGGAGGAAACCATGAAGAATATTCACATTAGAAACGTGCAACATTATGAAATGGACAGGTGAAAAGAGAATGAGTCAGAGGAGAGAATTCAGTTGGGAGGGCAGTATAATTAAGGGGTAGCGGAGGGTGAGAAAGGGATAGAGAAAAGAAAGGTTAGTTTTGGGTTGGGAGGAAGCAGGGCCCTCAGTTCCTGCAGTGTTGTTTTTTCTTTCTTTGCCATATTTCGAGAATGTGTACATTGTCTCTGGACTGATATCAGTTTCGGAGCTTATATACAGGCAGTTATATACATAAATATTACAGATTCAGTTTCAGATGCCTAACATTTCCACACTATTAAATCATGCATAATTCAAAAATACTTTCCCTTATAAGGAAACAGGAATCATTAGACAACACAATGCATGAGGGGCATATAGAGAATAGTAGTGGCAAAGTTCCATTAGTTTAATCATTTCATCATCCAACACTTGGTAATCAGTAACCGTTGATGATAAAAAAAAACACTATGTAAGACCATGTGCTGTGGTGAGACTTAAGAATACATAAAAGGCTAACTTGCAAGCAGTAAGAGTCCCTCACTTGAAAGATGAAACTATTTCAAGTTTATTACACAAAAATACTTGTTAAGGAAAATCCAAGCTACTCCTAAGTTTATTTGTGCAATCTCACAAAAATGGTGTCCATTATAGACATGGGATAGTTTTCAAAGGTAAACAAAATCTAAATTTTTCCCCTGCTCAACAATGCTAGTGCAAACTGGTTCAAAACTCGTCTGCTTAACCCTTGCTTTCAGGTAATCATCTAATGGAAAATAATCCAATCAAATATTTTAGGACTTGTTTAGTTTGGAGAAAACTTTTTCTGTTTGTATTTCCCGTTTCCCATAAAATTACAAAAATGTCACCTTATTTTCATTTTGTTTCTTGTTTTCTAATATTTGTACAGGAAGGGGTGATAACAGGGAAACAAAACGAAAATAAGATAGCTTTTTTTGTATAATTGTTTGTGAAAACAGGAAATGAAAACAAAACATTTTCCCAATCCAGACAAGCCCTAGATTTAGCTTACAATAACTACGTCTAGCCTTCTATTAGACTCAATAACTCAAAAATCATGTGAAATTTTTGGTAGATATATTTCTCATCGACATTAAAGAAATACAACCTACATGCAGGATATGACATTGTGAATGTGATATAAATACATCTAGCAACAGAACATTAATATTTATATCATATAAAAAATAACCAAATAGAAACAGTAGGCAAATTCTGTAAACCAAGTGTATTGTGTTTTTTTAAGAGTTTTGAAGCAAATTGTTCTTATATATAAACCAATGCAGAACAGGACAGCAGTGAAATGCCCAAATTAGTCCTCAGCCACATAATATATCATGATTTTTAATGAGGTTGACAAAATTTGATTTTGAATCAACTGGCAGCTAATTGGAAAATAACTTTGATTCCACGGTGAATGTAGGACTTTCACATAGAGTGGGGTAAAGCTTGCTTCTTGTTGCACATGTAGTACTGGAATGGAACTGTAAATGCAGATATTTTATATCCATACCTTAAACATTGGAAGGGATAAGATTTCCTCGGGAGGTAATTTTCCTCTCTCTAATTCATCTGGAGTCAAAAATTTGTTAGGATCTGCAACATCTTCTGGCTCTTGTAACTCTTGTGTTGTGTCATCATCTTTATGTTCATTCAGGGTTGTTTTGGGAACAATGTTTATCTGTAAAATCATAATGCAAAACAAAAATTAGAAGCTGAAAACATTGTTATTGTTCTCCAAAAATCAATCTCTAGGAAAGAAATACCTTTAAGACAGGGTTCTTTTTTATCCACAGGATTTCTTTCGGGACCAAGGTAGCTGGTTTCACTCCAACAGACTCATGAGCCACACCTTTATCAATAGCAGGGCCAACAATGGTCTCACGCCTAGCACGCTTTTGTCCAGATTTTTTGGTTCTTGCTTCATCCTCCTAAAAATTTGCTATTACGTTCCAATAATAACAAAAATAAAATTGACTAAAAATATAGGAAAAAAATATCTACCATTTGGCATCATATTTTTATAGTTTGATATTTACTTATAGAATATTTATGTTTCAATAAGAATGTTTTCAAAACTGAACGACAACATATTGTGCAGTAATAAAAAGGAAGTTTCTGTGAAATATTAACTTAAAAACAAGTACATAACATTAGACTTGTAGCTGAATGAAAAAAAAAAAAACGTAAATGTTTTTATACCAGTTTTTTAGGCAATCTGCATATGCAATTATACAAAGGATGTTAATAATGAACAAGAAACATAAGCTTCACCCTTGAAAACAGTGAAGATGTTACCTCATCTGAAGATTCCATCTCTGATTCACCACTAGACAAATATGCAGACCGAGGATTCGCAGTTACAGTAGGAGGTGGAGGTGGAGGTGGTGCTGGTACCTCTGGAGGTAATGGAGGTGTGGGCAGTGCCATTCGAAATGGAGCCGGGATGTTCATTTTGTTCATCAAGTGTAGAACCTGTATTAGAGAGGTACAATCAATATGATTACTATTTGTGGTCAGTTCAGTACAAAACAAGCAAAACAAAATTACAGTTGATTGAAAATGAAACCAAGAAATCCTAGCAGCCTCAATTAAAATTCAAACAACCTGAGTGTAAAAGCGGGGAACAGCAATTAGAGCATTCACAATATTGGTCAATATATTTCCATCAGGTGGAGGGTAAGCATACCTGGAAAAAAAGTTTCATTAGATTATATGCAAACCAAACAAAACAATTCTACACTGCAAAGATGATTTTCAAAATTTTCTCATACATATTACCACCCATAATTAATATTAGGATACATGATTTCATTAGTAAACAAATTTAACAATGTCATATGTATTTCATTTATTTAGCAGCATACAACTAGAAACTAACTTTATTTAGCAAGAGTTGCCCATGAAATATCTGGTAAAGCTATCCATGGTTATCTTTTTAAGTTCCCCCCCAAATGGCCAAATCTAACAGCTAAGGCGATAAATGAGCAGAAACAATCACCAGAAATCTAGATCTTTGATATCATAAACAAAAGAAAAGAAATGTACACATTGGAAAGTGTTGCAGTTTGCAATGACATTATGCTTTGCTTAATACATTATTATTGAATCACATGCAATAAGAAATCACTCAAACAGAAAAAGATGTTAAAGAAGAGTAGAAAAATTCAGAGGAAGAGGGAGAACAAACTGCTTATTCTTAAAAATCATTCTTTATTCAAGACATCTATACTTGCAAGAAGAATGGCGTTAAGTAAAATGGGTTACCATTACATTGCCCAGCCAAAATTTACTTCTACACCAATAAATCTGTGTTGCAAAAATTTCTCAGATTAATTCTTTCAAATTGATTCAACAACCTCAACAACATATAACCATATATTTATCAGCCTTTTCCTGAGTTTACAGTAATTTTTTTTCATTTTTCTCATGAGTCATTTCATTTTGTTAAATTATCTTTCATATTTGTGCACCACGTAGCACCTGGAATCCCTTTAGCATTGTATTGCAATAAAGCAACAAATACTAACAACAGCAAAGTGAGAAGAAGCAGCATACTCAAGATGAGGAGGAAATGGATAATTGACACCAAGTCTATCAGCAATTGGCTCGGGAATAGGGAGGCCTCCTGATTTTGTATCTCCATCAATGGGTTTGGTTACATTTGTATTCTTCATCATTGATGTTTTTGAATCCTTTCCCCGCTGAGCTCCACTACTTTTTTCACCATTCTCAGTTGGGTTACTAGCTCTCTGTGCTGATAAGACTTTACCAAGAAATCTCAACCTGATTAACCCCAAGTAAACAAAGATACAATCATTTAAAGAATTTAGCTTCTGAAATATTTTATGGTTTTATCTTCGACTAGTAATGAATTTATTGGTATGTATTTTTTTATAATGTGGCAAAATCAGGAATCCATTAAAAAAGATATCAGAATATACTGAAATGTAAAGCCAAACAAGAATACTGTATGTATATAGGAAGGCTATTGTTAGGAATCCAATCCCTATGGATCCTAACTCCTAAAGCCCATTTGAGTTTATACCCATAGGCCAAAAACAGCAAGGGGCCCTTAATTCTCTTCACGCGGGAGATTGAGATGGGCAAGAGGAGGAGTTAGTTATAGAGAGAAAAGGGGGGAATTTATTTGGGGAGAGGGGAGAGAAGTCATTATGAAAATTGTAACAGCATAGTTGGGGGCTAGAGATTATTCTGAGCTTGGGGAGCTACTGCTCACGTTATTTTGTTTCTTTCATTAAGTTTTGAATACAATAATACAGTGACACTTGTTCACAGATAGCATTTGCTATCCGCTGTCTCTTCAAGTATCACGTCAAGTTATTCCAATATTTGATTTTTTTTTTAAAGTAGGCAAATGACTCAATTAATATACCCATTTATTTGCCGTTGTGCTTGCGAGGCCGCCATCTCATTTTTAAAATCCACAAAAGCACAATTTCTCAACCTGCATTAGATCAAGAAATTAAGATTAAAGCATCATCAGGATGTATTCATGAACACAGATAAATTGGAACAAAAAATATAAATTGACCAAATGCCATCTCAAATCTTCCATTCCATTGAATAAAGAACATGTATGAATGACTTGGAAGCACCACGAAGGACAAAAACAAGGTTCAAATAGCACAGTAAGTTTAGCAGGTTAGTAGTTAAGTTAATTAAAACAACTAAAAAGTTGAAGCTCGCAATTAAAAGCATAGGTATGCAATGAACAGGAGATCTATAAAAAGTTGTATCCAATATATAGTTCTCTCAGAGACATGATAGTGTAAATGAGTAAAGGAATTATTATTTCAATGACATAAAAAGGATCCAATAACAGACACTCTCAAAATGAACTTACAATTTTTTATAGCTTTCACTACTAAGCAAGATTAAACTCTTGAAGTTGAAAAGGTAAAAATTTACAACCATAAGGTGGAAATAATAGGGAGAATGAGAGGAAGGATTCTTTCCTTTAGAGAAATGAAAAAAAGTTGTTGTTTTTCTTTTATAGTCAACTCCCTTAAATTTAATTAGTCCTGGTCATTCTACCACAAAAAAGTTCTCCTATTCTTTGGTTTCATTTCCTGAGGTCACAAATGACCAAACACATCATGCAAAGTAAAAGACACATAAGCAATTCACATAACATAAAGTGCATCAGCCAAGGTTAAAACAGAATCCCAATCTACGGATGCAACATCAAGGTTTTTGTGGCCACATTAGCTGCACTAATCCTCAATTTTCCGCAATATCAAGGATCGCAGTCTCAAAAACAGCAACTACAATTTAAAACCTTACTTCTATATATCTACCCTAGTTAGTTCTTCTATACATCCTCCCATTTATATTTTCTTTCTCATTATGTCTAATTTAAAAGTAAGCTATCAACATTGAAATATTTCTAACACTAGGAACACAGTACAACACAATATTCATAAAAGTGTTAATTACCATCATATTCAAACACCTAAGACCTTCAGGTCTGATAGTATCTCCTCAAATTGCAAAAAGTGATATTTTGCAGTTAAATACCTGCCACTGGAACAAGGGCGCATGGAGGAAGCTCCAAAATTGGCTAAGATTCGAGAAAGGGTGTCATGAGGAATGGCTTCTGGAAGGTGCTTAATCAAAAGCGTGACTGGTGTTGATTCCACACCACAAACCTTCGACTCTGTGCCCTGTAGCACAAATTGATGCATGTGATTGTAAGGAGAAGGATTGCAAAACATGATTCACAAAACGTAAACAACTGCCACTTTCTCTTCCTATCAGAACCAAATTCAAAGACTTTTAAATTTGAGTAGAGCTAACAAAATGGGCAGGCCAGCCCAGGCCACAGGGCCAAAGTATGAAATCAGGCCAGGCTGGCCGAGCCCAAATTCTCTACAGGCTACTACTTTGGAAGCTGTAGAGAAAAGGTCCTCATAGCAAGCTCCACTGTCTTATTATCATATATCCACATTCTCTTCCTTCCCATCATTTCCACTCTATTTTTCCTCCTATCTCTCTTTTCATTTCCCAGTACATCATTTATTGCATTATAGAGAAAAGGTCCTCATTGCAAGCTTCACAGTCTAATTATCATATATCCACGTTCTCTTCCATCTCATTTTCAATCTATTTTTCCTCCCATCTCTCTTTTCATTTCCTATTACATCATTTATCGCATTTATCACTTTTTTCCCTTTATTTTTTTTTCTATCTCTCTCTTACGTCAGTCCATAAACCCCATATTTGGGGTGTACGTCAAACATTATAGTAACAACACATCAAGATTACAGATTGGCATCCACTTGCTGTAACATCACATTTCAATTCAAACCCAGATTCCCTGCAGACAGGAATTTAACACATTCACGCCAGTCAGCTAACTGTAATCCTATAGATGAAAATCAGACGGATCAAGCTTTATCCCGAAAAAATCAAACTTAAAAAATATTCATATGAAATTTTAACCATCCGATCTTCATCCAACCGTGCTGGTTCACGACGGCATGAATGTGTAGACACTATTGACCAATCCAGTTCATTCCATTTCCATTACATCCATTTTAGCAACACAAAGTTGAAACATTGGCAGGAAAACATAACACAGCTATATTGTTGATCACCTATTAGGATCATTCAAACAACTCACAATTCCATAAAAAAATCCTATTCCAAAATCTTAATGGAAAAGCCAGAGCAGGAAGCATTAGTATATTAAATAAAGAGAAACAAATTGCAGTCAGCGAGTCATGGTTTTAAAACATAGTCGCAGATCGTTTTGTAAAAGTTGAGAAAGAGATCTTACTGGATGAGTAGCACCAACGGAGTGTTTCAAGGCCTCACCGGTGGCCTCTTCATCCTTCACCCTCGTGCTGTACTTCTCATCCTCGTAACAATGCTGCATTTAAAAAATAATCAAATAAATAAATCAATAATTAATCAGAAAAACAAAAGCATGAGATGATGTTACCTGGTACTCGTTGGTGGGATTGGAGGGTGCGAGAATGACTTGGCCATGACGAATGGTGGGTGAGAAATTCGGATCTGCCTTGGCCAAAACCCTGAAATTGGGTTTGGAGGAGAGAGCGGTGGTAACTTTGTGGCAAGAATAATCGGCTGCGGCAGGAGCAGGGGGGTAACCGTGAGGGCGATGATCGAAGGGTGCAGAAGGAGGGGGGCCGGAGTAATCGAAGTCCTGCGACATGTGTTCCGATGTGACGTGAGAAGAGTGGAGCAAGTGGGCCTCCGGTTTAGGGACGTCGGAGTAGGTAGAAGAGATTCCCGGCGGAGGGTAAGTGTTGGGTCGCTCGTCCTCGTCCCTGCGGTGGTGCTGCTGAGCTTGGTTTAAGGGGTACTCCATGGGTTCTCTCGTCTGTTTTGGAATATGCAGATACAAATTTTAATATAAGATTTAAGCTTTTTTTAAGTTATTATAAAATAAATGAATTTTAATTTTAATTTTAATTTTAATTTTAATTTTAGTGAAAATTTTTAATAGATTTTTATTTCTCTAAAATATATAATAATTAATTTTGATTTTTTTAATTATTTATAAAATATTTTTATTTAATTTTTATTCATATCCGTAAAATTTAAAATAATTATTTTTAATTTAATATTTATTTTAAAATAAATAAATAATATTTATTTTATGAATCTATATTTTTTATGTTTCTACATATACTAAATGTGTAATTTGTCATAATCTATTTATCTTTGATGGATATATATATAACTGTAAAATCTCAAATAAAAGTTATGATCAAAAATAATTATTTAAATTTTATAAAGATAAAAATTAATAAAAAAATTATAAGAATTAAAATAAAAAAATCACTTATTTTATGAAGACTAAAAATATAATTAAGTTAAAAATTTATTAGCCAAAAAATATATATTTATTAATTAATAAATTTAACTTTTTATCAATAAAAATCATATTTATCTATCGATCAATTAAGTCATTAAAATATAATATAATTAACTTTTTTCAATAAATTTTATTTTAAGAAAATATGATAAATATTTATAAAATACAAATTTTTAATTTTTATTATATTTTATATATATAAATTATTTGTTTTAATTATATTTTGTATATACAAATGAAATAAAATACATAATTAATACTGAGAATAAGTATAAATAATCAAATTATTTTGATCATTTGTTATGTTCTCACTAACTTTTTAATTTTTTAATATATATATATTACTTTTATATATAATTTAAAATTATTTCTCTAATTTAAAATATAATAAAATAACAATTCCTAGTATAAATGTTATCCCCAAATTTATTTCTACTTTTATTTTTTAGTCTCTTAATTAAATATTTTTATTATTATATTTTTATATATATATTACACACTATTTTTTCAATTAATTAAAAATTATCTTTCAATTAATTTTAAATATCTTTTTGCTATCTATCTATCTATAATATATATATATATATATATATATATATATATATATATATATATATATATATATATAAAGTTTTTAAGATTCTATCCATGTTCTTTCTCGATATATATTAGGAATAGTTAAATATATACTAAAATATATTTTGTACCCGTGTAAATATGACTCATTTCATGTCAATATGATCCTATCTTATTTTAGTCATTGTAATTTTGTTGTCATTTTATACATATGAAAATAATTTAATTATCTTAATTTAAACACCTCACCTTCCTTACGTAGTGTGCTACACTCTCCTATTATGTATCTTATCTTATTTGTTTTGTTTTTCTCTGCTCTTTCAAAATATCATCATATTAACTAAAAATCTAATATAATGAAATCTAGTAAAAAAAAAAAGACATCTTATATTTATCTCTCACAATTTTTATCTTTATTTTTCTTTTACTTCACATTACATTTTTTTTAAATGGTTTTTTTTTCATGAGATGATACATGACATTTTATTATTATTATTATTAGTTACTTTGAAATTCTACTCACCATTTTTTTATGTAACATATGTTAATGTTCAATTAAATTTCTTATCAGTTTGTGTTTTTCTTTTGATATGCACTTGAGTTATGCAATTGTTTGACATCGATGGTGTATCTTTTTGACTTAAGTTTGATAGCGTCTTCAAAGTAGTAAAATTATTTTACTCATACATGGTTGTATTAGTCAAATAATACATGATGGAATTGTATAAAAATAAAGTGTAGACTAAAAAAATTACCTTACCAATAAAGACATTTGAAATTTGGATATAAGTGTTTAGAATTTGAATTTATCTTGTTAGCTATCATCTTATCATCAAGCCTTTTCATTTATTCATATAAAAAAATTAAATTTTGTAACTATAAGGTAAGTTGTTATAACTTGTATTTGATATTTGATTTATAATGATTATTTTGTACAAATTTATTATCAAATTGATTTGTTATATAATCAAATCAAATTTGGTATAAATGTAAGACTATTTTTGTACACTACCATTTGGTTCTTATATATGTTTATACTACAATATAATTTACTAATATTTTGTTAGTTATATAATTAATTTGGTAGATTAGCGTGCATATGATGTAAAAAAAATAAAATGAATGTTTGTTTTACTTGACTTGTATATTTGAATGATTATACTTGTATTTTTTTATAGTTATCTATACTTAAGTAAAATAAATTATTTTTACTTTTTTTCAATTATATGATATAAGCTTAATAACATGTTCAATTTAATTCAAGAATGTTCATTCAATTGTATGGTTATATACACGATAAGTGAGAATAATTTGAACTTAATCTCCCACATGAATATAACGCATATAAAAGGAACCCTTGATTCAAATCTTGACCATATTGGTGAAAATTATTTTTATCTTACACAAACTCCATCTATTAAAGAATTGAAATATATCAAAATAATGAAATATTATTGAATTTTATATATGTCAATGCATTATGTTATCAATTATTATATTAGATCATATTGAATGTTTCTTTAGAAACAATATTATTAAACTCTTTATCATAGTTACTCCATATTTTTTAATTATATAATATGAATGATTTTATGTAATTTTTGAGATAATTAATCATAGTCATAAAAATTATATTTTAAATATTAAAAATCAAATTAATTTATAAATTTCAGGATTATTAATTAAATAATTTTTTAATATTAAGAATTAACTTGATATTTATATACTAAAATTATTAACTATATTATTTTTAATTGTACCTTTTTAATGTAAAAATATAATTAATTGATAATATTAATGTTAGAGACTAAATTAAAATTTCACTTTTACATTATATTTATAATTAATAAGATACAAGTCACAAACCTAAACTCTAAAGATCGTAAATATTTTAGATGTAAATCTTTTCATATATCAAGTTTTCATATTTTCATATATATATAGTTTCATATATAATTTTTTATTTTTTTATGATATAAATATTTGTCCTTCTAATTTATATATTTGTAGCTATTTATTTGATATAAATGTTTTTTTTTATTTTTTAATAATTTATTTTAATAATAAAATGTACATATTAAACTTAACATGGATAATACACAGGTTAAAAAACTAATTATAATATAACATATATTAAAATTATTTGTTATTTAAATTTTAATTTATAAAAATAGATACTATTATGCATGATGTATAAACTAAAATATTAACTTATACTTATAAATATTATCCAACAATTAAAATTTTCTAAATCCATCATTAACGATAAATATTATAAATATACTTTTATATATTTTTAAATATATTTTATATTATTAATTAAAAATCATAAGAGACTTATCGTTAAAAAATAAATTTCTTTAAATAAAAATTGACACATATTCTTTAGTAATTTTAAATAAATTTAAACATGTTAAAATTATTATAAAAATAATATAAACAAAACACAAAAGATATAAGATAATAGAAAGAAATATAATAATAAAAAAATATTATGTATTATTGACAGTATCTCTAGTAACAACTCTGTATCTAAAACAAGAATTAATCCTATATTTTTTATTAAAAAATAGAAATATCAAATCGAACCAAATAACTTATGTTGTTAGTAACATTCACTAACTCAAACTTAATTAGTTAAGCTTGGTTTATACAATTTATGTTGAACCAAATAAATAACAAGGTGGGGCCTACTCTAATCCTAAATCTAAAATTGAAAATATATCACTGGCGTTTGGCTATCTCTTTCTTTTCTACAACTTTTTTTTTTATCCGCACTTTTATGCAACTATCGACTAATTATGTCATCACATAATTCTTTTTATTACTTAAATTAACAATATGGTCTTTTAGATATATTTTTTAATATTAATTAAAACTTATTAAAAATTTAAGTCTCACTTCTTGTTAAAAAAATTCTTTTTAATTTTATAACTTTTAATATATTTTAACTGCAGTAGAATATATATTAAAAAATGTATTAGAGAATATATTTCTTTTCCTTATGTTATCGAAAAAGTTGATAAGTGCATTTAATGTTTTAATAAAATAAAAATAAAATGTATTTAATACAAAATTATTATAGAAAATAGAAACTTATTTAATGTTTTTTAAATGAAACTAAAAAATAATAATAAAACGTTAGAGGGACAATAACCAAGTTTCATGAAAAAATGTATTTAATATAAAATTATTATAGAAAAATATAAATTTATTTAATGTTTTTATATAAAACTAAATTAAAAAAGTATTGAATGTTATTTAACTTGTGCATTTTAAATATTTATAAAATTCTTTATATTAAAAGGAAAAATTAATTTTATAAAATGTGAATATAAAAAATTAACTTTTTAAATTATATAATATTATTTTGATGATTATATATATATATATATATATATATATATATATATATATATATCAAATTTTTAAATAAATAAATATTGATAGATACAAATAACTTTTTTTATTTTATAAAAACATATAAGAGTAAAATATGTTTTTCTCTAAAATTTGTTAAATTTGAATTTTGTTTCTCTAATTTTATTTTTTTTTTAGTCTTTTAAAATATAAAACTTCTTAACTTAATATTCACGTTACTAACATTCATCAACTTAAATTGTAAATATAATTGATAAATTTAAAATTTTAAATAAATTTATGTTAAAATATTATGGAGTATAACGTGGAGAGTAAATTTTTAAATTTACCATATATATATATATAGATTACATAAAAAGATATTAGCTGTGCGAGTAATATTATTAATGAAATTAAAATTAAAGACTTATATTAACAAGTTTATGATAGATGATTTATTTTTTTTATAAATGGCAACAATCAAATTTCAGATATTTTAAAGGGGTTAAAAAAGCATATTTTACCCCATATGTAATATATATACATTGTGTTTTGGAATGAGTTGCATTTGAGAGGTGCATAAATTGCAAAAACTTTTTTACCTAATTGATTAACAGGCTGACAATATATTGAAGTGATAGGTGTACAAAACACCAAATTAAAACTCAAAAACATCTAAATAACCACTTCCTGGTAATTATAAGAATTAGAAAAGGTTGTATAAGTACATTCGAAATGGGTGTAACACGAGGTAAGACTACAGCTTGCAATGGTTCGTCCCACTTGCATAAATTGATCTTAATTAAAAATAAATAAATAATTTAATTGTAAAAAAAATAATATTTTCTAAAATTAAGTACCATAACAACAGCATAAAAAAATACACCATATCAAGAGCAAAACAACATCATAATACAACATCAAAATAGCACAATAACAGCACCAACAACATATCACAGCAAAAGGCAGCAACAATTTGATTGTATATACTGCAGCACACATCCTTTTAAGTTAATTACATTAACACTTTTGTAGTATTCATCAACCCATATTTTACATATTTTTTTAATTTAATTTTCTTAGTGTTGTTTCACATTTTTTATGTTGAATTGTTAGAACTTAGGAAAATAATATATCTTTGAAGTTGTCCTATTTATTTAATTATATAAATAAAAATTAGAGGTAAGTAATTTCCATGCTAAGTAGTTTACTAATAAGACTCTATACTACTATTCTATACCAAGAAGTGGTTATTCTCCTCACATCAGTTAATTCAACGGCTCAATACTACACATGTGCCTTCAATATAAAACAGACATTTCTACATATACATAACAAGATTACAAATTATAAAAAAAAAAAAAAAAAAACTCATTGAAAAAGGCATACATGCTACACAATATCCAAATCTATCTTTCAAAGCTTAATTCCTAAATAAACTTATTTCGACGTGACAACATCTAAATCTTAACAAGTTTTATTATACCGTTATAAACAATAAAATAGAAGAACAAACCTCATCCAAGTCAAACAGTAGGTGGAATGAACGACTTTACGTGAGTGTGATAACTTTTTTTTATGTTACTACGGACCAGTCCGGCCCAAGCCCAATTGGCCTGTTGGACTAAACGGGCTGATTAAAGAGTTTATTCTTATTTGGACCACCTCATTTTTAGCCCAGCGTAGCTTTTTCTATGAGCTAATTTCGGCCTTACTTATCCAACCCACTTTTCACACATGACTTCGGTTTAGGCGGATTAATAGATTGTCATTTGTAATTCAATAACTTCGATTTGTATAATATGGTGGTTCACAATTCAGGACAATTTTACCATAACTAACCTTTGAGGGAAAAGAAAGATAGGGAAACAAAAACATATTTATATAAAAAAAAATTCATTAAAAATTATTTGATCCTTTTATCAATTTTTTTTTCTAATTTGGAAAGAAATGAATAAAAAAAAGTTTCAAATTGATAAAATTACTAGTATAACTTTATGATAACAATAAATATAAATAAATTTTACTTTTTTAAATTATTATTTTTATTTAAAAGAGTAAATAAATGATTTTAATTTATCTTTAAATCAATCTTGAAATTTTATTGATTTTTTTATTTATCATTAATAACTTGTTTTTCTTTAACTTTTATTATGTAATATAGATATTCACTACAAATAAATGAAAATAATTTTCTTATATATATATATATATTATTTAATAGATAAAATAATATTTTAATTAATCTTAAATTTTAATGTAATGTTTATTTTATATTTTTATTTATTTTATTATATTTCTTTTTATTTAAAGATATTTATGTCATTTTATAATATATCTTTTCTTTTCACTCTTTTTTTTTCTTTTTACTTTTACCAAATAAAAAAACAATTATTTCACTTTCTATACTTCTTCCCTTCTTCTCGCTTTCTTTTCACTATCTTCTTTTACTATTAATAAAACAATGTTTTGGTTGAAACACATGCTATCATCATTTTTGTAACTTTTTTCCCGCTTAAACTTTGCTCCTTTCCCTTTCAGTTTATTTTATTTATTTCTTTTCTCTGCCAAAATTTTTCGCTCTTTCCCATGTTTTCATGCTCACCTCCCTTCTTTTTTTACCCTTCCTCCTTTTTTCCATTTACTTTATTACTTCTTACTTATCTTTTTTGTTTTTTGAATTTTAAATTTCAAGTGTCAGCATTTTTATCCTTAACAAATTTTGATTGTATTACTGCAATTCAAATGTAAATAAGAATCTCAAGCTCAACATTTTCCCCTCACCGAAATTCACCCTCGATCTGCTCTTCTGTTCCTATATATATTATGCTCCTCTTTTCTTCTTCTTTTCTTTTCACCTACTTTTTTTTGGTTTTTGTTTTTGTTATTCTAATTTGTCATTTTTTTTTTGGATTGATAGATTAATTGCTTGCTGCAATAACCATAAACAATTGTATAGAGGCGGAAAAAAA
This sequence comes from Mucuna pruriens, assembly GCA_025330945.1. Classification (NCBI taxonomy): domain Eukaryota; kingdom Viridiplantae; phylum Streptophyta; class Magnoliopsida; order Fabales; family Fabaceae; genus Mucuna; species Mucuna pruriens. The sequence continues at coordinate 963,061 of JAENHJ010000328.1, read as the reverse complement.
AAGGAAGACTCTTCCAAGATTTGAAACCATGGATGACTTCGAACAATGCTCTATTTTTGTTTTACTTTGCGTGTGTGGGGTCTTAGTGGTCATTCTCAAATATATAAACTTTATAACAAAGTCATTGTAATCATGACTTTTTTACGGATTAAAAAGCAAGTTTCTTAAAAGTGATTATTTTATTTCCTCTATGTCTGTTTTTTTAACATTCTTTATTTATTTATTTTATAAATTTGATACTAATATATTTTTCCTTACCTCTATTTTTTCAAGTTTAAATTGTAAGTATATTATATTGTGACCTATATAATGAATTTAAGTAACCAAACCAGTGACAAGTTCAAAATTTTATGTTGTGGAGGAAAAATTCATATACGTAAATTAATATATTAGTTTATATATTATACATGATAATTTATTATTTTGTATAATAATTATAATTTAAATAACAAATAAATAGTGTTTATTATTTAAATTATATTATAATTAAAGTTTATAATAAATAAATATATTTAAATATATAAATTATATTTTAAATTTATTATGAACAATTAAATTTGATATAAGATTATTTTTAACTATTGATATTTTTTTAAAAAAATAACTATTAAAATTTAATTTAAAATAAAAAAATAGATCGCAAGGGTTAGATGATTAAAAAATCAAGTATACATATCAAAATAAAGGAAATATAGTCAGAAATGAACAAGAGAGAGAAAGTTTTTATTAGTTGCAAATATAATGTGTGAATTGCATATAAAAAAAGATAAAAAATCTAATTAAGAGAGTGAAATTAATAAAAGTAGGAATAGATTTATGAGGCAATACTATATTATGAATTTTTTCGCTACATTACAAATTATATAGGCAATTTAAAATTATAAATATTAAGTATTAAGATTATAAATCATTGTTTTTCACTACATGTATATTATATTTATAAATATCAAAATGTTAGTGGGGCAACTGCCTCCACAAGGTTCCATGTGGATCCGTAGCTGAACCAAACTATGCTGTTTCTTTTATAAAGGATATTGAAATCTAACTTTTGCTAAGGATGTGAAAGAAAGCTCTATTGATTCTGAAGTTGCAATGTAAGTCGATCAAACTTCTGTTATATGTATTATGTATGTTTTGTTTGTGCAACTTATTTTACATTTAAAAGTTTCTTGTATGCATTCGAAGTGATTGAAAGACCAAAATGAAGAAAAGAATGTGGATGGACAATTGTCAATAATTCCTCTTCCTTAAGCCAATATGTTCTGCTTTCACTTTTGCGGCACTTGGATTTGTGATATTAACAATATACACATATGGGGTTTACAAATATGGTTGTTGTCATAAACCCCTTAGACCAATGTAATCTGGATTTTGTTTTTAACAATCTTAGTTGCTTAGTTCATACTTTGAGTGACATATTTCTCACCTGCCGAATAGAACTGGTTAGTTGTGATTGATATATAAAAAAAAATGGACATGGTAGCATTACATTTTACAAATTGATTGGTTGGTGCTTTCTTTGATGGCATGTTGTTATGCTTTTGAATCATTATAGCATGTTTTCTATTTTGTACTCACATACATGCTTCAATTGAAACATCTATTCAATTATAACTCATAAGGATTAACATTTTCTACATTATTCTTCAAGAGAACATTGTAAAGCCTACCTAAGTGGCAAGCATTACAACAAATGTGTTTGTGGGAAGGGAAAAATTTGCCACAGTTTTATGGATGAGACTCGCAAAAATAATGATTAACACATAAACTATTCTATTACAAATATAGTAATATCTGATGGGAAAAAAGTCATCACTTTGATGATGGGAAGGTAGTACGATATTGGAAACACCAATAAGGTACCACCAATGTAGTGACACAATTCAGCGGATAAAAATTTCCCTTAACTTACAAGAATTCATAAGAAGTAACACAAATGAAAATAAAATAATAAGGAGAAGAATCACACAAAAGAGACCAATATTTTTAACGTGGAAAAACGTCCTCAACGTCAGGAGTACAAAAACCACGGGTCCAGACCAAAAAATTAATTCATTATGATTAATTAAGAGTACAGAAATTATTTTCTGTATCTCTTACTTTGTGAAAATTCACTCTCGCTTAAATCTAAGAGACCTAGCGGGTTTGAGAATGTATTGAATTTTTATCCACATAATTGGAAACCCAAAAATAACCCAACAATATTATCAATCAAATATCTACATAGTTATATAAATTATTAAGTTCTTTCCAACCAAAGCTTTCAAGTTGCACTCACAAATTTAACTTGATGGTTCAAGTAATAATTGCTTACTTTTTGGTTCTCATATATATTTTTGTTGTTATAAGGTCTTATAATTAATTGTTTGCATTGTCATTTTGTGAGGTTCTTTTATCTTTTTAATTGTTTGCATTTCACAATTTCCTTTTCTATAAAAGGCAGCTATTTTCCTAGTAAGCAGTTATTTTATTACAGACAATGGGAATTGGATGTGCTATGCTTATGGTTGATTATTATATGAAGGTTGACAAGACCGAAGTGACAAAGAATATATTACTGCAATGTAAAGCCAAACAGGAATACTGTATGTATATAGGAAGGCTATATCTTCAAATATGAAGCCAAATGCCATCTCAAATCTTCCATGCCATTGAATAAAGAACATGAATGAATGACTTGAAGCACCACAAAAAAAGTTGCGGTAGTTCAATGCAACAAAAAATGACATGAATATTAGTTATTAATTAACTTCACATTAACAGAGGTTAAAAATAATAATATAGTAAATTAATAGTACTACTGATTATAGATGTTAGATAAGTATTTCAATGTCAATGGTACCTAGAGAAAAACATTTTTGGATGGTAAAAATTTATAAGCCTAAAATAAAATAAATAAAAGTTAAATAATGAAAAAAAGGAACCAAATAAATTAAAGGATCAAACTACCAATTTTACCCTTTTCAAAGTTAACTACAATTACTAATAATAATAAAAAATCCTCACGCCCATTTTAAATCGGAGTGAGATAAAAATATAAAATAGTAATACAAATACTAATAAACAAGGTTAATAACAAAGCGAGGCAGATGAAATGGATGGGAAATTTCTTTTAATTCTCTGGTAGTGTACATATTTTTCTGAAATAAAATAGTAACACCATTATTTTATGTATATTTTTCTTGATTTAGTTTTTTAAAAATTAATTATTTTTGTAAATAAAAATCAACAACAACAAATAAATAATAAAAAATATTTAAAAACTATATATTAATATTGTAAAATAATCACCATCATCTAATAATTTATTAATTTTATAATAACTATCTTAAAATTATTAAAAAAATTAAAAATTATTGGCAAATCGCAATTGGCGTGGATTTGTAGAAGAAATTGACATCATAGGATGATGTTAGATAGCTAGCAATATCGTTTTCGTTGGGACATAGATCTAGAAGATCGTTTGTTGGAGGCTCCTCATTGGTCGGTGAGCGATCCCAAACTCCTCCCATGTTTTCATGCAACAAATCAGGTTTGATTCATGATCAAACCAGAAGGATTCTATTTATATATTATGTTTTTTTTTAAGAAATACTCAGATGATATTATTTTTATTCTAAAAAAATATACTCTTTTCTTATAAGCATAAAATTATATTACACTTTCATCCAACCTAATATACATAATTTTCTTCTTATTAGAATTACTTTTTAATATAAGAACCTGGATATCTTAAACTAATTTTAAATATTATTATCAATTTTAAAATTTTAAATGTGAAAACATGATCAATTTTGACACTTCTCAAAATTTTTTATTTTAATTTTGTTTTAGAGTTCAAAATTCAATAGTGAGAATTTAAAATTAATTATTTTAATATTGAGAGTCATAAAGTTTACGGAGGACAAAAAATCCTGCTGATTTACATTAAAGTAAACTAAAATATAATAAATGTTAATATTTCAAAAGGAGAAACGTATAATTTAATTTTCAAAATATATTATACCTAAAATTACAAAAAAAAAAAATGATGACTTAAACTTATCTTGCTCTCAGGGTATCTTTAATCACGCAACAATATAAATGATTACATATAATATTTATAATTTTATTTTTTATTTATATAAAATAAGCAAGTTTTGATTAATTTTTATTCTTTAATAAAATCATTGATTATAGCCTATACTATTACGTGACAGTTGTTAATTACTTATAAAAGGACAAATAACCATTATAGATCACTTCCACTGATGTTTGTTGTACCATGTTAGTACATAATACTTTCAAAAAATTTCTCAATTATTAAAATAAATATTATTTATCTATCTTAAATTAATATTAGAGACTAAAAATAGTAATTTCAAATTTTAGAATGATAAAAATAAAAAAATTATTTTACAAAGAGTAAAATCAAAATTTATTCATTTTATAAGAACTAAAATCAATAATTTGAAATTTTATAGAAATAAAAATCAATTAAAATATTTTGTAACGAACAAAATCAAAACTTGTTAATATTTAAGTCTATAATTTTTTATAGCTTAATTTCCCCTGCTCCCAATAATCTTCCTTTAAAAAATACTTTATATTGCATTAAAATATAAGTAATATCCAAAAAATAGAAAGTTATTGTTCCATTAAGTAATCCATTATTTTCTAAATTTCTCTTCAATAATTTGTAAATTACTACATAAGTTGCTAGTCTAACATAAAGGGGGAAAGTAACTTTCTTTGGAGTTGTCTTTAGAAGTGAAAATATAATCATCCCTTAATCATCTACAAATTATATATTTTTGCCTTTAACCTATTTAATAAAAAAAGTCAAATTGAGACTTTTTAAAAAACCCTTTTAATTGAGGAGTTCATATTCTAGGCCTTTAGAAAAGTTTTCTAGACTTGTCTGGCCAAGCTATTTACAAATAATATTATTTTTAATAAAAATGATAATATTTAATCTATATATAATATTATATTATTATTTTAATAATTAAAGCATTATATTTCTAACCTAGATAGTTTTAATGACCATAAAATATAATTTTTTTGTGTTATGATAGGCTTGTTAGTGACCATAAACCTATTATTTTGTTAAAACATGTTAGTTTATAAATTTATTAGTCTTTTTAAGTGTAGTTCATTACCCTATAAGCCTATTAACATGTTTAAGAATAGGTTTATAGATCTATTTAAAACATGTTTAAGAATAAGTCTTTAAACAAACTAACAAGATACATCATACTTACATAAAGATTAAGTGAGCTTAACAAGTTAAATTTGAATGGAGAGAAGATCATATTTAAACAATGTTTGACTTAATTTAACTTATTTTCGTCCGACTTATTCCTATTATTTATTTTTTATATGTACTCTCATTTTTTTAAATAAATAATTTTTATAAAACATTTTAGATTAAATAATACGTAATAAAAATAAACATAAAAAACCTTTAAAAGGAGATAAATTTAATAACCAAATCATATTATTAAAACAAATACTTAAATTGGATTTGAGTGTGAGACAAGTATCCACATCCAAAACCCTCGTGTGTTTTACATATATTGGGAAACTCCAACTCTAAACATGAAGAAATCGGGATTTTACCGTTAAAATTAGAATGAAACGGAACATGTATATATGAATTGCTTTTTCTTCTTTTTTTTTTTTTTCATATCTAAGGATGATCGTATAATTTCCACATCTTTAGAAAAAGAGGGCTAAAGTTACTCTTTATTTCTAATGATTAACGAGTATTGATCGCTTTTTATTTTCCTTTGCCTCCCACATACATCACTTTCGCAACCTTTGCGTTTTGCGCTACTTTTCCTCCCCATGAAAGAAGAAACAAAAGCACCAATATCAAGTAGCAGTGCATTATAAGATGGAAGATGCCAAAAGGCACAGCCATAAAAGTGCGGTTAACTTCCCCGCAAGCATAAAACCGCAATGAACGCTTTGCTTTAACTGGAAAAGAATTTTTTTTTTCGTAGACCATAAATATTATATATTAGACACAATTCTAATTGAATCAAGTATTATTATTATTATTATTATGAGTAATAATTTTTTTAAATATTTAATAATTGTATATATAAAACTCAACCTTAACCTATTTGATTGATTAATATGAAGCAACTTTGCTCTTAACGTATTTCCCATTAATCACGTAGAAATAAAACTCAAAACTCACATCACATGAATATGGGGAAACCTTTCTTCTCTTCCAATAACCGATACCCTCCCTCTTGCCCTTATCCCATTCCCCCGCCACCTCTACCGTGCTTGCTATGTAACCCATCATTTATCCATCCATCAATCTTTCTCCCACCCCTTTTTGGCCTTTGCTTATAAATATATCCACCCATCTTTTTCCCTTTGATCTTCTCACATTCACATGTATTTCTAGCTTTTGATTCCCTCCCATGATCTTATCCCTTCAGACTCAATTATTAATTTGCCTAACACACACAAACGGGCAAAGTGAAAAAAAAAAAAAGTGGACACATATGTATACGTGTTTAGAAATAAAGTATCATAGTATAAGATAGATATATATATATATATATATAGGGTATGTGTGCAAAACATGTAAGAAGAGCATGGAACCGTTAACCTATAACATATATTTAGGTGGACATTGATGAGCATAGGTTTCTTTCAACAAAAGATTCCGGCCGGGGGCAATCAAGAAACAATGTTTGGATCCTTTATAACAAAGATATGAATATGCCATTGGAATTACATCAAATGATTATGAACGATCAGAGTATTTTTTTTTTTATAATTGGTTAATTCCGGTCAAAATAATTCTGACATTCGTCACTGTGTTGCTGCAGAAATTCAAATCCTCAAGAAACCTGCTATTATGGTCACAGAAACAATTAATTTGTAATTATTATTATGGAGACTTTATGTCATGGTTGATGTGCTTTTATGGCCTGGTTTGATTGAGAAAAAAGAAAATAGTTGTAACTTTGTAAAGATTTATTTATTTTTTATTTGATTAGTAAAAACCTGTTTGTCCCATTTTTTTTAGTAAATTATTAAATTTGATTTTTTAACTTTTTAACAGTTCAATATAATTTATTTGATATAGGAGCTTAAGTAAGTATTTTGAAAAGTAGTTAAAAGATAAAATAATCTAATAAAATGTTTAAACTAAGTTAATGGGAATATTTCTTTTATAATTGTTATAGATTAAAGAAAATAATAGATGATATACATAAAATATATATAATTTTTTATATTATCTTTTAATTAGTACTTAAACATTATATTAAGAATAATTTATAATTATATGATCATATAAATATTTTTATATTAAAAAAACTGAAAAAAAGAGAAAAAGAAACTTATAAAATAAAAAATATTTCCATTTTATCTTCAATTTAAATCTCAAAGTTTTCTCTCTCTCTCCTCTAATTTCCTTTTTTCTTCTGTGCTAAACACAGGTTAATGATCTGGAAATGCTCTTCCAACAGGCATCTTCTGCGCAGATTCAGGGAATTATTCACATGCTTCATCATCATGACCTAATCGGTGCTCACTCAGAGATTCCAGTGTCTAACATATTCATTACTCCGTTTATAACCAAATTTAATTAAGTTTCATTAATGCCCTTAAAAATAAATAATTTATTTATTATATATTTTAATATGATAGAAGTATTCACGCGTCATTTATATACATTAACCAAATTTAATTAAGCTTCATTAATACCCTTAAAAATAGTTTGTTTATTTATTATATATATAGTTTACTATGATAGAAGTATCTTAAAATTGTGCTAGGCTCATCTCTCATAAGCCATGACATTTTTTCCAATTTCAATTCACTAATAATTTGTTGGCGAAAATTTTGGACGTGATAAGAAGCATCATGTCTTGCGGTGTACATGAAATTTTGAAAGGAAATAATAGTCGTGTCGGAGGTAGGCACTAGCTAGGTATCCGCGGAACCTTTAAATTCACAGGTCGGCAAAAAAGAAAAAATATACACAAATTTCTTAGGAATTAATGCTCCGCACTGTTGGTGGGGTGTCACAACTCACAAATCCATATTCGACAGCACAAAATTAAAAAAAAAAATTATGCAGCAGAAGAATCAAAGTTAATTAATCTAATTAATTATAACGAAATGGATAGAGAGTATTCGGAAGAATTGAACTAGATTTAATAGAAAGAAAATTGTGATTTGTATACAGAAGAGACGAGTCGAAGTTGGAATATATGACGCGGCTAAAAAATTCAAAGAAGAGAATAAAACAAAGCCACTAATATAACAAAAGAATATAGATGTACATGATTCATCAAGTCCTTAATTAACCCCTCGATATAACCTATGAATAAAAAAACTAACACCGAAAAGGCCTGGATATCATAAATCTATACAGTGTATGTGTACCCAAGAACTTTCCTATGATGTCTAATAATGTGTATCATGTTTATAATGATGATAAAATCAGTATATATGTAGAAGACCGTTTAAAACCCAACAAAAAAAAAAAGGTATGTGATTAATTAATTACTATGCAAGATGCTTATGATCCCAAAATGTAAAAACCATGGATCTGCAAACTCGGTTTAATTTAATAATATCTTCATTACGCTTGATCAGTAGTCATCATCCCACTGGAGGCATTCCAAATCTGAGAGAGGTGCAACTGAAGAAGGATCCTCGTACAAAGCCCTATTATTTCTTCCCATGTTGTTGTTGTTGTTGTCTTGCTTCGAGACCACCGAGGATGTGTCAGTGTTTCTGTCGTTGCTTAGGCCTGTGTCTTGTGAGTGGTTAGAAGAGAATTGCTCCATCTTGCACTGTTTGTCGAAGCCGCCTGAGTGGTCGTTGTTCTTGGCTGCGAATGCTCTTAGGATAGCTTCTTCGTGGTTGTTGATAATGTTGTTGTTGGTTCCAAAGCCCGAGGGTAGCGTGATGGAACTTTTGATGATCCTGTTTTGGTGCGCATAGTAATCAGTGAACACGTTTAGGGGCTGTGAGAGTGTGTCGTTTCCCATGCTGAGATTGGGTTGAGTGTAGTTAATTGTGGGAATCTCAAAGGTTCTGTGATGGTCTTCTGGCTTGATGAGAAGCTGCTGGTGGTTGTTGATGGAGAAACTGGGAAGATAATAACCCTCTGATTGTGGTTTAGTTGATGAAAGAGGGTTAGTGGTGTTGTTGGTGTTGGTGTTGCCATAAGGAGGATCCATGAGAGGTGGGAGTGAAGAGTAATCAAGAAGATCATCCCCAATAGAGTTTATCCTCAAGAGGCCAGGAATTGAGGTCTTTTTGACATCTGTTGTCTTGTGAAAAACCCTTGAGACAACCCATTCATCCTGCAATAATATCACCCCAAAAGAAAAAAAGGAAAAAGGAAAAGAACTGTTAGCTTTCTTGAGACAATTTATAAAACTAAAGCTACATGATTAAAGGAAACACATGAAAGAAACTCCCAAACTAACATAGAAAAGACACTTTTCTAAAGGTTCAATTCACTTTTCAATTTTCATATATACCTTTGCTGCCTTAGGAAGGTTGTAACTTGCAAATTTGCCCTCCAATCTGAATTCATGCATGACCCAATTGGTCTTCTCCCCCTTTGGAGCTCTCCCTCTATAGAACACAAGGGTCTTCTTCATCCCCACAAGGTTCCCTTTCCCTTTGTAAATTTCCTTATCTTTTCCTGTGGCCTTCCAGTACCCAGATTCTGTTGCTCTATTGGTTCTCATGCCAGTTGGATACTTCCTATCCTTTTGGCAGAAGAAGTACCACTCTTTCTCCCCTATCTTGGCTTTCTCTACACAACATTAACTCAAGCCACTCAATATTTCATTCAAACTTCAAAACATAATCATCAAATTACAAACATTAAGTTACAATATAAGAGAGAAATTAAATTAATTAACTTACTTGGTAAATCCCATGGCTCACACTTGTTCAAATCAGCCTCTCCAATTGCAATTGCACTGAAACTACTATTCTTCACCTTCTCAGTGAGATAATAAGTAATTATCTCCTCATCAGTAGGGTGGAACCTGAAACCTGGAGGCAAATCTAGAGGCTCTTCACCTTTGTTCACCACAATAGGTTCTTCCATGAAATCAAATATATGGATTTAATTTGGAGTATTCAAATACTATATATATATATATATATCACAAAACCCGGTAGTATATATATTTTCAAGCTAGCAAGAAGCTATATGTATATATATATATAAGAAGAAGAAGAGATGGAGATTAAAGAGGAATGAAGAATCAATTCTAAGAAGAAGAAGAAGTGGAAGAGAGCTTTTAAGAAAGTAGAACGAAGGGAAGATGGTGTGTTTAAATAGAAGAGCGTGTGCATATACATCTCTCTCACACGCTGTAAGATCCGTGGTGTGCAAGGCACTTGCTGAGGAAGCCTACAATTGGTGTTTTGTTTTTTCTTTCTTTATTAGTTTTATTTTTTTTCTCCTATGGTTTTGTTTTCAATATACGTGTATTTTATTGGTATATATGACGTATGTCCTATCCGGGTGGTTTCTTCGCTATATCTACCCGTTTGAAAAAGAATGTGAGAAAAGAAATGGTAAACAAGGAGCTTTCAAAGCTCGTGTGGGCCCCACTTCCCATAGGCTCCCCCACTTTTTCATATTAAAAATAAATTAAATATAACAACTTTATCCGCTAGCTTCAACCTAACTTTAGCAGATTTTCATTGCCGATTGCATCATCCATTGCGGTCTCTATTCAAATCTGTGGAACAGTGGAAGAGTAGAAAATAAAAATGAACTGTTCCTCCTTGTTGTCATTGTTTTCCAACTATAATAATAGCAGATGTTGCTACTTCTGCTACTGCTGGTGGATTGGTTTATAAATACTTAAATTTGATTTTGTCTACAAATACTAGCAGCTTTAGGTGGGTGGTGGTTGTTTCAGTTGGTAGCTAGCTTGGCTCAGCTGCTTCATATAATATATTTGTACACATTTGCTTCAATTCCTAACCTCATTGAAAAATTAGACCAGTAAAATAGATCGTATCTATGTGATTGGCTGGCTTTTATTTATTTTTTACTAATTAGTCATGTGAAATATTTATTATGATGGAATTGATTTATGGAATGATGGCAGCAATTAATTCCCACACAAATGGGGAGGATAAAAAGGCAGTGCCTGCTGGGAAGAATCCAAAGGTTTTCACACCAATAAGTCAAAAAATGAAGCAGTAATAAAGGATTGTGAATTTTCCCAGAGCTTTCCAATGTTCCAGGCAATGTGTACGTGGTCGCTAACCTCTCAAATTTTGGGTTGATTTATATAATTGTGGAGCCTCTCTTCTTAATTAATTTTCTTTATATAAAAATAATTTAGATTTGGAGTAAACAGGCCTTCTTAATTATAGGTTCAAGAAATAACATACACTATAGTGAAATTTTATAATAAAAATTACGTATCACTTACCAATAAAAAAAATTGAGAATTAAACCTAAGTCACACTTAGCATAAACGAAAGACTCAGCTAAATATGTTAATCTTTGTTGGCAAAAAAAAATTGATCTTTACAACTGTTATCCTGCCATGAGTAAAATAAAAGTAAGAATTAACAACTGTATCCCTCTTTATATATTTATAAATATCAATTGAAAATAACATACGGGAGAGTAGAGTATGTACAAGTGTCATAAGAAGGTAAATATTGGAATATTTTCTAATTTGATTTTTTTTAAAAATAAGGTATAAGGTATATAACTATTTGCCCTTTTGATATCACAAGTCACAACTAGGCTTTAAATTAACATATAGATTTGATGGCTAATTAAAATAATAAATCAAGGAGGGAATTAATGAATCTGTCTTACTCTAAAATTTAAATCAAATATATGCTTTTTATAATGTAAAGCACCGATATATAGCTGATTTTGTTGGTTTGGGAGAAAACAATGTATATAAGTCATTATCATCGATAAGTATTTAATTTCACCACTTGTCATGTATGTATGAGTACGATGGACTAGCCACTAAACAAATGGGGCTGAATTTTGACACCATCTCTGCAACTTCCTTGAAGCTTCTAAAGCAAGATAAAATGGTCAATTTATGGTGGAAATGGAACAAAAAAAATATGGCAACAAATAGCCATTCTAGTAGACTCTCCACACTAAATTAAGCTGAAAATGTACCATTAATGTTAATAAAGAGAGATGAACAGTCATCAAAGCCTCGCTTTTAGAGGAAATTAAGAAGGTGATTATGGCTAATTATAGTCATCTTTAATTAACCATGGAGGAAAAGGTCAACGTGATTACTGCTTCCTAAATTGGCTTTGGTGAGCCGTAGCTGCCATGTTAATCAATTATTAAAGAGGAAAAAGAAAAACAAAAAATAACGCGTGCGTTACCAGATGGAAGGGTGAAAAAGTGAAACATTCCGGCGCCGACATTGAAAACTAGGTTGAGCATCACTGTTCCAATCCAACACCACTACCTCCTCTTTGTTTGAGCCGTTGAATACTACATTTTGCTGCAGCTGCATAGGAAGTTGCGCTAATGCCATTTGTTTATGCAAAACCAACCAAATTAACTGACTATTGACTAGCTTTAGGATTTATTATTGCATGAATAATTACTCTTTCTTTAGGAACTTTTTATAAAATTTAATTAACTAAAATTAATTTATATATATATATATATAATTACTTTAACAGAAAATTAATTTTAATATTTTTAACCTCTCTCATCATTAACACATTATTGTATTAATGTTGCTTGCCCATGTGAAAAATTAAAGTAAAATTTTTAAAATATTCTTAGTAAACAAAATTAAACAGTGAAAGAGTATAAAACATTAATGTACTATAATTACTATTTATTAACCTAAAAAATATGACTCATAATTAAGAAAATTAATGTGAAAAAATCATTAGTGTATGAGATGTTCTACTTGTGTTCTTATATTTTAGTCTTATTAACAGAATTAGAGGGAGTATAAATTATTGACTAACACAATTTTTATTATAGATTAAAAATTACAATTTTTTATGAACCTAACTTCATATTTAATTATAATTTTTATAATTTTATAATTTTTAATAAATTTTAATTAATAATAAAGTATGTGATGTTACTAGCACTCCTTTGTATATATGCTATGTTTGATACATTAGTTTAATTAACTTCTAATTTTTATGAGTTTGTGTCATTTTTTAGATGATACTTCAAGAAATGTTTTTTAAAATGTTAGTTTTTACCCTTTTTTTTATCCTATGAAGAATTGTATTATGTTTTTTTTTATTTTTTTTCTTCCACTCATAACATATTGGTAAGGATAGATATAAATTTATTTTATTTTTATTATTATTATTTAGATATTTTTATATTATATTATTATTTTAATCATTATATGTAATATTTATTTAAATTTAATGATTATACTTTTATAATAAAAACAATTTTGTGTTATTAGCTAATTATAAATCATGATTTATATAAATTTATAGTCATTGTAAACTCTATAGTCTATTTTCTTTTTTTACTTTATTATTTTAACATCATACTTCAAGATCAAATATTAATAGATTATATGTTTATTTTATTTTATGAATATTTTTATATTATATTATTTATTTTAATCATTTTAACATTATACTTTAAAATATTTTAATACTATATCAATTAACCTAAAATAAAATTAAAATTCATATAAAATGTCATATAAATATACCTACTTATATTATGTTACATTTATTAACTATTTTAACATATAATTTACTAAATATTCATATTTCAATAAATTAACTTAACAACTTTTAACTACTAATTAATTTTTCAGTTTTCAACTAATTTTTAATTTTCAGCTAATTTTTTTAACTACAATTGTCAAATAAAAGTATAATAAAATCTGTCTTGTTTTGGATATATATATATAATGAGATTTTAACTAATTTTAATTTATTTAATAATAATTTTTTTATTTAATTGTATTTTTATTTTAATGATTATTTTATATTTTATTAGAAGAGTAGTTTATAACAATGTTACATGTTATTAATTTTTAAATATTGTTGATAAGTTATTTGTTATTTTTTTAATCTAAGTTGGTTAAAATGACAGCCACTTGACACGTGTTGACATTATCAGAGATGAAGGTGGGATGAGCTGGAAAATTATTTTTCTTAGTATTTGTATATACATGTTAATGATTTTATTTTAATTAAACGTGTCCAAACCACAAAATGGTAGTAGTGAGGTGTAAGAATTAAAATGGAGACGCGCCCTCTAATGTTTGGCTGTGCCTGATTCTCCCACATGCCCCCCGAATTTTGCGAGACATTATTCAAACCCCACCACTCCATACGGAATAAATTCCGCTAAGCACACTTTTATTTTATTCAATATTGGATTTTATTGGCTTTTCTAGTACTATATTACTATTTACTTTTTGGAATTATGTCCATTAAAATATCAAAAATTGAAGAAAATAAAATACTCAAAACGTGTGGACCCCGTCTAGGCTCTGAGCATGCTTTGTTGATTATTATTATTATTATATTGCTATGTAATAAAATAAACAACGTAGAGGGATCTGAAGGTGTTTTCGATTGGAATGGAAGACTTGAGAAACTCTTAAAACTGTTTGACTTTTGCACAACGAAACTCAACCGCAAAAGCAAAACCGGAAGCATTGTCCACAGTCCTCACAAATCCCAAACGGTGACGTTTTATGACGGTACAGTGTGAATAATAATAGCGCTATGCTTGGCTGCAAAGTAGCATCATAAGTTATTTAACTACTTTAAAGTATAAAAATTGTATAAAATATTATATTTTAGAAAATAAAATACATTTTTAATTAACATATTTAATGTAATGCATACAACTGCTTTTAAAGTGGTTAAATCTCTACATCTATGCCGTTGAATGAAGAAATCTGGACCCTTTGATGAGAGCAGAGTGATGTCAAGAAGCTTTTGATTATATTTGTGGAGTTTACTGTAACAAGGGACGCATATAATCCTAGTTCTCTTATCCTTAATCTGATTATTATTATTATTATTTATGGTGGGCCAAGCAGGGGTGGGGTTGGGTAGCACCAATTATTGGTGATATACTGACGTAATCAGATTAGCGGGGAAGTGTAGGGACCATTCATCCAAACAAATTTACACTGTTTCATAGGTTGAGACATTTGCGTGCAATTGGACAGATACGTTCTAAAATGTTTCTCCTTTCGGGAAAACTAGCGAGGAAGAGGAGAAACAAACCTTATTTTCTGTTAATCAAGTCCGTATTTAAATTAAGCATAATCAACGCTTGCCCTTTTTTTCCGTTTTAATCAGAGATGATATAGTTTTTTTTTTTTTTGTGAATAATGATATTATTCACAAAAGTATATTAAAAAGTATCAAGTTTTGTGCACGGAGTAATAGTCCAAATGAATAAAGTCTTGTATTATTGTGTTTAATTGAAATGACTTTAGCCTTTTATTATTGTGTGTTATTATGTTCCAATTAAATCATATCGTACTACCAATAATTTGAAATGAGAAAATGGGTTGTTTGTAAACCCGGGATAAAAAGTGAAATGTGAATTTTGTATATTTTTTATTAGCCAAGGGATATGAGTCAAACTCACTATTTTTGCATAATTTTTTTTATGTATTTTATATAAAAAAATTTAACTAAATATATCTTATAACTTTCATTTTTCTATTTATGGTTATTAGGTTAAGTCAAGTTTACCAACTCTACAAATTTGATATGATATAATAGAGATATAATATATGTTTGATAAAAGTAATTAAAATTTAGTTGAAAGTTAAAAAATTAAATAAAAATTGAAAGCTAGTTAGTAACTAAAAATTGTTAACTATTAAACTAATTTATTTAACAATAAGTATTTAATAAAATTATTTATTAAATTAATTAAAAATATTAAATGATAAAAATAGACATACTTATATAATATTTGTATATAAATTTTAATTTTATTTTATAAATATAAATATATTTTCAGTAATCATAATTTTATTTTTAGTTAATTTTGAACTCTCATTTTTCTTTAAGGATCAATTATTTTAATTACATTTTTATAATTTCAATTATTATATATTTATTTAATATTGTTCATTCTACTATTGATCTTATATATATATCGTAGCATATTTCTAACCAAATTTAAAATAAAATAAAACAACAAACTCTTATGTAAGCAGAAAAGAATAGAAGCAGACAAAAATATAAAATAATAAAATCCTACTTTATGTAAAAAAAAAGTAAAAATAAATTTAATAAATATTTTTAAGGACAAAAATATTAAAAATAAAATATAAAAAATTAAAAAATTATAGCGTTTTAAAGATACTACTTAAAATAATGTCTTAAAAATACCAGTTACAAATTATTAAAATATTTATTTTTACCATATATTACTAACATGGTTAAACAAATTTTTGAATTAATTAAAAAAAGTTAGAAATTAGTTGAAAATATCTGTCAATATACATATAATCATGTCTCTTAAACATAGATTAGAGTTAAATAAGTTTCTCACATAAGTTAAAATTAACTCATATGCATAGATTAATTTATAAAAATTTTCTAATTTAATATCTCCAATAACTAATTTTAATTTATATATAAACTAATTTATTTTATAAAATAAATTTATTTTATTTTATTTTTATCCTACAAATACTTATAAAAAATTATCAAAATAGAGTAAAAGTGATACTTGCAAGAGATTAATCTCTAAACATTAATTAGAAAATATATCTAATAAAAAAAACCACACAATACTAATTGGACTAGGGAGATATCCTCCAAGTTAAAATAAAACAGTTTCTCTAAAGTGTAAATTGTCTCCTTACCATTCAAACTTTAAACAAAGACAAACACAAAATTATGAAACTGCACCTGATTGGTAGTTACACCTGCAAATATCTCTTTCTCATTTTACAATAAACTTAAAAAAACACAAAATTCATTATCCTTCTCAGTTTAATTCATTATAATTAAGGAGCTTAGTGGTAATACAAATATAAACAGTATTTATCATATTTTAATGGATTGAAATATCTAGATATAGCATGCTATGCATCAGAGTGTGAATTCACACACACATATATATATATATATATATATAATAATAATCTATCCAAGCGAGTAGGATTAAAAAACCGGTTATTATTATGATCATTGTGTAGTTATTGTTTTTATTATAAGATGAAAAAGTCTCATTCACACATATACATGACCAAATCATGTTGATATCAATTAAAGAAGAGATAAGATGTAACCGATGGAAATTGCTTTTGTTTTTTCTTATATAAAGGAATCATATTTCAAGTCACTTTTAATATTAAAGTTTATTACAAAGTTCATCACCTTTAAAGTTATGAAGCGAGTTTAGGTATATGAGTAGGGCCACAAGGAAGTGTAGCCCATACTTATCACCAAGCGTCGGAGTAATCAAACTTCAAAGATCCTTTTCCCTTTATATCAGAAAAAACAAAACAAAAAAGGGTGGGGGACTGGGTAACGAGGCTTGTTAAACACAAATTCAAATAGTTTTGAATTCACTATTTCTAGATTCCATGGAATATCCATAATAAAGTGATGGATTCATTATTCATATTTCATGATCGGGATAAATATAGAATAATCTCCGCTAAACCAAATAAAGAAAAAAGAAACCATGAAATTTTGGGCACGTCATTCATGTCTCTTCTTGAATATGTTATATCATATATTTGAGTGTTACATAGTCCTCTTGGGCATGAGTAACAAAACAGTGAAAATAATCATTAATAAGCGAATGAGGACATAAACATAATGACAATTTTGATTGAAATTGAATAATATAGCAAATTTTAGATGGCATTACTGTCAGCATCAAAATGGACACAGCCTGGTCCCTTCCTGCCCCTGCCCAAAAGAAGCTAAAAAAGACACCAAGTTCGGAAAATCATGTGCTATTTTCTTTTTACCTTTTATTGGTCTAATGACTAATTTTATTTTATAAATATATAGTTGTGTTGGCCAACTCATCTGGTTAATTATGTGTTGGTTTATACCTCATAAAAATAAAAAAATAAAAATAAATGAGAAATGAAGTAAATTTTAGGAATATTTAATATAAAAAATAAAAAGAAACATTGAAGAGAAAATAAAAAGTAATTAATAATCAATTTTTTTATTGTTTAGAGTGAGAATTGATTTTTTTATGATATCCATTACTTTTTTATTATATACATGGTGTCCATAGGATACTAATAAAAATAGTCAATTATTTTGAGTGAGAGATATTGATACAGTTGAAGATTTTGTTAATTGGGTAATGAAACTAAAAGGTGTGAGATTCATAATTTTTTTTTCTATTTGTATATTATCATACAAGAGACATTTCTAATCTATCGTCTATTTCTTTTTTCTCTATTTCTATGTTAACAAATATACTGTGAAGGTGTTAAATAGAAAAATAAATAAATAAGATAAATGAAAATAAGAGAGAAATGTAGTTGATAAAAATAAGTGAGAAATATAGTAAATTTCAGGGGTATTTAATTTGAGAAAGATAGAAAAAAAAAAGAGAAAAAAAAATAATAGATAATAAATTTTTTTGTAATATACGTTTGTGGCTGTTTTAAATTTCAAAAAATATAAAAGAATGCCAACAGAACATTTTTTGTGAAACAATTTTTGACAATTTTTAGATAAATATTCACAAAACACAATATTTTATTTCTTTTATATTTTGTTTCACTTTATTAAAATACTCAATTTTATCTCTCTTTTTTTTTTCTACCAAACACACTCTAAATGTAAAAATAAATCCAAGATGTTATTACATCTAGAAGTGACAAAATGAGTGGTTCAGCTTGATATGACTTGATAGGTCAAGGAGAAAAAATTGGACTGGGTCCTAAAAAAATATAAAGGCCCAAAAGAAATTGTTTATTTTTAAGACTTCGTTATAGGATATACCTGTAGATGTTCTAATTCGAATATTATATTTATATTATATTAAATATTCTATTTCTTAAATTAAATCCAAATTTTATTTTATTATAATTGGGGAAGAAACAAACCCCAGCAAATAAATTAATTTGACTTTCTTTTTTTTTGTTTCTAAAGTAATTTGGCACTTAATTTTTTTTCTTAAAAATACTTAAATTTCTAAAGAAAAAAAATATTGAGTCAAATGAATCTAGTTTATTTCAAGCCAATTTTTATGGAGTTCAATCTAACCTAATTTTATCTGGACCAAATTTTTTTACAATAACCCATCAGGTTGCATGTCTATTTTGTCACATCTAACTACAGTTACCCTAATGCTATCATGTTTTGCATGTAAATTACTTTACATTTATTTTCTTATAAAAAAATAAAAATAAATAATAATAATAATAATAATAATAATATATTACCAAGTTTCCTCATACGAGAAAAAATTCTTTCTATTTCTTTTTCTTTTTCTATTTTTTATTATTAAACTTTTGAAAATATAATTAAAATAGAAATGATATGTATTTTGTGAAGTATGACATTTATCTTTTTAAAAGTTTAATAATAGAAAAAATGGAAAGAAAAACAAAATGAGAGGATGTTTTCTCTAGACATGTATTGGCTCCTTCCAATTTGGAGAGAGAGAAAACTGCAATTGACCAAGAAGTGAGAACGTGATGAGTGATGACCTTCACAACTAGTCACGCTTATCAAGGTTTGCCAGCATGGATCCCCGTCATTACTCGGTTCAAATTAATCACCAAGTGGGTCTCCATTGACTAGAGTATATTTCAAACTTTATCATTTTTCCAAGTAAAAAAATATAAATAAAAATCAATGAGACTTAAAATATCTAGGAGGTAGGTATTTTACCATGAATTGGTTGCACTTAGGTGTGGTACATGACTATTAATTATTAGGGCGCAAGGGTATGGTTGCCATTAAATTAAAATAAATTAGCACAGTACACGGCTCCGGTGACATAATCATCATAAAAAAAATTAACTGATTCAAATTTGAAACAATATCTCATGTACTATAAATGGGCGATTTATAACTCAACTGTACTCTACACCGTTAAAGGTGCAAGAATCTTCAAACAGAAAATTCAATTCTTCATCATCTTGGTCAACTAGAAAATTGGGGTATCAGAGATAAAAACAAGGGATAAACTAAGCCCATTAAAAAAATGAATGTGTGTACGGAGGAATTTCCCAGGATATAAAAATGTCATTTGACTTTAACTTAGATTAATTTAAAGATAAATGTATATAATAATGATACCAAAAATAAGTTTTGTTTATTTATTTTGCATGTTTTCAAAACATTGCAAGAAAAATAAAAAACTCATACAAAATCATATATATAAATTCCAACCAGTTTCAAACTGTTTGAGTTTGATACTAAGGAACAAGAACAAAGAAACCATGAGCAGCAGCAGTAAATGAGGAAAAATTTTGTTGCAAATGTTGAGGAACTTAAGCCTTAAGAAATGAGTGTGCTCAAGACATAACTGGTCGTGCCTCCCTCTAGGTCAAGCCGTCAAGGGCTGTCGCCTTAGATCCTCTCTTTCAAGCTTCAAAATTTTTCATATTTTAAAAAAATAATTTAAATTTAAATTATTAAGTAAAAACTTTTACTATTATATTATTTTCTGTTAATTTATAAATAAGACTATGTAATTTAAAATATAGATAGATAGATATCGTTTTAGATTATTTTAGAATTTTTATTACTCATTTAAAAAGCTATTAGAAAAAATATTTTACATTTGCTTTAAGTAAAAAAATGACATTAAAATAAATATAAAATTAATTTTTATAAAAATAATAGATCATTGGTATATGATGTAGATATTAATGTATTGATGATATGATGTGATGATATGACTTATTATTATTAAATAAAAATATTATATATATATTATTAGTAATAATAATATTATTGATAAACTAATACTAACAATAGTTTAGTATATTAATATATTATTGTTTTCATAATATTTTAAAATTATATAATTGTTGACCGATTTAAAGAACATATAATATTATATATATATATATATATATATATATATATATATATATATATATATATATATATAATTTTTTTATTCATGTATTAATGAATATATACTTACTACTACTATTTAACTTAAATAGGGACCGAAATTAAACCTATATTTACTTCTATGAAATAAATAATGTTTTATATATTATTAGTATTAATAATATTATTGATAACTTAATAATAATATTATTATTAGTATATTTATAGATAAACTAATAATTTAGTAAATATAATTAATATTTATTAATATATTTGCACAGACATATAAATATATTAGAAGAAGGTTAATTGGAAATACATTATATAAATTTAAATTTTAATGACTAGAATGTGTAAATTAGATGCTCAATATTTATATTATATATATTCAATTAATCTTCTTCTAATATATTTATATTTATTAAATTTATTTATTAATATAGTAATGATACTAATAATATTATCAATATTTTTATTAATATTAATATTATTGATAATATTGTTAATATTATTATTATTATTGATAGTATTGTTGATATTATTGAAAAAACTCCCGCCTTTCTCATTATCACAAGTTAATCTCTTTCGGTGAGCATCTCTCAATAGAGAGTATGAATATCCACAATTCAATTTGAATTGGATTCTAAACAAAAAAAAATCACTTGGTCTTATCATGGAAAATAAAATTCTATTCAAATTGAATATAATATCACACCTAAATTGATCCAATATAATCTTTAATACTGATTTGGATTAGATCCCTTTATTATTATTTTTTCTTTCGGGATAATACATGCTAAATTATAAAGTTTTTTTTTTCTTTATATAATATTCTAAATTATAAAGTTGAACAAGAGAAAAAAGAAAAATGTCACAAAACTTCTATTTCTCAATAGCAATATTATTGGAGCATACACATTCTATGCTTGCATGACAATCTTTTTGTGTTACTTGAAATCTGTAATTATTCAACAAAGGATGCACAACAAATACAGAGAAAATCAAGATAACAAATTTTTGAATAAATCATGTTACATATAGTATAATAAGTAGTGTGCAGTTTGATTTGCTTCAATCCAGATGGAAAATCTAAACAAACCATACACAAAAAAGTAAATAAGAAATCTAATTCCTAGCTATTTGAATTAATAATTCAATTTTTTTTACTAATTTATTAGTTTAGCAATTTAAAATGATTTGAATGGATATATGAACACTAAGCTAGTCTCTAGCACGAAGACCCCTAGAGTACAAAGACAAGTTAAATAGTTACACGAGGATAAAATACTTTGGGATTTAAGTCTATGTAATAATTTTTGTGTCTTGTTAATTAGTATCATGGAAAATTAATTAAAAATTTACTACTAGAAAATTTAAAATTTGTTACAAAATAATTTTGTGGTTAATTTTAAAATTAATAATTATTTTATAGTTAATTTCTAGTAAAAATAATTAGTTACAAAATTACTATAATATTGAATGATAGCATGAAATAAGTAACAAATTAGTTAAGAAAATAATTTTAATTAATTTGTAGTAAATTTTTTAAAATTTATAGTTATTTCTTAGCTAATGTGTAGTAATAAGAAGTATAAATGAATATAACTTCAATTTAACTAGAAAAAAAATAATATTTTAGTTAATTAATAGTTAATTAGTTAGGATTTAGCTACTAATTTAAATGGTAGCTAAAATTAGTAACAAAATCAAAAAATTCTTGTAGTGTAATAATTTTTTTTATGATTACGTTAGAGTTACGTAGAAATTGTTGAAAGTGCACTACTACACTTTCTAATATAAATTTTATTTTAATTTCTTAACTAATATCTTAAGCACACTGCTAAATACTTTTCATAATTTTTTTGTTAGGACTCTATTTGTCTCCTCAATGTGTCATTTACACCCTAACAAAGGGAATGTAGGTATCATCTTATAGTATATAAAAATTAACGAACAATAATAAAATCAGGAACTTACGAATAAAATTATAATTTTAGTAAAATGTGTAATTTTAACTTATTATTTTAAAATTTAATTATTATTATAGAAATTATTTTATTTTTATTTTAAGATTTATAAAAAAATGGAAGTGCAAAATAAATTCATATATATATATATATATATATATATATATATATATATATATATATATATATATATATATATATATATGTATATATATATTATAAATTGATATTATAAGTATATTTTGACAAATATTTTCAACTAGTTTCTACCTCCAATCATTAATTAGAAAGTTTGTTTCACCATATTATTAATATTCGGTAAATAAACTTATCTCAGTAACTTAACCTTTTGTTAGACACTAATTTAATAGTATGTTTGGACAAGTATTTTCAATTAGCTTCTACTTTTTATTATTAGCTGATTTCTTTTACCATAATATTAGTATTTGATAAACAAATTTATTTTAATAACTTGTAGTATTTCTGACATACTACTTAAAATAACATTTTTTAAGATGTTAGATTCTACCTTCTATCTTCTTATATTTTACTCTCAATTACTATTAAAACATTTATTAAATTATATTTTTATCATTGTTTACGTAAGATAAGATTTCATTATTCTTTTTATAAATTTATTTTATTTCTACAATTATGTTTTGGATATATTTTATATTATACTATTTCTTTTTACTATTATATTTTAAGATATTAAAAACGAAATAATATGCAATATTAACAAGCAACGGTGTTTAATAGTATGCAATGATAATACCACACTAATCAACATAATAAAAATATGGCATTTATATGTTATTTATTATTTCATTTTAAACTTGTTTGAGAATATTTTAGAATATAATATAATATAAACTTAATAGTAAAGTGCACAATATGAAAAAGTTATAGTAATCTTCAAATAAAAATTATAAGGGTTCAAAACTAATAAAAAAAACTTAAAATTACAATTATTCAAAAATAAATTTTTATTCATAAAATAAAATAAAAATATCTATAAAAATACCATATTAACATTATTTTTAATTTTATATTTGTTCGTTATTTTAATAAATAATTTCACCCCAATTATAATTCAATAACTAACTTAACAATTTTAAACTACTACTTATCAATTTTTAATTATCTTTTCAACTTCTTACATATATAGATATATATACGCGCGCGGAAGTTTATGACTGCAAACATATTTAGATTTGAGGCCATTAATTACATCTTCAATCAAAGAATTTTAAACTCAAACGCAAACACAATTAAAGTAATGTTTTTCATGAAAATCCAATAAAGAAGAAATAAACGCCTACAAATTTAAATTTAATTGTCATAAATAGACACAATACACCGACGATGACATCTATGAACCACCTTTACAAACACTACGGATCCATTTTCAAAGCCCATTACAATTATTTATAGAAAAAATATTTTATACGAAATTCACGGCCCAACACATAGGATGCACCCAAGCTGTGATTTTTGCAGCCAATAAAGCTAGGACTAGTCCATTAATCATCAAACAAACCCAAGCTTACATCTTTAAAAAACTAAAAATAGAATATATATCTTTCCATCAGTTATAAAAATAAAAAATAAAAAGAGTATTATATTTTTAATTTATTTTTTTATTGGCATAAAACCTGTATACAGAAACCGGTTTTGCATCTTAGTTATAATCTAGGCTCCACAGCATTAGAAGTGAGATATTAGTAAAATTTTTCAGTGATTTTTTAAAAACTTTTTGCACGCTTTAATAATACAATTATATGTAGTGAATTTAATTAAATATAGGCTTCTAATCAATTAACTAGAGTTCTCAAAGGTATGAAAGGCGAAGTAATCTTCTACTGTCCTTCTAATACACCTAAATAATGCTTAACGTATTTTTGCTTTTGCCTCAAGTTTAACAAAAAAAAAAAGTCAAATAAATACCCACAATTATAGCAAAGCAACTTCAAATAACTTAATCTTTTTTACGTTTTTTATGTGCATTTTGTAGTTTCAACGTGAAGCCAAATAGACTATAAGATATTAAAAAAACAAAATAAAATAATTTCATGAACATTAGAAGAAAATCTCCCCCGGTAAGACAAACAGTAATCTCAACTTGAAGATAACGGATCTTCAAGAGCCACTGGCATTTCCGTCAAGGGCACTCCTGCGTTTAGCGTCGTAAAGGAAAATCAGTTACAATTTTTATTTCTTTTACTAAAAAAAAAAATAAAATATCGATTACATATATTACTATTGGTAATATCTGTTGGAAATATTTATTTACTTTAGGATTCCTTAGTTCCGTCATACTAGATAATCAAGACTTTAAATAAGAATGTATAAATAAATAAATATATGGATTCATTTGTCGGAGATTATAACAAAATCCTCAGTGTCTTCAATCTGATTGAGAATCGTTGGTTCGTGATCTTCCTCAACCAAACCATCTTAATTCCTTTTGGGCACTTTCGCTTCTATTTTCTGATGGGGAAAACAGAGAATATATTTTTGTTTGGTGTATTGGGGACAATAACATTTCCTAATGTGTCAACCTACATATAGGGTTCCCATTATCCTCTAACGGGCCAACCTGGGTATTCACTAATTAAACCCATATCAAGCATTGTAGGAAGTCTTTTCCATTACTTAATTGGATTACTTAAGATTATAATCACTTTAAATAAATAACTGAAATAATTATATTTAAAATATAAAAATCACACATGATTAAAAGAAATTACAATTTTCTAACAATATCTTGTTATAAAAATATATTGCTATCAATAACATAAAAGCCACATGATTAAAAGAAATTATAATTTTTTAATAATATCTTATTATAAAAATATATTGCTATCAATAACATCTTATTATAAGAATATTATTAATATTTTTATGAATAATATTTATTATATTTTTAGTAATATTTAATAAATATAAAATATTATTAAAGATGTGTACGTGTTTGTTTTTCATCTAGTACAAAATCATAACAATAATTATTAATTATATTGAAGATCCACGTTAGGCAATTTAGCCATTTCAGGCCCTCCAAACCTTCGTATACAACTCTTAAAGCATACATATTAGAATGAATATTATATTATTCATTAGATCCCTGCCATCGGTCAACATAATAGATTCATCCAAATATTCTCCATGGTACAGCATTAGCCCAACATACATAATAATTTGTCTAAATTATAACATGATTCTTTTATCTTATCACAAAAAATTATTTTGATTAATTATTTATTAAAAATTTATTTTAGTTTTTTAATTCTTAAATTTGAGTTAACATTATCATTTAAAAAAATATTGTATTTTATTTCGGAACATAATTTTAAATTATTTTTTATTAATTCAAAACATAAAACTTATCTTCTTAAATTCATAAAAACTATAGAAATTATAAAAAAGATAAAAGTTGTGTGAAAAATAAGTCCTGAATAACAAAAAAAAATTAATTTTCATATCAAATTCATTTTTAGATATTCATGAAACTCATTTTTTGCATTATTTTTATCATGTTTATGACCTTAGTAGATTCAAACCTTAATTGAGTTCTAATTTTATGTAAATAAATATAATGAAATAAGTTTCACGTATCAAATCAATAAAAAATAATTTAAAATTATATTTTAAAATAAAAAACGATGATTTTTTTAGAAGAATATTATTGAATCAAAATTGAAAGTTAAAAGAATAAAATAAAATTTAAAAAATAAAAAAATAAAATAAAATTTTATCCTAAGATAAATGAACAAAGTCATAATTTAGCCTAACGATTAAAAAAAAATCATATCTAAATAATTTTTTTTTAACCACAAAGGCAACAAGGAATGTATATTGTGGAGGAAAGAGGATGTTATATATAACAATGCTATTATCTCGCAAACAAAATTTCCCTTTTCATCAACAATCTTTTTCCACCCATGAAGCATATTACAATGAAAACCCACTTTATCGGAATTATGTAAAGGGTGGTGGGTGGGAAATGAGTAAAGTTTGATACGAAGATTTGCTTTTAACCTGAAATTGTTTCGATTCATGTTTGGGAACAGTTTAATTTACCTTGTTAGTTTGATTTAATTTAAAATAATGATTATTTATTTATTTTATATAAAAATAAAATTAATAATTAATTAATTAAGAATAATTATATAAAAGTTTAATTATTTATTTATTCTTGATACTTTCATAATTTTATATTTGAGTACCTACAGTTAAAAATTACTTGTTTTAGTCTTTATATAAACACTTTCAATTACATTTTGTTCTCTATCATTTAATAAAATTCAGTATTGTTAATTATGGATGATGTCACATTTATATATGATGTGCTTTTATATTTTAGTTCAATTACTTGTGCTATTTTTATGTTTAGGTTCCTATACTTATAATTTTTATATTTTAGTCTTTATATAAGCATTTTTGTTATGTTTCAATCCATTTTCTTGCTACATCGTTTCAATTTTACTGCATACAAAATGCTTAAACATATACAATGTTAAGGAACCAAATGCTTGGAGATCAAACCCTTAGTATTTTAATCTTAATGCATTGAACACCTGGGATATTTGTGCCATTGCTATATAAACAATTTTGTATTGCTTAGTCTTTACTGTTAGTTGCAATGTAATTCCATTAGCTTTAAGTTCTCTAATATTACCATAAAATCAAAACTAGTTGTGTAAAACTGTAAATTTTTTTATGATAATTAAATTGTCAAAAGTTTGAAAACAAAAATACTTCCATCACACATTGTCATTAGAGGTAGTTTTTGGTCGTGCTGCGTGACAAAAGCAAATGACAAATTCCATCTTCCCAAGTATTTCATATACGATTAAAAAGATGTAGAAAGTGATTATCATTTGAAGTGCTCATACAAATAGTTACTTACATACTACCTGATCTTATCCAAGAAACGTGTTTAAACTATACAACCTCAAGATTCTTCAACTTAGAGTCAATGAGAATTAGTTGATGCAAGAGGATTTAGAAGAAGAACCCCCAAAAGGAGGAATGTGTTATAAGGAAAAAAAAAAAAAGAAAACAAATATGGAAGAGGGGAAGATGGTGGAGGAAGAAGATAAGGGAGAGGTACAACATGGACTAAACATAAAAAAATTGTTTGTATAAGGATTAAAACGTAAATATTGTGTAAGTATAAAACTAAAATGTAAAAATAGTACAAGAATTAGAACTAGTAAAACACAACACATGTAAACTCCATATCATCTATTATTAGTAATGTTAAATTATATTTAAGGACAGAGACCAAAATGTAATTGAAAGTGCTTGTATAGGGGCCAAAACATAAAAATTGTGCATGTATAAAGACTAAATAAGAAACTAAACACACACACACAGATATATATATATATATATATAAGACATAACATGTGAGAATGACTTCCTTAGGTAAGAATGATAATGATCAATCCCAACCCTTAGATTCAAATAGAAGACTAAGATTTACAAATCTATTCAAAAATTCCTTTAAGTGGTTGTGGTTCCATCAATGTCATTATCATTGTTGTCACATTGCCTTCTGTCGTTGTTGCTACTGTTGCCACCATCAATGATGACAACAATGGTGGTGACTATATTGAAAATTAAGATGACAACAATAACAATGTTGGTAATGGTAACAATGGAGGAGATGACAACAACGATGATAGTGATTGAAGCAATGATTATAGTATTATCACAATTACTAGTTAAATAAATTTTTAAGTAAGTCTTTTAATCTCAACATTTCATTTGAATTTAAAAGTTGAGATTTTCTCATTCTCATTTTCATCGAAGAAAATCATTTATGTAAGATACATTATATATATATATATATATATATATATATATATATATATATATATATATATATATAAAACTACTTCATGAACTAAACAATTTCAAGTATACATAACTAAAGTCAAGGATGGAGGCAGAGCTAAAATAAAAAGGGGAGTAACTATAATTTTTTCTCTCTAATATATATATATATATATTAGAGAGTGAGGGATGTGTAATAGTACCCATACTGGAGGTAACCTCTGTATTGGTGACTATGAAAGTTCCACCTAGAACTGACTGCCTTGAGGGTGACCATACTCTGGGATTCATTCCTGTCTGTGGTAACATCCCCTAGAAAGTCTATAGTTCTAGGAACCTAAAGTGAGATGTTTAGAAACCAAGCAGTGAGGAATCATGAATATCCAAAATAAAACCATTCGAAATAAAATCTTCCGAAATGAAATTAGCTGAAATGGAATTAGCCGAAGTGGAACCGATCGAATATAGATAGCCGAAATCAGAACGGCCGAAACTAAATAGACCGAAATCGCAATTGACAATCATACATTTCATGCATACAAAAACAAACGAGGTCACATGCATATAAGTCCAGTCACATTCTAAAATAATGCATACATGACATTCTTTTGCATTAATCTAAATCACGAAGAATTTCAGAAGATGGAAGTAGGAAATCAATTTCAAGCCAGACCATGGCGACATGTCCACGTTAAGCTACCAGATATGCAATCTCTTTGGTACTGGGGTCTTTCTTTAAAGGGTCAACGACGCAAAACTTTTGAAAAGAAATATGGTAATCTCATCAATATCCTAGATATCCAAGTACAACCAGTGGCGTTGAAAATGCTAGTCCAATATTACGATGTCTTTCTGCGGTGTTTTACTTTCAAAGACTTTCAGATAGCCCCTACTTTGGAAGAATACGAACGCCTTTTAGGACTTCCCCTGGAGACATCTCCATAGTATCTCTACAGAGGGCAGACCCCTTCTTGGAGCTCAATAGCGAAACTGCTGAGAGTAACAGAAACAAGACTAAGCAGAGAGAAGAAGATTCGAAATGGAATAGAAGGGATCTACAAACCCTATTTAGATGAGAGACTGTATCAGTTCAGACAAGACGAAGATTGGCCAACATTCATGGACGTATACGGATTGTTAATATATGAATTAGTTTTATTTCCACATGGAGATGATTACATAGGCTTGGTGGCCGCAGATGCATACCTGGCCAAGAGAGACAGAGGAGAAAACCCCACCATGGCATTATTGGCCAATACTTATTATACCCTAAACCACTGTTGCAAACGGAGAGGAGGATATCTTAGATGTTGTATCCCTTTATTATATCTATGGATGATAGCCCACTTATTCCATAGTAAAATTAAATCAGCATGTCCTATAGAAGATTTTAAATGGTGCTGTATTAAAATCATGTCGAAGGACCTTTGGGCTAAACATTTTGATCAAGTTACAGAAAGGACAATTCGCTGAATCCCATGTGGAACGAGAGAGAAGAAATCATTGTCAAATGTGGGGGATGTTTCACTTCTAGGAACTCTGGGAGCCATTAATTACAATCCTGAATTACTATCACGACAAGCTGGATATCCCGTGATCAAGGTCCCCCAAAAGGAAGACTCGAGTCCTTTTGTAATTCATGAACTGAAAACCCACGACGGAGAATTTCATAAGAAAATTAGACACACTTGGAGGAGTGTCATCAAAAAGGGAAAAGAATACGGAAGTAGGAGTTGTGGAGCCTCCACAGATTACAGAAACTGGTTGACAAGCCAAGTCAAGAAGAGTGAATCACCCCAACATCGGGATAGAGAAGTACAAACCTATGAAGCCCAAGAAACCATCCGAGTAAGAGAACTAGAAGAGGATCTAGCTCAAAAGGAGGTGGAGAGAAAATCCTTAAAAAGAAGGCTGGAAGAGACCGCAACTGCATTGGCATCCGCAGAACAAGAAATCTGTAGGGAACGCCAATTAAGTGACCAGGCAAAGGAAAGGGCTCGAGTTGAGGAGAAGAACAAGCTAAAAATAAGAAGTTGTCTAAGGGCAGCAGATCAGGAGATGTGTTTCCGGAGGCTACGGTGAAACCAAGCGACCCTGGAGAAAGAACAACTGAAAGAGGCTCTATCCGCCCTTAAAGGAAGAGAAACAGAGAGGGAAGCCCAACTTCTCCTTTTCCAAGAAAAAACCTGTCAATTAGAAAAAGAGTTAACAAAAGCCAGGTCCACCAAAGAGCAGTTGATAAATCAAAGACAAAGAACTGTCCTCGAATTAACCAAAGTTCGAGCAAAGGCAGAGAGTGATGAAGCATACTACCAGGCAACCATCAAAGAGTTAAGGAGTACTTCAGAGATGTGGAAGCGGAGATGCCAGGATATTGCCAATGAGGCGGAGGTCCAAGTACGGGCTGCCACTACAGAGACCTCGTTCTGGAAATATCGATATATCAAGCTAGCATGGCTAGCTAATCAAGCATTGACTGACATCCCGAGAAGTCTTCGTGCAGCATAAGGCATGGTCGATCCTACGAAAACCCCAAGAGAAGTCTCACAGTTTTTAGAACTTTGTAAGGGGTTATATGATGGTTTGAAGAAAATATTTGCCCCGCCGTAGAAATAGAGAAGCTGATGTCAAATAATGGACCCTGTTGTCCAATGAAATATTTTCTCTCTACTTAATGAAATGCTTTCCTATTCTATCTTTGAAACGATTCGTGATTAGATGACAATCATGCACACATATCATCCATTACTTGCATTCTAATCATGCATGCATTCATTATTCAAAAAAAAAGGAGCTAAAAAAAATATATACATATAATAATAGAAAAATCCAGGGAAAGAAGAATAATCGCACCTTACCACCGATATCGTACCAGATCTAACGCCAAAAACATGGAGGACATGATCGAGAGCCTAGAACAACAGAACCAAGAATTGAGATGGGAGAATCAAGAATTAAAAGGTGAAATGATGCAAAGCGAGAACAAATGAATAAATTATACGAATTGTTCACTCAGAAAACGATAGTTAATGCCATACCCGCACAAGGAACTCCTACTCACCCCCTGAGATATGCGCCCCAACCTTATGGGATGCCTTATGGAGAGAATACTAACACAGAAGACCAACAGGAATTTCAAAGACAAGAACAAGCCAAAAACTTTGGGGGGGGGCAAACACAAGGACAAAAGACGATCCCTAGAACAACTGTCTACTACCACCCGCCTCAAAACCCTAATATGATAGTAGCACCCCCTCCGGTCAGTAATGAAAAGCTCAGTTCCTTAGAAGAGCAAGTACGAGCCATAGAAGGTACAGGCAGTCATGGCTTAGATGCTACCGACAATCCCTAGAACAACTGTCTACTACCACCCGCCTCAAAACCCTAATATGACAGTAGCACCCCCTCCGATCAGTAATGAAAAGCTCAGTTCCTTAGAAGAACAAGTACGAGCCATAGAAGGTACAGGCAGTCATGGCTTAGATGCAATCGACAATCCCTAGAACAACTGTATACTACCACCCGCCTCAAAACCCTAATATGATAGTAGCACCCCCTCCGATCAGTAATGAAAAGCTCAGTTCCTTAGAAGAGCAAGTACGAGCCATAGAAGGTACAGGCAGTCATGGCTTAGATGCTACCGACCTTTGTCTGGTGTCAAACATAATACTTCCCGTTGACTTTAAGGTGCCAAAGTTTGAAAAGTACAAAGGTAGCTCCTGCCCTCGCGTCCATCTAGCCATGTATTGCCGAAAAATGACTTCCTTTATACACCAAGACAAGATTTTGGTCCATTGCTTCCAAGATAGCCTGACCGGGGCTGCCCTAAGCTGGTACGTTAATCTAGAAATGCACACGTAAAGACGTGGAGGGATTTAGCCGAGGCTTTTATCCGTCAATACAAGTACAATGAAGACATGGCCCCTGACCGCTCCCGACTACAAAACATGTCAAAAAAGGAATCAGAGGGATTTAAAGATTATGCACGGAGGTGGCGTGAATTAGCAGCGCAAGTGCAACCACCTCTATCTAAAAAAGAGATGGTTACAATGTTCATAGATACTCTCCCCTCACCTTTTTATAATAAAGCTGTAGGAAGTGTGGCAACAAATTTTGTAGACTTAGTCACCATCGGGGAAAGGATTTAGTCTGGCATTAAAAGAGAAAAGTTTCGTCAAGCCCCCAGCAACACTGGATTTGCCAAAAAAAACGACAGGATTCGAGAAGAAAAGAAGGGAAACTAACGCCATTTTGGTGCACCCTTCCAGTCAGAATAAAATCATACTGAGCAAATCAGAAGTCACAACTTCTGTGGACCCAACACCCACGCCCAATAGAGAAAACTCAACAAATACTACAAATAACCGTTTTGGTGGAAGGAACAGAGTTTCCACCCCCATTCACATGACATACACGACTTTGCTCCCCAAATTGTTGCAAAAAAATCTAATAACGGTTCTACCCTTGAAACCATTAGAACCCCCGTATCCTAGAAGCTACGACCCCAACGCAAAATGTGAGTATCACGCAGGGGCCATAGGGCATTCAACTAAAAGATGCTGGAGTTTCAAACATAAGGTCCAGGACTTGATAGATGCAGGATGGCTTGGATTCGAAGAGAATGAGCCAAATGTAAACACTAACCCCCTTCCTGCCCATGGAGGACAATCAATAAACGTCCTAAGCCATGAAATTCAAAGTCCTAAAAGAAAGGAAGCAAGTCTCATTGAGTCAGAAGAAGTAGCTGTGTTAGAGCAAACGGATAACCATCCGCAAAAACCTTTAATTATCTATTGTGATCTGATCTACCAACCCCCTGCACCATTGATTATCCAAATTCCAGCCAAGCCCGCCTACAAAGACAATCATGATGTGCCTTGGCAATATGATTGTTGCACAAAAGCGGCATCAGTAGAGCCTATAAATGACGATTCCACCAAAGAAGTCACCAACATAGCAGAAGCTGGAGGTATAACTCGAAGTGGTAGAATCTACTCCCCAGAAACTTTAAAGAAAAAGTGCCCAACCCCCGAGAATACCGTAGAAGCCTCAAAAGGAAAAGAGGCCGAAGAATTCCTGAAGCTTATCTGGTATAGTGAATACGAGTTGCTAGAGCAAATGAACAAAACTCCAGCATGTATCTCACTTCTCTCCTTGTTATTGAATTCAGAAGGCCATTGAAACCTGCTCTTAAAAGTACTGAAAGAGGCACATGTGGCCCAAGATATTACTATGGAGAAGTTCGGAGGAATGGTTAACAACCTCACCAGTAAAAGATATCTGACGTTCTCAGAAGAAGAAGTGGCAAAAGAAGGAAGAAGGCACAACCAACCTCTCCACATTTCAGTAAAGTGTGGAGAATATATGATTGCACGAGTCTTAATTGACAATAGATCTTCTCTTAATGTCCTGCCCAAGACTACCTTGGATAAATTATGTTCCATTGACTCTCAATTAAGAACTAACTCGGTGGTAGTTAGAGCATTTGATGGCTCTAAGTGGAAAGTCATAGGAGAGATCACTCTTCCTATTTATGTGGGCCCTACGATGTTTGATATTGTTTTCCAGGTCATGGATATCTACCTGGCTTATAGTTGTCTCTTAGGGAGACCTTGGATTCAAGTCGCAGGTGTCATCCCGTCTTCCTTCCACCAAAAAGTGAAATTCATCAAAAATCATCAATTGATTAGTGTGATGGGAGAAAAGGAGTTGGTGATCAGTACCCTTACGCCTGAGGAATATATTGAAGGAGAAGAGGAAGCTTTAGAAACATCCTTCCAGGCCCTAGAAATTGCCAATTCTAAAAACATAAGTTCTACCTCAACTACGGAAAAAATGGCAATCAAAGTGATGATTAAAGAAGGTTATCAACCAGGTAAGGGATTAGGACCCACTTGAGGGGAATTCCCACTCCAATCATGATATAAGAAAACAAGGGAAGAATCGGACTCGGTTACCAGGGGAACGATCAAGGAGAATACATAGGCTCACTCCCAAATCATTCTAGCTTAGACCAATATTTCGTTAGTGGGGGTGTTGCAATGATAAGAGACGAACCGGGAAGCTGGCAAGAGGAACTTCACAAGAGCAAAGAAGGATTGACCAACTGGACCGCCGAAGAACTCTCCAATGAGGATCTTTTCACAATGTAATCAATTTGTAAATGTCTTTTAAGACAGAATTTGATTAGTGGATTTTAGCATACATCATAAAGAGAGGGAATATAAGGTAGAATAGTAAAATTTCATTAGATAAAATTTTGATTACAAGTGGACATTTGAGACGTAAGTGGTTTGGCCTAATGTCGAAATTGGTAATGCTAATTACATGTCTGATTTCCTTAACCTTTCCTCGGCCTCAACTAGGCGTGAATGCTTTCATCATTGCCTGTGTGAAATTTTCAAGGGAAGAATTGCTTAACTGCATCTGCATTGATTGGATATTTGAGATCATGACCCTCGGCATCGGTCAAAATCAAAGCTCCACTTGAGAAGGCGTGTTTTACTATATATGGCCCTTCGTATTTAGGCATCCATTTTCCTCTTTGATCATTGGTGTTGGGCAATATCTTTTTGAGTACCATATCTCCCTCCTTGAAAATGTGTGGTCTTATCTTTTTATCAAAGGTTTTCTTGATTCTTTTATGATAAAGCTAACCATGACATAAGGCATTCAATCTTTTTTCATCAATCATATTCAACTAGTCGAGCCGTTGTTGGATCCATTCGGCTTCTTCTAGTTCAACTTCAGCCAAAACTCTCAAAGAGGGTATTTCAACCTCTATAGGAAGGACTGCTTCTGTACCATAGACTAAGGCGTAAGGAGTCACTCCTGTGGATGTTCGAACCGAGGTGCGGTAACCGTGTAGTGTGTAAGGTAGCATCTCATGCCAGTCTTTGTATGTCACCACCATCTTTTGTACTATTTTCTTGATATTTTTGTTGGCTGCTTCTATTGCCCCATTCATTTTGGGAATATAAGGTGTAGAATTGTGGTGTCGAATTTTAAATTGCTCACACAGCTCTGTCATCATTTTGTTATTTAAATTTGTACCATTATCTGTAATGATATGAGTTGGGAGACCGTATCGGCATATAATGTCTCTTTTGATGAACTTGACCACTACGTTACGCG
Organism: Mucuna pruriens; assembly: GCA_025330945.1. Classification (NCBI taxonomy): domain Eukaryota; kingdom Viridiplantae; phylum Streptophyta; class Magnoliopsida; order Fabales; family Fabaceae; genus Mucuna; species Mucuna pruriens. Next base: position 927,089 of record JAENHJ010000328.1, on the reverse strand, counting down.
TAACGACGGAGTAAGAAGTGGCTTCTACCCATTTGATAAAATAATCAATAGCCACTAAGATGAATCTGTGCCAATTGGAAGCTTTGGACTCAATGGGTCCGATCATATCTATACCCCACATGGAGAAGGGCCAGGGAGAAGTCAGGTTGGGTAAAGTAGAAGGAGCTACATTAATATGGTCGGCATGAATCTGGCATTTTATACATTTCCGCACATGCTGGTAACAATCTGATTCCAGCTTAGTCCAATAATATCCCGCTCGAAGTATTTTACGAGCTAAGGCGTGACCGTTGGCATGTGTACCAAAGGTTCCTTCATGAACTTCTTCTATGATTTTTTCTGCCTCTTGCTGATCTACACATCGGAGGAGCGTCATATCAGCGTTTCTTTTGTACAATGTGGTCCCACTTAGGAGATAACCTGTAGCTAGTCTCCTCAATGTTCTTTTGTTATTTTCTAAAGTTCTTTCTGGGTACTCGCCTTTTTCCAGATATCTTTTTATATCAAAATACCAAGGTTCCGGGTCTGTTTCTACTATGCCTTGACCCAGATATTGACAGTAGGCCACGTGAGATTGTTGTTGGACGTGGATAGTTATCTCTTGCCCTTCATTGACTTGCACCATGGCTGATAGAGTTGCTAGAGTGTCAGCCATTTTGTTTTCCTCACGAGGCACGTGATGGAAAGAAATTGCGTCAAATGCCCCCATTATCTCTTTCGCATGATCATGATATGGAATCAATTAAACATCCCGTGTTCCCCATTCTCCACGAAGCTGATAAATCACCAGAGCTGAATCTTCGTATACCTTGAGTCTTTTGGCTTGATGTTCTAGAGCCATTAGTAGTCCAATAATGCATGCTTCATATTCTGCCATGTTATTTGTGCAATCAAATCCTAATTTGGCTGAAAAAGGAAAGCACTGACCTTTTGGAGAATTCAGAACCACCCCAATTCCATTTCCCAATATATTGGATGCTTTGTCGAACCACATTGTCCATTCATTTTCATTTTGTGGTTCGATTTTTGCGGTTGCCGTAATATGTTCATTTGGAAATTCATGGTATAAGGGTTGTGGCTCTGTCAAGGGATGATAAGCTAGATGTTCAGCTAGGGAACTTCCTTTGATAACGCTGTGGTTTACATAGACGATGTCATATTCAGACAAGGCCATTTGCCATCGAGCTATCCGCCTTGTTTAGGCGGGTTTCTCAAGTATATATTTAATGAGATCGGTTTTGGCTACTAGCCTAGTAGTATGTGACAACATATATTGTTTGAGCCTCTTAGTTGCCCAGACTAATGCACAACAAGTTCGCTCCAGCACTGGGTATCTTTTCCTGCAATCTGTGAATTTTTTGCTAAGATAGTAAATGGCTCGTTCTTTCCCGGCTTCATCTTGTTGTCCCAACATGCAACCCATGGATTCATTGAGCACGGTTAGATAAAGAATTAAGGGTTTTCCTTGAACTGCTGGGACAAGGATTAGAGGATTTTCTAAGTACTGCTTTATTTTTTCAAAAGCTTTTTGGCATTCTGAGTCCCATTCATTTTTTTGTTTCTTCCGAAGCAGTTTGAAGATTGGACTGCATGTTTCTGTTAATTGAGAGATGAACCTAGCTATGAAATTTATTCATCCCAAAAAACCTCGAACTTCTGACTTAGTCTTAGGCACAAACATTTCTTTGATGGCTTTTATTTTATCTGGGTCTATCTCAATGCCTCTTTCATTTACTATGAAACCCAATAACTTCCCATTTTTTACACCGAAAGTGCATTTGGTCGGGTTGAGCCTCAATCGATATTTACGGAGTCTGGCAAACAATTTCCTTAAATCTTTCAAATGTTGTACCGGGGATGTGGACTTTGCGATCATGTCATCCACGCACACCTCGATTTCCTTATGCATCATATCATGAAATAGAGTCACCATTGCTCTTTGATATGTCGCCCCTGCATTTTTAAGCCCAAATGGCATTACTTTATAGCAAAAGGTTCCCCAGAAGGTGATGAATGTTGTTTTCTCCCTATCCTCTTCCGCCATTAGAATTTGATTGTACCCTAAAAAACTATCCATGAAAGAAAAGAAGGTGTGTCGTGTTGTATTGTCCACGAGTACGTCGATGTGGGGTAAGGGAAGATTATCTTTGGGGCTGGCACGGTTTAGGTCCCTATAATCGACACACATTCGCACTTTTCCATCTTTTTTGGGTATGGGCACTATGTTTGCCACCCATCGTGGGTAATTTGATACAGCCAAGAATCCCGCGTTCCATTGTTTCTCCACTTCTTCTTTAATTTTCAAAGCCACATCAGGTTTCATTCTTTGTAGCTGTTGACAGATAGGGGTTGCATTCGGGAGTAGGGGCAGTTTATGTTCCACAATCTCTCGGTTTAGACTCGGCATATCACGGTATGACCATGTGAATATGTCAAAATACTCTTTTAAGAGTTCTATGAGTTCAATTCTTAAATATGGGGGCATTTGCTTCCCCATTTTTACTTCTTTCTTTTCCTTCTCATCACCTATATTAACACTTTTGAATTCTTCAGACCAGGGTTGAAATTTTTGTTTCTCCCTTTCTATCCACTTTTCTATTTCCACCAAGGCTTTGATTTCAACACCATCATCCTTAATTGATTCCTCAGTCGGGCTAGGTTCTTCATTTATGGCGATAGCATTACCGTTTAGAGAGGGCTCACTATTTGTGCTGTTTTATTTTTGAAATGAATTTTATCTTAGAGTGGATTTATATGAAAAAGCGAGAAAAGAAGGAAAATAGAAAATGAAGAAGGAAACATATAAAGATGCATGTTTTTATTCCATTAATCAAATTCTGTCTTAAAAGACATTTACAAATTGATTACATTGTGAAAAGATCCTCATCGGAGAGTTCTTCGGCGGTCCAGTTGGTCAATCCTTCTTTGCTCTTGTGAAGTTCCTCTTGCCAGCTTCCCGGTTCGTCTCTTATCATTGCAACACCCCCACTAACGAAATATTGGTCTAAGCTGGATTGATTTGGGAGTGAGCCTATGTATTCTCCTTGATCGTTCCCCCGGTAACCGAGTCCGGTTCTTCCCTTGTTTTCTTGTATCATGATTGGAGTGGGAATTCCGCTCAAGTGGGGTCCTAATCCCTTACCTGGTTGATAACCTTCTTTAATCATCACTTTGATTGCCATTTTTTCCGTAGTTGAGGTAGAACTTATGTTTTCAGAATTGGCAATTTCCAGGGCCTGGAAGGATGTTTCTAAAGCTTCCTCTTCTCCTTCAATATATTCCTCAAGCGTAGGGGTACTGATCACCAACTCCTTTTCTCCTATCATACTAATCAATTGATGATTTGTGATGAATTTCACTTTCTGGTGGAGGGAAGACGGGACGACACCTGCGACGTGAATCCAAGGTCTCCCTAAGAGACAACTATAAGCCGGGTAGATATCCATGACCTAGTAAACAATATCAAACATCATGGGGCCCACATAAATAGGAAGAGTGATCTCTCCTATGACTTTTCGCTTAGAGCCATCAAATGCTCTAACTACCACCGAGTTAGTTCTTAATTGAGAGTCAGTGGAACAGAATTTATCCAAGGTAGTCTTGGGCAGGACATTAAGAGAAGAGCCATTGTCAATTAAGACTCGTGCAATCATATATTCTCCACACTTTACTGAAATGTGGAGAGGTTGGTTGTGCCTTCTTCCTTCTTTTGGCACTTCTTCTTCTGAGAACGTCAGACATCTTTTACTGGTGAGGTTGTTAACCATTCCGAACTTCTCCATAGTAATATCTTGGGCCACATGTGCCTCTTTCAGTACTTTTAAGAGCAGGTTTCAATGGCCTTCTAAATTCAATAACAAGGAGAGAAGTGAGATACGTGCTGGAGTTTTGTTCATTTGCTCTAGCAACTCGTATTCACTATACCGGATAAGCTTCAGGAATTCTTCGGCCTCTTTTCCTTTTGAGGCTTCTACGGTATTCTCGGGGGTTGGGCACTTTTTCTTTAAAATTTCTGGGGAGTAGATTCTACCACTTCGAGTTATACCTCCAGCTTCTGCTATGTTGGTGACTTCTTTGGCGGAATCATCATTTATAGGCTCTACTAATGCCGCTTTTGTGCAAGAATCATATTGCCAAGGCACAGCATGATCGTCTTTGTAGGCGGGCTTGGCTGGAATTTGGATAATCAATGGTGCAGGGGGTTGGTAGATCAGATCATAACGGATAATTAAAGGTTTTTGTGGATGGTTATCCGTTTTCTCTAACACAGCTACTTCTTCTGACTCAATGAGACTTGCTTCCTTTCTTTTAGGACTTTGAATTTCATGGCTTAGGATGTTTATTGATTGTCCTCCATGGGCAGGAAGGGGGTTAGTGTTTACATTTGGCTCATTCTCTTCGAATCCGAGCCATCCTGCATCTATCAAGTCCTAGACCTTATGTTTGAAACTTCAGCATCTTTCAGTTGAATGCCCTATGGCCCTTGCGTGATACTCACATTTTGCGTTGGGGTCGTAGCTTCTAGGGTACGGGGGTTCTAATAGTTTCAAGGGTAGAACCGCTATTAGATTTTTTTGCAACAATTTGAGGAGCAAAGCCGTGTATGTCATGTGAATGGGGGTGGAAACTCTGTTCCTTCCACCGAAACGGTTATTTGTAGTATTTGTTGAGTTTTCTCTATTGGGCGTGGGTGTTGGGTCCACATAAGTTGTGGCTTCTGATTTGCTCGGTATGATTTTATTCTGACTGGAAGGGTGCACCAAAATGGCGTTAGTTTCCCTTCTTTTCTTCTCGAATCCTGTTATTTTTTATGGCAAATCCAGTGTTACTGAGGTTTGAGCAAGCTTTCCTCTTTTAATGCTAGACTCAATCCTTTCCCCGACGGTGAATAAGTCTGCAAAATTTGTTGCCACACTTCCTACAGCTTTATCGTAAACAGGTGAGGGGAGAGTATCAATGAACATTGTAACCATCTCTTTTTCAGATAGAGGTGGCTGCACTTGCGCTGCTAATTCACGCCACCTCTGTGCATAATCTTTAAATCCCTCTGATTCCTTTTTTGACATGTTTTGTAGTCAGGGGCGGTCAGGGGCCATGTCTTCATTGTACTTGTATTGACGGATAAAAGCCTCGGCTAAATCCCTCCACGTCTTTTCGTGTGCACTTTCTAGATTAACGTACCAGCTTAGGGCAGCCCCGGTCAGGCTATCTTGGAAGAAATGGACCAGAATCTTGTCTTGGTGTATAAAGGAATCCATTTTTCGGCAATACATGGCTAGATGGACGCGAGGGCGGGAGCTACCTTTGTACTTTTCAAACTTTGGCACCTTAAAGTCAGCGGGAAGTATTATGTCTGGCACCAGACAAAGGTTGGTAGCATCTAAGCCATGACTTCTTGTACCTTCTATGGCTTGTACTTGCTCTTCTAAGGAACTGAGCTTTTCATTACTGACCGGAGGGGTGCTTCTTGTCATATTAGGGTTTTGAGGCGGGTGGTAGTATACAGTTGTTCTAGGGATTGTCGATTGCATCTAAGCCATGACTGCCTGTACCTTCTATGGCTCGTACTTGCTCTTCTAAGGAACTGAGCTTTTCATTACTGATCGGAGGGGGTGCTACTGTCATATTAGGGTTTTGAGGCGGGTGGTAGTAGACAGTTGTTCTAGGGATCGTCTTTTGTCCTTGTGTTTGCCCCCCCCCCCCCAAAGTTTTTGGCTTGTACTTGTCTTTGAAATTCCTGTTGGTCTTATGTGTTAGTATTCTCTCCAAGGCATCCCATAAGGTTAGGGCGCATATCCTAGGGGGTGAGTAGGAGTTCCTTGTGCGGGTACGGCATTAACTGTCGTTTTCTGAGTGAACAATTCGTATAATTTATTCATTTGTTCTCGCTTTGCATCATTTCACCTTTTAATTCTTGATTCTCCCATCTCAATTCTTGGTTCTGTTGTTCTAGACTCTCGATCATGTCCTCCATGTTTTTGGCGTTAGATCTGGTACGATATCGGTGGTAAGGTGCGATTATTCTTCTTTCCCTGGATTTTTCTATTATTATATGTATATATTTTTTTTTAGCTCCTTTTTTTTTGAATAATGAATGCATGCATGATTAGAATGCAAGTAATGGATGATATGTGTGCATGATTGTCATCTAATCACGAATCGTTTCAAAAATAGAATAGGAAAGCATTTCATTAAGTAGAGAGAAAATATTTCATTGGACAACAGGGTCCATTATTTGACATCAGCTTCTCTATTTCTACAGCGGGGCAAATATTTTCTTCAAACCATCATATAACCCCTTACAAAGTTCTAAAAACTGTGAGACTTCTCTTGGGGTTTTCGTAGGATCGACCATGCCTTATGCTGCACGAAGACTTCTCGGGATGTCAGTCAATGCTTGATTAGCTAGTCATGCTAGCTTGATATATCGATCTTTCCAGAACGAGGTCTCTGCAGTGGCAGCCCGTACTTGGACCTCCGCCTCATTGGCAATATCCTGGCATCTCCGCTTCCATATCTCTGAAGAACTCCTTAACTCTTTGATGGTTGCCTGGTAGTATGCTTCGTCACTCTCTGCCTTTGCTCGAACTTTGGTTAATTCGAGGACAGTTCTTTGTCTTTGATTTATCAACTGCTCTTTGGTGGACTTGGCTTTTGTTAACTCTTTTTCTAATTGACAGGTTTTTTCTTGGAAAAGGAGAAGTTGGGCTTCCCTCTCTGTTTCTCTTCCTTTAAGGGCGGATAGAGCCTCTTTCAGTTGTTCTTTCTCTAGGGTCGCTTGGTTTCACCGTAGCCTCCAGAAACACATCTCCTGATCTGCTGCCCTTAGACAACTTCTTATTTTTAGCTTGTTCTTCTCCTCAACTCGAGCCCTTTCCTTTGCCTGGTCACTTAATTGGCGTTCCCTACAGATTTCTTGTTCTGCGGATGCCAATGCAGTTGCGGTCTCTTCCAGCCTTCTTTTTAAGGATTTTCTCTCCACCTCCTTTTGAGCTAGATCCTCTTCTAGTTCTCTTACTCGGATGGTTTCTTGGGCTTCATAGGTTTGTACTTCTCTATCCCGATGTTGGGGTGATTCACTCTTCTTGACTTGGCTTGTCAACCAGTTTCTGTAATCTGTGGAGGCTCCACAACTCCTACTTCCGTATTCTTTTCCCTTTTTGATGACACTCCTCCAAGCGTGTCTAATTTTCTTATGAAATTCTCCATCGCGGGTTTTCAGTCCATGAATTACAAAAGGACTCAAGCCTTCCTTTGGGGGGACCTTGATCATGGGATATCCAGCTTGTTGTGATAGTAATTCAGGATTGTAATTAATGGCTCCCAGAGTTCCTAGAAGTGGAACATCCCCTACATTGACAATGATTTCTTCTCTCTCGTTCCACATGGGATACCAGCGAATTGTCCTTTCTGTAGCTTGATCAAAATGTTTAGCCCAAAGGTCCTTCGACATGATTTTAATACAGCACCATTTAAAATCTTCTATGGGACATGCTGATTTAATTTTACTATGGAATAAGTGGGCTGTCATCCATAGATATAATAAAGGGATACAATATCTAAGATATCCTCCTCTCCGTTCGCAACAGTGGTTTAGGGTATAATAAGTATTGGCCAATAATACCATGGTGGGGTTTTCTCCTCTGTCTCTCTTGGCCAGGTATGCATCTGCGGCCACCAAGTCTATGTAATCATCTCCATGTGGAAATAAAACTAATTCATATATTAACAATCCGTATACGTCCATGAATGCTGGCCAATCTTCGTCTTGTCTGAACTGATACAGTCTCTCATCTAAATAGGGTTTGTAGATCCCTTCTATTCCATTTCGAATCTTCTTCTCTCTGCTTAGTCTTGTTTCTGTTACTCTCAGTAGTTTCGCTTTTGAGCTCCAAGAAGGGGTCTGCCCTCTATAGAGATACTGTGGTGATGTCTCCAGGGGAAGTCCTAAAAGGCGTTCGATGATAAATATAACCAGTTTACGATCAGAGCCCTAGCGGGTTACCTAGCTTGTTTGGGGTCCTCGGGCTAGACTTTCTACAACAACATCCAGGCCTTGCTCTATTATCACGACATGGACTCGGGGACATTTTATTCAATGCCAAGGTGATGTATTTATGGGGGAAAAAGAGGTTTGACAGCTGACCGACGGAATAGCATTCATTCATAGGTATCCTTTATCTGGGTTATATATATAATGATATATTAAATGTCTAAAGGAAAGATATTCATATGCCTCTCCGGTTCCTAAGGCGTAACCACGCGATCTTTAGGTCATCCGGTGGCGTGATTGTAATTGGTGTTTTATACATGTCGGGACTGGTATGATTTAATTGAACCATTAACTCAGCTAAGACAAGTGAGGTATGGTTAGCATCATTGGCGATAAGGCATTTTTCTCGTGTTATAGCAAAAAAGGCCTGTGGGGTCAGTGAAAGCTTAAGTTCCTTTAATGTGGAAGGTCTTTCTCGGCAAGAGTGCCGTTATGGAGGTTTGTGGAAGTCATTCCAAGTGCTATGATGGGGAATAGATGGAGGAGGGCATTGATTGGGTAAACTGGAAAGCTGAAAGGTGCTGGCATCCTTACAGGATGAATCTGTATAGGCCCTTCCCTCCTATTCATTCAAAGTGGGCATAAATGAGTACTCATTTATAAGAGTACTCTTAGGTATACGCACTCAATGCCTATGAAATGAACAAAGCATACGACTCATCTAAGGCAGACGAGGCACGCAAACTGTTTGAATATTAAGCTTTTTTTATGGTTATGCCAGCGATGTATGGACCAAAGCTACCATTCCAAATGCATAAAAGACAGGACCCCGTCTCTTTGAGCTCTATTTTTCTGAATCAGTTGTTGATGAATGAGTAGTTTCTGACTTAATTGAAGAAATTGTTTTATTTAGAACGTAAATGATCTTCGTTTTATGCAAAAAGATGAGCTTCAAAAGACACGTTGGTCTGTCGCCTTCATAAGAGTAGAAATGATAGGTCAGTGCCCAGTTCTTTCATTCCCAAGTCAGCTAATGAAGGTTCGGCTCGCCTGTCTTTGAGTGTGCTTTTGCGGAACTATTCTATTCATCTATCCTGTTCTCCTCCGTTCCGTTCTGGCCCTGTCGTCACCTATTGAGAAAGCAGCCTCCGTTGCCTCTCGTTCTAGTTCTATTTTTGCTTTCCTTCATTGCCTTCACCCAGCCCTCCAAGTAGAGGAAGCGATCTTATTCATCAAATCTTGGGTTGGCCTTTGAGTTGCCTGATATCGACTATGATCTAGCTCTTCAATGCCATCCATGCTTTCAGTTTGGTTTTTTAGTAATCCAAACTGAAAAGTATATACTCTGATGGTTAGCAGCGAAAGGAATGGATTTAGTACAATTGATATCTTAGTTAAAAGATGGACAAAAGTTTCGTTCAGTATCAATTGATGAATTGGTTTGTCAAGTAGGAAAGAAAGTCAGACAATCCTTTTTCTTTTATAGAAGAGCAGCAGCTTTCTCTTCGAAGAAGTTGTTGCAAGTAGTTTGACCTATGGATTGTGTTCTGGTTTCAAATCTCAGAGACCCAGACCTCTCCCCGCGGTTGATCTACCTATACATATATATACAGAAGTTCTCGTTTCTTTCCCCTTCTGCCCAATCCGTACGCGTTTGGTGACTTACCCGCAGTTCGTACATACGCAATAATGAAGCGTCTCTACGAATGTTTCGTATCGTGTCAGACACGGAACCTTTCCTACAGCTACCAAACGATCCTTTTTACGTACGAGGGAGGACGACCGGTTGGACGGAGAGCCGGTTAGTTGGGTGGAGGGCCGACCGGTTGGACGAAGGGCCGGTCAGTTGGATGGGGGCCAGCCGGTCAGTTGGATGGAGGCCGGCCGGTTGGACGAAGAGCCGGTTAGTTGGATGGAGGACCGACCGGTTGGACGGAGGGCCGGTTAGTCAGCCGGCCGGTACACTCCACGTGGTTGGGATTCCGGTCATTTTACCGACCGGTACACAGCCCCTCAAGCTTTGTCCATAGGACGAAAGCTTGATTTTTCTTCCAAGCACGTGGAGTTCTGAGGGCCGACCGGCAGGCAGCCCCTTAGGTGCTGTTTGGAGGTGCAATGTGGACGACGTTTGGCTGGCTGAGGCCTCACAGCTATGAAGTTTCTTTTCGGTTTTTTCATGTGCCCTAGATGGTCTTAACTGACTCATCTCTGACCAGTATTAAAATATCTCGCCTGGGATCTATGCGCAAGTCTTATCTGCTTTCCAAGTCGAACCCTAGATCGACCGTGTTAGTTGTCCTTTTTTAGGACTTTATCCGAGGCGAGCCCCTGGCCGGCCGTATAGGTGGCGCTTACAGGACTTATCCGAGGTGAGTCCAGGGCCGACCGCATAGGTGGCGCTTACACGACCTATCCGAGGCAAGTCCATGGCCGACCGCATGGGTGGCGCTTACAGGACTTATCCGAGGCGAGTCCATGGTCAACTTTGTAGAGTTGCCATCTTTGGACATTATCCGAATCGAGCCCATGGTGGTAGCACTTATAGGACTTATCCGAGGCGAGTCCATGGTCAACTTTGTAGAGTTGCCATCTTTGGACATTATCCGAGTCAAGCCCATGGCCGTAGCACTTATAGGACTTATCCGAGGCAAGTCCATGGCCGACCGCATGGGTGGCGCTTACAGGACTTATCCGAGGCGAGTCCATGGTCAACTTTGTAGAGTTGCCATCTTTGGACATTATTCGAGTCGAGCCCATGGCCGTAGCACTTATAGGACTTATCCGAGGCGAGTCCATGGTCAAATTTGTAGAGTTGCCATCTTTGGACATTATCCGAGTTGAGCCCATGGCCGTAGCACTTATAGGACTTATCCGAGGCGAGTCCATGGTCAACTTTGTAGAGTTGCCATCTTTGGACATTATCCGAGTCGAGCCCATGGCCGTAGCACTTATAGGACTTATCCAAGGCGAGTCCATGGTCAACTTTGTAGAGTTGCCATCTTTGGACATTATCCGAGTCAAGCCCATGGCCGTAGCACTTATAGGACTTATCCGAGGCAAGTCCATGGCCGACCGCATGGGTGGCGCTTACAGGACTTATCCGAGGCGAGTCCATGGTCAACTTTGTAGAGTTGCCATCTTTGGACATTATTCGAGTCGAGCCCATGGCCGTAGCACTTATAGGACTTATCCGAGGCGAGTCCATGGTCAAATTTGTAGAGTTGCCATCTTTGGACATTATCCGAGTTGAGCCCATGGCCGTAGCACTTATAGGACTTATCTGAGGCGAGTCCATGATCAACTTTGTAGAGTTGCCATCTTTGGACATTATCCGAGTCGAGCCCATGGCCGTAGCACTTATAGGACTTATCTGAGGCGAATCCATGGCCGACCGCATAGGTGGCGCTTACAGGACTTATCCGAGGCGAATGCAAGGCCGACCGCATAGGTGGCGCTTACAGGACTTATCCGAGGCGAATCCAGGGCCGACCGCATAGGTGGCGCTTACAGGACTTTATCCGAGGCGAATCCATGGCCGACCGTATAGGTGGCACTTACAGGACTTTATCCGAGGCGAATCCATGGCCGACCGTATAGGTGGCACTTACAGGACTTTATCCGAGTCGAGGCCAATTTTGGACTTTATTCGAGTCGAGCCTAGTTTTGCACTTTATCCGAGTCGAGCCCAATTTTGGACTTTATCTTTATGCCCGGAGAGGACCTTTCTTGGCCACCCTTCTAAGGTCTTGTCTTCATATGCTCTCAAGCTTTGTTCGAGGAGTCGAAATCCTTTTTGGGTACCTGCATATGGATTGTGGCCCTGCATATTTCAAGATAGAAAAATACTTACTGATGATTTCGAGATTCCTCCCATTATGGGTAGGTCGACAGAGGATGTGTGGTTGTTAAATGATGGAGGAATTTCCCCAAAGAGATTATTATAAGATAAATCTAATGATTCCAAGTTCGCCATCTTTGAAATAGTGCTAGGAATGGTACCAGTGATGTTGTTCCTGCTTAAATCTAAGACATGCAGTGCTTTCAATTGACCAATTTCAGGCCATATATTTCCACTTAATATGTCATTGCTCAAGTAAATTGAAGGAGGGAAACTTGAGGCCTGGTTGTATTGCAGCCTACTTGCACTTGTGTTTCTCCCAACAGGAATGAATGCAAAAGTAGCAAGATTTGCTCTACTACCGTTTCGGCACATGAGGCCCTTCAACTCTGTCAAACTTTTTGGTATTTCTCCGGCAAGAGAATTATTTGAGAAATCCAAGTAGAACAAATTGTCCATCTTACCAATCCAAGAAGGAATACTACCATTCAAATGGTTCCGAGATAAATCAAGGATTGCCAACTTCGTGCAATTTGATAACCAAGAAGGAATATGGCCTTTAAGACCACAATTTCCAAGTGCTAAAATCATAAGGCTCCCGAATCCTACCATCGCATTTTCTGAAATTTCCTCAGCATGGAAATTCTTAGTGAGGATAAGGGTGGTGAGATTTCTGCACTGTTAATTGCTTGCTTAACTGGCCAGATAAATTGTTGGCAGAGACCGAGAGTTCCTCCAAGGCTGACATTGAATACAAGGAATCTGGAAGAGGGCCATAAAATGAATTGGAATCCAAATGCAACTGTTGGAGATATGTAGTGCAGTTGTCCACGCCTTCAATGTGAAGATCCTTGGAAGAGCTGCAAATTTGTGGGTTGAATCTGCCGGTGAATGAATTGTTACTCATGTCGAGAGCAAGGAGATGTGGGAATTCCCCAAAAGGGAAGAGAACTCCAGGAAGTGAATTGCTAGAGATACTCAACACTTGAATGGATTGCAAACCAGAGAGAACTCCAGCAACAGGTCCAGACAGCATATTATGGCTCACATCAAGGAACTTCAACTGCTTCAACTGAGAGAACTCTTCAGGCAATTCACCCTTAAGGTTATTGAATGAAAGATTCAGCACAATAAGCTGATCTAGCTGTGCCAAAGAGGGTAAAATTGTTCCACTGAGACCCATTTCAGGCAGGATCAACTTGGTCACTCTACTAGCAACTGTTCCACCACCACCAGTTACATTATCACAAACAACTCCAAGCCAGTTGTAGCATACAGTGTTATTGGACCATGCTGTGATGATAAAGCCGCTCTAGCAATTTGTTGGCTATATCTTGCCAAGCAGAATAAGGCATTGAATTTTGTGACTTTGATGATATATGTAAGGCTTCTGATATAAGATCCATAGCATTTCTTCTCTGTGAAATGTTTTCAGAAGCAAGGCGCTTTAGAACTTCCATAAGGCATTGATCATCTTTGCTCATTGGGCAGTATTCTGCTATCAGCATAACAACAGCTCTAGCTGTACCATTCTGTTCATCTAGAAGGTGAAGCAGAAAAGGTATCACAGCCTTTGCCTTACCACTGTCAGTAAGTGCATCTTCTTGTGTGTAACCTGGCCTCAGAATGATAGCCTTAAATATTGAAAAAACCCCAACTATCACATCTTCATCAGTGCAATTAAACTGTGGTATTAGCATGCATGAGATATTCATTCCAAATTCTGATAGTGTGCTTTCAAATCTCTTGCTGTCTAGACATCCCTAAGAGTGCCAAGGATCAGATTTCCAAAGGTGGCTACTACATCACTCTGCGTCTACCTACTGCTCATGCTCCCTGGTTCACCAAAGCCACCCTCTAAAGGTTTGTTAGATTTATAAGCACTCCAGAAGTTCTAGAGATATTTGTGACAATAGAGAAGGGGATTGTGCAGATTGAAGGGTCGATTCAGTCAAGTGAGAGGAGCAATTTGGTGGCAGAAGCAGAAGATGGACATGTCAAAAGATCAACAACTTCCTCTAAGCTGAAAGATGAGCTGGCTGGATCCAATCAAGATGGATATGAAGAAAACTCCAGGGTTCGCCTTCAACGTGTTCTAGATAATCGTAAAGTTATGCTTTACAAAGAACAAGCAATGGCCTATGCCCGTGCTTTAGCTGCAGGATATTACCCAGAATCTGTGGATGATCTTATATGTTTTGCTGATGCATTTGGAGCTTCGCGTTTAAGGGAAGCATACATAAGTTTCTTAGAGCTGTGCAAGCAAAAGAATGAAGATAAACTATGGATGGATGAGATAGCAGCCATGCAGGTTTCTCAGCCCGAATTGCCATACCTGAGGACATCTGGAATCATACTTGCCGGCGAAAATGATACAAGCAGTAAACTAAATGGTATAATTGATGCCTCAATTTCTGAGTCAACATCAAGTCATGCAAGTTTGGACATAGGCCAAGATTATGGTTTGCCAACATTAGGTCAAATGCCATCAACAGATGGAAGAGCTCAAATACCAATGTCCTGGCCAAACCATCTTCCTTAGTACATTCACAACTTTCAGGGTCATGCATTTCAACAAATGCCCCCGTACCAAAGGTACTTCTATCCTGGTATGCAGGTTCCTTCTTCGTATTATCCAGGGAATATGCAATGGCCTCCAAATGTAGAAGACTCTCATATTGTTCATAACCGAGACAAGGATTTTCATAAATCATTGTATAAGAAGAAGAAGAAACATTCTCAAGTATTGGAGCAGTCTGAAGAAGATAGCTCAACAGCATCCTCTGACTCTAGTTATGAGAGTAATTCAGATGACCTTTCAAGGCAAGGTAAAAAACACTCTTCAACAGAACATCTGCACAAAAAGAAGCATGGAAAGAAGTCCTCAAGGACACGAGAGTGACTGCGTTTGGACGAGAATCACAATTGCACATCCGCCTAAACACATCCAAAGCTTCACAGCCTTGCCCTCTCTGAGCATACCCTGTGATAACAGCAGTCCAAGTCACAACATCTAACTCAATATTTTCCTCCCGCATCCTCTCAAACAAAGAAAGAGCATGTACCATATATTTTTAAAAAAATGATAACATTTTAGCAAAATACTGCCTATCTTTCCAAAGCTAATAAAGGAACCGGATTTTATCTTTGAATGTTTTCTTTGGGGCCTCTCAAGCTGATATGATTTCCCTCGTTAATCACCATTTCGGTTTAGAAATTAACAGGAAGTACCTCTATCACTCTGTTAGATTAGATATTCAGAATTGCTCCCCGCTTTTTACTTTTCTACGGCTAAAGTTCTAAATTCATATATGTACCTTGAGCTAATAATATATTATCTCATACAAACAGGGATAGATAGATAATTAAAGAATTAAAGAAAACTTCCCTCGGATGGTACCGCATTGAACTGAAGGATTTGCCCGTAGACACCACACAAGACCTGACTCCACTATTCCTCTCATTGTTGCGGGAACAGAGACTTCTAAACGCACCCCTTCACTTAGGATCTACGGGCGCTTTAAGCCTTTCTATAACGCTGCTTGGGGGAGCGGCATTGTGAAGCTTTTCCTACGCGATGGCTCTGTGACGGCGTAGCATAGGCAGATCTGCGAGCAGTGGCTTCACGAAGATATGGACGACTCACGTCGTCCACCTCGAAACCTCTCCTCTCTTCCCAGTGGTTATCGGGAGTCATTTTACCTGCCCCACGGTGGGCGCCAATGTTCTGGTTTCAAATCTCAGAGACCCAGACCTCTCCCCGCGGTTGATCTACCTATACATATATATACAGAAGTTCTCGTTTCTTTCCCCTTCTGCCCAATCCGTACGCGTTTGGTGACTTACCCGCAGTTCGTACATACGCAATAGTGAAGCGTCTCTGCGAACGTTTCATATCGTGTCAGACACGGAACCTTTCCTACAGCTACCAAACGATCTTTTTTACGTACGAGGGAGGACAGCCGGTTGGACGGAGAGCCGGTTAGTTGGGTGGAGGGCCGACCGGTTGGACGGAGGGTCGGTCAGTTGGATGGGGGCCGGCCGGTCAGTTGGATGGAGGCCGGCCAGTTGGACGGAGAGCCGGTTAGTTGGATGGAGGACCGACCGGTTGGACGGAGGGCCGGTCAATCAGCCGGCCGGTACACTCCACGTGGTTGGGATTCCGGTCATTTTACCGACCGGTACAGATTGGATTTCCTCTTCTGAAAGCTAGTGAGTTAGGGATGGCTGTTAGTCAGCTAGGCTTTGAAGCAGTTGGCTTGTAAGCCAGTCTGATTGCCTTTTCACTTTCCTCCTCTTTTTCTTTTTAGTTCATTCATTATTACCGAATATGCCAGCTAGCGGAATAGCTATTCTAAGATGAGATGAAGCTACAACTTTTACTGTAAAATAGATATCTCTTTGCTCTTCAGCCAGGAAGTCCGAATGCAAGTAAGTTGTAGGACAGGTCAGTCACCAGTAGTTCTAGTTTTGTTGAGACCTTCCTTCTCGGGGATTCAAATAGATAGTCTTTTTAAAACATCAAACATGAAAGATGAATATCCTCCTTCGATTCTAAGCCAATTCCATTCTATTTGCCGGCGTTCAGTTAAACTAGAGGACAACCTTTCCTTTACGCTAAGAATGGGGCATTTAGCCTATTGTATTGAATCCGCTGCAGTCTCCGTGGGAGTAGCACGTTTTTGATCAGGAACTGCATATAAGCTAACAGAATCCGATCTTTAGCATCCTAGCAACATCCTATCGTTCCTCAGCCTTCTTACTATACCAGCCTAGTTGATATCTATTAACATATAGAAATCCATAGTCTATTTTTTTATTTTCCTTCCTGAATGCGGACAAGTCATAGGGGAATACATTATAACATGACTTAGCTTTCAGCTATCCGATTGACCAAGACTTGCATTCTCGACATCAGATACGTGGATAGCCTGATCTAGATAGGGAGACAGGCACTGCTAGGCGCTCATGCCTACTTTGAAAGAGGATAGCTAAGCAAAGCTGGCAGGTAATAGGAAAGGAGGCATTCTAAGCTTTGAGGGCAAGCCATACTAGTTTGATCCCCCTTCCCTTCTTCGAGCATAGCATGAAGCTACCGACGTCAGACATCAAGAACAAGGTACGTCAGTCACTGTCCTGTTAAGGAGTTAAACCACTCGACTTACAGGAGAGGGCAGGTACGTGTAGTCACTCATAGCTGGCTATATGAGTGAGTACTCCCACTCTTGATTGACTATAAAGGCTATCGAATCTGAGAAAGAAGTAGTAGTTCTTACTAGACTTACGCTATGACGGCTAAGAAAGTCGCGTTTAACGAGTCATACGTAATTAGCTACATTCTGGCGAGAACGGGCGTTATAAAATAAAGCCAATTATCAGCCTTAGAATCCAAGAATTATGGTAATTTACCATATCCAGGATAGACCGAGAGCATCATACAACTATATGAGTAAGTACGTACCTACATTGACTACGTGAAAGCAATAAGACTCTTAATCGCTCGTATCCCATACCCATGGGCTACTTCACTGGTACAGTAGATAGTTAAGAAAGAGAGCTTAAGGTGCTAACATCTAATCTCTTCTATGTAAGGTAAAGGCGTTAGCTCCCCTCGCTTCGCTCGACTTGCTTCGTTTCTTTAGCAGCTACGGCTAATAGAGAAGAGCTCGCTCGTGAAGTCTCATAGCCAGATCCCTCTCCTTTCACTCGAGTAACTTTTATCCTTATGCCCTTACACGAGACGCAGATAGCGAGCAGACAGCTAGGTTCTTACTGAGAAAACCACCTTTCTTTCTTCATATGGAAGATGATTCTCCACATGAGGACAATAAAACGCATTAGAAGGCCATATAGAGCCAAATATAATAGAAATTTTATATTATCGGGCAGAAAAAGGACCGGGGTTTCGCTCTTTGAAGCAGATGTTGAAGGAAGCCTGACTTTCCTCAAAAATCCATTAAAAGAGATAGCCGATCGCATCTCTCTTTCTATTGATTGTAATTCAAAGTCAAGGTTCTATGCTTGTTCACTAGAATAAGGGAAAATGACTAGCTATCTGAAAGTCTTTGAAAGTAAAACACCTCAGAAAGACATTGTAATATTGGACTAGCATTTCCAACGCCACTGGTTGTACTTAGATATCTAGGATATTGATGAGATTACCATATTTCTTTTCAAAAGTTCTGCGTCGTTGACCCTTTATAGAAAGACCCCAGTACCAAAGAGATTGCATATCTGGTAGCTTAACGTGGACATGTCGCTATGGTCTAGCTTGAAATTGATTTCCTACTTCAATCTTCTGAAATTCTTCGTGATTTAGATTAATGCAAAAGAATGTCATATATGCATTATTTTAGAATGTGACTGGACTAATATGCATGTGACCTCGTTTTTTTTTTGTATGCATGAAATGTATGATTGGCAATTGCGATTTCGGTCTATTTAGTTTCGACCATTCTGATTTCGGCTATCTATATTCGACCGGTTCTACTTCGGCTAATTCCATTTCGGCTAATTTCATTTCGGCTGATTTCATTTCAGAAGATTTTATTTCGAATGGTTTTATTTCGAATATTCATGATTCCTCACTGTTTGGTTTCTAGACATCTCACTTTAGGTTCCTAGAACTATAGACTTTCTAGGGGACGTTACCACAGACAAGAATGAATCCCAGAGTATGGTCACACTCAAGGCAGTCAGTTCTAAGGGTTTAGACCGAAATGAGTTCGATCTTAAGTGATGGAGAGTCAGGGAGTGATTTTTTGGGATTGGGCCGAAATGAATTCGGTTGGGTGAATAATTAGGGTGTGATTGTAAAGTATTGGGCTAAAATTAATTTTGCTTTTGATCAGGTCGAAGTGAATTCGGCCCTAATGGAACTGACATGAATTCGGCTTTGTTTATACAAAAGGGGAAGATCATTTTTTAGTTTACAAAGATAGGATGAGTTCAGCCTCGTGAAGAGGCCTACGATGGTATGGATGGGAATGATTTATGTATACCAGAATGGAATCAAAATTAGCCTAGAAAACGATGAAGTCATTCATTACTTACTTGGATTCTGAAAATACTTGATCTCTTTCCTGCGACGACTCGTACTTCTTCCTTCTAATTTTACTACTCTTGGGTGGTCTGCCTCGTTTCTTTTGTATTGCAGCCAGTTTCTATGTTTTCCTGATTTTTCTTTTCTTTTCTCCTTTTTTCACCCCAAAGAATCCTCTCCTCGCTCTCGTATCTGAAGGCTTTATATAGGCTTCAGAATCGATTATGGAAGTTTCTGTTTTCCACAATCAACGAGGAAGTTACTGGGAGTTACCAAGTATCCGACAGTCAACTTCCCACAGCGGTTGCAGCAGTTGACCCTTGTCTTCCGCGGCGGTTAAACGATTTTTGAAGCCTTTATAGGAAGTCGTGTAGGTGGTGAATAAACTAGTGTTAGGTAAGGGGGCGAGGGATACCCATCCAACTTTCTTCCCTACCCGAATGGTATAATGATTCAAGAAAACTGAGGCTAAAGGAGTCACCATCAGTGCCTGGCATACTACTTTGAAAGCTTGTAAAGCAACCCACCCGTTGGGATGGAGCTGTGAAGGTGCTATTCCTATCATTCTTAACACCCCAGCGGTAAAATGATCTAAAGGGAAAGATACTTCTAAGTCTAAAAGAGTGGTCTCATACATGTATATAAAATCGCTCTCTCCCTCCCTAGGTACGTGACACACTCGCTCCAATGGGGAACAGTGTGTCAGAGCAAATTGAGACGCTTGTGACCCATGAACCCATTCCTCTTGCTGGGACAAAGATTCCACCTCAAAATCAGTCAAGTTGGAGTGGTAGGATAACACATCCTCATGAACCCACTCAAAATGCTCCTCCAACCCCGTGGAGGTAGAAGACCTAGAAACAACCCCCTCAGCCATGGTCACAGGAGTAGCCGCTATAGCACCAGAATTTGACCACGAGGATGAAAGAGAAGAAAAAGAGGAAGAACTCTTGGAAATACGTGACATTTTGATAACAGATGTAACGATTCCTAGAAATATCGAAGGACGCAAGAAGAAGAAGAAGAAAATTTGAAGGAAAATCACGAAAACCAGTAAAGTGAATCTCCTGAGGAAAAAACCCTATATACGCCACCAGATTAAATGCGCCCCGAAAAACGGAAAGACACATTAATATAGCTCAGGTAACAAAGCGTCACATTGGAAACGAAAAGTTATACGATTCAAATTTTAAAAACACCTACACGTGGCGTCAACGCCACGTATACCTTATCAACGCCACGTCATTCGTGTCAGTGCCACGTCAGTGCCATGTCATTGCATCCGAATCAAAGTCGTTTTGGTCAATACCGAATCCATATCGGTTCAGTTGGGCCGACATGATCTCGACGAATCCATACTGGTTCAGTTGGGCCGACAAGATCTCGACGAATCCATATCGGCTCATGTGGGTCGACATAATCTCGACGAATCCCGAGATCATCTCGGCATCATAGAGGAAGGGTCCACAAGAAGATCCATGAAATCACAAATTAGGCCCAGTGGATAACCCAATATTAATCAAACACTAGGACGCCAAGATAGCCCAATACCAGCTAGACCTAAAATTCCTAGTAAATATTTTTCCGACGTATTTTATTCAAATTTGGACTCCCATTGGACAGTCCAATACCCCTTTCGACAATCATAGGTACCTAGAGGAAAGCCCATTGACTTTTAAACTTGGACTCCCATTGGACAGTCCAATAATACCCCTTTCGACAATCATGGGTACCTAGAGGAAAACCCATTAACTTTTAAACTTGGACTCCCATTGGACAGTCCAATATTCCTCTTCAACAATCATGGGTACCTAAAGGAAAGCCCATTGACTTTCAAACTTGGACTCCCATTGGATGGTCCAATACCTCTTTGACAACCTTAGAGAAAATCTAGTCCAAAAATAAATGAGAATCTTTATTCATGCTCACTATGGGAGAGCTAAGGCCTCCCTAAAGTGAGACATGAATAAAGAGGGGGCAACTGTCATACCCCAAAATAGTCTGGGCCCAAAACCTTGTGACCCATCTCAAACAAGCATTATTGAAATCAGATCACAGCCCAAACTGAATCAGTCTCAGCTCAATCAACCTGTTTTGGGCCTGAATTTACCTTAAACTGTCCAGGACAAAATCAACCACCGCGGAAGACAAGGGTCAACTGCTGCAACCGCTTTGGGAAGTTGACTGTCAGATACTTGGTAACTCCCAGTAACTTCCCCGTTGATTGCGGAAAACAGAAACTTCCATAACCGATTTTGAAGCCTATATAAAGCCTTCAAATACGAGAGTGAGGAGAGGATTCTTCAGGGTGAAAAAAGGAGAAAAGAAAAGAAAAATCAGGAAAACATAGAAACTGGCTGCAATACAAAAGAAATGAGGCAGACCACCCAAGAGTAGTAAAATTAGAAGGAAGAAGTACGAGTCGTCGTAGGAAAGAGATCAAGTATTTTCAGAATCCAGGTAAGTAACGAATGACTTCATCGTTTTCTAGGCTAATTATGATTCCATTCTGGTATACATAAATCATTCCCATCCATACCATCTTAGACCTCTTCACGAAGCTGAACTCATCCTGTCTTTGTAAACTAAAAAATGGTCTTCCCCTTTTGTATAAACAAAGCCGAATTCATGTCAGTTCCATTAGGGCCGAATTCACTTCGGCCTAATCAAAAGCCGAATTCATTTCGGCCCAATACTTTACAATCACCCCCTGATTATTCACCCAGTCGAATTCATTTCAGTCCAATCCCAAAAAATCACTCCCTGACTCTCCATCACTTAAGATCGAATTCATTTCGGTCTAAACCCCTAGAACCGATACTGACTAGTGTCATCCCTCCCTAACCAATGATCAAACTAGAACTATGTTGACTTTGACTCCTCTAAAGCCGAGGTACGTAGGCACAGGAGACACCCTCTTATCAAGTCATAAAATCAAAACAAAAATAATTTACCCCTACCGTTGACCATCCTTGATCTTCACTGAACCCAAACTTAAGCATTATCCTCCCAACCTCACTGCTAACCTAAGGTAACTGTCATGTGATAGGCATGTTGGGACACCCTGTGCTCCCAATGTGTAACCAACTCCCGAACCTTCAATTCTCTGATTCTTAGACCAGCCTTATCCCCGGTTTCCTAGCGTTCCTTAGAAAAATGCTAGTGGCGACTCCCAACAGCCGAATCAATTTCAGCCATCTGAAACCAAATTCATTTCTGCTCATTCCAACCAATATGCGCTTCATCACAAAATCACAAAATAGGTTGTGACAAATATAATTTTAGCCAGAAAAGAACAAGTAAATTATATATACTCTTTTTTTTATATTCAAAATCAATTTTTTTTTTCATTCTTTCAATGTCACCGTAATAAAAGAACGCACAATAAAATATATATTTATACATAAAACAAACTCTTTTTTATATATCTAAAAGACATTGACATTGATCATTTATGTCACATATAAATAGAAGACTAATAAAATAATTTGATGGTAAATATAATTATTTATAGCTTTGAAAAAAATAATAACAAATTATAAAATAAATATTATTAGAAAGAAAAATAAATGATACTTAAATATTTTTAAAAAAATATTTCACAATAAAAACTATAAAGAGGAGATAAATTATTTATCTAAAAAGAGAAAAATATTATTATTTTAGAATAAAAATTATAAAAGAAGAATAAACTATTATAAAAAGATAATAATAAAAAGGATAAATAAAATTAAATATTATTATCTCTAAAATTAAATCTCACTAAATAAAAATAAGTATACTAACATTAAAAGTATACTAACCTTAAAGTATCACATATATTAAAGAATTTAATTAAAAAAATCAGGGAGTCCAAAGTCCCTCACCTATCAACCTACATCCCTCCCTGACTCAAATTTAAGTTAATTCATGAACCAAATTTAATTATTCAACGGTCAAATCAAGTTTCGAGTTATAACGATTTATTCCCAACCCTATGCAAAGGAAACTATTGTAAGATAAAAAAAATTCAAAACATAAAAAAAAGACACACTATTACACATTATTTTTGTGCAAAAATTGTAGGGATTGAGTAGTTTTTCCATTCATGTTAAGGACAAACAGCATGCCTTCGAGAAGACGTTTTACTGTGATAAAAAAATAAAAAAGGGGACGTTTTACTACTGCACTTTACATTTTATTTTAATTTCAACTCACTTCATCTTATTAATACAATAAAATTACAAATCTATGTAACATTTTTTCTCTCTTTTTATTATATTATTTATCTTATCTTTCAATTTTCACCAATTTCTTTGTAACTCTCTTATATATACTAGAAAAAAAAAATTCACTTCATAGTTTTTTATTTTTAAAAATTTAAAAATAAAATAAAAGAGAGATGACGAAATGTAAATAATAGTGAGTGGTTTGTAAAATAATTTGAAGATAAAAATAAGATAGTGAAAAAGAAATAATAGTTTATATAAGTAGTTATAAAAATAAAATAAAACATAAAAATGTGTATACCAAAACCTATATTTTTTTTAATACATAGTTATATGTAAATTATTGTATAAATATAATTGTTTTTTATATATTTTGGTAAAAATGAGGAAACAGAAAAACAAATTAAGGATTACCTAAAAGGGAGTATCTTTTTTTATAGTTTTTCCTTACATGATAGCACAATGCTAACTGGGACCAATGATGGGTTTAAAAATAATAAAACTAGTAAAAATGAGATTAGAACAAACATTCTCTCCTCTCTCTTTCACCACCTTGACTTTTTAAAATTATAATATAAACAATATATTATATATAATATTGGTACACGAATTAATTATATTTTAAAATATTTATTTAATATTAAATATAATTTTAAAATAATAAAATTATATAATAAAAAATTATATAACTTATTATTTAACTTTTTTCATACAATAATCATAAACATATAATCATTTTATCTTTCATTTTCCTTTCTTTCCAATGTTATAAACGAAGCATAAATAATCAAATAAACTTAGGTCTATACAATAACTAACATTTTAAAATAGAATAATAAGTATATTGTTATCAACAACATTGATTCGAGTTAAATTGAATTCACATCCTTTGAGTAAAGTTTTAAGTTTAAACCTTATGAAAAAAAATATAATTAAAATTTTTTAACTAATCGTGGTTGCCAACTAAGTTTCTTCCTAAAGATTAGTGATCGACAGTGGCTAACCAGATTTTTTTGACGAATATTAGTAAAAAAAAAAAAACTGACAGATATTTCGTATCAATAATATAGTTAATAAAAAAAGATATTATAAATTTAATAATTTAAATAGATTAGCTTAGACTTAAAAAAAAAATTAAAAGCCTAAAGTGTGACTAATTAGGCCCAACGGGCCGCATAGCTTATGCCATCCAATCACAGTTTTAACCTATGAAAAAAACACACAAGTTCTAACCTCTACGAAAATAATGTAGATCGCAAAAATGACACCTTTGCACATGCATTCCTTAAATCACGAATCATGAAGACAGATTTTGGGATAAAATATCGACGATCAGGTGAGTCAAAATAAGAAATTTCTAGGGAATGGATCATAAGATATCAAGTTTAGCAGTTAGTACAATGTACAATGTCACAAATTTGGCAAATGATCTAAATTATTTCTATGAAACAGTTGGTCCCGTTTTCTTATTTTATTGTCACCAGACATTCTCACTAATACACTTCAAAATACTTTCTTTTAATAAATTAAACTATATATAATTTTACAACCATATAAATGATATGATTAATATTTAATTTTTAAAATAATTATTTTAAAATTATACTAACAATTATTTATAATTATATATTAAATAATAGTATAAAACTATTATGTACAGCTTCAAATTATCACCATGTCATGACCATTATATTTATAGCTTTTAAAATTCTGAGCTTAATAATTGCAAAAAATGTACAACATTTTGAACGTTATGCCTTGTATGGGATCAATCACTAATTTTTTTAGAATCTCGTTTCACCATAATATACTTACCACATTTTAGAGATGACAATGCCAATTTCATTACTCCCTACTCTCTCATGGTTTAATTCACAAGAAAGATTATTATTGAAACTGATTTCTCTTAAGCTGTTTCTCTCATGTCAGCAGGGTGCTGCCATAGTCACCCCATTTGTTAAAAGTAAAAATACTAGAACGTACCTTTTCTGCTTTATCAGTAACTATAAACTAAAAGGTTCTCCATTTAGGTAAACTTTATAAATAAAAATTAATTAAAGAAAATAATAGAAATAATAAATGTTTCTATTATTAATAACAAACGTTTTATTTTATTTGACAAGAATAAATTAAAAAAATATAAATTTTAAATTGAAAAGAAACTATAAAATAAATTATTTAAATTAAAACACTTCCTTACTATGTCTTAAAATTCAAAATTTAAAAATCAAATTTAAATTAAGATTGACTAAAATTATAATAATATTATAATTTACTTTATAAAAAAACATTTCCAATTCAATATAATATATCAAAATTTTAAATTTAAATATAAGTGATAATTTATACAAATAATTAAATATAAAAATAAAAATTAGATACTTAATGTGAAAAGTGTCATATAACTCGGTGAAAAATAAAAGACTTCTAAAAATACTTCTGTTTTGAAAAGTAAAAATTCAAATATATAATGCTTATAATTGTATTTCAAAATAAATAATGCAACACTTGCAACAATTTTCTACAACTTATAATTCATTTTTTCTCTATCTTTCTATTAGATTATTGATCTTATCACACATTTCTGTCTTTTTCTATTTCCTTTTTAAACAGTAAGAGTTGTGAAAATTGAGTATCATTTCTCTTTTAAAAATTACACGTGGTGCGCATTAAAGAAGTGCTCAAGTGCCTCGACGCGCAACCTAAAATATACAGGAAACTTGGGACATGGAAAATGCAAGATGTTAGTTAAATAATCATCAGTGACAGATGTAACAACAGCAGTAATTGTTAACACTGAATGACATTAAGTTATAAAGAGGTACATGAACTGTGTACCAATATATAGCAATCAGCACATTAACCAGTGTCACATGTATGTAATAGATAAACACACTTATTCTAATTTAAAAAGCCGATTACCTGGTACCAGTAAATGCACTACACACCATTCATATGTAAAACATACAAGTACAAACCACTCAAATAGAAGGCCCAACAGTCCTCTCAACTCAATGCATCTTCAAAGCCTCTGATAAGTCCCTCAATTGTACTCCTGCACTTGGCATAATCGTTAAGATTTAAGAAGAATCACTCACAATATTTCACTCGTTGGGAAAAGAAAAAAGAAAAGGGGAGAAATTATTTTGTTAAATTTTCAGGTACATTCAGCAAAAACTATGTCAACTATTTTATTTTTTGGATTATAAGCTAATAACGAAAAAGAAAAAGAAACTTAAGCTCTTGAATAGATAGTACAACTTTAGAATCATTAGGATCAAACAAAGACGTCACAGCACACAATTGAAATTCTCCGGCCAAATGGTGAGACACTTGAAACATCAGGGTAACGAAGTTTTATACTGATATCCAATTATAAGCAGTCATGTATGCTAAGTTTGTTTACATGTACATTAACTATCTTACAAATCATGGTCTTTTACCCTCGGTGCATAAAAATTAATCTCTAGATAATAATGTTATAAAATTATTAGGTATTGATAAAAAGGAACAAACATGATAGAGATTTACAATGAATTTAATTTATGTTTACGGATAGAAAACTTACAGTGGGGCATGATCTTCCACCGCTGGTTATCACCTTTGTTCCAGTCCCAGAGGACTATTGTAGTGCCATCACGCACACCTCCAGAATTCTTATCACCATGAAAAGCATCCACATTAAGATGAACATTATTGACCATCCTTATAGCCCTGTGGCCATCACCTAGGTCCCGGCTCTCAGTCCACAGAATAGACTCATCAAGATAATCTGGATTGTAAGGTATCAGCCGAACCTACATAAGAGATATAAAATTTCTCATGTAAATAACAAATTACCAGAATGGGAGCAAGGAAGAGAAGGTAGGAAAGAGGATGTTATATGAAATTGCTATTTTCTCCCACTCAAATGATCTCCCCTTCTCTATCAAACACTTTCCACTATCCATCCATGAAGCAAATTACTGGGAGAACCACATGCAAACAAGTAATGACATGCAACTCAACCATAAAATTACAAAATCCATAATAAAATGCAAAGCATATTATTGAAAGATCAAATTGACAAAGTAGAAAACAAAGAAAGAGATATGGTTACACTTTATTTTTGGTATAAAATAGTTTAGGGGGCCAGGGAGCATTATGATGTTGTCTCACTCCCATGGTTAGGACATGCCACATGCCACATGCCTTAGAAAGCACTAATAATAATACTTAAAGATGACTTGCCAAAGAAAGTCGACTAATAAAAAATGATCCCGTGATCGTTTTTTTACTGTTTATCTTGACTAAACTTTTATTATTATTAACTTTGAACCCATTTTTTATTCATCTGAATCATGTCAGTGGAAAGGAAATTGACAAATCAATAAAAGGTTAACCCAAGAAGCTGCACTCTGCAGTTATCCCAATGCAAACAGTTTGGTAATTTGCACATCAGAACAACACAACAAAAGCAACTTTATCTTAAAAGCAGAAAGCTCCAAGCAACTCATTATAAAGCTATTAAGAAAAGGTCCTCATACTACGCTTCACCATTTTAGAGTTATTATTATCTTATACCACTTTCTCTTCCATCTCATTTCCACTCTATTTTTCTTCCTATCTCCCCCTTTTCATATTTTTCATTACCTCATTTATCACATCTATCACTTCATTTTTCCTTATTATCTCTCTTTCATCCATGATCCATCCATACACTAATTTTGGGACGTAAGTTAGCCATTTTCCTTGACTTTATTAAAAACAAAAAAGCTAGCACACCCATCATGTTCGTACGATAAACACTGTAGTAACAAAACATCAAGATTACAGATTGGCATCCACTTCCTGTAACACCATATTCCAATTCAAACCCAGATTCCCTGCACTAAAGAATTTAATACATTCATGGATAGGGGTATCCAAAAACTGAACTGAGTCGAACTGAACTAAAAAACAATTCACCCGAACCAAATTGAAAAATAGTTCACACAAATTAAATTTGAACTATATTTTAGTTTAGCAAACAGTTTTCTCAGATCCAAATAGTTCACCCAAACTAAATTTGAACTATTTTTTTTGTTCAGCGAACTGTTTTCTAGTCCAAACCGAACTAAACTGTTCGGAACCGAATTGAGCTTTTTTTTTTTTTCATTAATTTATAGAAGATTACAATTTTTTTAATTCTTTTATAAAAATAATTCAGTTTTTATAGTTCAGTTCTGGCTCAATTTCTTTTGCCCACCCCTGTTCACGCCGCAGTCAAGCTAATCGTAACCCTTTGGACGAAAATCGGATCAAATTATATCCGATAAAAATCAAACTTAAAAAATATGCATGCGAAATTTAAACCGTCCGATCTTCATCAAACCGTGCTGACGTTAATGCGTGAAAACTATTAACCAATCCAGTTCCTTCCAATTCCATCACATCCATTTCACCTACACAAAGTTGAAACACTGGCTGGAAAACATATTGTAGATCACCTGCTAGGATCAATCAAACGACTCACGATTCTAAGGACAAAAATTTCTTATTCTAAAAATCCTAATAAAAAAAAAAAACCAGTGCAGCAAGCATCAGTATATAAAAGAAAGAGAAACATTTTGCAACGAGTGCATCGAGGTTTTAAATTACGGTTGCAGTAGTGGTCCTTGACATTGCGAGAAATTGCTTGAGAAAATGGTGGTTGCGGACAGTTTTTGAAATCGTTGCAGTGAGTAAAAGTTGAGAAAGAGATCTTACTGGATGAGAAGCACCAATAGAGTGCTTCAAGGCCTCACCGGTGGCCTTGTTGACCAAAGAGAAAGCAGGGCACCCCTCTCCATCCTTTACCCGAGTGCTGTACTTCTCATCCTTGTACCAATGCTGCATTTAATAAATAAATAAATAAATAAATAAATAAAACCAGTCACTAATCAGAAAAATAAAAAATAAAAAATAAAAAATGAGATGATGATGTTTACCTGGTAGTCATTGGCGGGATCGGAAGGTGCGAGAATGACTTGGCCATGACGAATGGTGAGAGAGAAATTGGGGTCTGCCTTGGTGAAAACCCTGACAGTGGGTTTGGTGGAGGGAGCCGTGGGAACTTTGTGGCTCACGTGGTGAACGGTGCTGGGAGCGTTCTGGGAGGATATAGGGAAATGGTGGGTCTCGTGAGCCACGTGGTGCACACTTGTGTTGCCTCCGTAAGGGGAATATTCCGATGCGGCAGGAGGAGGGGGGTAACCGTGATCGTGATCGTGATGCTGATGATGATGGTAATGATCGAAGGGTGCAGGAGGAGGGGGAGCGGAGTAATCGAAGCCATGCGACACGTGTCCCGACGTCACGTGAGAGGAGTGAAACACGTGCGTCTCCGGCTGAGGCGGCGGCACTTCAGGGACGCCGTAGAAGGAAGAGGACACTCCCGGCGGAGGGTAAGTGTTGGGTCGCTCGTCGTCGTCGTCGTCCCTGCGGTGGTGATGGGTGTGGATGTGGTGAGAGTGGTTGAAGGGGAACTCCATGTTTGATTGATTCTGTGTTTTGGAATCAGTAGAGTGAAAGCTTAGTAGTTAAGCTTCCAATTTATGTAGAAATAAATAATATGGTGCGGGCGGGTCTACCCCTACATCTAAAATTGAAAATATGGGGCCCACTCCGATACGTGGTGCAGCTTCGCTTCGTGCGGACCGCCTTTCTTTTCTGCAGCTTTCCACTAATTATGTCATGACATAATCAAATATTCAAAAATAGAGTAACGTGTCCGTGTCAATATATATTAACTATATATTTCTATCACTTTTATCGGGAAAGTTGATAAGTGTATTTAATAAAAATTATTATAGTAAATAGAAACTTATTAATGCTTTTAAAAATTAAAAACATTCAATTAAATGTTGCTTAATTAGTTCATTTTAAATATTTATTGAAAAAGTCTTTTAAATCAAAAGGGAAAAGATTAATTTTATAAAAATTAGTCTTTAAATTATATAATATAATTTTATAAATGACTTTTTTATTTTATAAAACGTATAATATATACATCGTGTTCTGGAATGGGTTGCATTTGAGAGGTCCATGAATTGTAAAAACTTGCTAACCTATTTGATTAATAGGCTAACAATATATTGAAGTGATAGGTGTACAAAACGCCAAATTAAAACTCAAGAACATCTAAAATTCTAAATAACTACTCCGGAGAATTTTAAAAGGCAGAAAAGACGTATTACTTTTTTTTTTTTTTAATGTACACGCAAAATGAGCGTAACCTACGAGTAGGACCACAGGAAGCTTAAAATTATAAAAGGGCAAGGACATGAGTCATAAATGGGCTTCTTCTTACGCTATTTGAGCATTAAATATTGAATGTAATTACACTTTTGCCCCGACTTGAAGGCCTTACGCGGAGCCTATCCAAATAATCGTGCAAAGCCATATAAAGAGATCCATAGAGAAGGGTGTACGAGTACGAGTCCTTTTGTTTTGCAAACGGATCCAGATGAGTTGGCGAACGAAATAACAAGCCTATGAACTAGATGGTTTTCGTTTGTCCCAGACAAATAAAAAATATGGAAAAAACTAAAATATTCCCATTTTTTTAATTTATAAAAAACAATAGCAAAAATATAACATTTTGTAGCTACTAAGTAATTGCAAAAATCTTAAAACAGAAAACTTTCCAAAAATAATTTAAAAAAAAATTTGAATTCTTCAATATCCTTCTCATTTTGCTCCCGATTCATATCACTTACTCAACACATGTAATTTCTTTTTCGTTGATATGCCCTACAATTTCTACTTGAACGGCACTTATTATAATATAATTTGTTCAATGTTTGATGTTATACTAATTAATTTGACCAAATATATATAATATAAGGGGAAACATGGTTGTCTTGCAAACAAAAGAGAATATGGAGAGCTAAAGCCAAATCTAAGTTTCAAATTCGGAGCAACACTAAAATGGAGCCACTTTCTTCAAACCTGTTTCAATGGAATCAACTCCTTGGCAGGTCTTTCATTTAAACTTTGTTTAAGTAGTAGGTCAAATATACAAAGACAAAGAAAATATTTCTAATACATTATGCATGAGGAATTAAGTGTAGAGGAATGATAAATTTATGATATTAAATGCGAGTCTAAGTGTTATATGCTAGTATAAGCATTCTGATCTTAAAATTGATGGTGCTGGATAGAGTTAATTCTGTTTTGGTTACTATATTACAGACAACCTCTAACCACGGTGCAACTAATTAAAATTGCAAAATTGGAAGTGTAAGAAAATTTAATAATTCATTCCACGTTCTACCCACTTTTGTTAACGAAAATTGAGATTTTCTAACTATCATATTAAAATATTTTAGTCTTTATAGATTTTTTGTTTTACCTGTAAGTATGATTATAAGTTGTTTATGTTCAGAGAAAATAACTTGCAATCTAACCATACTTTCTTGTTAGTTTAGTAATAATTACTTTTTGTTTTATCCAATGAGAAATTTTATAACTTTTTAATTTAAATTTATGTTATAATACTTCATTAATGTACAAATTAATGTGCAAAATTGTATTTATGCTATAACACTTCATTAATGTACAAATTAATGTGCAAAATTTGTATGCATTAATAATTATACATCAAAATAGTTTTTGTTCGTTTCTCCCAGGCGTGTGAGGTTATTAGTCTCTTCCAACAACATTTTTGAAGCGTTGGTTAATTTTATGAAATTGTCTAATAGCTTAATCAAATTATCCAACACTGCGTCCAATAGTTATTTCAAAGCGTCCAATACTAGTTTCCATTACCGGTGTCCAACAATTTTATTCTAACAAAAACATTGGTAATTTAACTATAACTAATTGTGTATGTTTAATTAAGCTGTGAGATTATAATTGGATTATATGGTTTTTTAGGTATTGAGATATTCTTAATGTTGCATATAATTTCTCAAGGAGGGTGGTTGAGTTTTATTCTTCTATTTATTTTTGCAATGATAGGTTGGTACCCATGATTACTTCTAAAAAGGTGTATGAATAAGCATCTACTAATCAAATCTTATCCTGACATAGGTTAGGTTGTTTTTGGGCAAAGAGGA
Organism: Mucuna pruriens; assembly: GCA_025330945.1. NCBI lineage: Eukaryota > Viridiplantae > Streptophyta > Magnoliopsida > Fabales > Fabaceae > Mucuna > Mucuna pruriens. The sequence continues at coordinate 894,949 of JAENHJ010000328.1, read as the reverse complement.
AGAGATGTGATAGCTACATTCCTATATGTAGACTTGTTCTAGTTGTTCTACCAACAACGTGGTTGAGAAACTTGGGATTTTTGGCCTACATTTCTTTTGGTGGGTTACTGGTTTTTGTTATTTTAATTGGTTGTGTTGCCTGGGTTGGTAAAGTTAATGGTTTGGGGTTTCATGAAAGAGGTTAGTTAGCTAATTAGGAGGGATTGCCTACTTTTGTGAGCCTTTTTGCGTTCTGTTACTGTGCACATTCAATGATACCCATACTATGCAATTATATGAATGATAAACATCAGTTGATTAAGGTAAGTTATCCTTATAATTACAATAGAAAATTCCTTGCTTTTACAATTGTTCAAACTAATGAAGTTTGGCTATTACTTATCTTTACAGTCATTATAAGGTTTCTCTTTCTTCTAACTTTATTTTTTGTATAAATAATGACACATATTTTTTTTGCCAATAGTAAGGTTTAATGGTTTCCTTTTTGATAAGCACTATTATTTATCGAGTCCTCGTTATACTATGTTTGGAGATCATTTGATGTCTCAAATAACCCTAAATCTACCATCAAAGAAAATAATGACTAAAATAGCAATTTATACCACAGTAATCAATCATTTAACTAAGTATGTTATTCTAATCACCCTAATAGCAAATGTTGTGGAAGACAAATGGCTTCTCTACAATACAAAAAGCTATTTTCGTTCTGTTCTGATTAGAAGAACCATCGTGGTCAACATTGTGCTTATGGAACTATTCATGCCATTTTTCAGTTACATAATGGTATTTATTGGTGTGTTTTTTAGTGTGACAATCTCATTGTTGTTCCTTTGCTTCTACTTCCTAAAGATAAAAATAGCTGCTCGACAATTTGGGTTGGAGTTAATCATCATCATTGCAATTCTTATAATAGGTACATTCATTGGAATATTGGGTGTGTGTTCTTAAAGCTTCTATAAAACTACTTCAGCATTTCTACTAATAATGTACTGGTACTAGATAATACATCTATAAGAGTTTCATTTCTATAACTACATTCTTCCTTAATTTACATGTTGTCTGTCAAGGAAGCCTTTAATCTTGTGTCATTAATATATATTTGAAATATCATTTTAGCTCTCATGTGAGTTGTAATATATGCATTTATTATATTTTATTCCTGGATATCACGTGAATGACCACACCAAACAGATCTTAGCAGGTTGGTAATGTTGTGATATATACTATTCAAATTTCACAACACTTATCAATCATTGTAGTTGATGGCTAATGCATGTTCCCTAGATGGCCCTAATTTAGCCAAACCAAATTATTTTTGCATTGTAATTCTATAGGACACAAGATAATGGATGATCAAAATGATATGAGGAATTTATCATTAAATAAATATCATTTTCAACATGAGTTTGGTTAGTTAAATAAATAATGGTGTACAAATTCGTAAATTGTATATTCATCCCAACTTGATAATATATTTTGTTTAGCTTCCATCTCTTGAAATAAGGGAAAAGGTAGAGTAACAAACGACGTAAGAAATTGACTAATAAAAATAACTTACCCCATCAAGAAGTATATTTGAGGCCTTGAAATCTCTGTATATAAGTTGCTTTTCAGAGGCGTGTAAGAAAGTTAATCCTCGAGCTACACCAATAGCTATTTTAAGTTGGGTGTTTCAAGAAAGTGGTTCTATGTTAGGATTTCCTACTAAGAAACATGACAAAGAAAATGAATTGGCAAGTTAGCATTTATGTCACCGTCACCTAATACCCTCTCTATATATCCAAGACTTACTCATGAAATGAGTGAACTCTCATTGAAAAAAGATTTTGATTTGTTAGACATATAGTTTGTCTTAACCCTTGAGCTTTGGGATATGCACAAATATTTATCTTCGTTCTTCCTTGATCTGATTGCTTTTGCATACAATAATCTATGTCATATTTTAGGCCTATAGAAGAGATATGCTCTTGTAGCTGTAGAATGTTATATATCAATCTTAATGTATTCTTGTACTAATAAACATATGTAAAATTCTCTTTAGTTGAAATTATCTCACTTCTTAATCATGCAAAGACACATTAAATAAATATATCAAAGATTACAATGGTAAAATATCTATTCTTGAGCTATAGTCACCTTCTTTCTTCCATAATTCACTTTGGCATATAATTAATAATGTCTTTCTTGGTGTTCTTTTCTCTCACTCTACTTTCTTAAGCATGGTTGATTTGCTTGTTTTGTGTTAAATCTTTTGCAGGATTTTACTTTTGAAGCTAATTGAGATGTAGTAAACAGAAACAATAATTTTTGGGTCAGTTTCTACTCTTTTTCTTTTATTTTTGTTTGAACCATTTTGGGTTGTTTGCTGTGTGCTGGTTAGGAACTTATAGACACCTCAAATCATGTACCAGCTAATATTAAGTGTGGAAAAGAAGATTATAATTAAATTTTTTAAAATTGAAATCCTGAATCTATTTATTATATTTCAATACTAATTCTTGATATATTGTTGTAGGAGTCATGTGACACTGTGATGATGGAGAAGTATGGAGAAGATTTTTCAATGCATCCATTAGTTGATTCTAAAGTATGGACATAGATGTTAGATTTAAAGAAGAGACAAGTTTATAGAACTTCATTTTTACATGTCATAAGTCCTTCTCACACTTCAATTCCTATAAATGAAGTTATTAAGGAAGCCTTATGTTTGTACAATTCAGATTGACGACATCTTTTTATGTATTAGACTTTATGAAGTTTAATATTTCAATATTATGTTTGCAAATATATACTTTGAAGTACTTAATAAATCTTAATGTTACTATAGATATTTGTAATGTAAAAAATTTTGTTATAAATAATTAACAAAATAGCTTTTGAATGAAATATTTAGATTAACTCTTAACAATAAATTAACTAGAAAATATTTGTTAAATTGCTCCAAATATGAGATAAATAATTATGAAATTACTATAAGAATATCCTAATTATATAACTAAAAGAATTAAATATTACTACAAATTAACTAAAAAATAGTTACAAATTTTTAAAAATTTATTATAATTATTTTCATAACTAATTTGTTACTTATTTCATGTTATTATTAATATTATAGTTGATTTATAGTTAATTATTTTTACTATAAATTAACTATGAATTAACCGTTGATTTTGTTGAAGTGTGTCTAAAGTAATTGAAGACTTTTGTAAGTAAAACAACCTCTCTTTTTTTTCAGATCTCTTGTTGATAGTATTGTTACTTTATTAAATAATTTCTATTATATATTCAATCCAATATATAATATGCTTTTAACATTGCAAAATTAGAAAAAGATGCTTTTAATTAGTTGTCCAAAAGAGCAATATGAATTTTTTATATAAAATTTAATTAAAATATTACATATAATGAATTTATTATTTTTAATAATCATTTTAAAAATTGTCTAAATAAATTTTGACCTATTGTTACTATAAAACTATTTATTGTGATACAATAAAACTATACAATGAACGAGCTTATTACTTATTTTATTTTACAGTTTTTTTTTCCTCTATTGTTAATATATGTAAGAATGTGTTAAAATAATGTTACCGATGAAAACATCTACGTGAATACTTCGTTTGATAGAGATGAATATTGTATGCAATTAATTAAGGAAGAAAAGAAAGGAAAAACTAAAATATATTAATGTCCTCGTTATTTTACTTAGATTAATTGTGTTTTCTTTAACGGTAAATTAATATTATTTTTATTCTTTTTACCAGTCATATTTTGTAATAAATAAAAATATTTTTATTTTTATAGATAAAAAGGATTTTTTGTAATTTATTAATATTTTTATTTATCTTTGATTTTCAAGGAATTTTTTATATTTGTTCTCTTTATTTTTATTAATATTATTTAATTTATCTTTGATTTTAGTAAAATATTTATTTTTAATTTTTACATTTTTATTCTCTTTACCATATCTTATTTTTACTTAAGGATATTTTGATCATTTTCTAAATATTTTTTTCTTATTTGTTATTCTTTCCTTTCATTTTCTCTCGTACCAAACAACTAAATAATCCTCTCATTTTCTTTTATTCTAACTTTCTTTTCTTTTACTTTCTTTCCTCTATTTTTCTTTTGCAAACGAAGCAAAACATAATTGTATATCAATAAATATAAGATAATAAATTAAAAATAGAAATTTATTATAAAAAATTATTTAATAATATTAACATATGCGGGATTAAAAACGGATCACAAGCCTCTACAGTTGTATAACAACTTTACAAAACCTAGACAATAAAAAATATTGTTTTTACATAATTGTAATATAAAAAATCTATTCAACATAACATGCATCTTATGCATGCAACTACAGGACGATGCAGTTCTTGTATTAGGAGTTGTGTAGGTTGAGAACTTTTAAGCTACCTTAGTTAGTGGGTTAAAAAAATAGAACTAAGGTGGGACAGGTGAGCCTTAAAACGTAGGGCTAAATTAACACTTCTACTAAAACTAGTTCTGTTCCAACCATGATATATAGTTGTAAGCAATCATTCTCTAACAACACATTTCTCAACTCTACGAATTCAAATTAATTAAGTTCTCATGAAACTTCGATGAAGGAAGAGGAACATATAGGCAATATTTTTTTATCACTAGAGTTTCTTATTTATGCTAGAGTTAGGATCACCTTTAATCTATCAAAAGTGCATGACATTTGGCAAATTAAGAAAGTGACTCAATGTCATAATAGTAATATTAATAAATACTTTTATATTTAATTTATAACAACGCTATTATTTCGTATGAAGAGAGTCTACATGAATTCACACCAAACTAATGTGGAAGGTAGACATTTTTCAAAACAAATATTGATTAAAAAATCTTTAAAAAATAATATGTGATTTGACAAAAATCACGGTTTGTGCAATTTTGAGAAAAATCATTTCGTAACCATTGACATTTTTATTTTCTAATTATTTTCTCTAACTCATTTTTCCTTTAGTTCCAATGCCGTGGCTTATATTCATCACTTGCATCTCTCCTCCATAGGTTTCCATAGTTATCCAATATATAATTCTTTAATAGTGTACGCTGAAGAATTAAGATAGAACAAATTAAAAAATTGCTTCGTAAACTCTATATATAGGATAATAGGTCGAGTGCTACAAATTATGGCATTCATCACCCATAACATATTAGATTGTTTAACCAACTAAATGCTTTTTTATTTAACCATTGTTATAACATTATGCAAACAACATGAATTACATGATTTACTAATAGGAAGCATATCTGTTCTAGATTTGGCAGAGCCCAATCCGCTTAAAATGGGCCTCTTCAGCTGAAATGGTCGACCCAGTCTGTCAATTGAAGTGTTGATCAAAGTCAATCTAAAACATGTTGATATAGTTAATTAACGTCAACAAATTCATGTACCCATAATTTATTGTTACTTTTCCAAAATCATTGCGAATTTTCTTTCTCCTTTCACTATTAGCAAATTTAAAATTTACTATTAAATAATTTTATGGTTAATTTTAAAATAATTTTTTTAACTAATTTTTAATAAAATAATTAGTTATAAAATTATTATAATATTAATGATAGCATGAAATAAATAACAAATTAGCTAAAAAAAATAATCTTAGTTAATTTATAGTAAAATTTTAAAATTTGTAGTTATTTTCTAACTAATTTGTAGTAATAAGAAATATAAATAAATATAACTTAAATTTAGGTAGAAAAAAAATATTCTAATTAATTAATAGTTAATTAGCTAGGATTTAACTAGAATTTAGCTACTAATTTAAATGGTAGCTAAAATTAATAACAAAATAAAAAAAAATCTTGTAGTGTTTATCCACGTCAACAGACAGGACAATCTCCATTATCTTAAACACGACAATAAATAAATATAATAAATTAATGAAATGACAAAAGCATGTGATATAATAAAAAAATAAAATAAATTATGATTTTTATCCGGTCAAAATTTGTTTTCCGCATCTATCTTTTGAAATATTTATTTAAATCTTTTCACTCTTTGAATTTATGTTCTTTTGAAATAATTATTTTTATTGGATCAAGATATAAAACTTGTTCTATTATATTTATTTATATAAAAATTATAAAAAAATTAACTAAAGAATAGTTATAAACAACGTAAAAATAATGTGAAAAATGAATCTCATAAAAACTAGAAAACTAAACAATCTTATATTAAATTTTTTTCAAATGTTTGTAGGACTTTCTTTTCACACAATTTTAATTATGTTTATGAATTTTGTTGTTTTAACATTAACGAAGTTCTATAATTTTTATGTAGATAAATTTAATGGGACAAGTCTTACTTTTTGAATTAGTCACAAAAATAGTTTAAAATCGTATTTTAAAATTAAAAATGATTATTATTTTAAAAGGACAACGTTAGTGAAATTTAAGAGTTAAAGAACTAAAATGAATATTTTGAAAAATAAAGGAACAAAATGAATATGTAAGATATAAGATTAAAATTATAATTATAATTTACCTTAGAAAATATCTATAATAAAAAGATTTAAGCCTTAATATTATAAAAAGAAAAGACGTATATAAATCACTGAAAAAACTAGTTATTTTTATACAAACATGTTGGAGATATTATAGATATTTGATAAGATATGATAGGTTACAAATATCGTGATCATTTAACAAGTTGAAAGCTTAATAAGCTACAACTTGAGGGGAATGTTGGAAATATTATAGATATCTGATAAGATGTGATAAATTACAAATATCTAAATATCTCATTAAATTAAGAGATTACAAATATTTAAATATCTCATTAGGAGATCGTGATCATAGTAGTTTATCTACCATGATTATCTTTATTTTTCTTTCATTCATATTATCTTTAAGTAATTTTTATCCTATAAAAAAGAGATTAAATATTGTATTATTCAATTTAATCAATACAAAGTTTTTTTTACTTTTAATAAAACACCTGAATTTATTATTTCTAATTTGAAAATGATAAATAATTAAAACTAAATATGACCTTCATATTATGTGCTGTAAATAATCCAACAACGTAGTTTTGTCTCTAGCTTGTAACTAATAAGATCTTTTGGGTTGGTTAGCCATGGAAGATCGTTAAGGAATGATGGTGATGTCGGATAAAGGTGGTGAGACCGCTTGCAAGTGCAACAATCGCAAGCAAAAAGGGTATGATATGTGGGAATTTTTGAGGTAATGTGTGGGAAACTTCGTTCATTGGAGGAATGTGCTACTTCTCAAGGCATAGTAAAAAATATATTTGTTGGTATGTAATCAATTCAATTGAACGTCAATCTAGTTTGAACTCACATAAAAAGTAGAAAGTTGATTTGAGGTGGTATAAGAGAGGCAGGTCTACTCTTAAATTAGACGAGGATGCTAGTCCAAAAATGGGTGAGGTCTGACGCAACACCATGGGTGAAGTGATCTTACTTTCAAATGTTCTAATATTCAAGTTAGGAAATTATTTTGATAGAGTAACGACAATAAAAAGATTTTATAGCTACTGGCCTGAGAAGAGAAGTTTATTATTTATAGGTGAAAGTGATTGACCTATGTGACAATTACGAACTTCATGAGTTGGTAGCTACTCCTAATTGTATCTCAGCATGAAATACAAGGAGCCATTGGATGATGTTGTTAGAACTAATAATCAAAGTTCTCCCAACAATCTTTTCATTAAACTTGGTGTGACAAAGCGCAATTAATATGATGAGAGGGGTTTCAAGAGAAGACATTACATAAATGTAGTTAATTTTTCTTGCAATGCGAGTTGGAGTGGAGTAGCCAAATAGCTAAAGGTCACGATGTAGGAATTGACTTCAGTTGATGATTAACAAAGTCATATATATATTGTCTTTAGTGGCCTAAGGGACATTGAACAAGCTATTAAGTCTCACCCCTTACACATCTTAAATTGGGTCTATTAAGTTGGGTTTAGGGATGTCAACATGGGTAAGGTGGCAGTAGTCTTTTGTTACTCTCTGCTCATTAGATAAATAGATACCTCCATATCTTTTTAATATTCACAAGTATATGTGGATATTTATTCAAAGAAAAATAATATAAAAAATATTTTTTAAAAAATATTTTAACTATAATATTTATTTATTTTGACAGATTTTTTTTTTAAAATAGTTTAAAGGTCACAAAAATAAAATGATTAAAATATTTTATATAATTATTCTATACAATTATATTAATTAAAATACTTAAATTTAAAAAGTAAATAAATAGCAGGTACCTAGAGTATGAATATTACCATATCTACTTTGCCTCGTTAACAAGCAAGTAGAAAAAAAATATATCTATATCCATTACTCACGTATATTCAAGGTGGATTTGTTTGCCATTTTTAACTGGGCCTACTAGAAACCTAATTTGAAACATAATTAAAATAAGGAAAAGAAATAAAACATAATATATTAAGAAAATACTAAATTTTTAAAAATATCACTATAAAACTACTATAGCATGTTAGATCTACCACGATGCTTAACTTTGCAACGACTAAAAAAATCATTGTCTTATATTATAATAGACAATAATTTTTATTTTACAGGTGTAGTAAATAAATTTTTATATATATTTTTTATGTAAATATTAAAAACATTCCCAATTTTTAATGGCCAACCATTTTTAGTTTTAGATTTTTGGCCAACGGTTAAAAAGCATTATCTATTCATTTATTAAATAATATGAAAAGAAACCGTCGTCATATTTTAGGTTTTAAAAACTTAAAAATATTTTTACATGGTAAACTTTTTCCTTTCCATTTACTTTCATCCTTCGTATTTTATCATAATAAGTCAATCACTTTAAATTATGTTTTTTTAGGAGAAAAATATAATTTTCGTGCCTTTAAAATTTATCAAATTTGATTTTTGTTCCTCTAAAATATAAAACTCGTTAATTTAAATTTCTATCCTAACTTTATTAATAATATTGTTCACATGGTTAATATCCTTCCACATATGCTACAGATCAATTTAATAAATTTAAAAATTTAATGTAGATACGTATTAAAAGATTATTAAGTATGATTTCTAGGGTAAATTTTTAATTTGTCAAATACATTAGCAACTTACCTAAAAGGTCATTAGTTATGTGAGTAACGTTATTAATAAAGTCTGAGTTAAAGACTTAAGTTAATATATTTTATATTTTAAAAGACAAAAACAAACGAAAATTTTTAATGAGACAAAAATCGAATTTGATAAATTTTAGAAAAATGAAAAATATATTTTATTTTTCTTAATTAATGAACCCTAATAACGTGAAAAAGTCTTATTCTTGTCTTCACGTATTTTTTATTTTTTTCCTTTTGCTTTTGTTTCCAATTTATGCGAATCATTGACTATTTTTTTTTTGCATGTTCTTATTTACTAATGTGAACATGTTGAAGTTAATTATACTATAGAAAAAAAATTTATTCATAACTACATTTTTCAATAAAAAAAATGATAAAAAAATAAATTGTTGACAAAAGATAAACATTTGATATTGACATTTGAATTTTATTGAAATAAAGTTTTTTTTTTTGTCAATGAAACCAATATCACAAACAAAAAATTATTCTTATCCTAACTATCTTTAAATGGCAGCTCAAAAAGTATATTATTTTATGTCAAACACATTGATTATTGCTGAAAAAAAATGTTTTTTTTTCTATGTTAATATGTTTAATGTCACGGAACCTAATGTTACAAGAAAAAAAACTTTTCTACGCTTGCGTGTTTAAGAAAAAAAGTACCATAACATGCTCAATGGCACTAAAAAAGAATTTTTTTTGGTGGAAAAATATTTTTTTTTGCCAGCATGCTCAGAATTGATAGGCAAAACTAATATTTTATGTTTTGGGATAATATTAACCAATTCAAAATATATTCCAATAAGTAGGTTATGTTTAATTTGTATATTTTAAAAAGAAAACAACGACACAAAATTAAAAAATTCATACATTTTAATTCCATTGAAAATTTTGAGATCAAGAAAAAAATAAAATAAATTAATTTCTTTCATTCTATGCACCTAACAAATACATGAGATAAGGGTTAGAAACTAAAATCAAAACTAAATCAATAATAAAACACTTTTCTTCTTAAAAATTAAAACTAACTACATAATAGAATTTTAAGAGTAACATCTTTTCAAGAGATTTAAAAATTATATATATTTGTTGTAATTTTAATATAATATTTTTATTTATTTTATAATTAAATTCAAATTCAAATTTAAGATACCAACACGAGGTTAAACAAGAAAATAGAAAATTTAACTTCGGAAGATATCTTTTATTTACAATTTGTTATCTAATCAAGTTATTTCTTTAGTTACAACAAATATTTTTTTATAAAAAATAATAAAATATTGAATATACACACTTAAAAATTTATATAAAGGGACAAAGAAAATTTGAAGAAAAAAAATAGGTTGTCAAGTTAATACTTAATATATATAGTACTCATATTTTTTTAAAATCAACCAAATTATCAAACCAAGGTGTAGAACCTTGTAGCTATAGAAGTTGCTCATCAAGAAAGTTATTCAAGATAAAAGCATTTGCAATTTTATCTATTGTATTGTAGAGCATTATGTTTATTGGTCAATGGTGTAACATAATCGTTTTCATTTTTAAATTGTGGAACTCATCACTCAAAGTTATGTTTTGTTGGGCAAAAGGACATGTTTGATGACGTTTTGAGTTCCAAGGCCCATTACTAAGAGACGGGGGTTCATTGTTGGGAGAGGCCCAAACATAGTTCATTTTCTTGTGTTGCGTTCTTTTTAGTTAAATTAGATAGTCTTAGCTATAATTGAATGACTATAGTCCTAGGTATATTAATTAGTTAGAATTTTTAGTTACCAAATATTATTTATTCTTAGAGTTTTCTTTTGTATCTTAATTTATGATGATTAAATAGAAAGTTCTCTTCTTACTTGGTCATCAAATAATCCTAGATTCACCTTATTTAACATCCATAATGGATTTATAATTTAAGGAAACTGGACTAATTCCAAAGTTTCTCAAAGATTGAATTTCATGAACATAACCATAATTCGTCCTTCCATTAGCCTAAAATCACTCAAGGGATGTCATTAAAGCTATATTTGATATTTCTTTTTTAATGACTAAAATTGGACAAATATAATTTACAAGAAAAGAAAATGATCATTTTACATAAAATGTCTAGTAGTTAAAATTGAACTATGAGATTATTATTCTCTCTAAATTAAAAAAAATGTTTATTTCAGAATAGAGGTGACAAAATGAGCTGCTCACCTAGCGAGTCAAGGAGAGAAAATAGATTGGGCTAACCTGATTTTTATATGGAATGTTATTTTGTTAGTCTAACTTGGTTTGATCGCTGGTTGGAATAGGTCAATTCAAACCCTTTTTTTGCTTATAAATATTTAAATTTTCTAAGAAAAATTTTAAAATATAATATCGAGTCAAATGAGTCTGATTTTTTTCGGGCTAACTTTTTTTTCCAACCTAATCTACCTATCTCGTTAGATTGAACCAAATTGGCTCGGTTCTATATAGACTAATTTTTTAAGTTTAACCTATTTTGTCATCTCTATTTCATGGTAATAAACGAAGAACTATAAACAAATGGATTAGAATATAAATCTATTAACTTCAAAATTTATTTTGATACTGAACCAAACAACCACATAATCAATTTTTGTTTTCTAAAGCTTGGTATAAATCTAATTTAGAAAAAAAATCTTAAATTTATAATAATTCAGTTCAGATCACTAAAATAGTCTAATTTGATTTATAGTACAATTCAATTTTAACTTTTAATTAGAATGTAGTTCAATGAAAAAAAAAATCGGTTTGCCTAAATCATATTCTAGTTTAATTCAGTTTGCTAGAACAATTTTTCTAATTCAATTCTTTAACAGTTCAATTTAATTATTTTTTTAAACATCCCAGTTGATATTGTTTAATATTTATAATAAAACAAAATTAAACTGGATTGGAGGGAGAGTTTTCTCAAAAACAAGAAAAGAAACCAAAGATTGTTCTAGACTCAAAATCTAGTTTAAGAAAACCTAACCTCATATTGTCTTTAATTACTATACTTTCTCTAAGTTTTGAAGGTAGTTTTTGAGAACTCAAAGACAATGTCTTATTTCTACTTGGAAAAGCATATATAGTCACAGTCTCTAAATTGAGACGAGAATCAGTTAGATGATATGTGAGCAACTTGTAATATATAGTTAATAATATATTATTCAAGATATGTTTTAAGCATGGTTATAGAAACTTAACCAACTAATTTAACTAGTATGACAATGAACGTCCTTGCATCAAGTCCAAATCTTGACATCTTTATTAAAAGATACAAGAAGTTATTATTGGTCGGTTAGTATTACTAATTCTCCTCGTTAAAAAAACATGCCGAAATTATGGAGGCTCCTTCAATCTACATTGGAACAAACATTAATTCTATCGCCTTAAAATTTTGTTCATCGCATGAAAAAAGAAATTCAATTTTTGGGTTTACTAATTCCAGTACACAAATGGCGTGCTTGGAAAATCGATTTTTGAACTGGGATAAATTTACGCACTACTTTATTTATCCTTTTTAGTAATATTTATTGTAAAAATATTATAAATATTTTTTTAATAATATTTTTTATATCTTTAATCATATTTATTAAATATAAAATATTACTAATAATATTTGTTAACCTAGTTCGAATTTATTAAAATGTTATCAAAATTAATAGGTAAATTTTTTATATTTTTGAAACAATTTTTTAATGTTGTTAGTGCCAAATTGTAGACTTAGGAGGAGGCTACTTATTTATACATAAAAATTTTGCATGAGCTTTGTGTAAAACTGACCAAAAAGGGGATTGAAGAGATAAAATATTAAATAATTGGAGTCTGGTGAGCGCACCAATTGCATTGTTCCGTTGTTAATATCAGAAGTCAAATTTTACGCTCCACAAACATAAAGATTGATAAAGAACACGTGGGAATTGAAGTAATTAGAAATAAACGTAATTTATTGTTTTAACTCAATGAGCACGTGTGAGGTTATAAAATTTTTTATATTATTTTTAATTTTATAGATAAAAAAAACAAATGGAATAAAGATTATCCCTTACGTAACTTTGATTAGATTTGACTTTAATCTTTTAAAGTGGACAATAATTATTAATTTAAAATTAAGGATTAAAATTATAAATAATGTTAAATTTTTTGTTATATTTAATTTTAATTTTATTATACTTTTTAATCATTAATTTTTTAATTAACCATTATTATATTTTACGTTCTAAAATACATTTTGTTGTTTTAGGATTTAAATCTACTTTAATTATACATGACAATTGACCCAACACTAAAAGATTTTTTAAATTGTTATCATTTAAATTAGTAATTAAATCTTAATTAATTAACTATTAATTAATTAATATTTTATTTTTTTAGTTAAATTTAAATTATATTAATTTATATTTTTATTAATATATATTAACTAAAAAATAGTTACAAATTTTTAAAATTTACTATAAATTAACTAAAATTATTTTTTTAGCTAATTTACTACTTATTTCATGTTACCACTAATATTATAATAATTTTGTAACTAATTATTTTTATTAGAAATTAATTACGAAATAGTTATTAATTTTAAAATTTTATAGCCAACAGATTTTATATTCATCAATTCTTTGGATAGAGGCTACGTTACATTACATCCAATCCAATGCATGGTGTTATTCTAGATAAATTAAACAATTGCAATACTTAATACTATTTTCTATGCATACATTACATGAGTTTATGAAAAGACAATTGATTATTTAGTAATTAACTTTAAGAATATGGGTTTATGATTTTGGCTCTGGCATTACTCTAAAATAAGTTATTTGCTATTAGTTTACCTTTCGGCCTTTTCATTTCTCAAAATTTTCTTTTATGGTTATCGGCAGTAATTTGTGAGACATAAATCGTATCATAAAAATTAAGAATATGTGAATATCGAAGAAAAAGAAATATTAATTCTTGAAATACATGAACCTGAAGTCAATAAATCTTACGTACTTTGTAAAAACAAAAACAATCTTTTAACCAACTGCAGTCACGCTTGCTTAATTATTATATGTATAGCAAAGTTGGAATTGGGTGGCTATTGTGCACTTTAAAAAAGGAACCATAAAAGTTGGACTTGGCATCTAAAGGATGGAGTCAACTTTGCAACGAGATATTCAAAAAAGAGAATGTTAACAAAGAGGGTTGGTTAGTAAACATGGTTAAGGAGAAGAAAGAATTGGAAGAAAATTATGATGAACAAGAATTATAAATTATATTAATAATGAAAATGAATTAAAAGTAAGAAATTACATGAAGTCTTTTCATAAGTTAATAAACTAAATAATATTCTACCGATATGTAATTATCTATATTTCTAATAGTGTTGTTTGATACGAAAAATAAATTGGCAGAAAATAAAGCCTTATTGATGTAATTCATATTTTTAATTAATTATTTAATTGATGGCTTTCTTATTTCATAGGTTGAGGTTCAATATGGCTTCAATAATGCATGTTATGGTTCAAAACATGTGAATAATAACGCCAAAATAATAAAGATAAAAGTGCACTGTTGAGCATACTGAAATGTAAAATGGTGGCATTCAATCCAAGGGAAAATTCGTAGCTAGCTAGCCTTTCCAGGAAAAGAATGAAAAATATCAACACAATTAAGTACAATACCTTATCTACAAAGTATATTATTAAAGCTAACCTCCAAACCCCAACACGTAACATTTTGTACACAAATTGTTTCTGATTTGTCATAGAAACTTGGATATTTTGTTTTAACAGTTTCTTGACCCTAGAATGGTGGAACCGTGGAATCTTTCTTTTGACTCCCTACAATATAGTTCCACCTTCCAACCTAACCTTTTGTGTTCTTCATTTTTCAGCAGAAATTAACTATAGAGGAAAAAAAAACGCTATAATTTCTATCTACTAATTCTTATCTAATGATCAAATTGGTGGTGTTCTTTGGTGGGCTCACCTTCTGAATATTTTACTTTAATTTTTCTATTTTCAAACTATTTTTTTTGTCTGACTTAAATTTTTGGTATTTTTGGATTATCCCTGAAATTGAAGATGAGGACCAAGCATTAACCGTTGATTCAACAAAGACTGCTTCATGAGGTAGTTCCATTGCGGGTTCTCGTATTGGGCGTTGATGTTAGGGAAGTTGCAAGAGGAACTGAGGTACTTCTTCGAGGGGTACAACATGTCGTCGTCTATGTTTGACACGTGGCGCTTTGGCCTCATGTTTTCCATGTTGGACACTGAAGGGTTCAATTGGGGGTTCCTTTGAAACATGTAAGTATTATTGATGGGGTTGTTGATTGGAGAGGGTTGCTGTTGCTGATCCAAACTCAGAGTGTTGAAGGCTGCACTGGATCCAACCCCTGGTGGGTTGGAATGGTTCTCAGACAAGAAACTGCTCAGGACAGAGTAGTCCATGGCATCCAACAGGTTGGAGAAGGACACAGATTTCTGAGATATCAATGTGGTCTGAGGTGGAGGAGGAGGAGTTTGTGTTTTTGAGATTGGCAAAAGGGTCTCTTTCAATAGATGCTCCTCTGCTTGATCTACCTCATCTACCCCTATTGATGCCTCTGTTGAAGTTAGAGCTTGTTTGGATTTCTTGTAAATCCGGCACAGTACCCAGTCATCCAACTAAAATACCACAATAATTAATGTACATCAGCCATAAGGTTTTACAATAATACTTATTTTCTAAATTAAAAAAATATAATTATGTGTCATGCAAAAATTACTTAGAATTATATCACATTTTGATAGTAATTTTTTTTAATTACGATGAGAAGATAATAAAAACAATTGCAATTTAAAACCTGGATTGTTGGTTGGGACATGGAACACTTACTCTCATGGAGGAGTCTTTGAGCTTAATGGGTTTGTGGTTGTCTACAAGGCGATACTCATGCATGATCCAATTGGTCTTGACACCCTTTGGGGGTCTTCCTTTGTAGAATACCAAAGCCTTCTTCACGCCAATGTTTTCTTGGGCTCCTCCTTGCAATGATATCATTATGGTCTTATCCGTGCCAGTGGCCTTCCAATACCCTGAAGCAGCTGCCCTGTTTGGCCTTGCACCATTTGGGTACTTTCTGTCTCTAGGACTAAAAAAGTACCATTCTTTCTCCCCAAACGTTGCCTTAGCTGGCAAAGAAATCACAATAAACCATAAGTAAAGCCCCCACATCAAACACTAGTAAGTGGGCCTGAATGATACCCATCACCAACTCTAAGTTGAGGAAAATGCTAATAATATATATATATATTTTTTGTTATTAACTAAAATTTATTAAAAATGATAAATTTTTGCATTTAATTTTACTCGTAATTTTAAAATAGAGTGACAAACCTGGTAAGTCCCATGGATCTAGCTTGTAGATATCAACCTCAGCAATGATGGAAACCGGCAAGGGTATGGATGCTACCTTTTTACTAAGGTAGTGAAGAATGAGCTCCTCATCGGTTGGGTGGAACCTAAAACCTGGTGGCAAATTGGATTCTGGACTTCCCATTATGTGGCTATTAATTGGGTAGAAAAATGTTGAGGATGAAATGAAGACACAAAATTGGTAATTTGTTCAAAGCATAATAGAACATAAGAGGGAAAGAGAGGATTGAAATTTTTGGGGTGGGGAGAAGGGAAGGCATTATATGGTTGTGGGAATTTGTCGCCATGTGGGAAGGGATTAGGTCGAGAGGGCAAGGGGGTATGAATGAGAAGAGATGAGTTCAAAGTTTTCCACGTGGGGTCCATGTAAAGTGAGAGAAGCAATGTGTAAATGGTGATGGCTAGCTACATCTACGAAGAGAAACTAACAAGGGCCCAATAGCGTTGTGATATTATGTACACACTTCTACTTTTGTCGTTTCTCTTAAATTAAATCCTGGTCCCACCATCTCTCGGATTATTGTTGTGCAATGGCGGCTGCCAAGTGACATCATCGTCCTTAAGATAAGGTAGCGACACGTGTCATTGCGAAACCCACAAGATAGCATGATTGATGGTATCATTGGAGGTAAATGGAGAAGAATAATGTTACCTTTTCTTACCATAATTCTTTTGTTCTCTTCATTTTTTTATATAAAATGTGTCAAGTAAAAATAAGCTTATATCATATTTCAAAAAATTTTAAATATGCAAAATAATAAAATTAATTATGATTGTTAAAAGATGACGTAGAATCGTTCTTCGAGAATTGCAATGTGATATTATTGTGCTCGTGTTGGTATTGGTTCACTTCTGAGTTCTGATCCTAGGAAAGGCAGAAAAATATTGTGGAGAAATAGAAATCGTATCTTATTCTCACCAGAAAATGTATATTTTAATGTTAGTGGCCGTTGTCATCGTCGTGGATTGAGGTGCGAATGGGATTATTATGCGTGTGGCTTTGACACTTTGACTAGATACCCAAAGTTTTATACTACTAGGACTAGGATAATTTTTTTAGCTGTTTTCTTTTTTTTCTCTGTTTTTTTTATTATTTTAATAGTGACTTCGGTTAGAGTCAAGAGTGTGCATGGCACGACTATATGTCATTAAAAGAAGTTCATATATAGTTTTATCCTTATGACCTTTTCTTTCTTCTTTTATTCCACGTTATCCAACACTTCATTCCATCCACCATTTCCATTTCTAATTATATTTCGGCCATTTAACTTCCAAACATAATTAGTTAGTTTGATTTTTATATATTATCAGGATATAAAAATAAACTTTCAATTAATAAAAAAATTATATAATTTTTAAGATAATTATTATAAAAATAAACAAGTTTATTATTTTCCCCTATAATAATACTATTCTAGATAAATGTAAAAGAAATTTGTTTACATATTATATATGTATGAAAATATTAATGTTAATATTAATTAAATGTGATACATTTCAAACATCTAGTTATGAATGCAGAAGCATGATTTTTTTTGTCCCCATAACGTAATAACTGATGTTTATAATATCATTACTCAAGAATATTCACACAAACATCTTTAGATACATCATACAATTAAGAAGATATTCGTTAATCATGCACAATAATGATGCATGCACACACCATTTTGTATTACGAGCATATTATTGCCCAAACTGTAGATTGATTCGACTATAAAGTCTAGTTACTAAATTAGGAATTAGACGGACAAAGTTGGACATTTTCTTTAAATATTATATAAAAGTATTTCATATAAAATATGTGTTATATAATTTAATCATACTAATTGTCATAAGAGTTCAATATGTTTAAAATTTGCATTGGTTAAATCATAATAATAATAATATAAATTATAAAAATAGGAAAAACTTCAACAATAATATGTTGTTTAATGGCTTATTGTACTACATTACAAAAGTTCTTCATGTACCAATTTTAAATTTTACGAGACACTATTGTTAAGCTCTATACTATTTAAAAAAAAAGTCCGTTTAGACTAATCGACGAATTAATTAAATTTGATCTTGTTGATAAAAAATATCTAAAAATAAATCAATCTGAGCAGAGATTAACTCATGCAAGATCGAGTTTTCTTATTTAACTGGCGAGGTAAGCTCAAATTATGCAATTATATGGACGACGGAGCTATTAATATGTGGGTGTTTTTTTTTTCAATAAAAAATTGTCGATTGTAGTCATGAAATATCTTTTCTAATGATTATTATATAAGATAAACGTTATAAACAATTCCTTAAATAATCTTAATATTATTCTTTAATTAAAATTAGAATTACACTTCTAGTATAATAAGTATTTATGTTAAAAAAAATGGATATAGATTAGTAAGGTAAAATTTTATTTTTAACAAAAAATAATATAAAACACTTATAAAACGATATTAAGTTTTGTCCTATTATTTGTCAAATCATAAAAAACTACTACAAGACAACTCAACCAGTGGACCAGTGGATTGGCCCACATGGCAGTCACCGAAACTAAATAAAGAAAGATAATAATTCAAAGTTTTGGAGTGCTATGGAACAGGAAAAAAAAAAACTTATAGATTACGTTATTATTGTCCTCTGCCCCAGTGAACTAGCCAAACTAGCCATAGACATAGCCCTCAAAAGTGCGGCTAGTGCTTTCTCATGTGGGCCAAAAGAGATAAAAATATCCTTGGTTCAGCATAGGGTTAGATTTTTTTTTTAGTAGTATTTTTAGGATTGTTTTTCAATTTAGGTTTAGTTTCATTTTTAAATTAGGTTAACCTTTAATATAAATATTTATCATGTAGAATATAAAAAATAAACTTTAATTCTAATTAAAAATTAGAACATAAAAACTATCTAATGAATTAGATTTAAATTTTATTTAATTTTATATTAATCGAAATTCACACACATATGGTCAGGATCCATTAATACTAGGTCACACACATATACTCACGATTCATTAATATCATATTACACACACACATAATCGGGATCCATTGATACCGAGTCACACACACAATCAAGAACCATTGATACTAGGTCACACACACATATAGTCAGGATCTATAGATACTAGGTCAAACACACATATAGTCAGATCCATTGATACCAAATCACACATACTAAGGACTTAATAATACTAGGTCGTGTACACACACATAGTCATGATCCATTGATACCAAGTCATACACATATACTCAAGATTCATTAATATCAGGTCATACACATAGTTAGGATCCATTGGTATTAGGTCGCACACATACTTAGAATTCATTAATACCAAATCACACATAGAGTTAAGATAAGTGGATACCAAGTCACACACACACATAGTCAGGATCTATTAATACCAAATCATACACATACAACATATAATTAGAATCCATCAATATCAGGTTACACATATATAGTCAAGATCCATTGATACCATGTCACACAGACAAACATACATACAAACACACAGACACAAACATAGAGATACACAGACACACACATAAACATATAGACACATACAAAGACATATAAATACACACAGAGACACACTCACACACACAAACACATAAACACAAGAACACACAAACACACACACAAGCACACACACAAACACACAAACACACATAGACACACATACAGACATATAGAGAGACATAAACAAACACAAACACAAACACAAACAAAAACACAGACACACACACAAGCACACAAATGCATTGACACACAGACACAAAAACATACAAGCACACATACAAACAAAGACAAAGAGACACAAACACAGACACACAGAGACAGACAGACACACATATAGAGACACAAACACAAACACACACATATAGTCAAGATCCATTGGTACCACGTCACACACACACACATATAGTCAAAATCTATTGCTATCAGGTTATACACACAAACACACACATATAGTCAAGATCCATTGTTACCAAAGAGAGAGAAAGAGAGACAAACACAAACACACATAGTCAAGATCCATTGATACCAGGTTACACATACACACACATATAGTCAGTATCCATTGATACTAGGTTACACACACACATAGTTAGGATCCATTGGTACCGGGTTACACACATACATATAGTTAGGATCAATTGATGCCAGGTTACACACATACACACCACACACACACATAGTTATGATCCATTAATACCAGGTTACACACAGAAAAAGAGAGAGACACACACACACAAAGTCAGGATCCATTGATACCAGGTCACACACACACCACACATACACATACACACATATAGTTAGTATCCATTGATACTAGGTCACACACACACACCACACATATAGTCAGTATCCATTGATACTAGGTTACACACACATAGTCAGGATCCATTGATACCAGGTTACACACACATATAGTTAGGATCCATTGATACTAGGTTACACACATACCACACACACAGTCAGGATCCATTGATACTACGTTACACACACACACACATAAAGAGAGACACATACACACATATACACAAACAGAGACACAGGTAAAGACATACACATATAGTCGTGATCTATTGATACCAGGGCACATACACACACATAATCAAGATCCATTGATACCAGGTCACACACACACACACAGAGTTAGAATCTGTTTATACCAAGTCACACGTACAAATAGTCAAGATCTATTGATACCAAATCACACATATACAACATATAGTCAGAATCCATTGATATCAGGTTAAACACATATATAGTCAGGATCCATTGATACCAAGTATCAAAATTAGTCAAATTACACATTCAATAAATTATTTAGGATGTAAACTTAATCAATCTAATCATTGAATTATGTGATATTATCTTGACAGTCATATATATCAAAATTTACATAATTTAGACTTTTCTAGATATGTTATATATATATATATATATATTAAATATCATATTATACATTAAAATAAAATGATATGATGAACTACATATAATTGTATGAAATTTTATATACTTAGAATCTATTTGAATAAACTTCTCCATAAATATTTATGAGAAGAGAAAATAGGAAGGAAAAATGAAATAAATTTCTCCATAAGCTAAAATTAGCTTATGCATAAGCTAAAACTAGTTTATGCATAAGCTAAAACTAGTTTATGCATAAGTTAATTTATAGAACTTCTCTCATATTAGCTTCTTCAAAAATTAATTTTATGCATAAGCTAATTTTAGCTTATAGTAAAACTTATTTCATTTTTCCTTTATATTTTTCCCTTCTATTAGTGCTTGTGGAGAAGTTTAACCAAACAAGCCTTTGATCTACTAATTAATAAGAACATCAAATTCAATGACTAGATGAGTTAAATATGCATTTCAGAAAAAGTTATTGAAGATATAATTTGATTAATTTTGTCACTTGGTGTAAATAGATCATAACTCATACATACATACACACTTATACACACATATAGTCAATATCCATTGATACCAAGTTACACACACATAGTTAGTATCCATTGATACAAGGTTACACACACATATAGTCAAGATCAATTGATACTAGATTACACACACCACACACACACACAATCAGGATCAATTGATACTAGGTTACACACACCACACACACACACAATCAGGATCAATTGATACTAGGTTACACACACACACACACACATAGACACACATACACACACAGACAAAGACATACACATATAGTCAGGATCCATTGATACCAGGTCACACCCACACACAGATAGTCAAGATCCATTGATACTAGGTCACACACACAGATAAGATCTGTTGATACCAAGTCACACACACAGATAGTCAAGATCTGTTGATACCAAATCATTCACATACAACATATAATAAGAATCCATTGATATTAGGTTATACACACATATAGTTTGGATGCATTGGTACCAGGTATCAAAATTAATCAAATTACACATATAATAACTTTTTTAAGATGTAAATTTAATCGATCTAATTATTATGTGTGTGTGCGTGTGTGTCCGTGTGTGTGCGCGTGTGTGTTTGTGTGTGTATCTGTGCGTGTGTGTGTGTATCTATGCGTCTGTGTCTGTGCTTGTGTGTTTGTGCCTATGTGTATTTGTGTGTCTGTGCTTGTGTGTGTATCTATGTGTCTGTGTCTGTACTTGTGTGTTTGTGTGTCTGTATGTCTGTGTGTCTGTGTCTGTGTGTCTGTGTCTGTGTCTATGTGTCTATGTATGTGTATCTGTGTGTGTGTCTATGTCTTTGTGTAGAGATAGAGATGATCATTATTAAAAATTAGTTAATGAAGACATGCTTAATTAAAATTTTATGCGTATTTATCTTTTAATATTGATAATTTA
This sequence comes from Mucuna pruriens, assembly GCA_025330945.1. Classification (NCBI taxonomy): domain Eukaryota; kingdom Viridiplantae; phylum Streptophyta; class Magnoliopsida; order Fabales; family Fabaceae; genus Mucuna; species Mucuna pruriens. The sequence goes on along the minus strand of JAENHJ010000328.1, from coordinate 872,086 downwards.
AATATGATAATTGTTTAATTTTATAGTTCTCATTTTTAGGGGTATAGAGATAACCAAATGATTTGTCTAGAAGTAGTCACTCTTAAAAGAGTATATAATAACTCTTTGGTAGAGTACTCTTGCATCGAAGATGAACGAGGCTAAATAACCTACTTCATGGAATAGAAAAATGAATTGTTAAAGAAGCATTCTACCTTAATGGGCCCATGAGATTAGTAATAAATGAAGTGAAAATGATAATATCATTATGAATAATGCAAACTGGTATATATATATATATATATATATATATATATATATATATATATATATATATATAAAAACTTATTTTTTTAGAATGAATATGTTACCAATTATTCAAATATGGATGGTGATACGATCCAAGATAGAAAAAATACTTAAATAATTAAAACAAATACATTAATTAAAATAAATATATTTTATTTAACCTTCTTACTATAGTAAATTTATTATTAAATGAATTTCTAATAATCTTGTTAGTTAAAGATTTTCATTTAGGGGATAGTGTTTTTATTGAGTTGTAGGGTATGTATTTTTTAAATTAACATTCATTGAGAAACCTTATATTTTAAGGTACAATAAGTTCATAATTATGAATATTTTCTAAAATTATTTAGAGGCATTGAGGTTGTGTTTTAATTTATAGGTATTTGTTTTTAAAAACTTTTTAGATTCGTTGAAGACTACAATGCATGCTTTATTTCAAGTGATTAGAATTGATTAGATCAACTTTTTACAGTGGTGAGTACGAATGATCATGGTGACATTATTATTATTTAGTTTGATATGAATGAAGAAACAAATCTTTCACATTTTATTTGATTATTGGTTACTTGTGAGTTATATATTTGTATATAAGGTTAAATTAGTCCGTAAATCTCTAATTTTGTCAAGTTTTCAAATAAATTCTTACAATTTTAAATTTTTTTAATTAAGCATATATTTAATTCTTTTTATTTTAGAAAAATAATTACTTAGTCTTGCTAAATTTCTAAAAGAGTTTTAAAAATAAGCAATTATATTCGTTAAAAAATCTATTCACAAACGTACATTAACTTTTTTTATAATTTTAAATTCTTATAAATCAGTTATTACAAACCAATGTTGTTAATAAATTTTTATAAATTATTATTAGCTTGACACATAAACCTTTAGAGAAATTATTTTGATGTAACTTGATTTCAAAAAATATTTAAATGGATTCAAACATTATTAAATTTTTATTCAACACCTACGATGTTGAGTCTAATAAAAAGAGTTAGTCTTTTAGAAGAGATTTTCACATTTAGTATCCAACTATACTTCAAATAGAAATGTCTTTGAAAGAAGATATATTTTAAAAAACAAAAATAATTCTCTATTCAACAATCCTTTAGGCTATGTGGAAGAAGGTGAGAAGAGACATGTGCTGGAGCAACAATGTACTTATTTAGGGTGATACATAAAGTGAATTATTGCAAATTTTACTTTTTACGTAAGTTAAAATTGACCTTTTACCTCTGCTAAGTTTTTGCTATAGAACCAGGAGATATAGAAAGTGAGTACTTTTTAAATTGGTAGTTACTTTCTTGAAGCATGTCTTTCAATAACTCAAACAACATACCTTTCAACAATTTAAACATGTTTTTCAACAACTCAAGTAATTTGATGAAATTTCTATTACTCCACCTATTTTTTGCCTTTAGATTCTCAACTCAAATCTTAATATCAATGACAACCTTGTGAAATTAGTGCACTCCTAGATACAAAAACTTTTCTGCATCAGAGCATAAACTAACATACACATGTGCTTGTTGGAAAGACTATGGTTCAATATCACAAGTAATGTCTTATAATCGATCATCATATCTACATCAATTTTCTCCCTTTTAGACACACTTGACATGTTCATCTTGTATAACTCTTGCAAAACCTATCACAAAGAATATGCTTTTGTTTTTCCTCAACTTTTAGTCATTTCTCATTTAAACAATTAACACTAGAACAATAAAATCTTCTATTACTGTCAAGAAGATTTTTGTTAGCAAGTTTGAAAAACTCTTTCACTCAATTCTCATACGTTTAAATTGTGTGTCTAGTATTGATCAAACTACAATCTATAACAACGTACAATAAATGTATAGACAAGCATATATATTACTTTTCTAAATCTCACCTTTTATATAATGTGTGACTTTATCCCATTTAAAAAAATATTCTTTTAACTCCATTCATAGAGGTTAAGTCTCATATCTTAAATTTGACAATTTTAGTAGAATTTCATATTGGTCACCAAGTGTTAACATAAAAGTGGGGAAATCAAATCCACCACAATCAAGTATTCATAATACACTTAACCAAAATTTCATCTAATTTAATATGAGACTTAACTTCTACATATTAATCAAGTATACAAAAATAAATCTTCCAAAACTGTTCAACTTGAACAATTCAAAATTTAATACAACGATTAATACTCTAATCATTATGTTAACCCTCAAACAAGAAAGTAAGATTCACTCTTAATGTAAAACTTGAATAAAAAAAAATAACATCATTAAACACACAATTACCCTAAGATTCCACAATTTTTTTCAAAATTTTGATAGAGTCTCTTATTTTTGATATTTTCCTACATAAAAAAAATGATTTACTATAATATTTTTCTTAATTAATTTTAATTACTTAACTTAGTTTGATTTTTAAATACCAATATAACCTCTAAATAAGCTCTTTTACTCTTTACTAAAAATACAAAGTATCCAAAGTCTCAAGAGTAATTTAAGCTAAGTCTCGTGAATCTTTATATTGTTAACTTGCTTAAGTTACGTAAGTAATCTTTTTAATTAGGTTCTATGACATTCACTTAAGGTCAAGGAAAACAATTTGTTTTATTTTTTTCAAGTATATGATTCAAATTTTAAAATTACTAATATATAGTTCACTTAATCTTACCTTTAATATAGAGTAACTTATTAATTGAACTAAATTTACTTAATATCTTGGAATCTTAATGATTCGTCAACGATACTAATAAAATTAAAAAATTACTTTAGATACTTAAAAATATTTAATAATGATATTAACTTACTTTTCCTTATTCATTTATCTATCTTTCTAATTTATTCATTGAGATCATCACATAAGGTTCAATTATATTCAATATGGTTATTCATGCAAGCTCAAAACAATTTATTCACCAAAATCATCATCACACAAGATCTAATGATGTTCAATATGATCATTTATGCAAACTCAAAACAATTTATTCACCAAAATTATCATATAAGACTCAATTATGCTTCATGTGATCATTCATGCAAACTCATAACAATTTATTAACCAAGATCATCACACAAGATCCAACTATGTTTTATATAACCATTCATATAAGCACACAATAATCCTATCTCACTATTAAAATTGAAATATCTCAATAAAATCAATGTTAATATAAAAAAATACAATAATACATATTAAAATATATGAATATCAAAATTCAAGAAAATGCAACATCCTAAGGTACTTAAGAGAGGGATTGATTTGGAGGAGAGAGAGAGGGAGACATTTTGCTTACCAAAAAAACAACACTCATAACAAGGTGAAACATGAACACAATGGTTCTAGAGCTTGGATTCATCGATATTAAGAATATGAGCACGGACATGGAGAAGACATTGTGGTTTGTCGACGACGTCATTGTAGTTTGTCAACGACATCAAATTCAATCTAAAAATAACATTTTGAATTGCAAAGGACAATTTAAATTTTTTTATATCAATTATAATTAGAATAATCGAAAAAATGAACCCTTTTTTACATTAATTATCTAAAAAGATCTTTTTAAATAAGTTAGACAAAAACCAATGTAAAATTTTATTTATTTATTTTAAAAAATCACCATATTTTTTTATACTTGTTCTCGTATTCGAAAAAGTATCCCCCCTCTTTCAATGAATCCCCTTTTTACTTCCATGCATAAAGTTGTTGTTTGTCCTTTAGTGGCGAGAATTCCCATTACTCTAGGCGAAAGGCCTAGGTTTGTCAGCCTAGGAAGCTTCGATGTTGAATGTCGTGCACGCAAAGTCCTGACACACCTCCCTCTGATTTGACTTTACGATGGACTAGTGCGCAGGGCTGTCTAGGAGCTAGGCCGACCTTGCGATGTGTAATGAGAACCGACCAGGGTGTATTGAGAGCCGACCGATACACAGCCCCCTAAGCTTTGTCCAGAGGATATAAGCTTATCATTGTCCGATCGTCTTGGGGATGTGGTGTCGTCCGTGGGAACGACTTGCGACCTTCGGTTTGGCCCTAGGGTTGGGTGACGCTTGGTTTGCAGGAGTTATTGTTCTCTTGGGACTACGCGAGTTTTCAACTGCCTGCAATCATTAGGGACTCGTGGCTCGAGGTTGGCGAAACAACTGCGTTGGCTACACTTGAGTGTCCCAAAGTCATTCTTTCGCACCTCACTCTTTACCTCTTTCGTCGCCTTACTTCCAGAGAGATTGTGCTTCCCTTCTTCTTCATCAACCTTGCGTACTTGCTTCAAGGCTTCGTCTAAATGGCACGAACAGGTGATGTTTCTCGACTCCCCTAGCTTTTTTATCCTTCATTTTCTCTTTCTTTTGGTCTGAGTTCTGTTATTCCTGATTTCCTTCGATTTTCGAAGGAATTCGTGCCCTAGCCAAGATCTTAATCTGACCCTTACTCTTCTTCATCCGTAGGAGAGTCTTTGGAAGACATACCTGGTACCTCTGTTCAGGGAGACCAACCACTATCGGGTGCGACACCTGATGTTGGAGCCTCTGACATGGGGAGTGATTCCTCTTCAAGCTCCGAATCCTGCAAAAACTTCCCCTTCGACATATGGTACCGCGACCATACTTCCGACAACATCGTTGAAGACCCATACTCTTGGGTGGACTCTGAAGTCACCAAGGTTTCCTCCGTCTTGACACGCTCAAGCGCTCTACTGGGGATGGCCAAGGCTATCTGTCAACGAGGTCCTTGGTCGGTGTCGGTGTCGTTGTGCCAGCATGGGGAGCCTATTTGTTCAGGTTCGGCTGAGGGAGCCAAGCAATTTTTCTATCTATATGACACACTTCATACAAAGTTGGGGGTGAAGATTCCCTTCACCCACTTCGAGCAGGCGGTCTTGCACGCATTGAACGTGGCTCCTACCCAGCTTCACCCTAATAGTTGGGCGTTCGTACGAGCCTTCGAGCTTCTTTGCGAAGACCTAGGTAAAGCCCCCACCTTGGGGGTGCTCTTTTGGTTCTTTGCCCCACGTAAGACCGACAAGGTAGGGTGGACTTCATTGAGCAATCGAGCTAGGCGCAAGTTGTTGAAGCCCTTCCTTGAGAGCTACAAGACCTTCAAAAATTGCTTCTTCCGAGTTGTCCCTAGCGATTCGGGTTTGAACTTGCTGGTGGATCGTTCTGGGCGGCCGTTCTTCCCACTTCACTAGACCCGTCAGCCAGTGGTGTCTATCACATTCGACCGTAAGGATTTGGAAGCTTGGGAGTGTGCTTTCATTACTGAATTGGAATGATTACCTCTTCTCCTTAGCGCTGAGATTATTAAGGGGACAGGTTTGTGGCGTGACAATTGTTTGTCTTTCGTTTCTTCCACCTTTCTTACTTATCCTCATTTTCTTTGTTTTTTCAGGGTACTCAACTCAAGCCTTGAAGGAATTAAGAAAGAGAAAGGAGCAACAGGCCTCGCAATCGGTCGGTCTTGAAGCCGAGGCCGCTCCTCTTTCAGTTGCTCATCCTGCGGATCCACCGCAAGTATCCCAAGAGGGGACGTCGTGCACTCCCTCAATAATTGTTCTAGATCGGGATGCCCTTCTGTCGCCTTTCCAAGCTCAAAACCAAGGGACTCCTGAGGAGTCGACTAAACAGCCGAGCAAACGCTCGCATCTGGATGAACCCGCCCCCGTCGACTTTGAGAATCAAATCGTCGGCCATGAAGAGTCTGCTCTCCAGACTTCTGATCCCAAGAACTTACTGATCAATTTTGATACCTTTACCCAGGCAACAAATCAAGCCTTGGCTTCTTCATCCTTAGGACAAGAGGTAGGGCGGTTGGGCTTGGTAGGAACTTATACCGCCCTTCAGCAATATGCTGCTCACGGGTTTGCACTAGCCTGCGTTGCTGAAAAGGAATTCAGATTCTTGGAATCGGAGCGTCAGTGTTGGGCCGACTAAGGTAAGAAGTATGGGGAAGAGATAGTCAAGTTGTCTTCGGCTTACTCTAAGGCCGAGATTAAGCTTAACAATTACCGATCGACCACTGATAAGCTTCAAGAGGATCTTCGTGTGGCGCTGCAGATGAATAAGGACCTTCTTCAAGCTAAATCTGAATGGTTGTAGGTGGGGTCTGACTTGGAGCAGGAGAAGGATTCGCTCCAAGTTGAACTAAGGAAGCTGTGCCAGTACATCGATGATTTAGAAGAAGTCCAGAGGGACCAGGTGGGCAAGTTGGTGTCGGCTGAAGAATCACTCAAGCAAGCTCAAGAGACCATCGTGGCGCACGACCAAACCATCTTCCAACAGGGTATTGACATTGTAGATCAATACGAGGTGGGGTTTGAGCGTGCCTTAGAGCAGATTCGATTCCTTCACCCTTCCATGGATGTTTTGGAGGCCGGTCATTTCAAGGAGATAGTAAATGGGTAGCTTGTATCAGTGGAGACTCCTCCTAGATCTTCGGTTTCTTGAACATTATTATATGATCAATTTGTATTAAAAACATGATTTGTATTTCTGGAATATTTTGTTAAACCTTTTACTGTGCTTTAAATCTATTGCTCTTGATTTGATTCTATTTTCGCTTGTTGTTGTGTCGGTCCTATTTTCTCACTAAGTCATGCTTACTGTGCATTTTTTGACTAGCGTTTACTTGTATTTGTGCCACGTTTGATACCGTGTGTCATCCTTTAGACCTTCAACCCAAGTTTGAGGCGATTTTAGGATTTTCGTCCGTCCTGGACTTTTGGTCTTTCGCTTTAGTTCGAAATGAATCAGGTCGGCTGTACTGATCGCCCTTTAAGATTTAGGTCCGAGGCGAGTTTTGGGCTGATCGTGTTTGTCGCCCTTTTGGGACTAATCCGAGGCGAGCCTTAGGCCGATTGTATATGGTTGCCCTTTTCGGACTTTAATCCGAGGCGAGCCTAAGGCCGACCGTGTTGGTCGCCCTTTTAGGACTTTAACCCTAGGCGAGCCCTAGGCCGACTGTGTTGGTCGCCCTTTTAGGACTTTAATCCGAGGCGAGCCTTGGGCCGACCGTGTTGGTCACCCTTTTAGGACTTTAATCCGAGGCAAGACCTAGGTTGACCGTGTTGGTCGCCCTTTTAGGACTTTAACCCGAGGCGAGTCCTGGGCCGACCGTATCGGTCGCCCTTTTAGGGCTTTAATCCGAGGCGAGCCCTAGGCTGACCGTGTTGGTCGCCCGTTTAGGACTTTAATCGAGGCGAGCCCTGGGCCGACCGTGTAGGTCGCCCTTTTAGGACTTTAACCCGAGCCGAGCCCTAGGCAAACCGTGTTAGTCACCTTTTTAGGACTTTAATCCGAGGCGAGCCCTGGGCCGACCGTGTCGGTCGCCCTTTTAGAACTTTAATCCGAGGTGAGCCCTGAGTCAACTTTACTGAGTCGCCCTTTTAGGACTTTAATCCAAGGTGATCATTTTCAATGATGCGTTATGTTCTGCAAAGAGATAATATCATTCATAGATGTTAACTGTAATACATTCGTAGGGAGGCGGCGTTCCATGTTCGCGGGACCTTCTTGCCTCCCAAAGATTTTAGCCGATATGCCCCTCGCCCGACCTCTTCTTTTACTCTGAAAGGTCCTTCCCAGCTTGGCGTTAACTTGTTGTTCTCGGCTTTTTGAACCACCTTTCTCAGCACCAAGTCTTGGGGTTTGAAGTTGCGAGGAACTACCCTCCTGTTGTACGTCCTTGCCACCCTTGCCTTAATAGCATATTCTCTTATGTGTGTCATTTCTCTGACTTCTTGCAACAGGTCCAGATTCGCCCTCAACTCGTCTTCATTTTCGCTCTGTTTGAATAATGCCGTACGTGCCGACAGCTCTCCAATTTCTACAGGTATCACAGCCTCAATTCCGAATGTTAATCGAAAAGGGGTCTCATTAGTGGTTGAGTGAGGAGTAGTGTGGTATGACCAAAGCACCTGCAGTAGCTCTTTAGCCCATTTGCCCTTCGCCTCTTCTAGCCTCTTCTGTAGCCCTTTCAAAATAACTTTTTTGGCCGCCTCAGCTTGGCCATTGGACTGAGGATGTTCTACCGATGTGAAGATTTGCTTGATTCTTAACTGTTCACAGAATTCAACTGTCGCACGGGATGCAAACTGAGTCCCATTATCAGACACTATCTCGGTCGGGATGCAAAATCGGCAGATGATATTCTTCCAGATGAAGCGTTTAACTCTTTTTGCAGAAATAGTAGCGATCGATTCTGCCTTGACCTACTTGGTGAAGTAGTCCACGGCCACAATCAAGAATTTGATCTATCCTGGCGCCATGGGAATGGTCCCAAAATATCTAAGCGTTCAAGAGGTGCCTTGTGCCCTTCGGTGAACCTCTAACATTTGTCGCATTGCTTGACATAGTTCATGCAATCGCCTCTCAGAGTGGGCCAATAATACCCGACTCTGACAATCTTATTTGCTAGGGCCCTCCCTCCTATACGGGTTCCACATATGCCTTCATAAACCTCCTTCATCACATACTCAGCTTCGTCTCCTTCCAGGCATCTGAGCAGGGGGAAAGCAAAACCCCTCCTATACAATTGCTGTCCCACCAGTGTGTATCTCGCGGCCTCCTTCGTTATCTTCTTGGCCTCCTAGCCGTTCTCTGGGACTCGACCATCCTCCAAATACTGGACTATCAGAGTTGTCCAGGTCACCCCTTTTTCAATATTCAACACCCCTATCAATGGTTGGCACTTCCAGATTCGCATGGATGACAGGCCTCTACTGCCCTTTTTTTTTAGTGCTGGTAAGCTTGGCCAGCAGGTCGGCTCGCTCGTTCTGATCCCTTGGTACATGTACTAGTACAAACTTTTCGAAGGTGGCTTCCAGCTTCACTGCCTACTCTCGATACTTGGTTAATTGCGGGTCTCTTGTTTGATATTCGTTATTCACCTGTCCTGTTACTAACCGTGAATCACTCTTGGCGGTTAAATTTTTCGCGTCTAGTTCTCGGGCTAGTCCCATGCCTGCCAGTAATGCTTCATACTCTACCTGGTTATTGCTGGCTCTAAAGTTGAAATGCAGAGATTGTTCAATGAGGACGCCATTCAGTCCCTCTAAAATGACACCCGCTCCAGATCCTGCTTGGTTTGAAGACCCATCGACCGAAAGATACCAATCACCTTTGTCCGCCGTCGGGGGGCCGTCAGGGGTTAATTTCGTAATAAAATTGGCCAATGCTTGTGCTTTCACATGGCCCCTTCGTTCGAACGAATTGTCGAACTCTGACCACTGGACGCTCCACGCTATCATTCTTCCTACCAAGTCTGGCTTTCTCAACACTTGCCGTATAGGCAAGTCTGTTCGGACTATTATGCTGAAGTTTTGAAAATATGGGCGTAGTCGTCGTGAGGCCATCACCAAAGCTAAGGCAGCTTTATCAATCTTCTTGTACCTCTTCTCGGCACCTACAAGTACCTTGCTAGTGAAATAAACTGGCCTCTATTCCCCTTCTTTTTCCTAGATCAACGCCGAACTGACGATGGCATCAAATACAGATATATACAAGTACAAAGGCGTACCTGGGCATGGGCGAATCAGCACTGGTAGAGCTGCCATCATTGCTTTCAGGCGCAAAAAGGCCTCCTCGCACTCAGGTGTCCTTACAAATTTTCCTCTTTTCTTGAGGGTTCCGAATATTGGCATGGCCGTCTCTACCGCTCTTGAGATAAATCGGGATAGTGCTGTGACCCTGCCTATGAATTGCTGAACCTCCTTCACACTCTGCGGGCTTCTCACATTGACGACCGCTTGGCATTTCTCTAGATTGGCTTCAATACCTCTCTCTATCAGCATGAAGCCTAAAAATTTTCCAGCTCAGACCCCGAACGAGCACTTATTCGGGTTCAACCTAAGCCGATGTTTCCTCAGATATGGAATACGCGGCCCTAATGCCTGATAGTGTTCCGTCACTCCCTAGGATTTAACCACCATGTCATCGACGTACACTTCCACATCCACGATGGTGTAAAGAACTGGGATGGTCTTAACACTTGATCGCTTTCCGAAACTGGTCTCTAGCTTGACCATCCCCCTGATGGGAACGCATTCTCCTACAAAACCATACAGGTTCCTAGAGCATTCCTGGAGCCAGCCCATCGGCAACTGCATCTTTTGGACCGTGGACCAGTATAGGATATTAGCCGAGCTCCCTTGGTCTATCAAGACGCGCTCTATCTTGTACTTCGCTGCCAGGACCGAGATTACCATCAACTCGTCCCGCCTGGACGCTCCGCACTTTAGATCTCGGTTATCAAAGATGATGGTGGGTGTAGGCTCTTTCCTGCCCAGGGGCGTCATGTTCGCTCCCATCAGTACTGTTAGAACTCTTCCGACTTTCCTTTCCTCTTCAATCCTCCTTGCTTCCTGCTCAAAGTTCGGGGGGTGGACTGTCATCCTTCCTCCAAAAATGGTGGCTATCGTTCCCTGGTGAGTAGGGGTTCTCTGGAGTGACCGACTCCTTTCCCTCTTGTTGGTGCCAACTGACCTTCCCCTACTATTGCCCCGCGACTTGCGTCGCTTGTCTGGCGACCTCCGAACGTAGCGATTGAGGTGACCTGCCTGTACCAGCTTTTCAATCTGCATCTTCAAAGCCCAACAGTCTTTAGTAATGTGACCAAAGGCTTGGTGGAAGTCGCACCAGCCATCTTTGTCCTTCCCCATTACTTTTCCTTTGGTTCCTTGTGGATATTTTAAGAGGGTGGTGTGACAAATTTCGCGTAGGATTTGAGTCCTTTTTTAGTCAGCGGAGTGAAGTGTTGTGTGTGCTCGTTTGTTCGGGCCAACACCATACGCTTGTCCTTTTTGGCCTTAGCCAAATGCCTCATATCCTTGCGGTCGGGTCCCCGTTCCGAGTTTCGCCGTTTGAACTGGTCCTCCTCTACCTCCACATGCTTCTTTGCTCGAGCACGTATCTCCTCCATGTTGGCTGGTTTCCTGAGGGCCAAAGCGTCATTAAACGGTCCCGCTCTCAAACCCTTCTGAAAGGCTTTAACAAAAAACTTCTGGTCAGGGTCATCTACCCTGACTGTCGTGTTATTAAAACGCGCTAAATAGCTTTTCAAACTCTCTCCTTCGGCTTGTTTGATATTGAACAGGTCCGCTACTTCAAACTTCTTCACCTTGTTAGCCGCAAACTGTGATACGAAAGAACTGGTCAAGTCATTGAAAGTTTGAATGGATCTGGGTGGGAGTGTTGCCATCCACTACAATGCTACTCCCCTCAACGTTCTTGGAAAAAGCTTGCAACTCAGTCTGTCGTTCCCACTACTGATGTACATCTATGTCTGGAGGGCTTGTAAGTGTGCATAAGGGTCCTGGCTCCCGTCGAAGGGCTCCACGACCACTTCCCTAAAGTTAGGGGGAATAGGAGTCTCGTCTATCTCCCTACAAAACAGTTGCCCCCAGAATGGTTGGGCGGGAATCTCCTCGTGTACGGTTTGGTCGCGTTTGCTCGCAGCTTTGAGAGCGGCGATTTGCTAGCGAAGCTCCTCCTCCCTCTACTCGACGACCTTCATGGCCTCCAAATGACGTTCCTCTACCAATCGATATCTCTCTTCGGCTTCCGCCTGTCTATGTTCAGCTTCAGCGCTAAGCCGTGATTGCTCGTCGCTTCTTGCTTGAAGTGAAGCTACAACGCGAAGCAATCTCTGCAACGTATCCTCCTCCCCTCTTTCGTGGAGCTAACTTGGTTTCTGGTGATCGACATTGTTCTTGCTTCGTCGCCTACTCCTCCTTGTGGCTGTTGGGATTGATTTTTCTTGCCCCACGGTGGGCGCCAATGTTCTCGTATTCGAAAAAGTATCCCCCCTCTTTCAACGACTCCCCTTTTTACTTCCATGCATAAAGTTGTTGTTTGTCCTTTAGTGGCAAGAATTCCCATGACCCTAGGCGAAGGACCTAGGTTTGTCAACCCAAGAAGCTTCGATGTTGAACGTCGTGCACGCAAAGTCCTGACACGCCTCCCCCCGATCTGACTTTACAATGGGCTAGTGCGCAGGATTGTCTAGGAGTTAGGCCAGCCCTACGACCGGCCGGTGTGTAATGAGAACCGACCGGGGTGTATTGAGAGTCGACTGGTACAATACTCATCGTTAACGAATCTATGAAAAAATTACAATAATAGAATTTATTTTTTTCCACTAATTTTGGTGGGTTGCTGGTGTGTTTTCCTGGCATTTCTCTAAGGTATGTATCTAATCGATAATATTGCCGCTCAAGCTGATCTACTTCTTGGCATGCTTATCCCATATAAGGTCTATCCATTGGTGGAGGACAATGACAATATAATTTAAGGTCTTTGTTTTCTCACTACTTCAACTTGGAGACATTTATTCCATAACACTGCCGTATATAGACCTCAATAATTTCTCACTACTTGAAGAATGTTGATCCATGCGTATATAGGTTGATAGCCTCTTGGTTGCTGCTTTAAATAAGTAGACTTAGAGAAGTATGTAAGTTTCAGAACCCATGCCATTGGAGATGAGTTAGAGTTCAATATTCGGCTAGCATTGTTGTATTAAAGGCTTTTAAAAAGATTTGAAAGCCCAAGTTTCCCTTCCTCTGGATTTTAACTTGTTCCAATTCATCCAATACCTTTTCCTTTCTGGATTTCCTCTAAAAAAAATTTGCTATCATACTCTTAACATTTTTTTAAGTAAAAAAATACAACAATAATAGTAAAATATAAATTTAAAATCTTGTGTATATTACCAAAATTCTCACCGTTAAGCGAGATGAAGGTGGTTCAACCTCTACGCATATGTGATTGGAATTCTAAAATAATTCATAACATACGTAGAAATAACTCGAACCATTAATTTTATTAGCACTTTATGACTTGCTCTTTATATTGAGTGCTCTCTTTTTGCTAAGAGAGTTCTGCTATTACAATGAGACATTTACGGTGGACCTCGAGGTCGCCAGTAATATAAAGATATTAGTGTGGGTTTTCTGTCAGTAAATTACAGACAACATTTTCGCCAATAATACATATGGAATATAATCATGACCTTTTTTATCAATAAATTACAGTGAGATTTTCCATCGGTAAATATCAATTACAAAATTTAATTAATTTATCGATGTGCAGAGACATTACAAACAGTCAAATTGTCGGTAATTATTAAGGGCTAAGCTCATAGTTATTTATAATTGGCTAAGTTCTAGGTAATTATCAAGGACTTAGCCCACTATAATTTACCAAGGATAATATACTATTTATATATATAATAATATAATATTTAATAATTTAATCATAGTGAGATTAGTTTATTATAAAATTATTAAAGACTTTTCTGTCAATAATCCCTTCATAAATCTTGTTAAAGATTCAAAATTATCTTCCTTACCTGCGGATTATCGAAGGCTTTTCCATTAGTTTTACCAAGGTTATTATCAACGAGAAAACCCACTATAATTAAATCGTACTAAAATTTCAAGATTTCTCTCCATACCTGTGGATTATCAAGAGCTTTTCAGTCAGTATTATCAGAGGCAAAATCATCGATAAAAAAGCCCATTGTAAATCGTATCGAAAGTTTAAATCTTCTTACTTTTTTACTTGCAGATTATATAGGGTTTAACTCATTGTTTTATCGACGATTTTTTCGAAAACCGTCGGTAATATTTATTGACAAAGAAATTACCAATAGATTTAAAATAGTTGACAATTTATTCATAATTCTGAATTATAGTGTTTTTTTTCTGTGTTATATAGTAGTAAATTTTATTATAGTAAACACGGTCCTATACAACATAAAAAATTGGAAGACCCTGGTATTTGACATGTCTTTCTACCGCATTTATACTACAAGTCTTCGAATCTGGTTTATTCTAGGAGCACATTCCAGCTATGGTAAAACTTAGATTCCTCTGCATGTTGATTTTTTATCCGGATGCCAGCTCATAGCTTTAAGGATTTTTTTTTTCTTTATTCATGCGAAATATCCAACATAAAAACGATAATTAATATTTGTAAAAAATCATAAACTCAAAAGACAGTTGGTATTCTTATTTTAATATAACTTTTTCATATTCAATATCAAAATTCGAGTTCTTAATATTTTAATTAAAAAACTTACTTTGTCAAGGATACAAGGATGATACTAAATTTCTTCGTTGTATACGTTGATGTTTTTCTATTAATATTAATCCATTCCCATGTATCATAGATTCCGCATAGAAAATTTTATTGCATAAGCATGATACGTGATTCACGAAAGCAAATCTTTTCGAATTTAAATTTGATTAATTATTTCTGTAAAAGTTTTCATACTATCATTCAATGATATGCTATTACATTGCTTCAAATGTTAAACTTTCCAAAAAAAATATGATTATAATAGTCAAACCTCTTTTATTATATTTCAACACATGATTTTAAGATATTTAAAATTCAATATCCAAAATTTCAAAATTAATTACATAAAAAATTAAGTCTAACCATTTTTTTGAAATCACATTAATAAGTTAGTTACACCATAATTTTAATATACGAGTACCTTTTTTTAATATTACGCAGATATTTTTAACTAAAACTTAAAATCATAGTAGGTATATAACAATTAAATATCTTTATTATCAAATAATGATACAAATACATATCTTATTTTAAAAAAAATATGAAATAGATGTCTTTATTATTAATAATAAATATTTTATTAGAAATAAATAAAAAAATAAGACTCTTTGGAATTATAAGAAGAAAATTTGAAAATAAATTATTTAAATTAAGACGCATATCATGTGCGAGGGTTTGTTCCATAAAAAGAGTAGTTAATAAGTTAGTTGAAAAATTAATTTGTAATTAAAAGTTGTTAGTTAAAAGTTAAAAGTTATTAAAGTAGTTTAAATGTTTAGTAAAATTAATTGTTTAACTAGTTAATCACTTTTACATTATCCTCCAATCATAAATCATTCTTTACAGTATATTTAATTTTTATATTAACTATTTTAAAAGTCATACAGTGAGATGTAGTTAAATATCAGTATAAAATTATTTTATATTATTATTATATAATAAATATAAAATGATATAAAATAATATATTTATCCGATTTCTTGCTTATTTTTTATTTTTTGAGGCAAAAATATTTTTTGCAATTATAATTTTAGATTTTTTAGTTAATTTTGAAGTTTGTTATTTTTTATTTAAGGATGAGATATTTCAAATAAATTGAAATCAAGGGCATATAGAGTGTAATTATTAAAAAAAAAGTCTCTCACTAATTTCTCTCATCCCACTAAACCAAAACCTAATCATGTTTAGAGGATTAAAATAATAGCCCAGAAAATAGTAAAAAAATGTAAAGGAAGAGCTCAAAATGAGTATTGTGAAGGTAAGGATGATGATTTTTTTCCTAAATTAAAAGAAGGTAATGGAAAAAATTATTTAAATATTAAAGTTAAAAATAAAAAGTGATACACTATAGACTCAAAAGTCAAAAATCACTTCAGGTAATAAACTTATTTATTAAAAAAAAATATTTTTATTGATTAAGAATACAATAATTTATTAACATTAACATGCACAAATAATAATTATTTATGTTTCTTAATCATATATTTAAATATGAAGAAATTATGTTAGAAAAAAATTATTATCAGGTGAGTTTATTGTTTCATGTAAAGATTAATAATTATTTTCAGTCATATATACTTTACATCTATATTATGAATTAAAAAAATATAATAATTTTAAAATCTATTTTATTAAAAATAAATATTTTAATTTGATATAATATGTCAAGATTTAAATTTTAAATTTTAATTTAAATTGAAATTGGACTTAACTAAATTTAGAATTTGAAAATAATAATAATAAATAAAAACAAAAGAAGATACGGAATATAAGAGAGAAATGACTTGACTTAACGAAAAAAGATACTCCTAAAAATAATGCTCTTCATTTAAGAGTGCGTACTCGGTGCATTAAAATTATTCGTATACTTTGTGTATCAAACACGTAAATGACGATATTCCAATCATTTTCTTTTGTTTCCTTCATTTTATTTGGATCACTGCAATTTTTCTTCGACTGAAAATATTAAATAATGATCAACCGACAACTGAGTATTGCTAAGGTATATATGTTAAGTGTGAATAAGACTCAAATCTATGATTAAGTTCACTAAAGTCAGTTGTTTCTCATTTTCAACTTGTTCTAATTGACCCACGAACACGAGAACCCAAGCTACTTCACATCTAAACATATGGTAAGAGGAAAATAATATGGTGGACATAAATAGAGAAGAGATAAATCGTGAGATGAGATATAGATAAGAAATAAAATAGATTTTTTAGTTGTTTAGTTTAAGAAAAATGAAAATAAAATTTAAATAGAATTTTTTGTGAAGCTATTTGATTTAAAATGAAAAGATGAGACAGGAATGAGTTTAAAAATAAAAAGACTATTCACTGTTTTTTTTATCTCCCGCTTCATTTTCACTTCGTCTCAACTCTATAAAATGGAGCGTAAAAGAGAGGGAAAAAAATGTATATATAATATAATATGTGATATAATAAAAAAAAAAAACAGAGAGAGAAACACTATGATTAAAATGAATGGAAAACATACAAAATTAATTTCTTCCTGTTTTAGTATTGCTAGAGGCGAGAAGCGTAAAAAAGCAGGTGGGCCAGTGTACGTTTTTCTCAATCTTTTCATTGAAAACGAAAATAGGAGAAAATTGTTGTACAGTCAAAATACCAAATTATCCTTATTTTATTATTAGAAATACGTAATTATTCTATACACATTTTTTTTCACTTTTTAAACAATCATACAAGATGAAAGAAATTTTTTATTTTTACTTTTTATATCAAATAACTTAAAAATTATCTTATTTTTTATTTATTTTGAATCACTGAAAAAAATATAATATAGACCACATTTAATTTTCATCATTTATCTTATAATAAAAATTTATTTTGATATTTTAAAATTGTGTGAAAAATATTCTCTTAAATTTTTTAGTTTTTTGATTATTTATTAAATTTATTTTTTATATGATTTTTATATTTTTTATTACATTTTTAATTGAACATTAGTTAATTTATATAATTTTCATCTAGATGTATTTAGTGAAATAATTTTTTTTTAAAAATCAGTCAAAAATATTTTAAAATTATGTCATAAAATTAAAAATGATTATTTTAAAAAACAATAATAACTTAAATTCAAAAATAAAAAAAACAAAATAAATTAAAAAAATAAAAAATCAAAACATATTTTTAATTACCTAAGATAACCTATAATATATTTAATGATTACCGTAGATGACATATCTCACGTGTTGCTATTGCAAAGGAAAAACTATAATTACTATGAGAATATATTTTTAATCTCTGAGATTTAGTTAAAAATTGATGGAATAATATTTTTTGGATATACACAAGAATTTCCCCATAAAAAGTATGTATTGCTTAGAACGTAAGACATGGCCACCTCCAATAATTTTTAGTCCGACGTGGCCTGGTGGGCCAGCATGCGAATTTGATTTGCTGAAGATAAGTTATAGCCAACACCAAAACGACCAATGCAAGGAACCATACTAAACAATTTATATGTCAAAAAAGTAATAATCAACCAAGTATGGAATCACGCCACTTCCTCTGATATCCTCCATGTATCATGTATTATTAACCAAAATCAACTACGTTATGTATCAATCTTTCTTTCTTAACCACATATCTGGCAGAGTAATTAACTCAAACCATGTGGCACGTGGCACTTCCACAATGACCCAAATGATGAAACACTTGTTAGCATTGCCATGTGGTCCAGATTCAAATGTGGGTCATGGCTTTATCTCTTTTATCTAAAATTAATATTGTACCTAATGCACTTGCCTTTCCTTTTGTGATAGAAAGCAGAGTCAAAAGCAGCTGTTATGTATTGGACAGGTTGGAGCCGTCTGAGTCTTTGGATTTATATATTTCTATCCATGATTGAACTACTTACTCAATTTAATTCTATGTTTTGGCTCTTATAATTTTTGTTAATATTGTGATATATTCAAAATTAAAGGTAAGAGTGGTTTAGGTTTTTTTTTTTTTTTTTCTAGTGTAAATGCTCTCTTTCAAGTCTATTATCATTATTATAAATATATGAAAAAATAAATAAATTTTTTCATAAGTTAAAATATAAATTAATTTATAATTATTCTTTTATATTAATTTTTCTAAAAATTAATTTTTATCTTATATATAAGATAATATTAACTAATAAGAAAAATATTTTATTTTTCTTCTCTTATAAATAATTATGAAAAAATTTATCTAAATATACTTATGATGGTCTACTTTGATTCTTATAAATTGATACAATTTTATAAACTATTATTAACATGTACTCATAGATAAACTTTCTTAACATACGAAACAAATTCTCGTGATCACCTGTTGGGATTTGATTTGTTAATATTGTGTAATTTATTTGAACATACCGACCTTATTTTATTAGTTAATAAATGAGTGAGTACTAATTTTAATGGGCATAACATTGAAATCGAGTGTAGCAATGTTTTACTTCTCCAATTAAAAACAACAATAGTTTTGAAGAGTCCCACGACAAGGGGAAACCTTCCAATTCACCGAAAGTGTGGTCAGGGTAGGTTGTATTCTACGTACAAGGAGGTCGGTCCTCATTCTTTGGACCAAAGAGGTACAAGAAACAGAGACTTACTATTTAGGGAGATGAGGGTCTTAGAACTTTGAATTCAATCACAATGTCATGCTGCACATCGCTACTACTTCCTTAAATATCTTGCATCCTTTAATTACAAGGGAAATCAATAATAATGAGATCCTTTTAGACCAAAAATTAACTTATTATAAATAATTAATGAGAAACTTACGGTAAATTTACTCATTTTTATAATAATTATTTAAATAATATATTTTAATTTAAAAAATTTAATGAACTAATCTAATAACTTAAAACATTACTACATTCATACGATTTAGGAGATTTATTTAATGGGAATACATAAGTTCAATATTTAGAATATGTAAAAATCATTTGATGTCAACAAAAACTAATGATTTAAAAAAAAATTAGTCTTTTGTCTAGTATGTTAAGCGAAATTCGTGAAAGAAAAAAGATGTTAAAATAAATTTTTTTTTCTCTTGTTTAATTATAAAAAAATATAAAATAATATAAAAATTTTAAATAAAAATAAAATATAACATAAATAAAAGGATTTAACTTTTATATAAAAAATGACATTTTCCCTTCTCATTCCGTCCAATTTTGGACAGAATGCAAAACACGAGACTCATATTTATTTCTCTATAGGGTTATGCCAAACGAGGGAGGGATGGAAAACATGTCCCCCTTTCTCTCCTTCTTCAATCCATCCTTCCTTATTTCACAACCACAAAAATTAGGTCAGTAACTTTTTAAATCAACTGTCCATAAAAATTAAGCCAATAATTAAATAATAACTTCACCAGCGAAGGTTGTGATATTAAAAGGATTTATTTTGAAAATAATTTCATTCGTCCTATAATTTATATGCCTTTAATAAATTATAAATCGCTACTTGCTTTAAATTCACTCCTATCTACTGGGAGACTTAAAATATGTTACGCTGTCATATGTGCAATAAAGTAAGCTAAAAAGTAAGCCACTGTTATGAACCAAAGGTGATGATTATCCACAGCAGTTGAACTATAATAATTATTCTTCTTTTTTTTTGGTCCATAACTATACAATAATATAATAATTATCCTTCAAAGATGCTTTTATGCGATCGAGACCACGGCAAAAAAGAGCTGTCTCTATACTGTTTTGGGGTTTCATGCACGAATGTGTTTGCTTCACCATCAGGATGGTGTCAGATGTGATGTAAGAAAAAAAATAAAGTAATTTTATGCATACTTATATATAGCTTTACGTAAATACAATTTTTTTTTATTTTGTTTTGTACACACTTATAATATTGTTTCTGGTAAACTTGATAGGTAGTTGGTGTAGCTTAAGTAATTGTTCCATTCGTATATCTTAGAACAATTTATCAAGAAGGAACACGCGTGTTTAATTTTTTTCGAAGTGTGTAAAAAAAAAAGTCATGAATTTATGAAATATGATTAGTTTTTAGTTCATTAGATTAGAAGAAATTCGTAGAAAATAATATTGTATTTATTAATAATGTCAATAAATGATTTTTTAAAATAAATATTTAATGTTTGGAATTTAATTTTAAATTCAATTGAAAAATAGGAGAAAATGATAAGGATGTACATGGTTGATTTGAATTAGGTGTTATCAAATTTTTCATCTCAAGATTAAAATAATTTAAGCTCAATTAGTTTAGATTTATGTAGTTCTTCTATCAAATTTTAACCAACTAAACCCAATCAAATTAATAACAAGTTAAATTGAGTTGATATAGAGATATAGAAAATTTAAAATTTTCAAAAGAAAAATATTTTTTAATTTTTAATTACATTTTGATATGATTTTAAATATTTGTATTTTATTTTTATTTTTTATTTTAAATTGTTATATTATATATTATTTTATTTTATTTTTATTTTTTTATAAAGTTATATATAAATAATAAATTAAAATTTAAAATATATTATGTCAATATATTAAGTTAGAATTTTAATATCAAAACTTAATATCTAACTCAAAAAATAACAAATTAAGTTAAATCCAAATAATTAAAAAAAAAAGAAGCAAAAAATTTGGATTAAGTTAGGCCACATTGAGCTATGAGTTCCCGTACCCTAGTGGACCCCAGTAAATGATATGCTACATTGAAAATACAAAAAGAGAAAGGCAACTTATTCCATCTGATCCCCTACACTAGCTAACTTGTTCACCTTATATTCAAAAACGCAAATGCGGTCGTTCGAACCAAAAAAATTTAATGTTACGTACCAACACGTGGTATCTCGTAACTTTTTTATTTTTGCTTTTAAGTATTGGTGGACTACTCTTTTTGTTCTGAAAAACGTGAAAAGAATTAGAAAGGACTGTGCTTATCTAATGATTTTTGGTAATTTATAAATTTATTTCACTAAAATAAAGTGTTTAATTAGTTTACCATCGTAATAATTTCAAAAACGTTATGTTTGAGTTATTATTTTTATTTCAAATATTTTAATAAATATTTCCATTAATTCTCTCCTTTAATTATAATAATTTTTATTCTAATATATTACTGTTTATTTTTATAAAATATTTAATGTTTAAACAAAAATTTTAAAGAATTTAAAATTAACTGAAAACCTAAAAATACATTTATGTAAAAATATATTTGTTTGTCACCACCTAAATTGTGACGCGGCTTGAGATGGGCCGAAGTGGTCTCGATCGTCTGACAGTTGAAACTGACTCGGCCACTAGGAGTCACCATCAGCATTTTGGTTTAGGGAACGTCAAGAACCCTGATGGAAAAGGTTGGTCTGGGAGTCAAAATTATGGATTCGAGAGTTGGTGCGTAGGGACCACAGAGGGCCTCAACACGTCTATCACTTGATAGTTACCCTCGGCTAGTCGCAAAGGAAGGGAAAAGGATGCTCATGCCTAGGGGTTATTGGACTCGTGGAGTGGCAAGGGTAAAAGGCAGTGTTTTTGGTTTTTTTGAATTTTATGACTTGATAGGAGTATGCCTCATGTGTCCACGTAGTTCTGACTGGTTGTGGGTTCAGGGGAAGGCAAAGCCGACTCATGTCAGCCTGACCCATTGAAGCCAAGATGGACTCGGTATTCGAAAAAGGTGATTTATTAGGAGAATTCATCATATGGGCCGAGATGGGGTCAGTCTTAATGCGAAGGGCGTTGGTGTGGAGAGGTTGTGTCATCTCGACAAGTGTGTTGAGATAGTTTCGGCTGGGGAGGGAATGGTAGGTTCAAGGTTTACAACAGGAATGTTTAATCTCGGTCATCGGGCCGAGATGGACTCGGCCCTTGGAGTAGGGGGAAGAAATTTGGTCTCGATTTAACTCAAAAAAGGGGGAAAGGTTTTAACCTAGAAAAATGTTTATGAATGTGTAGTACTAACCTGGTATATGGCAGAGTCAAGACTTTTCTTCTGTTCGCCCAGTACTTTCGCTTCTCCTTCAGTCCTACTCTTAGCTTCTTGCTTGGCTTCTCTCAAACTATCGTTCGCTCTCCTTTTTTCTCTTCCTTCCTCTCTCTCAAAGTTTCTGACTTTTCTTTCTTCAAAATTTTTCTGCTCCCTTCTCTTCGTTTTGAGGCCTTTTATAGGCTTCAGGACTGGCCTGATGCCACTCCTCCATGATCCCACAATTTTTGGTTCCACTCCTCCATGATCCCATGACTCCCTCTTGGTCATCATGAGTGGCTGACTCCACTACCTCCATGATCCGCTCTTCGACGTGAGTCATGACGGGTCCTGCGGAGACGTGCTGAAGACTTTGTCCCGGACAATTTTGTGGTCCCATATTGTCTATAAAGTAAAATATAAGTTTATATAAAAATCATATAAATTTTATTTTATATTTATCAACTACTTCAACAAACTAATTTATTAGATATTCTTAATTTAGTACATGAGTTTTTCATTCATCAACTAGATTATCAACTTTTTTTTTTCAAATATAACCTAAAAGATAGGAGAACAATTGAAAATTGTTAACTTGCATACATATATATATATATATATAATTTATTTCAAGGAAATCATGTGTTAAATACTTAAATATTCATGAAATATTTATATTTATATATGATATAGGAATTACAGTTAGTAAAACGGACAACCTAGTCTTGACCTATATTTTCTTTATGTTGTTATTTTTGAGACTTAGTTTGGCCTCCTATCGAGCCACCAGACAAAATTAGCCTTGATTAAAAATTAACAAAATTTTTAAAAAAATATAGTCAATATATAGTCAAGAGCATTAAAATATAGTGATAATATTTTCATACAAACAATATAACAAGGATGACAAAATAAAAATTAAAGCTTTTGATACCAAGATAAATAATATATATATATATATATATATCATAGTTTCAAGCACAATAAGGTATTTTTAACACTAGGATCATCTAATAACCAAAAAAAAAATAGTAAGTTAGGAACACAAATATTGAGAATTTGTGTCTATTTAAATAAGAACATTCCTTCTTTTATCCTTGAAGAACACTTGAATCTTTCGACAAAAAACTTTGAAAGATGCTTCTAACATAAGAAGAAAAATATAATGAGATGAGGATGAGAAGTAAGAGAGATTGTGTAACTAAGAGAAAAAGAAAACGGAGGAAACTCTCCAATGCTTTAAGATGATGGAAGGAAGAACATGTTCCTGAAGAGATATGATGAAAAGATGATAGAACCATAACCTTTTGTATCTCTAAGAAAGATGAAAGCAAAAGAATAAGAGCTTTGGCGAAAATGAGGGTATTTAGCCAAAATGGAGAGGAGAGAAACTTGATAGCTAAGTGTAAAAGGAATAAGTTTTAAGTTTGAAGTTTGTGATAGACTAGTCATTACTAAGATGCTAGAAGTTCTTTGAAACTTTTGTTTGTTTGAAATAGGATTTGATATATGATTTTGACATAGACTACTTTACAAACTTACCGTTTATGTTTCTAAATTTCATTTTGGCATAGACTACATATAGTTACATAGTTACAAACTTACATGTATTATAGATGTTAGAAGATTTTTGAAACTTTCATTTGTTTGACATAGACTTTGATTATTTTGAAATAGGCTACTTGTAGAGTTATAGAACATGTTTTTAATATCATGATGTCTTTTTTGAGCTATATACATAATATATTTAAAATGATAGGAGACTTAGACCATTGTAACTTATACAATCTCATATGCGCAACCATTTAATATATATATTGTCTTACTATAACTTTTATAAAATCATAAATAATATTATCTTATAATATATTTCATATCAAGAGTAATCGACTAATTATCTTTTCAACCTTTTTTAAATGTATTAATAGAATAATATAATTATCTTATTTTATTTATTAACTAAAATAAATGTACCAATAAAAAATATCATAATAATTATTAGTCTTGAATTTTACAAAAAAAAAATGTAGAGTTGATACAAAAAGCTCACATCCCGCATAAGAATGTGCTTGGATTTTAATTTAGAGACTCATATTTAATTCAAACTTTTTAGCTTAATCTGTTATAACTCACAACCCATATTGGACCAGCTCGTAATGAGTTGTGTAGTCCATTTTGCTAGCTCTACTCGTAAATTATGCAATTGACACTAGGCAAAATAATAACTTTTAATATAGAATGCCAAAATTAATCCAAATTTCATAGATGCTTAACAATAATTAATAATGATTCATCATATTAATTTCCAAAACATATTTAACCAATTTCTTATAGAAAATAGTGGAAGCTTTTATTGTTCGTTTTATAACATAATTTAAGTTTCAATTAAATTAAATAATAAAAAATTACATAAAATTTCACATAAATTTATTTAATTACACTTTATGCTCTAAATTATGTTTCACTTGTAGATGATTTCAACCAAGTTAATAAAATGTTAGTAGAAACATGGGTATTATAATCCTCCCTGACAAAAAGAAATTTATCCTCGAATTTTTCTTTCCTAAGAAGAAATTTGGATAATACTTCATCAATTTGTCCTTTAGATCCCATGTTACGTCTCTAATAACTTTGTTCCATATGACTTTGACAAATTTGATCTTCTTTTCTCTGAAAAACATAGAAAAGATTATGAATAATGGAAAGAAATGGTGGTAAAGCTACTTGGTAAAAAACAAGACCTACTTGATGAAGAATTTGTTAAGGTCCAATGAATTTAGGAATGAGTTTCTTAAATTTTATCTCCATACCGACCTTAGACGTGAGCGTGACTCTCAAAAAGATACGATCATCTTTCTCACTCAAAGAGTCGCATTCTCTTATCAACATAGCATTTTTGACGATATTGGGAAATCTTCATGTTCTCCTAAATCTTTTTTTGTCTTTTCAATTGTTTATTGTACTAACTTTGAAAAACTTATCACACTTTCTTACTCTCTCCATGCTAATATTAACACAATGGTATTCTACACCTTCTTCCATATAGAGCTTTATACAATGTCATCCCAATGCTTAAGAAAAAATTATCTTCTTCCATATACAATGTCATCCCAATGCTTAAGAAAAAATTATTGTTGTAGGTGAACTCTAATAATAGTAGAACTTGATCTCAACTTCCTTTATGATCCATCATATGAGCTCATGGTAGATTTTCCAAAGATTAAATTTTTATTTTCTAATTTACCATTTGTTTATGAGTGCTATATGGAACTCAAATGCAACTTCATCCCTAAGGCTTAATGTAAACTTTGTCAAAACTTCAATGTCGTTGGAACATAAGTCTATACTTCCAAAATGACCCAAGTGTTTTGCTGATAACAAACATTATGAAAATTGATAATATATTATGTTTAACCACTGTTCTCTAAATTTTAGAAGAATTGTAGGTTATTGTACTTAATGGTTGGAACACATTCGTTTAAGGAAAATAATTTTAAAATAGAAGTTCATATACTGTGTTCATAAGGAGTCCATTGTTTATAGACACACTCATCATCCAAAGGATGTACTCAACGTCCATAACAAGACTCAACATCTAAAGACATGCTCAACGTCTAAAGATGTGCTCAATGTCCAAAGACGTGCTCAGCATCCATAGAATCACTCGCCGTCCAAAGGATATTCCTAGCATTCATAGCGAGACTCACCGTTCAAATGACATATTTTGCATTCACAAAGAAGCTTATCGTCAAAGAACGTACTCAACATCCATTAACATAATTAAGGATGCATAGAAGAGCTTAGTGTCCATAGACGTGATAATCGTCCAAAGAAGGACTTGTCATCTAAAGGACTTATTCACTGTCCAAAGGACATATTCATTGTCCAAAAAAGGACTTACCATCCAAAGGACGTGTTCACCGTCTAAAGAAGGACTCATCGTCCAATACAAGAGCTCAACGTCCATAGGACTCATCCAACATTCATAGAAGAAGTATGTCATCCAACGATGAGTTCACCGTCCATAAGTGAACTCAGCATCCAAAGACGTTCTTGTCATCCAAAGAAGAGATCGTCCAAAAATTGGAATTATTGCATTGTTTTAATCAAGAAGTATCTCTCATAAAAGCGTAAAGTTTTGTTTATCTTGTTTTTCTTATCTCGTGAATTCTTTCGTTTGTATAAAGAGTTGATTATCTAGATTCAATATTTAAATGTCTACCTAATATACTATTTAAGAATGTGTAAGCTTTTAGATTGACAAAGAACAACAATAAATATTTTATAATGCAAGTCAAGTATGATAAAAGGAAGCCCAAATCATGACTCCATTCAGAAGTAACCAACAGAAGCTTCCTCACTCATCAATAGTAGATAACATGTAGAATTTAGAGAAAAACATTTTTTCCTAGCACAACCTTTCTATATCTTCAGAAAAAGAGGAGCCTCTATAAAAGTATTGCAAGAAGTAATCAAGTAGAATTTAATGCAAATCCAACCACTCCTTATGCAAAAAGCAACATTCAAATTTTTACATGCTATATAAAGGGATCTATTAAGCTCGAAACAAGAACTAGAAAAAAGCACAACACATTCTATCAAGAAAGATAAACACTCTCTTACTTTTTGGATGACTGTTTTGTAAAGTTTGTGCTCTATATTATAAACGCCCATTATGTAAGTTACTCTTTTGTAAAAATTCTATTAAATTTGTGTGATAGCCTGAAAATGCTAAGTGTCAAAAAATACTTATGTTTCTTGTAATTAGATAGATTACAAGGGTTGTCATGTCTAAAAGGTTGAGAATACTTACTTGTAAGTAGGATAGACTTAGTGAAAATTGTTCGTATTCGGCTCCATTAGAAGAGTGAAATAGTATAAATTTTGTATACTATCTCTCACTTACCCTATCATTTTACATTCTACACTTTGGAGGTTCCTTTGGATAACAAGTTTAATCTCCTTCGTTAATATTTTGTTTTGCAAAAAACTTTGAAAAACCACACACATTACTTGAAGATTAAATTTGACAAAAGTAGATGAAAAAATATTTGAAAGCGGAATATCTAGCAGGTAGGGAAAAGTCATTAGCTAAAAGTTGAAAATGTTTAGCAAGGTAATAACTTATGAAATTATAAGTATTTAGTAAAATTATTTGTTAAAGTAATTGATAAATATAAAATGACATAAATAGATATATTTATACAAATTTTAATTTTATTTACGAATAAAAAATATTTTGAATAATTATGGTTATAATTTTTATTAATTTTAAACTCTTATCATTTTTAATTTTAAGATAAATTATTTTAAGTATATTTTTAGTTTTAAAAAAATATACTAACCAATTAAACAAAAATAATACATTGGCACACATAAAACACAAGAAAGGATTAATACGTAGTAATACTATAAATTTTTCTAGTAAATATGTATTCTTATGGAGGAATTTTTTTTCTATACTCAAATTAGACAGTAGTTTTAGTTTAATAATTTAATTGTTTTTTCTTCATTGTGTGTGATCTTTTATTTATATAAGTTTTGGGTCAGTAAAATTTTGTGATCCTAATTTTTTAGTATTCTGTAACTAGCTTATCCGTAGTAAACAAGGGTAGTCAGAGTACTTATGGTAGAAAAAAGACTTTAAAACATCATGTTTAAGACAAAAAAGAGAGAGAAGGACGGTGAAAAACAGTGTTACATCAATTTCAAGATCACGGTGTTAGGAATGTACCAGAGAAAAACAATAAATCAAATGATAAAGAATAAAATATAACATTATCTGGAACAATTTATATATATAAAAAAACATTATCTGGAGCAATTAATAAAGAAGATAAATAAGAAAAAGCGCAGCGGGTCACAACGAGTGCAAAAGAGTAAATACAAAGAGAATAAAAAAAATCTCAAACATATTCTAAATATGCAATAATTTATATATCACATATATTGCATTATAATTTTTATAACATTTAAAAAAATATTATAAAACATAAAAAATATTACTTATTAATTTTGATAATATTTTAACAATATTTACATTTGAACTATGTCAAAAAATATTAGTCATAATATTTTATATTTATTAAATATTATTAAAATATAAAAAATAATAACATTTTAATTTATAATAAAATATTATTAAAAATAATATATATAGTAGTGATAAATGATAATAAAAAATTGAAATTAATGATTTTTCTAAAAAAAGATTTCAAAATTTATCTGAATGAAACATTCATTATACTAGTACAAACACATTCAATTATTTTGGATAAATATGAAGAGGTTCACTCTTTTGTCCCAGAATTTTATTTCCAAACATGGCGTGAGGCTGCTCGAGTTAGCAACGGATTTTCATTGGATGAATTGTAACGGTCAGTTCGTTAGAAAATATGGCTCATTAAGCATTCTGAAAATATATGCCGGAGACTAGTCAAGGCATGGGCACGATCGCATATTATATAATTAATTAATTAATTAATTAATTAAATAGTCATTTAGTTATTTTATTTCCTAGCTACGACCCTTGTTGATTGTGACTCGTGTATTTTTCCACGTGTAGTTTACCTAATCCAAAGGATTGCAAATTTGCCCTTATCCATTGTCAAAGTGCCGGTGCAGCTAGCAGTGTTTTTCTATTTTCTACTTTGGAATTACATGCCAAAGACTAATGCCTTGTGCCTAACGTCCAACTATTCAAGTAACTTTGTTCTTTTATATGCGCATCTACTTTGGATAAGAACCAAGCTTCTAAGGTCATGAGGTCGTAGTTAATAATTTAATAAACCATTCATAAGCTTTCTAGGTATACAAACATCATGCCTATATATAAAATTGTCTATAACTAATAAGGATTGCACATTTAAGGTTTAAACCTCTGAAACCCAGCAAATTATTTATATATGTTTTAACTTCGATCCATTCTAATATAATATTTTTTTTTAGAGTTGGGTCCAAGAGCATCCACTTTAAAGATAATTCTTCTACCTACATGTATTCATCTAAAATCATGCCATATGTTTATTACATATTTAAAAAGAATTTGAGTTATTAGTAATTTAATAATTACTTTTCTGGTATGTCACGTGACTTTATAATATATACATAAGATTTTTTAATTTAGTTGTCTGATTCTATTTTTAATTTATAATTTAGTGTCTAAAAGAATCTTTTTGAGTCGTAAAATATGTCATATGTGAGAGGACATAATAAAAATTTCTTTTTTAAAAAGGAATTTTTTTTTCTCTAGACATCATCATGTCTAAAGTAGAGAGATGTGTAAAGAGAGAAAAGGAAAAAAACAATGAAAATATATTATTATTTTTTTAAAATTTAGATGAATTAAATTTTGAGAGTTAATCAAAATCAAGACAATTTCCAGACTTAACAAATATTTATCGTATATACATATTATTTGCCAACAAAAATATATATCCTTATTTAAATTATTTTACACGTTTTTTACTTTAAATCTCCTATACCTTTTCGAAAAGAACATAATAAAGAAAAGAATGAACAGTAACCTGTTATATAGATATATATGAAGGACATGTTAAAACCTTTTTTGGCTGCTGCGTGATCATATCATACCTTGAAGTAGGTTTAGTGCCTCACTTGCTTCATGATTGGAGTGAAAGTTGTTATGTGTGGCTAACCTATTTGTTGTTAATCACTCTCCAATCGCGTGGTTCATAAGTCATAATCTTTGGGGATGAGCATGTTGGGTTATTTTAGAGTTCGTATGTGAATGGCCCAATCTTTCTTAGGCGTAAGTTTCTCTTTATAAGAGGAGAAGGGTTAGATTGAGAGATCCTTGTCCAAAGTGAAGAAACCTAAGAGTTAGAGTTTCTTTTTTTTGTATTCTTCTTTGAGAAAGAGATAAATCTGAGAGGTTTGTATCTGTCAGGAGAGGTGAGATTCATTGAGAGATCCTCCAAGATTGAGGAGAAACACTTTGTAATCCTACTTTTTATAGTGGAAATCTTTTTTTGGACTAGGTCTCGTGGTTTTTAAGAGGGTTTACAAAAAGTGCAGTGTCACCTACTTCTGCTCTGCCAGGTTATATTTTTACGCTTTCGCTTAGTGCCACTTTGTGTTCACGGAGGAGGGAATAGGCATTCTTTATTTCCCCAGCAGTGGTATCGGCTATTGGTTTGAAAAATCATAGTCTTGTGAATCCCAAAATGGAAGATACATTCGCTTCATGATGGGGACATGTTCAAACTAGCTAGAGATAATTATTCCTATTGAAGCCAATGATGGAAGATCATCTATACTTGCAAAGATTTGTATGAGCCAATCACAAATGATGAAATGCAAGAAGGGAAGACCGAAAAAAGATTGGGAGATTCTAAACCGTAAAGGTTTTGCTATGATTCGAAAATACATCGACAAAAAAGCTTGTTTGAGCATGTGTCGACTTATACCAATGCGTATGAGTTGTGGACAAAGCTTGAATCTATGATTCAAAAAAGAAAATTCCTAGAAACAAAGCTTATCTTGTCGGACGGTTGGTGAAATTAGAATACTTTCGACGACTGAATATGATCGAGCATCTAAACACCTTCAAAGGTGCTGTGAATCAATTAATGAAAGCAGATATGAAGATTGATGATGAATTACAAGCTCTTCTACTCCTTAGTTCTCTACCTAAGAGCTGGGACACATTGGTTGTCACTCTCAACAACTCAACACCAGATGGAAAGCTTAGTCAGATCTTATTACGGATAGTCTATTTGAATGAAGAATCCAAAAGGAAAGAAAGAGGAATGAGTAGTCACTCAGAAACCAACGTTGTTGAGAATAGAGGAAGGAGTGAGCATAGAAGCAAAGGAAGCCGTGGAAAGTCACGAGGAAAATCCAAGTCTCGTCCTAGAGGTTTGACATGTTTCTATTATGGAAAAATTGGCCACAAGAAACAAGAATGTAGATTCTTGAAGAGAGATCAGAAGGCTGGATTAGTCCATCTTGACGAGATAGACCCCAAAAAGAAGTTGGAAGAGAAAACCACAACAACAATGGTATCAGACGACGAAAACGTATTCCTTATTGGTAAAGAAAATTATCTAAATGTTGCTTTTGATTATTGCACTTGGATAGTTGATACCAGAGCATCCTTTCATGTTACCCCTCATGAAGGATTCTTCTCATCTTATCAAAAAGGAGATTTTGGAACAGTAAAAATGGGCAATCATGTCACAAGCAAGATTATGGGAATAGGAGAAGTGACTTTGATAACAGAAAACGGAAACAAAATTGTGCTAAAGGAGGTAAGGCATGTGCCTGAGATACGCCTGAACCTTCTTTCAATAGGCAAACTAGATGATATTGGAATGAACAACCAGTTTGGTGGTGGAAAAGGGAAACTTAGTCGAGGAAGCTTAATTGTTGCTCGCGGCAAGAAGGAAGGCTCCTTGTACATCATGCAAGGAAAGATATGTAAAGGGGAGACAAATGTTGCTCAAGAAGAAAGTAAGGAGTTGTGGCATAAAAGATTGGGCCACATGAGCGAGAAGGGTTTAGAGATCCTTGCGAAAGATCATCTCCAAAGCATAAAGGGACAACCATTTGAATTATGTGAAGATTGCCTAGTAGGTAAGCAGCACAAAGTATCCTTCCATAGACTTGATAGTGGAAGAAGAAGAAAGCATATTTTGGATCTTGTACATTCAGATGTTTGTTCAACATCTGAAAGGTCCCTTGGTGGTGCTCAATATTTTGTTACCTTTATTGATGACCACTCCAGAAAGTTGTGGGTGTATCCATTAAAGAGAAAAGATGAAGTTCTTCGAGCATTCAAGGAGTTTCACGCCTCAGTTGAACGAGAAACTAGTAAAAAGTTGAAATGTTTGAGGAGTGATAATGGTGGAGAATATAGAGGTCCATTCAAGCACTATTGTAAGACTCAAGGGATCAGACACGAGAAAGTACCTCCCAAGACACCTCAATTGAATGGTGTAGCTGAAAGATTCAATAGAACAATTGTTGAGAAGGTCAGTAGTATGTTGTCTCATGCAAAACTTCCTAAAACATTCTGGGGAGAGGCAGTGGTTACTGCAGCTGATTTGATCAACTTATCACCCTCAAGACCATTAAATGGAGAGATACCAGAAGAAGTATGGACCGGCAAAAAGGTCTCATACCGCAACCTGAGAGTTTTTGGATGTAAGGCATATGTTCACATTCCAAAAGATGAAAAAGCAAAGCTTGATGATAAGGCTGAAGAATGTGTATATCTTGGTTCACCAAGAAATGAATTTGGTTTCAGATTATGGGATCCTACAAATAAAAAGATTGTTCGAAGCAGAGATGTGGTGTTTTTTGAAGATTAGACAATCCAAGACATCAAGAAAATAGAGAAACCAACACACAAGGTGATTACTGATCAATGTCCTCTTGTGGTAAAAAACATAAGGGGAAAGACTCCTCAGATAGAGCCCGTTCAGGAGCGACAACTTGATGAGATGACTGAAGAACCTGATCAGATAGATCAACCTAACATGACGATAGAAGATCAAGCAATTGAGAATGTTCAGCAAGAATCCCAATTGAGACGATCAACAAGAGAGAAGCAATTGTCAAGAAGGTATTTTTTAGATGAATATGTAAATCTTGCTGATGAAGGTGAACCTTAATGTTTTGTAGAAGCCATTGAGGTGGAAGACAAAGACAAATGGTTGCATGCCATGGAAGAAGAGATTCAATCCTTAAAGGATAATCAAACATACGGTTTGGTAGAATTACCGAAAGGAAGAAAAATATTACAAAACAAATGGGTGTTCAAGCTCAAGAATGAAGAGAACAATCCAAACCCAAGATACAAAGCACGAATTGTTGTAAAGGGGTGCAACCAAAAGAAAGGAATAGACTTTGATGAAATATTCTCACCAGTGGTGAAGATGACATCTATAAGAGCAATTCTCGGTCTGGCAGCAAAACTAGACCTGGAGATTGAACAATTGGATGTCAATACAGCATTCTTACATGGAGACCTAGAGGAAGAAATTTACATGGAGCAACCAAAAGGCTTTGAAGAATCAGGCAAAGAACACTTGGTGTGTCGTCTGAAGAAAAGCCTTTATGGTCTAAAGCAAGCCCCAAGACAATGGTATAAGAAATTCGATTCTTTTATGACCCAACATAATTTTAAGAAGACCTCTACAGACCATTGTGTGTTTGTGAAGAAATATGAAAATGGTGAGTCCATCATACTTCTCTTATATGTTGATGATATGTTGATTGTGGGGAATGACAAAATAAAAATAGCTGCTCTCAAGAAGGCATTGAGTAAGTCTTTTGCCATGAAAGACCTGGGTGCAGTAAAGAGGATTCTTGGAATGAAAATTTCTAGAGATCGTTCAAAAAGAATGTTGTGGGTATCTCAAAAAGATTACATTGAGATTGCTGTACATTTCAAACTTAGCAAATCTCAATGTCCAAAGAATGAAGAAGAAAAAGAAGAAATGAACAAGGTGCCCTATTCTTCTGCTGTGGGTAGCCTTATGTATGCAATGGTTTGTACAAGACCAGATATTGGCTATCTTTGTAGGAGTTGTGAGCAGATTCTATCAGGACCGGGGAAAGGAGCATTGGGAAGGCTGTTAAATGGATATTAAGATATCTTAGAGGAACTGCCAAAAGAAGTTTATGTTTTGGCAATGAAAATCTAAAGCTCATTGGATATTCAGACTCAGATATGGCAGGAGATGTGGATTCAAGGAAGTCAACATCAGGCTATCTGATTACTTTTGCAGGGGGAGCTGTTTCTTGACAGTCAAAACCTCAAAAATGTGTGACATTGTCTGCAGCTGAAGCAGAGTATGTAGCAGTCACTGAAGCCTCAAAAGAGATGCTATGGATGAAGAACTTTATGAGAGAATTGAGACATGATCAAGATGATTATGTGGTGAACTGTGATAATCAAAGTACAATTCATCTGACCAAGAATCCCATGTTCCATTCACGCTCAAAGCATATTGACATCCATTATCATTGGATACGAGAAGTGTTGGATAGGAAGGAATTGAAGATAGAGAAAATTCATACAGATTTGAATTGGTCTGACATGATGACTAAGTCAATACCAACCAAGAAGATTGAAGGTTGTTGCCAAGGTACTGGTATTGTGGTGCCTCCCAATTAAGTCAGGAAGGGGGAGATTTGTTGGAATTCCCTCCTTAATTGTGGTTCACAAGTCACAATGCTTGGGGGATGAACATATTGGGTTATTTTTGGGCTCCCAACTATGTGGACAAATGCCCAATACTCTCAGGCCCGCTAAGTTTCTCTTTATAAGAGGAGAAGGGGTTAGATTGAGAGACACACACATCCAAGTGAAGAAACCCTAAGAGAGTTAGAGTGTCTTTTCTGTATTCTTCTTTGAGAGAAAGAAAGATATATACAGAGAGGTTTGTATACCATCCGAGAGGGTGAGATTCATTGAGAGATCCTCAAAGATTGAGAGAAACACTTTGTAATCCTACTTTTATAGTGGAGATCTTTTACTGGACTAGGTCCCGTGGTTTTTCTCGAGAGAGTTTTCCACGTAAAAATTCTAGTGTCATCTACTTCTATGCTCTGCCAGTTATATTTTTACGTTTCCGCTTAGTGCCCACTTTGTGTTCACAGAAGAAGGAATAGACATTACTATTTTCCAACACTATTTAGGGGTGTCACGTGTGTGTTCAGTAAATCACTAAACCCTAAAGAATCGAGCTAGAATTTGATGTATAGAAAACCATGGAATAATTCTAGGCTCAAGTTTGATGAAATAATGAAGCATGATTTAAATCTCTTCTGAGAAGAATTTCACATTTAGTGACCAACAATATTGAGTTTAATTACTTTTTATACAAAATACTTATGAGAATAAATAATTAAAAATAGTTGTATTATTTTTTTTTATAACATTATCAATTTCATTTCTCACTTTTCTCATTTTATCTCTCTTTGTTGGACAAAAATTTAATATGAATTTATTATATAAATACAATTTCTCAATTGGTACTTCACTTTCACACTAGATTGAAAATGTTATATTTTAAATACAAGCAACAATTTCAGGCCAATTAAGGCCATCCTTGTGGGACAATACATCACCAAACTGAAACAGATGGGAGGATGAACATTTGAACAAGGTCAATGTACCCACCGATTTCTTCTATCTTACAATCACATTCTAATATTAATTAAAGTTAGTTATTTGGATTGGCCATTGAATGTTGACCAGACTAAAAAATCATGGGTTCCATTGTCTTCACGTCATTCAAGTATTGTACTTTTATTTTTTAAATTCATACCTTCTCCAAAAGATACCAGCTCTTGAATTCTTGTTTCTATACAATAACTAATTTTAATCAGTTTTTAAATAAACTTAAATTATTTTTTTCCAACTGAATTTAATTTTAGACACTATTCTCTAGACAAAAATAAAAGCACGCTTACTTTTATTTTTGAATTTAATGATCATATATAATAGTCTTCTACTATCATCCAGTTATAAATAATTTTTTTTACATCATTTTTAAAAGACTTGTGACAAAAGTCAGAAAATGTATAACCTATTCTTTTTTTAACATTGATAGATGTATTTTGACTATTTTCAACTGAGAATTCGCCCGAAATTTTCGTTTAAGGATTTTTCTTATATAATTATTTTCATGCAAATCTGCTGCAAATAGTGGAAAATTTGGAACGATGGCTACTTTTATTTTGTTTTTCGTAACTTCTCAGTTCACACAATTGCCGTGCGGAATTTTCAAAGAGGAATCAATGGATATTCTATTGGACATTCTCGGAATTGCAACGGAATTTGTTGCGCGGAAAATGTGTACAAAAAAAAAAATTATTCTATTGTCAGTGGTATATCTTATGAACCATGGTCCCAATGAAGAAGCGTGAATCAAAGAATTATTCTTTTTCTTTTTTTTTTTATAGGTAATCAAAGAATTATTCTAACTTTAATAGTGGTCTCTACTAAAATTCTGCATAAAATAATTATATTGCACTCAAAACAAATTTAAAATATGCAAAAAAATAAATAAATAATATTATAAGAAATATAAAAATTGGAGTCACTATCGATCAGCGGATAACAACCTATTCCTATTACAAAAAAGTCTCTCTATAGTATTTATTGAAATAGTAGTATTACTATAGAGTGTTGTTTACTTTAATTAAATAATATAAATTACAAAATTATATTTTCAGTTCATTCTATCTTTTTCTTTCATGATTAAAACATTGCTTAAAGTGAAAAAGTAATTATATTGTACTTATACGTAAACTATTTTGAGCAATACAATTTAAAATTAAATTAATATAATAAATACCTCTTTACGTGTTATGGAGACGAATTTACTATAAAAATATCTTATCAAAACTACATGAACACAATTTATATATAAGGAATCTGTATATGAAGTCCTAGAAAGATACATTGCCCTATAGCAAACTCAAATGATAATATTCATTAGTTTTAACCACTAAATTTTAAATCAACATCAAAATAAACCTGTCATAAATTTTAACAAATTCGCGTTACTAAAGGACATTATTTCAAATCAATACCTATTCAATAACTAAAAGTTTCTTACTATATCAAGCAATATAAATAAATTATATTCACATATATAATTAACTAAACTTCAAAATATCTATAAAATAAGCTAGTTAATAAACAACTATTCTTTTTTTTTTTTTTTTACTAAATGTTTGGTTTGTCTCAATCTCATCGTCACCTTCTTCATTCCCATGTTGTCTTAGTTTAGTAGTTTGCAGGTAAAGGAGAAGAGTACGGAGATGGAACTTGTGCAAATGAATGGAGTAAACAGAAACTCTCCTTGAATTGACATATCTATTCTCAGAACAAACAAGATCCTTCTTGGGATAGACAAATAATATTCTTATGATTCTCAAGTCGACTTTTAAGGATTTAGTTCCCACATGTGTCAATTTGGAAACTAATGCATCATGCATGCACTCATACTTAGATTAGGAAACGTACGTACGCCATCATATGACATGACAGAAGTAGAAGATTTAATTTGCACATTTTGGACATAGGTTGAATATTTGTCTTGAAGATTTAATTTCACGTGCAAAGCTTCTTACTCCTTAATTTTCCTTTGTTTAATTATTTTTAAGTTTCATTTCTTTGCAACTTTACTTGTTTATCTCGAATTACATTCAATAATCTACTTTCAATTGCCTTTATCCTTTTGTTTTTATTTCATTCTTTAAATTTCAAATCTTTACACTTTCGCAAATTTACTTTGGCCAGAACTTTTAAACCCTTTCGAGTTTAGTTTTGTTGCATGTTTATATTTCATTTATTTTGTTTTTGCATGCTTATCGATTCCATTTTCTTTTCGTTTTGCTTTTAATTTTATTGCACATTTTACAGTCTTTTCAATTTAAATTCTTTCCTTTAATATATGCATTTACATTTGAAGTTTATTTCACAATTCATGCGATTTAGTAACTTGCTTTACTTTTCATTGAATTTAATTTGCACTTCTTTCACTTTAGAATTCTACAATTCAGTTTCTTTTCGAAACTTTTTTTCTCTTAACAACTCAAGTTACAATTGTAATATTTGAATTGAAATTCAATTTATAGTTTAAAACCAATGCTGTGTACACAAGTTCTTTTTTAAAACTCACGGAGTTAACATTATAAATAAATTTGATTACATCTTAAACAAATCAAATTATGATACTTATTTGCGCATCAATATCTTAATCAGAATTCTAAATTAAGATTATCTCTTTCGTATCGAAAGTTAAATATGGTTGATTTGATGAAACTCAACTGATTTCTTTGATTATAAAGTACCAAATACATTTTATCATTCATAATCAAACTACGGAAAATTATTCAAAAATTTTAAGTTATAGTATTAAATATGTTTTTAGTCATGATAAAATAAATAAATT
The DNA here is from genome assembly GCA_025330945.1 of Mucuna pruriens. NCBI lineage: Eukaryota > Viridiplantae > Streptophyta > Magnoliopsida > Fabales > Fabaceae > Mucuna > Mucuna pruriens. Next base: position 833,852 of record JAENHJ010000328.1, on the reverse strand, counting down.
TTTATTTAATTCCTATAAAAAAATTGATTGATTTTCGTCTTTTAAAATTTAAATAATTATTTTTTATCTTTTTACAACAATGTGAAAATTTGTTAGTTATTTATGTGCTCGGTTAAGGGATCATAAGTTCAAAGTAATATTTGTGGTATCATGTAAATATATGACATTTTAAAAAATATTTGTAGATCCTTAAAATAAATATTATTTATCTATCTTAAAATGAAAATTAAAGACTAAAAATAATTATTTTAAAATTTTAAAAAATAAAAATCATATAAAAATATTTTACAATGACCAAAATAAAATTTTATTTATTTTATAAAGAATAAAATCAATAATTCAAATTTTAAAAAATAAAAAACAATAATATGTTTTTATGAAAATTAAAAACATATTTAAACCTAAAATATATATCAAAGCTGAATATCACAAAGATTGAAACAATTTCCTCCATCAACAAACCACAAACAAGCTATTTGTGTGACAACACGCACTAAAATAACATATACTAATGAACCTGTGTGGTCATGTAGAATGGTCAAGTGCCGTCAGCAGAGAGCAAATGCGTCTTCTTCGTCAACTCTCTGCATAGGCAAATGGTATTACATTAATTATGCCTACAAAAACATGAATTCCATTTTTTAAACATTTAGGCTATGTTAAGATACTTCAATTAATTTTTAATTTTTTATTAGTTAAAAAAATTATTTGATCTTACGAGTAGTATTTGATAAATAATTTTTTTTAATAATTTATAATTTTCTTTAAACATTACTTTAACTACTGTTTTTTAAAACGCTATTTTCTAATTTCTTGAATTTTATTCTTCTTTTGTTCTTAAAATATTTATTAAATTACATCTATATCCTTTTGCACATAAGATAGAATTTGTTAGGGGTTGTTTGGTTTTAGAAAATATTTTTGTATTTTTTTAAATAGCTTTTATTTTTAGTTTTTATGATTTAAAATTTTTTTAATATAAGTTTCTAATTTTCATTTTCTTAAAATAGCTTTCGGTGATAGAAGATTTTTTTTTAATAGTTCTTAAGTGTCGTAATTGTGACCGCAACGATGTCAGCGAAATTTTTTTTTTTGGAGTTTGAATTTCTTTCGAAAAAAGAATACGGAGTCGAGAGTCACCAACAGCGTTTTTAAGAAAACGTCAGAAAACCTGGAAATTTTTTTTTTGGAGTTTGAGTTTCTTTCGAAAAAAGAATACGGAGTCGAGAGTCACCAACAACGTTTTTAAGGAAAACGTCAGAAAACCTGGAATGTGATAAGACTGATCTACAAAAATAAATAAATTTCAAGTTTGGGAGTCCATTATGCATAGGAAAGATGTAAGTACTCTACGACATTCGTCCTAAAACTATTACCTTAATTAGACACATGAAATTATTATGACTTCTAAATTGTATTTTTTTTCTTTCAAGCACAAACAAAAATGAAATTTATTATGGGGGAGGGAGAAATGTATTTTTGGTTTTCTTGAACTTGACAAAAATTGTCTTTTGCTCCTAAGTATATTCTAATGTAATGGAAAATTCAAAGTTTATGTAGTTCTGGCTATGTGGTACCTAAAGAGGTGCTTCCTTGTTCTGCAAGTAGCCACGACCGACTAGGAGTCGGCGGATATAAAGGGGAAGGTAAGGCCGACTAGAAGTTGGCTAGCTAGGTTGGAATGTATGCCAATTTGAAGTCAACTAAGATTCTAATGAAATCTATTATTGATTGGGTGTCGATGTGCAACTAAAGAGAGACTTGTTAGGATAAGTGTTTACCTATTTGGTTGCTCTATCCTTGCTACAAGAATTCCCACTCCTTTGGATAATTATCTTTTTTTTTCTTTCTGGGCATTATGTAAAAAACTCCCTTCCTTTTCTCTAACGAAATGTTCCTTGGGGATCTTTTAATATTTCTCCTTCTATTTCTTTTGATCTCTTTTTGTTTTTCGACCCCTTTCATTGAACCTTCATTCCCCTTTTATAGAGGAAATATTTCTAGTTCTGGATCTTTGAAGGAGATCTCCCTCATTAATGGACATGACCATTCTTCTGACCCCTAACCTCATGTCAGGGGTTAGGCCATGCTGCAGCAAGGGAATGGTGGCTGCTTTTCAGAAAAAGCAATGACTCTTATAGATTAGGGCGGCTGAGTCTGTGGAGGAGTGAAGCTTCCTTATCACGTCAATCCTCCTTTATTTATTATTATTATTATTTTTAGGAAAGAGACAAAATGGAGTGTCTACATTAAGCGTGCTAAAAGATTTTTTGTGACTACTTTAAAATTTTTGTAATTGCTCTAAATTTTTTATAATCATACTGTGTATTTATTGAAAACATGAAAAGCAACAATTTTTTGTTTCTAATTTGGACTCATTTTGATAAAAAAAAATTTAAAAAATGTTTTTTAAATTTGAACTAAACACATTTTCAACCTTATTTCCTTTTTTTTGAAAATGAAAATAAAAAATGATGACACCAAATTGGGCCTTATATTTTCTTTCTTTCTCTTCTTCTACTCATAAAGTAGAGTTTTATTATGAATTTTAGATAAGGTAGGGTTTTCTTATTTTTACCCCTTTATTATATAAGATATTAATACTGATAGATAATAAGTTTATTTTGTTATTATTATTATTATTATTATTTTTAATATTTTTATATTATACTGTTTATTTAATTGTAATACTATTTACAATATTTATTTTAGTATTTTAGCATTATATTTCAAGATATTGATATTGATAAATGATATGTTTTTTTATTATATTTTAAATCTTTTTATATTAGACTATTTATTTTAACCATTATACTATTTAAACGATTTGTTCTATTATTTTCAACATTATACTACAAGATGATTTAACCATTATACTAATTAACACAATGAAAATGTGAGATCTACTTAAATTATGTTATTTTTATTTGTATTTTAAACTGGATTAAAAATATTTTAAAATATAGTATAAGATTAATAATAAAATACACAATATAAAATATAGTAATTAAAAGAAATTAATTAAAATAAATTATCTATAAATAAAAATTATAAGAGCTCAAAATTAATTAACTAAAATTATAATTATCTTGAAATATAATTTTATCAATAAAATAAAATTAAAATTTATATAAAAAATCATATAAACATATTTATTTTTATCATTTTAAATATACCAATTACTTTATATATAATTTTACCAAAAATTTATAATTCGATAAATTAGTTAATAGCTTCCCGACATCAACCACTGACTTTCAACTCTCTTTTCAATTATTTTTATCAAACATAACCTTAACCTTTCAGTGTTTTTTCAACAAAGGGTAAAATTTGAATGAAGGGTTACCACCACTTAATTTTAAGAATAAAATATTGATAGAAACATCACAAATTCCAGCACACAGTAAGACAATTAATTAACACAACTCCAAAACTTAATACAACCACTATAGGATGTATTCTTGATACAAGCAAATACACATGAATTACTTATAAACCTAAATTATAGACAAATGTAAAACATATCAATCAACATGAGGACTAATTAATTAGATCTTTTCTTAAATAAAGTAAATCAAATTTTAACGGTTTTTTTTTCTCAAAGTAGTACGAAATTGAAAAAATATTATAAGATTAACAACTATCATAATTAAAAAAAAAATTAGTTGGTTTAGTATAGTACGAGTGTAGTAAACTCTTGATACATTATTTAATTTTGATGGATAAAAAATAATAATTAATATCTTTCTCTTTAATTAAAGCATAATCAATCTTAGTATTTTATATTTTTAACTTAATACAAAATTTACATGAAAAATTTGGATTAATAGTCAACAAATTAAATGACCTTTGAAAACATTGTAGAGTTAATAGTTATTACAACTAAATTAACACTTTAATTAAAGTTCCAATATAAAATTATTATTCAATTGAATTTTTGTGATTTGTGTTTCTTTCGATATTTGAAGTAGGTTTTGGAGAAAGAATCTAGTATCAATAATAAATAAGATGAAAATATATATCCTTTTCCTTTCTTTTTTTTTACTTTTCAAATTAACGAGAAAAGCCTTGATTACTAAACCATCACATAGCTAATGTGATTATAGAGGGAAAATAAAAAACTAATGGCCTATTTGATTTATTTCTCTCTTTTTTTTTTCAAAAATTGTTTTCTAAAATAATTCTATAGTACTCAACAATTGATTTTTCATTCAAAATCTATTTTTTTTTTAATTTCTAGTTCAAGAGTGTAAGTTCTCTCGAGAAGTGTCGTATGTGGTGAAAACATGAGCTTGATGTGATTGTATGTTTTATTGTTTTGTTTTCAAAACTAAAGCCTGTTTTTGAAAATATTAATCAACACTTACATCCCTATACTTATCCTACCAAATTAATTATCCATTTTTATTTTAGTCTTACATATATATATATATATCTGATTTGATCTTTGATTTTATTAAAATAAATGTTTTTAAATGTTACCATTAAATTTGTTCTGATAAGTAATGACGTTTACGTGTGAATAATTATTTTTCGCATCACTACTCAAGACAAGAATCAAAATAGGTGTACTTTAATAAAATTAGGGATCAAATAATTTTTTCTAGGAACGAAAATAAAAAAAATGTTTAATTTTTCAGGATCGAAGAACCTATTTAAACCAAAACAATAATTTCGAGAATACTTATTTAACAAATAGTTAATTTGAACTTCCTCTTCTTTTTATTTATTATCATGATGATTATTTTTGTTGTTAATTGTTAATTCTTTTTAAAAAAGACTATTCATCGAAAAGGCAAGAACATATCCATGCATTTTTAATTCCACATTTCTTTCCTAGTCTCATTTATTTGATTATGTCTTTATAGTTCGTTCTTATTTTAATTTTTTGAATTTCATTTTGAAGACAAATCACTTAATATTCTAATTTAAAAACAAACTTAATATAAAGAAAAATTATATTCAAATAAAAATTGATTGTGATATTAGCAAGGGCCAGTCCAATGTTTATGTAGATCTAAACTGAACTTAAGATGAGATGTTTTTTTTAAGGAAAGATGAGATGTTTTAAAACTAATAAAAAATTACTAAAATTATTATGTTTATTTGAAACTTATTTTTAAATGTGAAATTATTTTTTAAATATTTATTTAACATTTCCTTTTTAATCCTAAACAGTATGGTGCAAACCTTTTTATCTAATTAAAGAAAAGATAAAATTAAAAGAAAAAGAAAAAACGACGGTAGACAATAAAAAGAAAAGAAAAATGTTAATCATTGTAAAAACTAAAGGACTAACGAGGTTTTTTTTATGAAAAAATTATTATAAATATGATCAAAGACTTTAAAAATGTTATTTAATTGCTCTTAATGAATCTAATCCTATATTATAAATCTAAATCTTTATTTTTGAATTAAAATATTTCAAGGAAGGTATTCTTTAAAAGTTTTCTAATTTTAAAATTTTTTTTATTCCTTTCAAATATACTTTTTATTTTAATTTTAAATTTAATTTAATTTAACTAGTGCAAAAGAGTTTTTTTCTCGTCCATATCAAATTACTATTCTTTTATTTTTATTTATATACTTGGTTAACTATTCATATCTTTCTAATCTATTACTTTCATTTTTTAAAATAACTTTGTATCAATTATAAATTATTTATTAGAAATTTAAAATATAATTTATATGTTAAAATATCTCTTTATTTTGAAATTTAATTATAATTTAATATATATTTTTTAAAAGATGAGGAGTCAAGTTACTTCAAAAGTTATTTGTAGAGTAATTTGATTCTTCATTATTTAAAATATTTTATTATAAATTTTAGTTATATAAAAATAAATATTTATCTTATGTATTGTACATATAAATGTTTACATATTTGGGTAATCTACAAGTATAAACAATCTTGATCTAAATACATTGATTCAAAATTTGATTATGTTTGGATTTGACCTGTTCAAAAACCCAATGATTTGATCTCTCGTTATTTAAATATATTTTATTATAAATTTTAGTTATATAAAAATAAATATTTATTTTATGCATTGCACATAGTAATGTTTACACGTTTGGGTAATCCATGAGTATAGACAATGATGACCCAAATATGATCTTGGATTCGATGATGAATTTTATTTTTAAATGTACGAACTTGATGAACCAATCTATTGATGTGATATTTTTAATCATTTATGATTTTATTTATTTATTATTTACATTTTAAAAAAAAATTCAAACAAAATTTATGATTTTTGGGTCCAATTGACTCAACCTAACCTAGCATTGATCGAGTTTGGTCAATTTAGGCTAAAAAAAAAATACACAAACTTCTAATCTAAAACAAACCAAAGTATTTTGATTGAATTGAGTAATAGGTTTAGTCAAACCCAACCATTGTACAACCATATTTGAATATATTAAAATACTAGTTATTATTATTTATTGTATTATTATCAAAATTTACTTTTTCTGAAAACATTTGGTAATAAATAAATAAAAAATTAGAGTCTAAGACGAATATTTTATCCTAGAATCATTTCGTAAATTATTTAAATCTCTAGTAGCCCGATTGGCCTCGAACATTCGTAAAAAATTTTTTCAAAATTTCAAAAGAAACTTGGACCTTTAAAAATGAATGAAGTTTTCTACAGAAACAACTCGTGTCTAAGAAAAACACTAGACCCACACTAAATTTTTGTGGTTAAAAGCCCCCACTTAAACCAGATCTTGGACCCATGATAAAACAATTTGACAGATCTTGAACTAAGAAAAAAAATATTGTAGATTATTTACGTTCCACCATCACATAAGAATTGGCAACAGTCACAACAGAAGGGAGTAGTGATGAAAACTTACTCCTACCTCTAATTTTTTAAGGATAAAATATAGATATAATTATATGAGTTGTAGATAATATTATTCTTTAATCAAAATTAAAGTTTTTTTCTATATGAATTATATTGATATTTAATATAAATTTTATTATATGTATTATGATAGTGAAACTTCAATACCACACTGAGAACATTAAAAAGTATCTAAATTTTGTCTAGTTTTTTTTTCTTTTATTTGTTCACTTAGTTCCCCTTGAAATACACTAGTCTACCACCTTAATGTCTCCCAAAAACTTTCTTCTTTTTTCTTTTCTCTTACCTTTGATTCTTTTTGTTACTAAGTCTTGGACTGTAATCTGGTTGCTTCCTTAGGCAAATTAATCTCTTCCATTTTATATCTTACCCTTGAGCCCCTTTTCTTGTCCTCCCAATTTACCAATATAGTTGGCTAGTTAATATGTAATGATTACATAACTAGTGATAAATATAATTAATGTTCTGTTATCTTATTTTGTTATCATCTTGCTTGATGTGGGACAAACTGAATGTAAAATAAAATTCATTCTATAGATTCTTAAACAAAATAAAGAAAATTAACATTTTATCTCATCATAACATGGTATTAGAGCTCTACATAGAATTTTGGTTTCATCACTTTCCCACTAAGCTTTCATAATTCCTCTTCTTGTTCTCTTCGCTAATGATGTGTGATCCCTTACCAAGGCTTTTGCACTAGTCATACAATAAGAAAGAAAATGAATTTAGGTGTGATTACTCATTGAGTCCAAGGTTCTAGCTATGAACTCAAAGCATAAATTGTTTAAAAGTTAATGAAGAAGAACATGAGGCTTTTCTAATAACGGTAGAGGTCATTGCAATTGGAGAAGACCAAACACCTCAAAATTCACACACAAAAAAATGTTAACTAGTATGTCAAGGCATTATGTTTATTTCAGATAATATATAGGCTACATAATGTGCTTTAAGTTATTTTTTTTCCAAGTTAATCTAGTGTCTGTGAACAAGATTACTCAATCTTTATAGTGCAACCATGTTTTCAATTATGATTCTTTGAGTCATGAAGCAGATGTCTGGCAAGAAAACAATTGGTGTAGCTAAGGTTCACAATGATTTTTTCATGCCTAATGGATCTTGTGGGAAGAATTTAGAATTTTCAGAATTCTGATTTCAATTCACATTAGTGTACTTCTTTCTCTTGTAGTATAGATGAGAGTTTACTTTGACATCTATGGTTGGAACATGTTTCTAACAGAAGATTCATGTTAGTTTGTACTAAATTTCATTTCATTCTTTATATACATGTCATTTCGATGTATGTCATGTAGTTTGGAAGTGAAAGTTGCCTTTTCCATGTAGTGCAACTTACTCAAATAATCAATATATGGCCCCCAACTCTACTACTCTTATTTATGAGTTAGATTGCTATAAAATATCATAGAATACTAATGAGTTAAATTGTTGAGTTTGATATTATATTTATGTTTTCAAACAAAATTAAACTACCAGTGGTGGAGTTGACTTAGTCGAGACTAAGCTCGAGCCATAATTGAAGATGTTTTAGCTAAGCCTTTGTTATAGATATTTTGGCTAAGATCGAAGTGAATTTTTACTCTAGTTAAAGCCAAGTTGGAAATATTTTGGTAGACATTTGAAAAAAATATTTTTGAAATAGTCATAATTTTTTTTAAAAAGTTTTTAAAAAAGAATTTTTGGATAAGTTGGATATCCATCCATAAAAAAATTGTTAATAGATGAGTTTGATTTTTTTTAATGAAATTTTAATGAATATAAATAGATCAGGTGAATTGCTTTTAATTAATCAATTATAATCCAAATCAAAATTTATCCAATTCATCCATTTGTCAACCCTAATACAAACTTACTTATCCATAAACAAACTCTCTCGATCTTAACCCACACAATGATTTATTGTAACCCAAAGTCCAAGACTTTATTGTGCCTCCAAAATAAAATTCAAAGATTTAAACGTGCAATCTTCAAACACCCTCCAAACTCAAACATTGAATAAAAAATCTTTGAATGCTTTTTGCATGAGTCTCTCTGCAACACACAAATTTTTATAACCAAATCATCAACATCAACAATAGTTCAGAAAATATCACCTTATAAACAAATACAACAATTTAAAAGATAAAAGGGTTATATAATATATGTGTTAATTAACTATGGAATTTGTTTTGCTTTTGATGTTGTTTCAAGATAAGATGGAATTCAACATCTTTAGATTATTTTTCACTATCTAATTCTAAATCATGTGTTTGGGACTAACCTAAAATAAAAAATCATTTATGAACTATTTTTGGTCAAGCTAGTAGCATTTAGGCTTCAATCAAATTATAGTTGAGTCAAAATCTTAATCCAGTAAACTCAAACCTTGATGCCTATAGAACCATCACTACAAATAGCCACCAAATTTAGCAACTGACTTAGCGATAAAAATGGTTGGTCACTTTAAAAAATTAACAATGACTTTAGAGATTGAGTGTTTTGGTGGCAAAATAATCAATGGCTAAATTTGTTGTTGAATGTATTTTTTTATAAAACTTTTTTGGTGATCACGTAGCTGCCAAATATAACTAGTTAGCGATTGAATGTATGGAGGTAGCCGAAAGTCGTAAAGTAAATGCCAAATAACAACAAAATCAAATTTAGTCACTAAAAGTTGTAAAATAAGTGGCAAACAACAATTGGTTATGCTTTGACGACTAAATGACATAAAATTAATTACCAAATAACTTGTCAATTAGTGATGAAGTTAAATTGATCAATCACTATTTGACAATTAATTTTGTTTCATTTAGGGATTGAGTTGTATTTAGTTTCTATTTAACACTTAATGAATTGTCATTTAGTGATCGAATATGATCTCATTGATAAATGACATAAATTAATTACGAAATAACTTGTCATTTGTAAATTGAATTTCAATTCGATTTAATCCAATGTTACAATTGTGACATATGAAGTAAAGCTTCAAAAGAAACTTAATTGTAGAAACTTTTTGGTGAAAGTTTTATGGACATTTCAAATTATCTTTATATATGGTTATGAGTCATGTTTCATAATAATGAGTATTCCTCTTTTTCAGTTCATCAAAATCATATTCACTCAAACTATGAAATATCTGCATACATATAGTAGGACCATTCTTGAACTAGGAATTTATAGAAAATATAATTCAAAATTGATTAGGGTTTATTATTGACAAAATTATAAAATTAGGAATAATTTATCTCACATTAAATTGCATATAGAAATGCATAAATTAGGACTATCCTTAAAATTAGGAACTTGTATAATTTAGGAGTGCTTTTAAAATTTAAAACTTAAAAAAGAGTTGATTTGAATAAGGATTGAGTTAATATAATCATTTTGAGCATTTGATTGAAGAATATATCTGAAATATAATTTTGAGAGACTTTATTAAGTGATACATGGCTTAAAAGATGCATTTAGGAAAGGAAAAAAAGGTTGAAGTAGGAAAGAATAAATTTTGTGCTTAAAATTATATAAAACACATTCCTACATCATAGGATTAATTTCTCTAGTCTAGACCAAATTCTAGTAACAAAGAATCAATTCTAATAATGATGGAATTGATTGTCGAGTGAAGAAAATTTCTAAGGAATCAATTCTTTTAAGAAAAGAATCGATTCCCAACAACTCCTAATAGGCTTCTTGAGTAGCCTAAGGGTAAAAGGAATCAGCTCCTACCCCCAAGAATCGATTCCCACACACTTATATGGCCAAAATGTTGGTTGTTGCCCTAACCACCACACCCCTTTCATTTTCTTCTCTTAAATCTAAACCATTGATATTGATTCTTGGATCAATTAAAATTCAATCTCTACATAGATTTGCAATCTTCTCTCCTCAATCTATGTTTTACGCTTATTAAAATTACAAAACTCCTATATTTTCACTATTTTCTAAAATTCTAACAATGCCTCTAAGAACCATGAAGAGGAACAACATCGGAGGTGCCAGCAACTCTACACCTCCACCTCCACCTCCCTCACCTCAGGTAGCATTTGAGGTTGCTTAGAGGATCAACTATTTGAGACTCTTTAGTAGTGACATTTAGATTTAGCGATTCACCGATTGGTTCTTGACTTGGAAACTTGTCGAGCCTCAATATATTTCTTGTTCATACTTTAGGAATGAACATTTTATGCTTCAAGAGATGATCTTGGTTAAGAAGTTGGAGTGATTTGTTGCTTTTCATAGTATTTATTACCTTGATATGGTAAAAGTTTTCTACTCTAATCTTAGTGTTGATGAGTTTGATCTATTGGTATATGAGATTATGTAGAGGATTACTATGACTATAAAGATACAGGAGTCTATCATTAGAGTCAAGTACGAGAGAAAAGAGATCAATTTCAAGAAGACTGGTGATTGAATGGACTACAACAAGGTGAATGTCTTGACAAAGTTGCTGAAGAATGGATTTCAATTGCCCATTAGCAAGATCATCACTACTGTCATCATTACACTAGAGGACATGATGCTCTATATGCCATCTATATGATTATTGATGCTTGTGCTAGAAACTATGCTAGGTTGTTTAAGAATAACATCTTTCTTATGTGGGTATTCAATAAGAGTGACAAAATTATCCATTCACCCTTAATCAATATGGTCCATCCATTTAAAATCCAACCCAATCTATCCAATTGTTAAAATAAACAAGACTTAGATTGGATTGGGTGAATCATATAATTAAAAAATAGAGAACAATTCATTTTTTTTTAATTTTCAAATCCAATAAATTGTTTCATTAACACTTAATAGGTTAAAATCAATCTAACATTATTTTTTTATATTTTATTTTTTAATACTATCTCCTCCTCTCCTCTCTCTCGTCTATGTTCAATAAACTAAATACCTAAATGCATCATTAATATTTAAAAACTAATTTATGTGTTTCAAATAAGCCAATCCATAAACAAAGGCTACACCTGGATATGGACACACAAGCCACATCATCCCTCAAACAAAGAAACACACATTATTAATAATAATAATAACAATAATAATAATAATAACAACAACAATAATAATAATAACAATAATAACAATAATAACAATAATAATAATAATAATAATAATAATAATAATAATAATAATAATAATAATAAATAAAAAAAATAGACAACACATCAATGCTTAATCATAGAAGATCTTTGCGTTGCTTTATTAAAAAAATTAGCACACTTCACCAGTAGAGCTATTGATATGAGCTATTGAAGAGCATTGGCCAAGCTACAAAAAGGGCAAAGGCAAATTTGATGAATGATAGATCTATGGGATAAGGACAACACTTATAGTGGTAGAAAAAAACTTGGATTTTTTTTTATTGAAAATAGTTTAGGTGAGTTGAGTTTTGCTCACTCATTAAAGTTAGGGAATGCTTCAAGACGTAAAAAGAGTGCTTATAAATATACTTATTTATTACTCACTAACAAAATCCTCAAAGTCAGTAATGAGATTCAAACTTACGTACTCGGGAGATATGGATTCAATCTATACCAATTGGATCAGCATTTGTTGAGATGGAAACGTAGATGCCATAAAGTAACATCTAAATTTGTATATGTGAAAATTATAAAAAAGGATTTTTAAAAATAATAAAAACGATAATTCAATAAATAAAATGAATTCCCCACCAATGCAATTAAGAATACTAGTAAAACATCACGCAATTCAGGTCGTGACTCAATCCTAGTTAAAAATAATATTAATTATTGTTATTCTTATATGATAATAATTCGATCCTCATCTAAAGAGAGGAGGAAAAAAATATGAGAGATGGGGATATATAGAGAGAGATGAGAAATAATATTTTAAAAATAATTTAATTCTTAAAATGTATTATTTTTATGGGTGAATTGAATATTCATCAGTCAAAAAATTGTTTATGGATGGATAACATGAACTTTATTAAATGAATCATGGATGGAGTTGAATTTTTTAAATAAATTGTTAACGAATCAAAATGAATTAGTCGATTGTTTTTATCCATTCTACAATAATCCGACTAAAAGTTTATGCAATCCATCAGTTTGCCACCCCTAGTATCCATGGCCATGCATAGTATCAAGTGGCCCATGTTCTTGACAGAGCGGATGATTAAGGCAAAGAGGAAGGCTTTTTATAAACTTCATTATGTAGTGTTGATCTCTGCATTCATTGTTGCATAAAGAAGTACTTTTGATTCTGCCATCTTTGGATAGATGGGACTGAGATAGACATTCGGAGGTCATTAGGTGTATAACAACACCCCTGCTGAGGAGAAGCTAAAGGGTGAGGACACTTTCGATTATTAGAAGTAGTTTGAGAATATGAAGGTGCCTTAGGATCCCATTGTTGTTGCCTTTTAGCAGATTTAGACTACTCTACAGAGGATGAAGTCTGGGAATAGGAGAGACATGCAAATGATCTCTTCTCAGCTTGAGTCTTTGAATGCCCGCTTGACTGCACTAGAAATGGGTAGATCTAGTGATGCAGACAATAAGGATGAGGATGATGAAGATTAGCTTAGGGCTTTACTAGGTCTTTATGCGAGGAGTTTCATTTCCTAGAACGCTTTGTTTTATAGTTTTTCTTTAGTAGCTTCAGGAAACTTTATGTTCTTGCTTGATCATTATATATGAGTTCCTGCTTTTGTTCATATGCCTTCATCCCCTTTTTGCTTGACTGGTTTATTTGATTTCCTTTTATGCAACATGCTTAATTCATTACCCAGTTTTTTGTGACTCACATGTGATTGTTGATAAATAAAATTCTCCTTGCACTTAATTGATTTTATTTTCTCTATATTATTTCTTGAACACAGCCTCTAATTTTATGATCACCCTTACAATTCTTATTCTTTTTTAGAATGCCAAAAAGGGGGAAAGTGTTCGTGATTTTTAAATTATACTGATACCTCCAAAAGGAGTAAAGTAAACATTGACAATGGGGGAAGGGTTCAAAAGTAAACTAAATTCAAAGTCTCACACATTCAAGGGGAGCTTAATCTCAAGCTCAAGCAAAGCAATTACTTAAGGGAACCAAATTAAATCAAAATAGGTATTGACAGTCCAAAATAAGAATTAACATTAAGAACGTACACATTTTGGTTTTTCAGCATAGAAAAAGCAAAGTTTGTTGAACATGACCTTTTATTAGTTGATCTTAATGGGGAGTTTTGATGAAGACGAAGCCAAAGACAAAAGCCTTCATGCAATCTAAAATTGATATGAAAAAAAAAAAAAACAAAGACAAAGCTAAGGACCACAGCATATTTAAGATTAAGTATTGAGACTAGGAAAATTTGTAAAGACTTTACAATTCTAACTAAGTCTAGCTCAAGACTATTAAACTTGATTACCATTCAAAGTCCTTATATGAACTATGATTTTTCATAAAACAAGATACGGGATAATAAACTAATTGAAAGGAAGAGTTATTGGCATTTCTTGAGTCAGTTCTTAAAAGGGATTGAGTTATAGTGCTTTAATTTGTGAAATCTCCATTTTTTTTTAGAGTTGTTCATATATTTTGACTTGCTTGTTTTTGAAATGCAAGGTAGGTTTCCTTGGTGCTTCTAGGAAAGGTTTTTTTTTCCTAGGTTCTAAGAGTTAATTGTTGTTTAGGTTTGCAAAGTATGTTTTCTTGTTGTACCTCAGGATAAATTTTCTTTATGCTTGTGCTGTGTTTTCTGTGATGATTGTCATGGAAGGATAGACTCTCTTATCAATTCAAGTTCTCATGATTGTGGTTAAGTTTCAATTCTTGAATTATTTTTATACGATTTTGTTATGTCTTTCTTTTCTTTCCAATTCTTGACCCGTTTTTATGATTATAATTTTGCTTGAGGTTTTGCATTATGTTAGGTTAGAATTGATTAATCCAATCTAATTGAGGATAGGTAATTGATTGATCACCTACATCAACCATTTACTTGTACTTGAATCCATGGTAATTAGAAACTACGATTGTGATATCAATTTGTGTGGACGAATGTTAGATGATTGTATATTGATATGAATTTGCACTCTTGTTAGAATCATGATAATAAAACTGCATGATTGGATCCGTGACTTAGTATTTCATAATTCTGTTGTGCATTATGCAATTTTATATTTCTCTTTTCAATATATTCTATGCATACAAACCTCCATTTGCATTCAATTTGATTTCGGTTCAACAAGATTAGATATTATAAGATTGTGACCTCAAGAGATTCAACCTAAGTCTTACACTACAAATATAAGGAAAATCTAGTAGTTTTAACAGTATTTCGATAACATTGTCAATGTTGTAAACCCACTAGTATCGTGCTTATTTTTTCGGATAAAGAAAAATGATAGTGAAGTGAAGAGTATCTTAGGATTGAGTTGTCAAACTAAATTTCTTTGAATATAAAATGCTTGGTGTATTGTCAAAGTTGTTTTAATTGATTCATTATTTTTCTATTATGATAATTTGTGAATCAAATTAGTTTTGGTTTTCTCGTCGTCTCTTTCTATATAAGCTATATTCGTTACGATTCTAGGAAAATTAATTTGAGATGAAGTTATTAAAGAACTTAATTCATCACCTCTTTTAAGTTATTGGGCCACTCAATTCATCACCTCTTTAAGTTATTGGGCCACTTGGTTAACAATTGTTTGCTACATAAGTATGTTAACTAATAGAGTTATCTAATGAGGAGAGACAAAATTGAGATGTTTTAAAAAATATATAGACGACCAAATTCATCAATTTAAAAATGTAGGAATCAAGACTAAATTTGACAGAATATACTAATTAAAATAAAAAACACAATTTCCTCTTTATTTTATTTAATTTCGTTCTTTAGAAAGTGGCCTTTTAAGACTGAAATATCCGGGCTGAAGCTTAAATAAAATACATTAATCGGTTAAATTTAGGCAATGCTGATATGGCTTCAATGGCAGTGCCTAAAGGCCATGCTGCTTCCACAAGTGCATCCTGATATTCAATTTCAAGTGCCACTGTAATCTCTTGCCATGGATCTAGGCCTGCCAAAATATGAAATGTGAGTATAGCAGGACAATAAATAAAGGTACCAATATTTTTTTAGAGGAAAAACACATCAAATTTACAACGCAAACCTACCAAATCCATCAGTGAGCAATGCATACTGATATGTAAGATCCAAGCAAGCATATGGAAGTCTATCCGGCGTAAGAAGTGGATAAATGGATTTGGCATCCTCAAAATTTGTTTCACAAGCTCGCTTAGCTTCACTCTCTATATCCACGGGATGAATTTTGGAGCTGGGTTTATTTGGATCAGCAATGCCAACCTAATAGATCAAATATAACACAATTACAATGGGCGTGAGGAAGGGTCAAAATATGAAACAAGTTTCATTAGATTAAATATATTTCAGTTACCTCAATTTTTAATTTTAGTTTTCTGTATTTAAAAATAATAAGTGAAGTCTTTATATCTTTGATAATTAGTGAATTTTGTTCACTTCATAAAGTTTAAAATATTAGTTAGGATGAGAGGCAAAATTCACTAATTGTTAAAAAAAATATAAAAACTAAATTTATCAATTTTAAAAATTGAAGAGGTAAAAGAGAATTAATCTAATAAAATAATAGATACCGATGTAGCCAGATAATAGAAAGATGAAGTGCCGAAAAGAATTTTCTGTCCACTTCCCCTTCCACCATCCCATATCCCACCAAAAGTGCAATTTTGATGGGGGCATGGCTCATTCACTTTGAGAGCTTGAAGAACTATCTCTTTGCATTCATCGTAGTTGGAGCCAGAAATGGGAGCAAAGGCCTTATAATCTTCTCCTGAATATGTGTACGTCCCTTTAAGGAATAAAAACGTCAACTGCGTTATTAATTGGCATGCCAAATGCTTGAAAATATATATATATATATAAACAATCTATTTGAAATTTTCACCCTTAACCAGGCTTTGTACAAAACGAGTCCACTGAGCCTTAGGCTTCATATTTTTTTTAATTATTTAATATTTTTAGAATCATATAAAATTTTATATACTTAATCTACTTAATAAAAACATTATATTTACAGAAGAATAGGTTAAATTTGTATCCAATAAAAAAACTATTAAAAATGTAATTTAAATAACTTTCATGTGTAATATGAATGAATCATAACCATATATAATAATAATAATAATAATAATAATAATAATAATAGATTAATGTCAATTAGTTTCATGATTTATGGTTTCAATAAAAATAAAAATAAAATTTAATTTTTCATATGCTATAAGTTATGATTCAACTTTTAAAATCCACTATTTATGTTTTATTGATGTTGCATTTATTTATTTATTTGTATAAAAATTTTATTGCCTCAATTACTTTAATGTTACGGTTACTTTTTTAGTTGTTACGGGAAGTAATTAATATAATCGATTGAAAATTTAAAATACAACTTTGCACCAAATAGAATAATGGTTAGGTAATTAGTTAAAATTTAATTACTTCTAAATTAGTTAAAATTTAAACTTAATTGTAATTTATATATATTAAAATTTAATGTTCTTACTTTAAGTTTTTTGAGTGCTCTTATTTTTTTTTCTCTCTTTTTCTCCGTGCTTAAAGTCCCAAAATTTCTATAAACAGCCTGCCCTTAATTATTCTATTAAATGCAGAATCCTGAAATGTTACAGGAAATTTAAATTTAGCATGAAAGAAGCACGAGGACATGTAAAGAAATGATGAAGCTATGTTTACCATCAAAGCCAGCTAAAATACAAGGGTTGGCAGAACCACCAGTGACCTTCAAAATCTCGGCACGAGATGCTTCTCTACCGAAATGCAAATAACTGAAAATTGGATGTTAAAACTATTTATTAGCCATTGCATGGGTTATGTATCAATGAATATTATTTTCTACCTTTTTATCTAGACTTCAAAAGTTATATATATATATTTATATGAAGAATTAGGAAATTAAATTACCTGTGAACATAGAGGTCATATTTCTTTCTATTGAGTACAGTCTTCTTTATGTAAGGTTCCTCTCCATCTGGTGCTTTTGGAGCATTTTTTGCTGTGTTCCTTGAGACGGCATAGGCCATTTGAACTGATCCACCTCCAAGATCAACTACTCCCACTGTCTTTGAAAACTTTTTTCCCAACTTCCCCAATAAATAGTTAACTGTCACCTAAAAGAAAAGTTGTAGGATAAGACACACAAAATACCACTCTATATATAATATCTTCCTAATTATCCACTTAACTATAGTGGACAGAATATCCAATTATCTATGCTCTAATATTGCTTTCCATATATCAAATTACAGGGTAAAAGGGATTTATGTATCCGTTACAAGTTCCTCTCTAACCGTTGCACCATATAGTGAGAAGAGAGGACACAAGTTTGATCAGGTAGGATCTATTTTTCTCTCTTTTCACCGCAATTGCAGTTGGTGAAGAGAGACCAATGGATCGTTATTGGAATCATGTTTTAATTATATATAAAGATCGACTTTACAAATCGTGATATTGAGGTTATACTTGTGATTGCCGATTGCAATTTAAAATTTCAGACTGTAAGAATCAATTATCCATTTGAACGGTCGTGTAATAGTTAGATTTTTTTCTCTCACTATTATGTGTTTCTTGTTTTTCAATGTGTGATATTTGACTGACCAAATTAATTATTTAGATATAAGTTTATCGAGTGAGAAGAATTAAATATTTTTAAACTTTCATGTAAAGATGAATTTCAAGATTTGTTCTATGTCTAGATATATTGACATTTTAAAATAATTGCTATAATAGTATAGGTTGAATATGCTAATAACATTCTTTAACATATTCTTCTTACTCATTTCCAATAATTAATAAAAATTGTATGATTTATATTAAATATAATCAATTTTATTTATTATTTAATAGGATCTATATAAATTTGATCCAATAATAAAGAACGTATAAAATAAGTTAAAATTGTATTACTAACCTTTATACGTAATAATATGACATGTGTTGCTTTTGCTTGTGATAAATATGGATTCAAAGTATGAATTATAAAAATTTGACACATTGACTCATTAATTAACTCAATAAAATTAGTTTATGAGCTAAATTAACACTACTAGAAAATTTAAAATTTGCTACAAAATAATTTTGTAACTAATTTCAAAATTAATAGTTATTTTATAACTAATTTCTAGTAAAAATAATTAGTTACAAAATTTCTATAATATTAATGGTAGCATAAAATAAAATAAGGAGTAAATTATCTAAAAAAATAATCATAATTAATTTGTAGTAATTTTTAAAATTTGTAGTTATTTTCTAGCTAATTTGTAGTAATAAGAAGTATAATAAATATAACTTAAATTTAATTAAGAAAAATAATATTCTAGTTAATTAATAGTTAATTAGTTAGGATTAGGCTGCTAATTTAAATGGTAACTAAAATTAATAGCAAAATAAAAAAATCTTGTAGTGTAAATTTAAGTAATGTATAGTTTGATTGATTTGATTTATGAATTAGGTTGATACACACTCATTTTTTTTTTCTGAGATTCATGAAATGTGTAAAATATTTATATTAAATATATAAGAGTACGAGTTATGTAAATTTTTTTAAATAAATATGCGTTGGTCATTCTACTGTTGGACTTTACGACATCTTGACCTTAATTTCCAACTTTATAAAATAAATATTCATCATTTGAGTTCTTTTCTATTAAAAGGACTAAAACAAATATATTAAGTCGAGTCGAATTGAGGGAAATTAGACTTATATTTAACCCTATTAAAAAGGTATTGTGATATTTGAGAGAAATTAAAAAAATGTAAAGTTTCTGATTTATTAATTTATTGTAAATGTTAATACCACCTACTCCCATTAAAAATCTTTCTTTGCTTATATAAAATAGATATATATCTTTCAACTAGATTTTTTTACGATTTTTAAACTATACGGCAGAGATACATCGACAATTAGATAAATAGTATTATTTTATTTTATTTTTGCAATGAATAAGCCTGACTTATAAAACATGAATAATATATTTTAATAGCATTATATATTAATTAAGTTTATATTTTATATTTTACAAGTACCATTATTTTAAAAAATTTTCCGCATCCAACTTGGTCCCGTGTCTGTATATATATCTGCTTACTTTTGTACGTGTGTGTATATTATATATATATATATATACACTCATTAAATAACAAATATAAACATCTATAACAATATCAGTAGTCATAATGCATCAACCCAAAAATAATCCTTACAAAAAATTCAAACTCTGTAAGGAGTTCATTCTTAAAAAGTATTGTAAATTTGCAGATTATTATTTATAAACAGTATAATTCTACAATAAATAATACAAAAAATAAATATTCATGTGAAAGTATCATTAATTGGTTTAAACACTGGATTAATTCAAGACAGCAAAATGTTGAGTTGGTGAATGAATAATGATCATTTGACATCGATCTCTTGAAATATATACACCCTTAGTGGCTAAGTGAGAAGAAAGAGATATAAAGAAAAGAGTAAAAAAAAAAAAAAAAGAGATGCAAGATTGTGTTGTAATGAAAAAAAGATGAAGAGACAGGGAGAAATAAAAAGTAGGTATAAAAATGGAGGTGTAAAAGTAAGTAGTTGTGAAGGTGAATATAGTTTGGAGCCCAAAATCAAACACAAATTCTAAAGTCGTCCTAGAGGATCTCTCACTATTCATTTCATACGTGTAGTAAATGAATTGGAGATGTGCTAATTCAATTGAATTGGTGAGATCGATCTCTATAGAGTAAGAAAAATGCTTAGATTTAAGAAAATAGAGGGTATAGTCAAATGATTAATAAGTTAAGAACATATAAATAACATAAAAGAAATTAGTTTGGTAAGTCGTACTATACCCATAGATAAGAACCTTCTTGGGTTCCATCAATAATAGATACTCCATCTGGTTGAACGCTCAGGGTACTTCTGTTCTTGAGCGTATCCTTAACCTAAAGATAATTAAAAAAATGAAAAAACCTTAAGCCTACTTAAGAAGGAAATTAAGAAATAAAGATCCTAGTTAATTAATTAATTACCGCTTGCAATATCCTTTCAGCAGCATCCCCATCCAAAAGCCTTAAACCTGCAGTCGCCTGCATTACCATAAAAAATAATTGAAAATACATATATGTACTAATTATATAATTATACCCTTTGCACAATGAATGAACCATTAAAGTCACAATTAGTTCCAAATTTTTAATCATATTCAACACTAACAAATAGATTATTCATAGTACTGTCTACCCAAACACGGTTTTAAATTACTCTCCAAAACTTCAATTGATGCTGCAACTGCAATATTAAAGTTTTTGCGGTATTTCGAAATCATATTATCACAGTAATTGTCGCGACATCGGTAATTTAAAACTCGGCGTCTAAATTAAAACCCTCGAAATTAAGAAAAATGATGTATGAGCATCCTACGATAACATACGCTAAAAAAAAAATTATATAAATATGATATAATAAAATTAACATATTGTGACCAATCAACAAACTTCGAAATCCCACCCCAAGCTTAACGGGTGTCGTGGCGTGCTGGTCCTCAGGGATAACATTTTCAGCTTCCTCTAAAAGTGGGATAAGAGATTCTGCGGCTTCTTGAGGATCATTCGCGTATGCACTCAAACCCGGTGTTACCTGCGCCATAATAATGAAGACTGTAAAAAGTACCTTTTTTTTTTTTAAATTATAAAATCATAAATAAAGAGTAAAACGTATATTAAATTTATAATTTATAATAAATTTTAACTAATAATAACAAAAATAAAATTGTTAAATAATGTATTAATAGCATTTTTAACTGTAAATAACATGTAAAGGTTTTGACCTTATCATAAAACTCAAGTTCGTTGCCAATGCGAAGGAGATCTAAGTTCTGGTCGAAATGGAAGACATGGACGCGGCTACCGGTGCTACCAGCATCAAAGATGACAGCGTACGAGGTAAGTTCTTGCTGTTTGGGGAAAATCTTACGATTAGTGAGTAAGATGTTCCCAAGATATTGGGAAGAAGAAGAAGAGAGTGCAGGCAATAACAAAAGTAGAAGAGTAGTGAAGAGGGTTAGGATTAAGTCCATGTTCTTTGTCCCTCTTGACCAGACCAAAACCATTTTCAAACTGGTCAACTAACTCTAAACAATCAAGGAGTGAATTGTAGTACTCAACTCATGATTCACTTCCAAGTCCCAACCATATATATATAGCTGGAAAAACTCCTTATGTTTGTTTTACATCACAACAAATTAATTATCCCCACTCTTTGCATGTTTCAATATTGTAAAATATAGGTGAACTTAATTTACACACGCGCCCAATTACATTCTATTCTTTAAAGTCAATTTTACTTAATTTTAAGACAAATGCTGTGTCATTGTGATTAATACATATGCTTCGTCACATGGATGTATATATATCTTCCACGTGTAAAAGATTTCAAAATATACCTATGACATTAATAGTAAAAATGTCAAAAATAACTCAATTCAATTCAGTTTGTTTTCAATCAATAAAAAATGAGTTGAATTCATTTTAAGTTTGAGTTAAAATTTTTAATTTAATTTTGATAAATAACGTTTAGGTTGGTTCATCAAATTTTCAAAAAATAAAAAAATTATAAAAAATAAGTGATTCTTAAATTCACCACCAAATAAATTAATAAATAAAATCTAAATCATTCAAAAACAAACAAAATGTAACTATCACAAAGATATTATCTAATTAAATATCCTTGAGACAATTATTTTTTCTAGAAATTAATATTGTAAGTTAAATAAATATAAGGTAATACAATAAAATAACATAAATTCTATAATAACTTATAAAATAATATTTAATAAAAAATTAAATCGGTAGACTCACCTCTTAACTCATTGGATTGATTAATTAGTATATGTTGAATAGTTGAAATAATAACTAAATAATTCTTCCGAATTCAATTCACATTTCTAATGATACTAAAAAGTATCAATAATGTGTTTTAGAATGATGGGTTTCTACCCATCATTACTCAAAAGATTTTGGTTGTGAGTGAAACCTTTGCATAAGCTCAACCCATTTATTCCTATTCAGCTGCTCGTTGTGCCAGCTAACCTTTTTGTTAAAGACGGATTGAGTTGTTTTATTTTATAAATGCTACTATTATTTTATAACTCTATGCGTAGAGCTGTAGCACACTAGATCATATAAAATTATTTACTTTTACAGTATTTTATTATTTTGTATTTTTGTAGCGTTCTTTGAAAGCAATGTGTTTATTAGTATAATAACTTTTAAAAAATGTTTTTTGTGTTAACTTTCATTACCTAATACACGATGACATATGGTTGTGTGGTTGGGGGATAATCATAGTTTAATATTCGAATCACATCTCAAGTTTTAATTAATGGATCGTCATCTTGAAATAGCATTTTTGGAATTCCTCGTGTTGCACGAGTGTTTATTTAAGGGTAGATAATATGTTTTTATCCGTTTCTTATAGTTTTGATTATTTTTTAAATCATTAACTTTGATATATTCATTAAATTTTAAAAAACTCGAAAAATATTGTTATTAAATGATGTGTAAATAATTATACCACCTTAATGAGTATTGTGATATTGATGTTTATATCTCACATCACTATAAATATAAAAATAAAATTATCGAAAATTTAAAATTTATGACAACTTAAGTAATTAATTAAGTTCTTTTTTTTAAAAAAAAATCAAAATCAACTGCTAAAGTCATATTTATAAGAAGAAAAAATATATTAAAATCTTATTAAATTAAAAAGTATCATTACAATAGCAGATATACATTTAAGTGAAAATTTAAAAGTACTCGAACACAATAATTTAAATACTTTAAACAAAAAGAATTATGCATAATTAATTCAAGTAATGTCTTCGAAATGTAAGAGTAATGTTTGTATTACGTAAAATTAGATATAAAAAGTCAAGAAAATATTAAAACAACTCGATCTGGTAAGGATTTGTTGTTTTATTTAATAGCAATGACTTTCTTATGTACTCTATTTATTATTGTTAAAATTTATTAAAAATTAAAAATTCAGGTGAGATCTATCAATAAATTAAGACACAAACTAACTGAATGATAAATGATAGTATTTCTCATTAAAATTTATAATTTTTAATAGATTTTAATCAAAAATATAAAAAATCTCACTACAAGAATTTTTTGATTTTGCTACTAATTTTAGCTATCATTTAAATTAATAATTAAATCCTAACTAATTAACTATTAATTAACTAGAATATTATTTTTTCTAGTTAAATTTAAGTTATATTCATTTATATTTCTTATTACTACAAATTAGTTAGAAAATAACTACAAATTTTAAAAATTTACTACAAATTAACTAAGATTATTTTCTTAGCTAATTTACTACTTATTTCATGCTACCCATTAATATTATAATAATTTTGTAACTAATTATTTTTACTAGAAATTAACTACAAAATAACTATTTTAATTATAAAATTATTTTATAGTAAATTTTAAATTTTTTAATAATAATGATTAAAAAAAATGATTTTTTTTAATATACAAAAATATAGTAGAAAGAAGTTTACAACCCACCTCCTCAACTGGTTATTCAACTAATATAAACTACAAAAGGTTATACTTTATTTAATTATTATTTTGATGTCGGTAATAACCATATAAATTGTAATTATTAGTTATGGGTATTAGAAATGGTTTTCAATTTCACTTTCAGTAACATTTACTGATCAGAAAATAAATTTTGTGCCGTTGAATAACCGTTTGTAGTTTATATTAGTGACAACTATCATTAATAACTAATTTGTCATGATATATGATTTTGATGTCATCCTCGGATAAATTTCTCTAACGCACAAAATTAAAAGCTCAGCATAGATATACTTAAGGGATATCAAATAATTAATAATCCTTTCATAACCATAAAAGATATTGGGTTTAATAAAAAAATTAATCCTTTAACATGTTATTAATTATTTTTTAACATTGTTCTCACCATATTCATAATGGTTTTATTTCTCCTCATACACCATGCTAATATGCTGCGTATGCTATAGTTAGTTGTCTCTTGATTATGGTGCATTTAGACACATCTACAAACTTATTTACATTTGTATATGCCCCATGATATTTTCAAAGACATTGAATGTTCATTTCTATCTCATTCTCAACTCTTGCTTTTTTAAACAATTCAATGATTTAATACTTTTATATTTAGAAGTACACACATGCAATGTTTTTTTTACTAAATTCATCAACAAATGTTATTGAAGTATCTTTTGTTGATGTTGGAGAGCTTCGGTTCACATATAGGACCGCATATATCTTAGTGTACCAATTATAGATCCTAACTAGCTCTCTAAGTACCTTTTTAGGAAATAATTTTCTATTTTACTTTGCCACCACACATTCTTCACAAATGAGATGTAGCCTCAATATGAGGAAGTTCTTTCACCTTCCATTTTTGTTGCAAAGTTTTGAGTCCATTAGAGATTAAGTGTTTAAACTTGTAATTTCTATAACCACGATTAATCTAGAATGAGTGATTTAAAACAAACTTAATCTCTAAGAGTTTTTACTTTTAATTGAAGTATTTGATTTTTTCAATCATCTTAACTATAACTAATTTCTTCTTTGAATAATAAATTTGACAACTTCCTTTCTACATCGTAAATACATATTATGTTTCTTGCAATTGTCTTAGACTAATAAAATTACTCTTAAGTTGTGGTACACAAAATGCACCACCTATAATTTTCATCTTCTTGTTCATCAACACTTAAATGCTTATTTTTCCTATATCACTCATGGTAATGATGTTTTCAAACTTGGCATTATCTAAAAAAATTATTTTACTCATAAAAGACATACTTCAAGCTTATTTTTACTTGTTATGTGGTTGTTGCATATAGAATCAAGGTATCATATCTCCTCATTTTTAGTGGCTCTTTCCCCATATAAGCCATCAATGACACTTCAATTTGTCTTTCTTTTGTTTTGTGACAATTGTAGTACTTAATAGATGTCTTGTCAAAGTTTTCTCATCTAGTGCATGCCATAATCATATGTCTTTCCTCTTCCTCTAAAACTTCCACAACCTTTGCCTCTTCCATATATATTTATTAGTTTGTCACTTTGAGAGCATGCTCCTCCTTAATGTGATTAGACATGTGTTATTCATACACTAATAATAAACTTTACAATTCATATATAGACATATTGTTAATGTTATTATTAGATTCTTCTATTGAACATACCACATAATCAAATTTAGAAGTCAAAGAGTGTTGAATCTTTTCTACAATTGACATTTCTTCTGCAACTTCTCCTTGTGCATTCTCATTCAATTTACAACTCTCAATGTCCTTGCAAAGTAGAACAGATTCTCCAACTTTTACGTGTGATATTTCAAATTCTTTATAAAAAGCTTGTAACTAAGCATAAGCACAATTGACTCTATTAGTAGCTTAATAAGGAGTCGTATATGTCTTTAGTAGTTTCCTTCTTAAAAATAGGTCAATCAATTGTTTGGAATAAGAAATTCTTTGCTTTCTGATCATTAAACTTTATTCAAATTTGATCAAATCTTTAACTATGCCTTTATCAAGGTTGTTTCATCCTTTACTTTCGAAATCTCTTTCTTAATTATTCCCCAATATTCCTTTGACTTAAGAAAATTCTCCATCAACTTACTCCAATAATCATAATAACCATCCACCTTTGCGATTATTAAATGCACAAATCCACCATTGATTCCTCCATACGTTATTATCAAAGTTTACAAAAAATTGTTACTTCAAGTAATAAGTCCTTTCGAAACTTTGATACCAATTATTAAAACACATAATAAATTTTTGAGAGAAGAAAAATACTACTCTTTCAATTAAAATAAAATATAATTGATTTTAAATAGCCTTACATACTACCACATAAAATGTGGACTAGATACACATAAGAGATACAAACCTAAAAATAAGAAAACACTAATAAGACTTGTCAACCCAATTAATCACCCTATTTTTTAATAAACAGGGATTTATTAACAAGGATAAAACAAGCAAAATGAAAAACAAATAAAACAGATACCACTAACTTCAACAAAGGGCCGAGTTTTATTTTAATTTCTTTAAATAAAGGTGGCCTTTAGCGTTGAAATTTCATCGCTTCTCTAAAAGCTTAAATAAAATACATTAATCGTTCAAATTTAGGCAAAGATGATATAGCTTCGATGGCAGTTCCTAGAGGCCATGCTGCTTCCACAACAGAATCTTGATATTCAATTCCTTTTGCCACTGTAATCTCTTGTTCTGGATCCAGGCCTGCCAAAAATGGAAGAGTAGTCGGTGAGGAAAAAAAAAAGACTTAAAATATGTTTTTGATTTTTTAAATTTTGGTTAATTTTATTTTTTTTTAATTTTGAAATTATTATTTTTAGTTATTATATTTTAAAAATAATTTGCTTTAATTTCTGGTTTTACCTTACAAACGAAAGAAAAGTCATTATTTTAGTGGAAAATTGAAAAACATGATTAATTTTAAATTTTTTTTTATTATATATACATAATAATTGTTAATTTCTATTTTATTTACTATGTTAAATCAGTTATTTTTTAAAATAAAAATTAAAAATAATAATTTCAAATTTTAGAGACAAAAAATAAAATTAATTTAAATTTAAGGGACAAAAATATACTTTAAAAAATATAATTTGCCAACATTTTTTTTTTTTGAGAAAATAGGAACTTTGGCAATGCAAACCTACCAAATCCATGAACGAGCAATGTATACTGGTATACAAGATCCATGCATACATATGGAAGTTTCTCAGGATCGTTTACAAGTGGATAAGTGGATGCGACATCCTCGAATGATATTTGACAAGCTTGTCTAGCTGCAATTTCCCAATCCATGGGATGAACTTTGGAATTGGGTTTCGTTGGATCAGCGACACCAAGCTAAAAGAATAAACAATAATGTAATTAGCCTGGCTTGGGGAATAACTAATAAGAGACTCATTAATTCCATGATTAAATGAAATAGTGGATATATATATATATACCTCTGAAGCCACGTAATAGAAAGAAGAAGTAAGCACAAGATTTCTCTGTCCACTTCCTCTTCCACCGTTCCATATCCCACCAAATGTGCAATTTTCATGGGAACATGGCGCGTTCACTTTGAGAGCATCGAGAACTACCTCTCGGCATTCATCAAAATTGGAACCAAAAGTGGGGGCATAGGCCTCATAACTTGCTCCGTTATATGTGTAGTTCCCTTTGAAGAATTTAAAAAAAAAAAAAAACACATGTTATACTTAATGACATGCTATATATATATGTGCTCGAAAGAAAATAATACAAAGAATGTTAAAAAAAATCAACTTGAAATTAGAAGCCTTCCGATCCTTATTTGTATTAGGTTAAACTAATCATTAGGTATCTTAATTATTTGAAAATTTTTTATTGGATTTCGAAAAAAAAAGTTTCAAAATCTCTGATGTTGTAAAATTTTTGTAATTAAGTCTTTAGAGATTTTAAAATTACAAAAAATAGTTTAAGAACTTAAGTAAAATCTCCACTATAGTTTAAGAATTAATTGATTAATTTAACATTTATATTAGTGTGAAAGTAGCATTATTTACCATCAAAGCCAGCTAAAAGGCAAGGATTAGCATAACCATCAGTGACCTTCAAAATCTCGGCACGAGCTGCTTCTTTACCATAGTGCAAGTAACTGCAAGAAAGATGTTAATTAAGATCTATTCATTAGCCATGTCACGAGTTTTTGGTATCAAAACCTTGTATATCCTAGTTAACATCTTTTGACATTGATAATATATGAAATGAATCATATATGTGATGCAAACCTATGAACATAAAGGTCATATTTCTTTCCCTTGAGTACAAGCTTCTTCATGTATGGATCCTCTCCTTCTGGTGGTTGTGGAGCAGTTTTAGCTGTGTTCCTTGAGACGGCATAGGCCATTTGAACTGATCCACCTCCAAGATCAATTACTCCCACCGTTTTTGTAAACTTCTTTCCCAACTTTCCTAGTAGATAGTTAACTGCCACCTACACACACAGTATACATCTTAATTGTGAGAACATAAAAGGTGAAAAGAGTTCATCTTAATTCCACATATTTTCCTTCAAATTTAATTTTTATTATCTATTTTGATTGTATAACTAAGAATTATCATTCACTTATTCCTTTTATGTGAGCTCGTGACTTAATTAGAAGCAAAGAACCTAATTCTCCTTCAAAAAAATGACTTCATGGTTTGATTTTTAATTTCATTAATGTTTTTCGATATGATATTTAGCCAATCTAGGGATACGAAATGAAGCACACCGGAAAAAGCTTGTTGGAAAATAATAGTAATCTTATATATAGAAGGTTGCATTGGTTCAATAAAACAATTATGATAACATTATCTTTTATAATATAGTGGATATCTTTTGCACATGCTTCGCATCTAATAATCATTTTTCCATTATTTTAACACTATAACAAATGAGGTACCTCAATGATTTGATAAAAAATTATATTTTATAATTTGTTCAAATAAATTACGCTAACTTATAAAATATTAATGTATTAGGTATATAAAAATTTTTCCATATCTTTCTTGTCGTCTCCTTATCTTTGCCACTGTTAATTATTTAGATTTTTTCTGTATATATAATTTATGTCTAATTAATTATATTAACAGAAGTGTAAATTTTACATTGACAATTAATCCAATATCATGAATGATATGATTTTTAAAATAATTATTATAAAAATTAAAAAAATTATTTTATAATTAGATGATATCAGTATAAAAATGTTTTATACAGTTAATATAAATATATACTATTGAGGTACGAGACTCTTATATTTTTTATTAATTAAAATTTATTAGAACTTCTATAATGGGTTGTTTAATTTAATTCTTATAAATTTTTATAAAGTTTTTATGAGTTCTTATACTAGTAATGGTTGCTTGTATAAGCAATTATACCTTTTAAGTTCTTAATAATAAAAAATAATTTTCTGTCTAATAAATTCTTTAGAGTTAAGTTAAGAAATTTAGTATAGGAGTGAATTTCTTTTAGTTTTTAAATCTAACGTGTCATAATAGAACTCAAAAGAAAATTAAAAATCCATTTAAGAAACCAAACATTGAGATGTTCTTCAAAATTATAAATTTTGATGGACCTACTAATATATTAGGAAAGAATATAAATTGATAGTAAATTCGATCAAAATTTATGATTTCTAATAAATTTTAGTTAATAAAAAATATAATAAAAAGAAAATCACAAAAAGAGGTCCTCAGCAATCCTCACATATTATTTATTAAAAAATATAAAAAATGTTAACAACAAGCACTTTAATACAAATTTTTTAACATATTTTTTTTTTGTTATTGATGAATTTATTTTTAAAGTACAAAATTGTACCTTTTACTTATTATGTAATAATCTTCGCTTATAAATTTATATTTTAAATAAATTTTAACTAATAAAAAGAGCATCTTAAAAAAATGCGATACTAATACTTCTTTTATATATATATATATATAAAGACTCTGACAAATCGATAATATAATTAAACAGAAAAGGATTCAATTTTTAAAGTTAAGAATAATTAATTTTGGTGAAATTAACTTTAAATAATTAAACATAATTACAGATGTGTGTCTAACTTTATCTTAATAATAAATTTTACATTAAAACCTGTACCATAATGAACGGAATCGAGTATGCACTATATTAATCTATCAACAGGGGGCTTTCGGTACTTTCCAAAAAAAATATATATTAATCTATCAACCCCAAAATAACTCTCATCCTTACGAAAAATAAAAACATGGAAAAAGTTGATTTCAAAGGTGTTACAAATTATTCCTTAAATTTTAGTATGATTCTGCAATAACTTGTTTAACTTGGCCTAAATAAACGCACACAATCCAGACCGTGTGTCCTATAGATGATATATGTCTTTTTTTTTTTCTGGGTGAATCTCAAGAGGATATATCTATCACAAATTATTTTCTCATCATGATTAAAGTTATTTATTTCAAATATTCTTCTTAATTTATATGAGTTAATGTCAAAACCATTGAGATTGTGCTCAAACGTCACGTATTAAGAAATTGAAATATTTTAAATTTAAGATTTTCGTTTTCTACGCATCAGATTCAAAACAGATATGTGCAATGAAAATGAATAAATTTAGTAATTAATATAGAACTGTCAAACGAAATTTTAGTTTCGTAATTCATACCCATAGATAAGAACCTTCTTGGGTTCCATCAATGATAGCTACTGCATTAGGTTGAACGTTCAGGGTACTTCTGTTCTCGAACATATCGCTAACCTAGAAGATAAGAAAATGAAAACTTGACATTGAAATTTGAAAGCCTACTCAACAAGATAAGAAAATGAAACTCATGGTTACCGCTTGCAATATCTTTTCAGCAGCATCCCCATCCAAAAGCCTTAAACCTGCTGTTGCCTGCATTAACATTAAAATAATGAAATGAAATTTTACACATGCAAAATTCGTAAATTTTGTAGCAATCGAAGGTGATAATTTATTTGTCATTATCTTTTATACTAAGACTTTATCAAATGGGTAATGCGTATATTGTCGGCCCAAACCCTAAAAATTAAAACATATTTATCATTTTGTTTGGATAAATTTTTACAAGTTAAAATTAATTTAATTATGAGTTAAAATCACTTTTTTTAAATTGAATGACTTTAACTTTTCTAAAAAATAATTTTTTTATATAAATTAATTTTAACTAAAGTAAAAAAATTTACTTATTTTATTTTTATAAATATTTATAAAACATACTCTTTTTTTTTTAAGGTGACGACAAATATAGGGATCAGAAAAACTGACCCCAAGCTTAAGGGGTGTCTTAGGGTGCAAGTCCTCAGGGACAATATTTTGGGCTTCCTCCAAAAGTGGAATGATAGATTCCGCGGCTTGTTTAGGATTATTCGCGTATGAACTCAACCCGGGTGTGACCTACATATGCAGCATAGCAATGAAGAATGTAAGAAGTAATTAATAAGAAATGAAGAGAGAATAATGAATTAATAAAATTGATATAAAAGCAAAGACAAAGATATTATATATATTTGACACCTTCTTATAAAAATCAAGGTCATTGCCAATGTGAAGGAGATCCAAGTTCTGGTCAAAATGGAAGACATGCACACGTGTGCCAGTGCTACCAGCATCAAATATGGCAGCGTAAGACGTAACAGCTTCTTCCTGTTTGGGGAATATCTTACGATTAGTGAGTAGGTTGTTCCCTAGATATTGGGAGGAAGAGAGTGGTGCCAATGAGAAGAGTAGATAAGTAATGAGGGTAAGGAAGCCCATGCTCTTAGTCTGTGGCAAGAGCAAATTCATTTCTGAATGTCACAACCTCACTACTATACTGAAAAGACCACTATGTAGCTACTTGCTTGCACTACTCGTCCATCACTCTTGTCCACTATATATAGATGTAAAAAGGCAAGCTCAATAATTATCATAAAGAAAAATTACCAAGAGTTGAATTTTAGTCTCTAAAATTATTAGATCAATTTATCAAATCACTAAATTTTTAATAATTAGAAGGAAAATGATTTTTTTTTTACAATTTTAGGAATTAAAATGATGATTTTTCAATTTTTTTACTAACATCATCACATTACTCTTTAATAATCAATTATAGGTATAATTACTGCATTTGCATTATTTAAATTAGTTACTTTTATAAATAAAACTAAAAAATATAAAATTGTTTATAATAGTAAATTGTTTGAGATAAAAAAAAATAGAAGCTAACTAAAAGACAAGTTGTTAATTTTTATCCATATTGCTTTGAAAAAAATTAATAGAAATAATTTAAAACTATATAATTTACCTTCATTGTTAGAGAGAATAAGATTATAAGTAACATTTTTTTTAATGAAAATAATTGGAGATTTCACTTCATCTTGTGTGATGATTTGAATAATATACACAAATGAGAAATAATTTTTACTTTACAAATTAATTTTATAAAATTAAGTTAAATTAAATTTTTTTCTTAATATAATATAAGAACCTATCATACCAGTTATGTTGAACTTATTAAGTCATAAGTCATTGTCCAAAAATTAAGCAGGTTAAACCTGTTCTATTCTATTTCGAAAAGTAACTATCACTTGGTTCACTATTTAATGTTCCAATTTAGCACGTTTTTATTATTATCAAAAGAACAAGATGTTCAGCAAAGTTGCTATTAAAGTTATTTTTCTTAAAGGGGCAAAGAAAAGTAGCAAAAAAAAAAAAGATAAACGGAGAAGCAATAATTTCTACAAATGAGATAGCCGATCCTCCTGATCCAATAATTTACGTCCCACGTTGGTGTCATCTGCTCCAAGGAAAGTAGCAATATTCTATAAGCTGGTTAGGAAAGGAAAGTGCTGTTTATTTCTTTACAAAAAATATTAATTTTATTTATTTTTTCTTACAAAATTTTCCATTTCTTCCTTTTTTATTTATCACGTTTCTTACTTTCCTTTTTTTTATAACTCTTCGTCCCACTCATATCGAATTCCAAAAAGTGGTATGGAAAAAGCAGTACTTTATGTATTTTATGCGTGGAGGGAGCTGTTGCACATGTTCGACCGCGCATTTTCTTGTGGAATTATTTATTCTTACAATATTACAATATTTTATTCTTTGGTATTTTTTAATGTCATGTGAAATGCATGCATTTTCTACTACTAATAACACCGGATTCAAAATCAAAGAGAAAATTATATATTAACATTCGAATCTCATATGGGGCATTAATTAATAATTTTTTTATAAAAAAATCATAACACTGTAAAATAATTTTTATAGTCTAATCATAAATTATTGTGTATGATAGTTTTATTGATTTTTATATTAATTATTTTAAAAATTATTTATACAATGATTTGTAATTAACAAGAAGTAAAACCGTTAAACTCAAAAAATAATATATACGTCTATAAACGGCATTTTCGAAATTCCACTAGTCGATGGAGCGTTTATTTAAATTGGGGATCCCAACTTTATCCTTTATCATATCCCAATTCTGGGGTCAATTTTTCAATTAGATTTAGTACCATAGTTGAAATATATATAAATGTATATATGAATGATGTGTATTCTGTTAATGAAAAATTAATTATGAAAAGCATTATTGTTAATATAATTGTGTTTTTTTTTTTTTACTTTTATATCTACGTCATGTGGGAAGGAGCGAATCCTGCCAGGGAGTGCAGGGTATACATGGATTGTGGAGAAATTAAACAAGTAAAGTTTAACAATATATTTTGGTAGTGGGCTTAATTAATATAATTTCTTTAATTGGTAACCATGCCCATAGGAGTGAATCGGGAGCACAGAATCAGATACGGAGCCAGACTGATATGGTAGGTGAGCCAGGGTATAATAATTGAAATCCAGCTAATAAATAAATAAATATTATTTTTATTAAATATTATAATTATTATTTTTTAAGAACATATAATAAAAAACATATTTACGTATTTTAAACACCGAAAATTAATTACAAATGCCATTTTATATTTGACAAAAGAATTTCATGAATTTATAATAAAATATGATATTTATGTTAATAATATTTTTTTACTCTTAATTATGTTCTGGTTTATAACTATAATAGAAAAATATTTATATATTATTAAAGAAAAATAATACTTTCAAATGGTTGGAAAACTAGTTAGCCACCTGTGCAACGGACAGAATTTTAACATCTTTTAATTGTTTTCTATTTTCTATGAAATAAAAAGTGTTTTTTAATAAGTTAAAATATAAATATTGATAGATTTAAGATGGATTATATTATTGATAATTTCATTCAATGTCAAACCAATATAACAGCAACAATATATCACACATATATTTAATATTTTACTGTGTCGTGAATTGATTTGTAGCTTAATTTTTTAAAAAGAAGTGAATAGTTTAGATATATTTGGAGTTTGGTTTAAAAGTTAACGTAATTTTCGTGCCTCGATAAATATGGTACAACTAATTTTTGGTAAGAAAATTTGTATTTAGGTATGATATGTATGTTTAATTTTATGTGTGTACGCTTCATTTTGTTTTATTTTTTTTTTACTCAAAATATCCAATACAAGAAATAAATATGATAAATTTGAAAAAGAGAAGAAAATAATAAATAACAATAAGAAATTCCTAGCCCAACCTATTTGTTGTGTTTTCAAAGGATCTAATCCTTTTATTGTGCGTCCAAAGTAAGAGTTTAGTTCTCCCTCATTTAGCTCTCTCTATTGTGCGTCCAAAGTAGAAGTTTAGTTCTCCCTAACCCAACTCCCTCTCTTGCTAAGCAGTTGATTTGGATTTTCTTTGCGACTGTATTTTGCTTTGAACCTGCTTTTCACCAACAATCTCACCAATCACAAAGGAAAAAAAGCAATTGGACAACATGCAGCTTTGACCTACAGTTTCTACTTTGCACTGCTCTACGCTGCATTCGAGCATCTAAAGGAGATGCATTCCTCTACTTCTTTCCCCTCTTCACGTCTGCACTCCTCTCCTCACATCTATGTTGCTTTGCTTTGGTCTCTACATTTCCTACTGTCAAGTCACAAAAAACTTATTGTCATGCTCTATTTTCTGAAAAGCTTATTGCAAGTAGTCAACTTGCAAAGAAAATAGTTAAGTTGAATTTGTGAATGCTTATAAATTGGACACCATGGTGATTACGGTTACAAGAGATGGCAGCATGGCACAAGCTCTACAAAGAGCAATCTTGAGTTGCCTATAAAAGATAAAAGAGAACGAAAATGAAGGGCTGGAAAATTTGTGGTTGGAAACTTTAAAAAGGAATGGTGGGAAAGCTTGTTGAAAAACTAGGGAGAAAGAACAAGGAGACTAGGATTTTGGTACCAATTAACAAACGTAGAGTGTTGAAGGGGAAGTGAAGAGTGGAGCAGTTGGAGGGGAAGGGGTTGTTGGTGGGGGAAGTAGAAGAGGAGAAGTTGTTCTACTCTCCTTCTTCCTTCTCTACTTTTGTTTTTCATTTTTTTTGGTTTTTGTTTTCTCTTGTTTTTTCTTTGGAAAAACTGGTGTTTACAGACGTGAACTAGGTTCATGGGATAGGATTTTTGGGGAGAAAACCAATGAATTGGGAGAGGAAAACTAGAAATAGAAAGCACGTTAGTAATTAGGAAAAAGACCTTGTGAGAGACGAAGAAGGTGACTCGGGGGTGTTTGACAGGGAAGGAATCAGAATACTAAGGATGCCACTTTTTGTGAAGCTTTGTGCAATAAAAGAGTTTATGAAATTGCGAAAGATAGAGCCATCCAGGAGTAGTCACACGAAAGCATAAATTGGTACCACTAATCCCCTGAATTTAGATTTGTTTGAACATTTGTGCATGAAAAACTTGTTGTATAGCTTGTTCCACTTTGCCTAGACTACGTTTAGCTCCTTTGGAAGCGTCCATACTCTTTGGACATTGATAGTCTCTTTGGATGCTGAGATCCTTTGGATGCCCGTCTGGGTAACCCTTTCTACTTCCATTTTATTTGCTTTTGTTACACTCTTGTTTGGACACATAAGCTCTTTGGACACCCTTCTGGATAGCTTACTCCATTTCATTTTTTTTCTTTACATTATAGCATTTCTTGGACACATAGACTCTTTGGATGCCCATTTGGGCAGTGCACTCCATTTCAATTTATTTTCTTAGTATTGCAACCTTACTTTGGACGCATAGGCTCTTTGGAGACCCATGTGGATAGTCTGCTTCATTTCATTTATTTGCTTTATATTATAACCTTACTTTGGACGCATAGGCTCTTTAGATGCCCATATGGGCAGTCCACTCCGTTTCATTTATTTGCTCTATATTACAATCTTGCTTGGACGCATATACTGTTTGGACGCCCATATGGGCAGTCCTCTCTCCATTTCATTTATTTGCTTTATATTACAACCTTGCTTGGATGCATAGACGCTTTGGACGCCCATCTAGGCAGTACTCCATTTCATTTATTTGCTTTATATTACGACCTTACTTGGACACATAGGTTCTTTGGACGCTCATTTGGGTAGTTCACTCCATTTCATTTATTTGTTTTATATTATAGTCTCTTCTTTGGATGCTAAGGTCCTTTGGACGCCTATCTAGGCAGTCATTTTCTATTCAATTTATTTACTTGCTGACTTGTTTTTTGTTTGATCTATGAGGTCCTTTGGATGGTCATCTGGACAATTCATTTCCATTCCATTATTTTACTTGTTGATCCAACATCTCTTTGGATGCTAAGGTTTTTTGAACGCTCATTTGGGCATTCCCTTTCCATTCCATTATTGTACTTGCTTATCCAATTTTTCTTTGAACGTTGAGGTCCTTTGGGCGCCTATTTGGGCAATCTCCTTCCTTTTCGTTTATTCATTTTCTAATCTAGCATTTCTTTAGATGTCGAGGTCCTTTGGACGTCCATCTAGGCAGTTTCCTTTCTTTACATTTATTTACTTTCTATCCTAGCCTCTTATATGTCAAATGTCTTTGTATGCGTCCATAGTTTTTGGACGCCCCATTTGGATGATGGGACCTTTGGATGACTCGTGGGTCCTTGGATGTTCTCTTTAGATGCTAGAGCCTTTAGACAACTCCTTCTGTTATTTTGTTAATTTATCTTTCTGATTAGTCCATCTCTTTGAATGTCTAAATAATCTATTAATTGGATATCTCAATTATTATCAAGTCTTTAAAAATAAAATTACATAAATAATTCTTAAAAAATTGAAAATTTATCTATTTAGTTACTATGTTAATATATTT
The DNA here is from genome assembly GCA_025330945.1 of Mucuna pruriens. NCBI lineage: Eukaryota > Viridiplantae > Streptophyta > Magnoliopsida > Fabales > Fabaceae > Mucuna > Mucuna pruriens. The sequence continues at coordinate 796,082 of JAENHJ010000328.1, read as the reverse complement.
TACTATTAATGAAGACCAATAAAAATAAAAAATTAATACTTGAAGAATTATATATCATGATTTTTATATAGTAATACTTTAAGTACCAAATTGATTGTTCATGCATATAAGATATATATCAAGATGATTTTTATATAGTAATACTTTAAGTACCAAATTGATTGTTCATGCATATAAGATATATATCAAGAATAAGAAGGAAACATGTGAACATTGTGGTGAAATTTGTTCCCTTGAGAGCAAGTTTCTTTATGTATGGATCCTCGCCTTCGTACTTGTGGAGAATTTTCCGAAATCTTCTTTGAGACAGCATATGCCTTTTGAACAGATGCACATCCAAGATCAATTTCCCACTGTCTGAAAACTTTTTCCCCAACATCCCCAGTAGATAGTTAACTGTCACCTCTTAGGAAGTTGCAAGATAAGACAAATAAAATTAATCTAGCCAAGTAATACATCTATATAAGATTATTTTATTTAAATAAAATTTAACTATCTATTTTAGATTAATGTTGGACATAAAATCTAAGTCTCACTTTATAAAATAGTTTTTAAAGTAGAATTTGTAAGATTGTAAAATTGATTTGGTATTAGGATTATTTATTACGAATTAAAAATAATAATTTTGATGTAAAATAATTTAATGACTATTAGATATTTTTGAAAAAAGCAAAAAGTTAATTTGTGTTTATTTATAATCATAAACATTTATTAAAAATAAAAAAGAAACCAATTTTTATGAAAAGTTATTCCAAAATAACTTCAAATTTTAAACAATTTTATATTTTTTTGGTTTTTGATTACTTAAAAACTGAAACAAACACATAAAAATTTTTAGAAAAGCTGAATTGTTCTTTAAAAGAACAGTTGTTTTCTCATGAAAAATTGTGGGGTAGAATTAGGAGATTGGGAGGAAGGAAAGTGGAAGAGTAGGCTATAGTATATGGAGAAGACCCTTTTTTTTGGGTGAAGTTACACCGACAACTAGAGAATCTAATTATAGTAGATGAGTGGAGTAAACTTAACTCTAGCTGAAAAGGGTGCTTGGATTTGGATACATGCACATCTAAATCATCCTATCTAATGTTACAAACTGCTTTTTGAACCCTCTTTGAGTGTTTGTGGAAATGCTCTGATCTTTAACAAACAAGGTCTTAATGTATCAACTTTCTCTTGATAAGACTATGTAATTTAACGAATCAAATTTGCTTTAAATCAGCTGCTTTATCTTTGTAGTTTTATTTCGTTGTAAAGGAATATTCTTATTTGTTAATAAGATTTTTATTTTTTAAAAATTTATTTACGCTCATAGCTGAATTGTGTCTTCCCAATAAATTTTTGTTTATATTTATTAATAAAATTCGAACTCATAGTTACACGCTGAAAACTACTTATTGGATGTTTGAAGTTACTCTTTTATGTAACAAATCGTTTTTTTCACTTGTTTAAATAGGTCTAAATCGAAAACATTATTATTACTCTAAGTCAAACACACAAAACGAACCGTATAGAGTATCACCCACCATTTACTTCATGTGCGTAGAAAGTGTTGGGGTTGTGTTTAACGAAAAGGATCAGAGTAAAATAATATCTTATTGAATTTAAGATTCTTTTTCCAGATTCCTCAGATCACATTATACAATCAAATGAACAAATATAGCAACATAGAAATGTGATAAACAAAATTTTAGTTTCATAAGCAATACCCATAGATAAGAACCTTCTTTCGATCCATCAATAATAGATACTGCATCAGGTTGAACGTTAAGGGCACTTCTGTTCATGAACATATCCCTATCCTAAGAGATAAGAAATGAAAACTTTAGACAGTGAAATTTGAAAGCATAGTTAACAAGATGAGAAATGAAGCTCATAGTTACGCTTGCAATATCCTTTCAGCAGAATCCCCATTCAAAAGCCGTAAACCTGCAGTTGCCTGCACTATAGCATAATTGAAAATACATCATTATGTACGATACTAACTACTAAAGCCCTTTACATTTTTAGCCATTCGAAAGCCATATATAATTTATTTGACATTTTTTTTACATTTAAAACTTTAGGAGAAAGAAACACCGATCCCAAGCTTAAGGGGTGTCTTGAAGTGGAGGTCGTCAGGGACAACACTTTCTGCTGCCACTAAAAGTGGAACCAGAGACTCCGCAGCGTGTTTAGGATTATCGGCGTATGCACTCAAATCAGGTGTGATCTACGGAAGAATAACGAACGAACAATGTAAGAAGTGAAGAGAATGATAATTGGCATTAACAAGGGTTAACGGAGTTTTTAGCTTCTGATTTTTTTTTAAATTTTATTTTTATTGTCAATTAATACTTATATATTGAAGAGAAAATAAAATGAAAAAAAATCTCGTTACGTCACTTTTATGGATAAGATTTTTTATAACATTTACAAAATTTAAAAAAAAATGTTAATTTTGATAATATTTTAACAAATGTTTATTTAAATTACAAAATGTCGTTTGAAATGTTTTATATTTATTAAATATTATTTATAAAAGTATAAAAAATATTACTAAAAAAATTGGTAATAATTAATATTACTAAAAATAATATATTAAATAATAAATTAAAATTAACCTATATATAAATTAATATATAATATTTTTTCATTTAATTAGTTTTTCTCGAAATTAATTTTAACTTACGATAAAAAACTAAATTTTTTTTTAAAAAGTGCTTAAAATATATTATCCAAACAAAGCAGAACCAAAGTTTAAATATTTTCTAGAAACTAAAAACATGATTAATGTTGGAAAGTTTCAAATCGTTTGTTTCAATTATCTGGGTGTAGCTTATATACTTGTTAAACAACCTCACTTATCGTTAATTAATTTTAAGTTAAAATTTGACATGGTATTAGAATTTATAGTCCATCTTAGTTAATCGCCTATTCTTGTAGGCATCTTAGTCATTGTCTATTTTGGTAGGTATATGTGAATGAAGGATGTTCAAAAGTTTTACATCGTCTGCCTCAATTCTCGATATGTAATTTATATACTTGTTGGAGTGGATCTTATGATTAGTGTGTAGGTTGTTCCCAAGATATTGCAAAGGAGGGTAAGACTAGGATATATTTGATTCAAATTATTGACCTATCTTTTCTTGTGTCTTTTTTCTCCCTTTCTTTTGTTTTATTTTTGGTAAATAACGAGGGTCCTCTCTTCGTGTAATAAGGGATTATTGACGCGACGTAAATAGTGTCGTGTGGCATGTTTGTCTTTTTTTTTGTTTTAATTTTTTTTGAATGTCTTTTGTCGAGTAGGGGTGAGTTGGGGATCAGATTCGTTTACTGATCCGTCGTTGAATCAGTACTGATTCAATCGACCCTGGGGAATCGACCGAACATGTACTAACTTGGATTGGAGTCGCCACCAATGTTTCAACGGTACATTGGGAACCTAAAACGGATAAGGCAATCAAGCGAATCTGAGATCCAGGTAAGGGGTCGTTTACGCATTGGAGTGGCACGCCATCCCATTCGTCTACCACCTGGTAGTTACCCAACGACTCGTATATGTAGCACAATCCTCGCTCCCTATAGTTTAATCTGAATTAAAATAAGTGAAATAATTATGTAGATGATTTTTGACTTGACGAGAGTGTGCCTCTCACTCCTACGTACCCATCATAGCTTGGAGGAATCAAAGTCGACGTAGTTCTGTGAGTGCGTGCGGGGTTAGACTTTCCATTTGGCATCTTTCCATAGGAAATTGGTCATGTTATCGCTAGTGAGAGGGGACTTTTGCTTAGCGTCCTCGACTCGGTAGGGTCCAAGTCTGTGGATGCACGACTCGGCGACCTAAGTGCTTAAGCCGGACTATCCCTTAAGCATCCTCTGGCTAAGTGAGACTAAGCTAGGATGATTCAGACAAGTGTGAATTGACCCGAACGTGTGAGACACTCTGGACTAGATTCCCTTGACTCGGGGTTTGGTTGTAGGCTGTCCCTTGAGTCGACGTGTGTAGTTGGGCAGTAGTATATTGATCACATGAGGTGTAATATATGCTTTCTGGACAGTGAATGAGGCTCACCAGCCATCCGGAATATAATATGCAGTGAGATAAATGAACAATGACTCGCTGGTCATCTAGAGTATAATGCAATATCTATAAAGTGAATGACAGCTCTCCGGCCATCTGAAGTGTAATACAATGTTTATGGAATGAATGACTGCTCGCCGGCCATCTGATGTGTAATGTAGTGTTTATGGAATGAATGACGGCTCTCTCGCCATCTGAAGTGTAATGCAGTGTTTATGGAATGAATGACAACTCACCGGTTGATGCGTAAGACTCCTCCAAGAACCTTACCTGGTATCCAAAGAGGCGGTTGGTGTAGGTAACTAAATACTTGCACAGGCATCTCCAATTTCTTCTGACAACGTTTCTTCAGCAGTTTCCTTTAATACTCAATGATTCTTGGCCCCAAGTTCTTCGCGATGAGGCCTTTTATAACCTTCGAGGAGGCACTAAGGGTGCATCTGATTTCGCCACCTGGCCCTTTCCCAGCCTGTTGATGTAATTTGTTATTGTCAGCAATCCCAAGGTTGATCTTCATAGGGCTCTACGCTTAGTCGTGCCACGATCTTTCTTGATTCTCGGTGCATCTCGTGGGTAGTGGCTGAGCTGTCATTCTTGTGTGCTGTGATTGGCGAGGATTATCTAATCTATTGGGACATGTTATTCTAAGTTGGCTTGATCACGGGCTCAGCTTTCTTGCGCTTCACGGCCTGGATGCTTTGAGTATTGTGGGGCTGCGTCCTTTTTGCTGAGGTGGCGAGCCCTACTAGCGTTGGGCTCGGCCGTTAGATCCCATTTGGGTCTGGGCCCTTTTGGCGTCCCATGCCTGTCCTAACTCGGTCAAGTCTCCTTTCTTATGGTGATCCGAGACAAACCTCGCATTATCCCTATGTGGGTTCCTTGGGTCGCAGACCCTTTTCATCTTTCTTCCGTCGAGGCGCTCTCCTGAGACAGACACTTTTGGGATCCTACAATTATCATTAGAAGAAAATGCAAAAGAAATCAAGGATTATCATTAACATTGTAAATGTATTTCATATTGTTAACTAGACATAAACTATCTATTATTAAAAAAATATATTTTATATTTTTTCTACATGGATCTTCTTTTGGAGACAATTATATTCGATATATCATTAGACACTAAATGCTGACATCTTTTTTATAAAAAATTTAAATCTTAATTTATTATGTTGTTGAAAACTAGTCGATTCTTTTATCATTATTGTATAGATTACTTTTAGTAATATTTTATTGTAAGAATGTTAATAACACTTTTATTAATAACATTTTCTATATCGTTAGTAATATTTAATAAATATAAAATGTTATTAATCACATTTTGAGACATAGTTTAAATACAATATCTATTAAAATATTATCAAAATTAATAAGTAAATTTTATAATATTTTATAATATTTTTTAAATGTTATACTCAACCCACGAGGTAAATATATGTTTAGAATGTAATTTATTAATTAATAATGTAAAAGAATCTACACTAATAAAATATCAAAATTAAACTCCATAATTTTAATTATAGTGTACTAATAATATAAAAAAATTACATCGTGAACAAATCATAAATTATGAACTGATATTAAATTGGTCTAAGTGAAGCTGCACCCAAGTCTCTTAAACAAAGATCATGATTCGAGTTATATGTGGTTGAAAAAAAAAATGTAATTAAAGAGAAAGATTACACTAAAAGTGGTAAGTAGTAAATTTTTTGATAGAGGTGAGATTACTATAGAAAAAGTTACTAAATATTTTGTACGTATAACATGATAATAAAAAAATTACAAAATTATTATAGATAATAAATTTATTTATATTTATAATTTTTTATTAACTAATAGTATAAAAATCTTTACATTAACTGTACATAAAAATTATAATCTTAATTATATATCATTTTTCAACTGTAAGTTGCATCTTTTAAGAATATTAGGAAATTATCTCTCTTTCAACGGTGAGGAATGTACCTGAATTTATTTATGTGAATAGTTCGTGTATAATGGATCAAATATATTGAATTTTCAAGTTTATCACCTTAGTTAGTTTGTTATGTTAACTTGGAAAACCAAGTCATCTAGTTAAAACTAAAATATACGACTTTTCTATGGTTTCTTCTCAAATATTTCACGCAGAATATTATATATATATATGTGTGTGAAATTTTCAGAGGAAATTTTGTGGGGAATTTTCTTGCCATGTGGTGGCTATGACTTTGTTGTTTATTTTCTCATGGAATAATTTTCAGGAAATATCAGCATGAAAATCAATAAATTGTAGATTTAGTTAAAGACTTAAAGTACTTTGTATGAGAAATTTGCAGCAACGAATTTCTTACGAACTTGTACTTTCTGTGGATTTTCTTATGGTGTCTTATATTTTGTGAATTTTTCTGTGACATTTAATTTGTTTCATCCATATTTTGTTTCCTATGGATTTTCATTTTTGTTTTATAGTTTTCCTGTGGAATTGTATTTCCTAGGGTGTGTAGGTTTTCCTTTCATATCCTACAAATTTGGTTTCATACGGTGACTTTCCTACGAAATTTTCTTAGGGAATTTCGTTTCCAAAAGAATTTGCAGTTTTTTTAAAATATTTTAAATCAATACTTTTTTAGTTCTATGTGTGTTAAATTTTTATTGAGTAAATTATTTTTACATTTATCTAGTTAAGTTAAAAACATATTAAATTAATAATTGTTTATTGTTCATCAACGTCAATTTTTCTGAAAATATGTTTTGAACAATAATTTATAATATTTAATGAAAATATCCGTTAATACCAAGTTAAACCTTTACAATTTTGTTACTTAATAACTTTACGTAGAATACAAATTTAAGTGAAACAATTAAACTATTTAATATTATTTTTCTAATTATATATATCAAATTTCATAATATTTAAATATAAATAACGGCTTAATGATTTTAAAAAACAAATGTCGTAATAAATATAACATATTAATACTTCTATACATGAAGACTATAAGAAAAATACAACCGTTGTCACTTACTGAAAGCTGACATTAAATTTGACTTAATGTCGACTTCGTATATAACATTAAAATTGTTAAAGCTAATAGGTAGCATCTAATTTATGTAGTGTCAACTTGGTCAATGCTAATAAGAAAGAATAGTATTTGCTAATCTAAATTCACAATTGAGAAATTTGGGGTGTAGCCTGTTTCAATTGAATAATCATATGCTTCTTGAGCTTAAGAATAGAGATAGATTGTATGCATTAGCTTGAATTTCCTATACTTAATACTTGTTACTAATTTTACTCATTAATGACAAAATAAGAAAACTTAGAAAAGATTACCTTATGAGAGAATAGAAGGAATTTCAACACCTACTCATTTTTATTCATTGAACTTTTTCATACTTGTTAATTGCGTTGTTCTTAATTTTAATTGAATAAAAAAATCTAAAACTAAAATTTAATTCTTGAATTAATAGGATAACTGGTACCATTGTTAAACTATAATATTTGTGGATGTGATACTCTTCTCACTTATTTATTACTTGTACAATCAGTGTAATTGTTGTCTTTTAACACTCTACCTCAAACATAAAATAAGATAACATGTATATTATTTAAGAGATTATCTAGTGAGCATCAAATTAATTTTAATGTATAGAGAAATTGTTTTTTCTATAAGTATTTATAATAAAATTTACTCAAACAAATCTTAAATATTGTTCTCATTGGTTTGAAAAGATACACAAAGTAAATAAAATAATTTGTTGATCACACCATAATCCCTGGTTGAATTGAAAGTGAAAATAGGTAATAAAATAAATAAGAAGGAAAGAAATAACAAAAAAATAAAAGAGAAATATAATAAAAAATGTTTGAAAAAAATTAAAGTTATTTTTCATTCTCTCAAGTGTTTCAATGAAGAATAAATAAAAATAAATAAATTGTATAAAAAGTTTTTTACACTAATAATTAAAATAATAAAATTTAACTGAATGGTAATACTAGAGAGAAAAATATGGGTTTTGTGGGTCTTACTTGTTAGGTGGTCCTCACAAAATTCACGTCTTTCTCTCTCTTGCTCCAACAGCCAATTAAGTATTATAATTTTTTTATTTTATAATAGAATTGTCTATTAATACAATGTATTTTTTTTTGTTAGTTTATATAGACCCATAATTAATGTTTATACTAACATATTATTTCTCTTATAAAGGCTATACTAATGAAGATTAATCCAATACCAAATTGTTAGCACATGAGTTTTCATTAGGGTTACATTAATGCAACTTTTCAAAATCTATCTTTAATACAACATTTGGATAAGAAGGGAGAAATTTTTTGTACACAAATCATATATGATTAAGGGTATCCACAAATTGGTTTGAGTTAGGTTTTGGTTCATATCAATGGATGAGATATCATTTTTTTTTTATCTTCTCCCAGCATTCTCAATGTTTAATGAGTCATAGATAAGAGTATATGAGATTGTTTGGCATATGGCCACACGGATAATAGGCTGCAAGCACTTTTCTTTTAAGAAAATAATAATTATGCATGGATATGTGTCAAGTCTCGAATTATCAAGTTTGAAATGAATAAACCTGTAATTCAAAGTCAACATGATAAGGTTTCATTAGGTTGGATAGAGGGTGGACCCAAATTAAAAAAAAAAAAACTCAAACCAATTAAATCAATTTAAAATAGTTTTCAGTTTTATCGAATTGACCCGAATCCATAAACACTCCTAGATATGATGATATACAATCAGAAATAAAATTAAATGTTAACTTTGATCTTATGTATATGACACTTTTAACTAATTCATAAAAATTAAGTAATTTAGTTTTTTATATAAATAATTTAGTTAATTAGGTTTGTAATTTTAAATTTATCAAATAATTGCTTATTTGTTTTAGATTGCCGCACCCTTAAAATTTGGAGACCTCGTTTTCTTAATTTTTTTCTACCTAATTAATTAATATTCTCTATTTAAGTATTCACTCTTTGCATTCTTTATAAAGAGGCAAAGTTAAGGTGAAAGACAATTTTGGCTAGTAATCGATCTTTTCCTTATCTCATGAGAGAGAGTCAAGAATGAATATACTATATTTATTATTTATTGACAAGAAAAAAATTGTTGAGTAACTAAATATTTATAAAAAAAATTAATAAAGTAAATAGTTTGGAAGAGATGTAAGAAAATGGACCAAAACAAATTTTTCAAAAAAAATATTATAAGATCAAAACTAGTATATATATAGGTCTAGGTAAATATTCTTCGTGCCATGTTTTCAGTATTTATTATTCTACATTTATTTTTCATTTTGGAAAGATACTTGATATGGAAAATGCTTCGAATAATGATTGCAGCACGAAAGAATATGTCCTCCAATAATTGCAAATTAACAAGGATAACATGTGCTACTAAAAGAGGAACAGATACGTTGCTAGCAAGTGAGGGCTAAATTTTCTGCATCTTTTGCTTTACTATATTTAGCATACTGAGGGTATCTACTAACAATATCGACTTTACTCTTGACAATTGTAGTAAAAGGTTAGATTGTGGCTTAAACTTTAAGTTAAATATAGTGGTTTAAAGTTTAATTCAATTTTAAATCTTGAGATTGATTTTTTAACTGTTCACAGCATGAATTAATGTACCATATTTTCTTTGGTGTTTAATTGGCTTACTAACACATATATGTTGAAGTAGTTTTACATAATTTGGTATGACATTGAAATTTTTACTTAGAGATGTCTTTTTGCACATTTTTTTATGATTTTTTTTAATTTTCTTAGGATTTTTCTCATCCAAATTCATGAAGGTATTTCTGAGGGACAGAATTCTGAAAAATAAAAAATCTAACAATTTTCTATTAATGCATATTTAGTTATTAATTAGTTGCTTCTTTATTGATATGCGCGTGAATAGCCCTTGCATTCTTAATCTTTTAAACGAAGGGTACAAAATAATATTTAAATATATAAAGCCTAGTTAAATTGCCAATATTTTTATCAACGACAATAAGAAAAAAATCATATATTACCGAAAAAAATGTTAGTCATTAGCATTGTTCTCATTAATATATAATGAATCGATGATATAGCTTAATTTTGTATATTAATAGAAATGTTTATTATTATAATACATCATAATGTACATATAATATTACTTGTTTAATTTTCATTAAATAAAATTTATACTAACGAAAATACTAATACTAAATATTTCTTTTTTTATTAGCACGTGAATTTTTTAGTGCAAGTTATAAATGATCATTAAAGCTAAAACGACCATCATCTATAATGGTGGAATATGAAAAAGCAATCTCTTTGATTGACATAGAGAAATAACTTACCTCACTTGATTCTCATAAAGAATAAGTACATTTGAATTTGAGAATATAAGGAATGCGGTTAACCGGCTATGCAAATTCTATACTTGCACGTCCCTTCCAAATAGCATGATTCCAAATAAAGTTAATCAAATAAGAGTAGTTAAATTTTATTAAAAAAATATATAAAATTAAAAAAATATTCATTAAATATGAAATAAGATTTATAAAAAAAATTATAATTTTTAATAAATTTATTAAGTATATTTAAAGAATTGTGTTAGAAAGTATATTAGTACTATCTATCACCAAATAAATATCTAATCTGTCAGTGAGATTTGAAGGAATCAAGTAAAGGGGTAAGAATAATTAGATTTCATTGACTGGTGTGAAACGGTTGCTTTGCAATTTTCTTTTTTCTTTTTCTCATGATTCCCAATGCTTGAAGAAGTAAAAAGAAAAAAATATAGATAATAATATATTTTTTATTTAAATAAAAATGAAAATATTAACTTTTAAAAATAAAAATTCAATTTTTTCTTTTAATTTTCAAAAATTTTCCTCTTGTTCACCTTTTTCCAGCATCGTACCAAAGAAAACATAATTTTCTTTCTTACATGCTCCAAAAAAGATGGTGGGTGATGGTAACGCTTGTATGATCTATATCATGTGACTTGTGCATAATCGAAGTAAGAAAGAAAACTTGTATTTAGTAACATCAGTTGAAACCTTATAAATCAATTAAAGCTTACAAGTTAGACGAGGAAAGTGTTTGTAAAATTAATTAATAAATTATTTGATAAATGTAAAATAAAATATTTAGATAAATAAAATAATAAAAAAAAATTAAAAAAATTAATAATTTATAAATTAATTTATTTTCATAAATTACTTTAAGTAATTATAAAAATAAAGTAGAAACTAGATAAATAAGTAGTTAAAATAACTTATAACTTACTGAAAAAATGAAGAATTAAAGTATTCAAATGATAATTCTAAGATAATTTTTGGTATAAAAAAAGTATTTTAATATTCAAAAAATTATAATTTTGGGAATTATGAATCCCAACAATTATGATTGATTAAAATTAGTTTGATTAGTGATAAATATTCTTGGAAATGTTTATATATATTTTATGAAAATTAAAGTTTTTAATGTTTAGTTTTAACAGAACTTTACTAAGACATAAGAAAATTTTCAAAAGTATTCTTTTAGAGAAATAACATTATTAGAAAATTCATGTAAAATTTATTGTAAAAATATTTTTATAAATTTAAAAGTATAAATATTTTAAGTATAATTTTTAATATTTTTTACTTAACTTAAACATAACAATTTTTTTATTTTCTTTACTTGAAAATTTCTTTTACTGTTTGTACTAAAACAATTTATAAATGTTGTAATAATAATATTACTAAACAATTTTTTAATTAATGTCGTGACAATTTTAAAGAATTAAAAAATAAAAAATATTTTAAAAGTATAATGTTTAATATATTAAATAAGATTAAAATAATATATTTTATAAAATAGATTTATTTTAAAATTACATTTAAGTATATTAAGAATATTTATTAATATTTATTATTTTTATATATAGTTATTTATCACATTAAATAAGATATTGTTAAATTTATAATTGCATTAAATGAAATAACAAAGAGATGATAGTATTTTTTGTAACATTAAAGCTTTCTTTTTGCTTGTAAGAAAAGTTAGATTCTCATGTCATGGTTATTTTCGTGAGAAACATAGACAAAAACATATTCCCCAAAACAATATTTCTTGGAAATATTTTTATTTTTTGGAGATAATTTTTAAGTCAGGATACTAAATATGAAAAAACAACACTCCCATTTTCAAATTCCTGAAAACTATCCTTCAACTTCATCCTTATCTTTTAATAATCTAATGGATAAATATATATTATACTCATAACCATTAAATGATAAGAAAATAAAGTAGATTAATGGGATATAACTTTCTTAAATAACTTTCTTAATAACTTTGATGGCTGGAAAAATAAAAATCTAACTCTCCCTTGATTCACATATTTTAAAACTTGTTATAAAATATTTTAGTAAATAGAGTATCAAAGACGGATTAAAGTCACGTTTCAAAACTCTATATATACTTATAAATGTACTTAAAGATTATTTACTAATAAAATTTTATATAAATAACAAAACTCAAATTAATAAATTATGAATTTAGTTTTTAGAATCAACTTTTATTGTTGCTTATTGTAAAGTGAATTCGACACTTACACGGGCCTTCCAAAATTTACTACCACGCCAAATGAGATATTTGTTAGATTACTTATTATGGATTAATATTAACTAATTACTTAAAACATTTTTCTGAAATATTCAATATATTAATGATAAAGAATATTAATTTAACTATTACACTTGATTAATTAATAGAATTACAATTGAATTTTATTTTGTTGGAACTTTTATGATGAGTTGGACTCATCATGTAATATTCATCGGGAAGTACTCATGTAATGTGTCCATAAAACTTTATTTTCGTTGCATAGTTTTAGGTTAAACTACAACTTTGTTGTTTCATTTTAGGATAAAAAATAGTTATGATCCTTTATTTTTAAATTTTAATTTTATCCTTTAACTTTCAAATTTTAACTAATATTATCTTTTCGAACAAATAATTATTGTCAATTTTGAGACGTGATTTTAAATCATTTTTTTGATAAATTCAAGATGTAAAACTTATTTCATTAGATTTATATACATCAAAATTATGGAATTTATGAACACATGATTTTGTACCCTTCCCTTTTTTCCAAAAATGAAAAATAGAAAATAACAAGAGAAAATAGCAAAAATAAGAAGAAAAAAAAAGAAAATCATTCTCTTTGGACACGTCAGAAGGAGCTTCATTCCACATATAGATCCTGGACTTACATCCAAAAGGGTAACTCTTTCTTACACTTTTTCCTTTGGACCAAGGTTCAAAGGAACCATTTTGTTTTGCATCTTTTTCCTTTCAACTCACTTTTAAAGGAGTAATTATGTTCAGCATTCACCCCTTTTCACTTATGTTCAAAGAACATCCTTGTTCTACATATGAAGGCTTCTGCATTCCCTTTGGACGAGGCCTTGTCCAAAGGGTTTTGTCCTTTCTGGATTCCTGCATCTACCTTTTGGATGAAGGATCATTCAAAGGATCTCACTTTTCTGGTTTCTTGCATTTCCTTTTAGACGAGGGCTCGTCAAAAGGATTTTATCATTCTTTCAATTTTTCTGTATTTTCCTTTTGATGAGGGCTCATTCAAAGGGATTTGTCATTTTTTGTTTCTCTACATTCTTAGGAACGAGGGTTTGTCCAAAGAGATTTATCATTCTTTGTTTGTGCCTACATTCTCTCTTTGGACAAAGGCTCGTCCAAAGAAGACTTATTCCTTTTGTCTCTTTTTACATAGTTCCCTAGATGAGGACTCGTTTTGGGGCTTTGTCATTTTCTATCTACATTATCCCTTGAACGATGGCTCATCCAAGGACTTTGACCTTTCCTACATTGTCCCTTGGATGAGAGCTCGTCCAAGGGTTTCATCTTTTCCTGTTTTTGCATTTCCTCTTGGACAAAGGCTCATCTAAGGGTTTTGTCCTTTTCCTGTTTTTTGTATTTTTCCTAGATGAGGGCTCATCTAGGACTTGATCCTTTTCTGCATCCTCCTTTGGAGAATGGCTCGTCCAAAGGATTTTGTCCTTTTTTATTTTTGCATTTTCCTTGGACAAGAGCTTGTCCAAGGGACTTGTCTGCATCTTTCTTTGGAGAAGACTTGTCCAAAGAGATTTATCCTTTTCTATTTTCTACATTTTACTTTGGACGAGGGCTCATCTAGAGAAATTTGTCCCTTTTCTGTTTTCTGCATTTCCCTTTGGACGAACTCTCGTCCAAAGAGGTTTATCTTGTTTTTGCATTATCTTTGGATTAGGGCTCCCCCAAAGATGTTTACTATTTTTTGTCGGCATCCACTTTGGATGAAGGCTCGTCCAAATAGGTTTACTGTTTTTGTCTCCATTCTCTTTGGATGAGCCACTTTGAATGAAGGTTCATCCAAAGAGATTTACTGTTTTCTCTCAGCATTCTCTTTGGATGAGGGTTCATCCAAAGAGGTTTATGGTTTCCTATTTGCATTTTCTTTGGATGAAGACTCCTCCAAAGAGATTTACTATCTTCTGTCTCCACTCTCTTTGGATGAGGGCTTGTCCAAAGAGACTTACTATTTTCTATCTCTATTCTCTTTAAACAAGGGCTCGCTAGAGGTTTACTATTTCATATTTCCATTCTCTTTGAATGAAGGCTCGTCCAAAGAGCTTTTCTTTACTGGTTTGTTGTTTGGACACATGCTCCAAAGGCAAGTTTCTCTTTACTATTTTGTTATGCCTTTAGATGCAGGCTCCAAAAGCTAGCTTTTGTCTTTGTTATTTTGTTGTGCCTTTGGATGCAGGCTCCAAAGGCTAGTTTCTTTTCTGTTTTGCTGTGCCTTTGGACGCAGGCTCCAAAGGCTAGCTTTTCTTTGCTGTTTTGTTGTGCCCTTGGATGCAGGTTTCAAAGGCTAGCTTTTCTTTTCTGTATTGTTGTGCCTTTGGACACAGGCTCTAAAGGTAAGTTGTTCTCTTTTGCTTTGCTGTGTCTTTGGACGTAAACTCCAAAGGCTAGGTTCCTTTGCTATTTTTCTATGCCTTTAAACATGAGCTCAAAAACCAATTCCCCCCCTCCATCCTAGGAATTACACCTGCGTTTTTTGTTTCACCTCCCTTTGGACATAAGAGCCAATGAATGACTGCTACACCACCATTTCTGTTTCTGTTTTGTCTCCTTTGGACTCTAATGGATAGTTTAACCTTTCCAACCACCTTTGAACGCCAATAATAGTCCATTCCATTCCAACAATCTCTAAACGCCAAGGGATAGCCCACCCCTTTGAAGCCTCTTCAAGAACTACATAAACTTTGAATTGTCCATTACACTAAGAGATACGTAGGAGAAAGAGGCAACTCTTGTTAAGTTCAAAAATTCAAAAAAAAAATACATCTTCCTCTTCCCATAATAAATTCATTTTTATTTTTGTTGAAGGGTAAAAATAATAATTTAAAAGTCATATTGGTTTCACATGTCTAATTAAGCTAACCGTTTTAGGACGGACGTCATAAGGTACTACCATCTTCCCGAAGTGTAATGGACTCTTGAACCCTAAATCTGTTTTCGGAAGACTTATCTTATCCTTTCCAAGACTTTTTTAATGTTTTTATTAATAAACATTAGCGACGACTCCACTGAATTCATTTGTTTTCTTTGAAAGGACTTGAAACCTGTCTATTTCACTTTTTCGTCGTCCCGTCGCGATTCCAGTTGCGACATAACTCAATTAAAGTTTGATAAAAAAAAAGGCCTTAATGAGAATTGTATAAAAAGAGAATTATATGAACATCTAGAACCTATTATATTTATATTTCATTTAATAATTATAAAAATAAGGTATATATAATATAAGTTTTGTAAATTTTAATAATAGTTTGTTTAGTTTATCAGTTTAATAATGAGTTTTGGTGTTTTTTTATTTTGGGTTCAAGTCTTTGCTGTGCCACCTTTTTATAATATTTTTTATTTTCCACGTCATACTAATGTTACATTTCAAGAGTTGCCTGTAAAAAAATTGACAAAATGATCTTATAGTAAATTATATGATACTTAGCCATTTGTATGACATGAATGACAAGTAGAAATCATATAGAATTTCTAGTACTTTTTTTTTTACATCCTTTAGTATCTAACACAATTTTAACAACTGTAATCAAACAATATTGGTAAAACTTTGCAAATACCAAAGATAGTTTCTAAGTTTCTGCACACACCTTCAAAATTTGTCAAGGATATCTAGATAAGAGATTTGGTATTCAAATCGTGATTGAGATTTTTAACTATAAGACAATGCTAACTATGATAAGACAAAACAAATATAGGAATAGCACACAATTTCAAACCTTTTACCTAACTGAAAAGCTCTACCTAATCAAGTTTTGATGCCCGCTTTAGATTTGAGTTGCACGTCTCTCGTTACACAACAAGAAAACAGCTTTAGAAATCGAAAATCCAATCTCTAAATTAACAAAATTGTCACTAATTCTTTTAAATTCCTTATTGAAATGCTTTTAACTTCCCAGCTCAGCTCATTTACCTCCACCACGTTCTTGTCATTAACCTATAAACATAAAATTCATTTCCTTCTTTTTTTGTTCATACAACTACAGAAGAAATTTGAATTTGTATCTCCATCTTTAAGTCATTTTATTCGAGACTTCTACTAAAGCAAATTGTTTTTCATCTTAGTAAGCTTGCGTATGTGAGCCTTACAATCCCTTATGTTGTGCCACTTTTTTTTGTTGATAAATATTCGTCTTCGACTTTCAAATCCCACTTGAATAACTCTTCCTTTGCCTCTACTAACTTTTGGTCTACATTGCTAAAATGATCTTTATTCCAAACTTTTATTTTAGGCAACTTTTGATAATTTTCATCTTTTCCTTATAAATTTGCACTCATTTTTGTCCACCTCTTTCGGATGATAATAAAAAAAATAATAAAAGAAAGAAAAAAGAAAGACTTGTTGGAGAAATTTTGCTTTCCTCCGAATACATCGGGCAACAACGATTGATAACTGTTGGTGCCTCGACTTTTCGGAAAAAGGAACTCAGGCCGGCACTTCATGTGGAGACAAAAGCTGCAAGAGTATTTTGTAACTACGACAACCAAGGAGAGGAGCTCCGGGAAGCACCACCGCATTTATAGAAAAATACTTCGAGGAGCACTACCGCATTAATGGAGTTCTGAAGAGAGTCTTCGCATTAATAAGGAAAGATCTCCTTGAAGGATTCAAACAGAGTGAAGTGAGTCTATAAAAAGGGTGAGGTAGTAAAGAGTAGGGGATCTTTGGGGGAATCCTTTTCGGAGAGAAGCAGAGAAAGATAGCAGAGAGAAATGGAGAAGTTGGCCTTTACAGGGACAACGACACACCCAGAAACTAGGTAATTTCCAAATCCCTTCCGAATGATTCATTGTACCATCTAGCAGTCGATCTAAGCCAAGTACCAAATCAATGTTTCCCATTCACTAACCAACCCCGAATCATAATACTCATACCTTGTCCAAGTTATCCGATACTTAGTCGATATTCCCCCCTCGGTCACCCGACACTTAGTCGGTGTGCTCATCTCGACCATTTGGCACTCAGTTGGCATTTCTTTCCCGATCATACGACACCTTGATGGGGAAAAAGTTACTCTGATGATGGGAAGGTAATAAGATACTTGAAAAACCAATAAGGCACCACCAATGTGGTGATACAACACAACGGATAAAAGTTCCCCTATCTTGCAAGAATCTCTAAGGAGTAACCACAAATAAGAATGATAGTAACAATGAGAAAAATCACACAAGAGAGACCAATATTTTTAACGTGGAAAAAACTCCTCAACGTGAGAAGTAAAAACCACGGGTTGTCCAGACCAAAGAAATTAATCCACTATAATGAAATAAGGATACAAGAGTGTTTAGGTGAAGAACAATATTTGTTCATACAACCAACCAACACAAGCATGCAAGCAAAACTTGTTGATGAAGAACAAGATGAAAGAAAAGAACCCACAAAATTGAGCTACTGTGCGAGTACGATTTCTCACACCTCTAATCTTTTCTCTTTCCTCTTTCTCTCTTCTCTCTTTTGCCTTGTGAAAATCCACTCTCTCTTAATCTTTGTTTCTATGTTCTCTTTGTGTCTCTACTCAATCTGACCTTTTCTCCTCTTATAAAGAGAGACCTAGAGGGCTTGAGAGTATTGGACTTTTGTTCACATAATTGGAAGCCCAAAAATAACCCAACATATCTCCCCGCTCACAACTATGTGGAGGTAATCACTAGTCCGACGATCTCGCAACAAGCTTCAAACTTCCCTCTTAGAATTACCTTGGTCATCATGTCAGCGCTTTGACTATCATAGAATAACCACTGGTCGTCATGAACAAAACCAAGCTCTGCCTTGGTAATGGATAAAGCAACACACTTCTGCGATTTAGATTACCAAGCCTTTTGCCTTTCTTCACTTTCCATGGACTCCTAGTAACATTCAAGTTCTTCTCCATCTGCCAAGATCACATACTCATCAAAAGTATACCTTGTAGATGATTACCTCTGCCTATTAGACCTCTTGAGTTGAACTGGAGGTGGTTCAGGAGCATCACCTAGATTCTCATCTTGTGACATCTCTTATTCCTTTTCAGCATCATCATCAAGAGGAACATCAAAACCATCTCCAAGCTTATCAATGTATTTAATGGTTTGATCTTCCATGAATTGCACATCATGACTTCTAACAAGTTTCTTCTCAACAGGATCATACATCTTGTAATCATACTCATCATGACTATGCCCAATGAAGATGCACTGCCTAGTCTTCATATCCAACTTGGATCTTTCATCCTTTGGTACATGCACAAAGGCCTTACAACCGAAGACTCGCAAATGATCATACTTGACATCTTTGTCAAACCAAATCTTGTCTGGCACCTCAATATTCAAAGCAACTGCACTGCTGTGTAAAGTGCCTTACCCTAGAAATGCTTAGGTAACCTTGCTTCAAAAAGCATGCACTTAACACTCTCGATCAATGTCCTGTTCATCCTCTCTGCTAAGCCATTCAATTGAGGAGTTTTAGGAGGAGTCTTTTCATGTCTGTACCCCACTGCTTGCAATATACATCAAATGGTCCACAATATTCACCACCATTGTCAGAACGAATACATTTCACCTTCTTGCCTGATTGTCTCTCAACCAAAGCCTGAAATTGTTTGAACTTCTCCAACACTTGGTCCTTTGACTTCAATGTATATACCCAAAGTTTCCTAGAACAATCATCAATAAAGGTAACAAAATAAAGTGCACCACTAAATGACTTTACCTTCAATGGGCCACAAACATCAGAATGCACAAATTCTAGCAACTCTTACTTCCTTGAGGGAGGATGCTTCTTAAAGGATACTCTAGTCTGCTTACCAGCCATGCAATGAGAACACTTCTCCAACTCTACATTCTTCAATCCTAGAAGCATGTCCTTTTTGGCTAAACAATTCAACCCTTTTTTACTTATATGACTAAGCCTTTGGTGCCACAAAGATGCCTCCATATTTATGGCATTCACACTGTCTTTAGCAACCAAAGCTTTTGTCCAATACAATTTAGAAATTTTCTCCCCTCTAGCCATAATCAAGTTACCTTTGGTGAGTTTCCATTTTCCATGACCAAAGTGATTATCATAACCACCATCGTCAAGCATATGCATAGATATCAAGTTAAAACAAACATCTGGAGCATATTTGACTCCTCTAAGCCACAACGTTGGTTTGCAAGCAAAAATCACCAACACCGATCACCTTGGTCACACCATCATTTCCCATCTTCAACACTCCAAAATCACCTACCGTGTAAGATGTAAAAAACTCCTTCCTTGGTGTAACATGCAGTTTAGCACCGCTATCAATAATCCACATGCTCTCATCGGATATAAAATTAACCGACTCAAAGTCTCGAAGAATGACAAGATCATCACCTGTAGCAGTAGTGACACGATCATGATCATGATCATCATCATCATCCTTCTCTTTTGACTTATCCTTTTGGCCTTTGTTCTCTTTTTTCACAAGAAACAATGCTTTTGTATATGTCCTGTTTTGTGACAGTAGTGACACTCCACATTCTTGTATCTGGACTTGGATTTACTTCTACTCTTTTCTCTTTCCTTTTTCTGACTTCTCCCCCTATTTTCAGTGACAAGTACCTCAGATTGAGATGAAGAACCTTGTGCCTTCCTTCTCATCTCCTCGTTAAGGACGCTACCCTTTACCATTTGCAAAGAGACAACACCATTAGGGGCTGAATTTGTGATAAAGACCTTAAAAGTTTCCCAAGACTCAGGTAGAGAATTCAAAAGTAGTAATCCCAAAATCTCATCTTCAAACTTGATGCCCATTCCTAACATTTGATCAATAATCCCTTGAAATTCATTCAAGTGATCAGACAGTGAAGTGCCTTCCTTGAACTTCAAACTCACAATAGAATTCAACAAAAATAACTTGTTGTTCTCACACTTTGAGGCATTCAAAGATTCAATCTTCTCCCATAAAGTCTTGGCATGTATCTCACTTGCAATGTGATTATAGACATTATCATCCACAAAAAGTCACATAAAACCACATACATGTTGATGCTTAAAGTCTCATTCTTCATCAGACATAGATTCTGGCTTCTAAGCAGCAAAGACTGGAAGATGCATTTTCTTCACAAATAATAAATCTTTCATCTTCCCTTTCCACAAGTGATAGTTATTACCATTTAGACTCACCATTCTATTTGTATTACCCTCCATTATTCTAGCAAGTAGAACACCTTTCAAACTAGAGAGCTTTGATACCACTTTGATGGGGAAAAAGTCACTCTGATTATGGGAAGGTAATAAGATACTGGAAAAACCAATAAGGCACCATCAATGTGGTGACACGATGCAGCAGATAAAAATTCCCCTAACTTGCAAGAATCTCTTAGGAGTAACCACAAATAAGAATGATAGTAATAGTGAGAAGAATCACACAAGAGAGACCAATATTTTTAACGTGGAAAAACCCCCTCAACGTGAGAAGTAAAAACAACGGGTCGTCCAGACCAAAGAAATCAATCCACTAGAATGAAATAAGGATACAAGAGTGTTTAGGTCAAGAACAATATTTGTTCATACAACCAACCAGCATAAGCAAGCAAGCAAAACTTGCAGATGAAGAACAAGATGAAAGAAAAAAACCCACAAATTGAGCTACTATGCGAGCACGATTTCTCACACCTCTACTCTTTTCTCTTTCCTTTTTCTCTCTTCTCTCTTTTGCCTTGTGAAAATCCACTCTCTCTCAATCTCTGTTTCTATGTGTCTCTCTGTGTCTCTGCTCAATCTGACCCCTTCTCCTCTTATAAAGAAAGACCTAGCGGGCTTGAGAGTATTGGGCTTTTGTCCACATAGTTGGGAGCCCAAAAATAACCCAACATATCTCCCCCCTCACAATTATGTGGAGGTAATCACCAGTCTAGCAATCTCATAACAAGCTTCAAACTTCCCTCTTGGAACTACCTTGGTCATCATGTCAACGCTTTGACTATCACAGAATAACCACTGTTCGTCATGAACAAAACCAAGCTCTGCCTTGGTAATGGACAAGGCAACACATTTTTACAATTTAGATTGCCAAACATTTTGCCTTTCTTCACTTTCCATGGACTCTTGGTAACATTTAGGTTTTTCTCCATCTGTCAAGATCACATACTCATCAGAAGTATACCTTGTAGATGATTGTCTCTGTCTATTAGACCTCCTGAGTTGAACTGGAGGTGGTTTAGGAGCATCACCCAGATTCTCATCTTGTGACACACCTAGTCGGAACCCGGATACCAACCCAACTGATATGTAATTGGTGCCTTTTTCTGCTCAGGTAGCAGAAAGATTGCTTAGCCCATAGCCTCAACCAAAACTACGTAAACTTTGATTTCTCTATTGCATTAGGAGATATATAAGAGCAAAATGCGACTCTTGTCAAGTTCAAAAAACCAACGAAATATACTCTTTCCCTCTTCTGTAAATATGTCCATTTCCATCTACGTTTGAAAAGTAAAAATCATAGTTTAGAAGTCATATTTCATTTCATGTATCTAGTTACGGTAATCGTCGGACGTTGTAGAGTGCTAATACATTCCTTACGCAGAATGAACTTCCGAACCCGAAATCTGATTCCAAAGACTAGTCTTTCCAATCTTAGGTTTGTTGACGTTTTCCATAAAAACATCGATGGTGACTCCTGTATCTGTGTCCTTTCCCCGAAAGAAACTCGAACTCCACATTTCTAAATTTTTGCCTATCCCGTCATGACCATGAATGTGACAATAGTTAAGCATACAAAATAAGTCAGGAACCCAATTCACGATTTCATCCTTAAGCAGCAGTAGACAATGATCTAATTGTCCTCTTTTTAATTCCCTTTGTGAAAGATTTTTCCATGTGCAAAGCCAATGTTCATATATTAAGAATCTATCAAGTCTTCTCATGGAGGAACTATCCTCCTTATGCCAAGTATATCTCCTCCCCACGAGGGGCATATAAATTAAACTTGTATTTACAATGAATTCTTCAAAACATCATTTGTATTCATGCTTGGTGTGATCTTGATCTCAAATCTTTAAGGCTGGACCACTATAATAACCCTAATGGTTTTTTAGCCCACTTAATGAGGGTTCAAGAAACTCTCAATCTCATACAACCTAAAAGGACACAATCTAAAAAGAGTTAAATCTAAGCTTAAAGTAAATCATCTTATAATTATTTTAAAAAATTTTTTAATTATTTATATAAATATTTTTAACTCAACCTTAGATTTTAATAAGATAAATTTTAACTCCACTTCGAACAGAATATATTTAACTCGATTTCGATCCAAATATATTCATATTAAATTTAAGGCCAATGGACTCAACCTAACCCATAAGGTGATTTTAGTCTTGTGGATTTTTTTAATGTTTTTTATTTTGTTTTGTGGGTTTTTTATGAGCCAAGACAAGGACTAGGTGGCCCGGGAAATTTTTAACAACTCATCTTTCCTAAAAACATTCTCGCTAGTTTTTTTTTTTTTTTTTCCTTTCACTTGGTGAAGAGATTGAATTGAAATCCCCTGCTACATACCGCGGTGCACCGACGATCCTAATTATTCCGCTAGGATCTCTTACCACAAGACCCTTTTTTTGTTCTGTCGTACGAAGCATACACATTAACTATTGTGCATTTGGTTTTTGCTTTGCCCCACCACCTTATATATAGCTCCCATGTAGCAGTGATTTCCCATAAAAATATCTCAAGACAAACTTTCTATCTTGTCATATCATTAATAAACCACCTAACCTGCCTTCTAACGGTTTAAAACTCCATTCAAAATCCTCTCCAACCCAAATTGCTGAACATACCTTCCTATTAATATTCTCCATTTTGGTCTCTTGAACACATAACATGTCCAGATTTTGCTCCTTAACCAATTGTTGTAATTCTTTCTTCTCTGACAAACCTCATAGTCCCCTCACATTGTATGAAACTATCTTCATATTCAAAATGCTCTCTCCTCTGGCAAGCTACCAAATTCAAATACTGGATTTTGAATCCCTTGACCCCTTTCTTCTAACATTAACAACTAAACTTATCTATCTTTTCTTGATTCTCAATTGCCTCTAATCTGTGCATTAATCTAATTTCCTCTCCCTTGCTTACCAGTCTAATTTGCTTTCCAAAATCCCATACCAGTTTGGCTACCTCCACAACTTTCTTATTTCGAATAAACGAAATTTCTCCATTTAATGTTGCTATTTGAGATTGAATTATTCAAAATGGTTAATCTCTCTCGCTATCTTTAAACGTGGTTATAGCAGTTAATTTAGACTATTTTGTCGGGTCCATTTTGATATGTATTTACATTGACCAGTTCGAGCTACCATGCTTATTAAATTTATTGGACTGACTTGTTTATTACACAGATTACTCAATATCTAACCAACTTAGTCTGGTAAGCTAATGGACTAGTCTACGGCCCAATAATAAAATAATATAAAAATTGTAAAGAAACAAGAAAATTATTGAAAAGTTGAAAAATTAAAAAAAATTGATAACAACTAAAATATATCTAATATAAGACTAACAAAAAAATATAATAAAAAATATATGGATTAATAAATTAAAATAGTAAAATTAAAGAAAACTTCATCCACGTTACTCAAACATTAAATAAAATATAAAAACTTGATATCTCCAACTTTTTATATGAAGAGATTATAAATATTCAAATACTAAGAAAGATGTTGGTATATATTAAATACCATGTAATTATTTAAATTTTAATAATCTTAACCACACATTAAATATAGTTAAATAAATAAAATTATAAAATAATAAATAATATTTAAATAATAATTAATTTGCAGGCTGACTTTTTTTCTGATAAGAAAACAAATATTATTAATAGAAGACCAAACTTAGCCTGCACTAGAGTTTGGAAAAGAAGAGCAAAGGTAAAGCTGTTACAAATTCCGCATAGGCCCCAACACTCATCACAAGCTTCAGGCCTATACTCCAGCACCCCAGATCAGTATAATTGTATAAAGGCAAAGCCTAAAAAATGACATAAATACATAATCTCAAACTGGACTATTTTGCCGTAAAATAGAATTGGTGCCAATTAAAATCAGATATGAATGTTTTTTTTTTTTGCCTAAAAATTTAGGTTAATTAAGTTTAGGGTTAATTAAAAGGATCAATAAATTTATGTTTCAATAATTTCCTCTTTCTTACCAGCACCCGCTTGCCAACTTTTGATTTCTTTTGTGATTCTCCATTGCAAATGCCTGTATCATCCCAACGCCTTTCGTTTTGTGTTTCAATGTTTCATCCTCCAAGAGCTGGTAACTGCTTTGGTGCTCAACTGGTTGATTCGGACAGTACTTCGTTGTCTTGTTCCTCACAGCTATGCATTATACAGACGCATTAATTGCTTTGGTTGTGGAATCACGTACACGTGAGTTCTGAATTTATTTCTAATCTCAGGGTGTTTGTGGGTAGAAATTTGTGATTTATTTCTTTTAATTATTTAGATATTATATTTCAAATATAATTATATTAATTATTTATTTATTTAATAATATTAATTTTAAATAATTTAATAAAAAGTCTTTTTAAAATAATATGATATGTGAATGAATATCCACGTTAACCTATCAGGGAATTATGAGAATTTTATATATAAGTTGACGTATTATGAATGTTTATGGTTTCTGACATATTAAATTAAAATAAAGTTTCTATTCTTCCCAACAAAAAAAAAAGAAAATTCCAAGTGAAATTGAATTACAAATCATCTATTTGTTAAAAGATTGTTTTGTATTCTCTAGTTAATATCTATAGATTCAAGTATTTATTCAAATTCAAAAACCTTTATAATATATACGTGTAAGACTTCATTTTTGTCCAGGGAGAAGACAAAAGACAAAAACTGTACGCAATTACCTCTCCCGCGCTCACGGACTTCACCTGGTGATCTGTGTCCACTACCTCTGCGCAGATTCGCTTTCTACTCTGCGTGTATGATCCCCAATCTCTGCTCCGCGCCCACGACAGTAAAAATAGAAAACGACAAGGGAGACGGGGCCTGGACATACCGTTTGGCGTCTGACATGTTAGGGTGACAAGACCTGGAAATACCGTTTTGCGACTAACATGTCCCTGATATCCTTTGTCGTGTTGTGCACGTAGCTGATCTTGCTGCAACGGTGACCTCAGGAGCGATCTATAAAAGGGCTCAAAAACGAAGAAACAAGGGTCGAAGATTTTTGGTAGGAAAGTCGGTCAGAAAGTTGGAGGTTGAGAATTAAGAGAAGAGGTTGATAATTTCTCTTGAGCATGGTTGTTGGAGCTGAGAGCAATCCCAGAGGTCTAAGAGCTTTCCGAGGCGCATCTTGAAGAGACTTATCTATGGACGTTGAAAAGAGGAAGGACATCAACTCCTCGATACTAGGTTACTTATTGAGACTCGATAGGCATACCCTTTTCATAGACCAATATAGAATAGCTTAGTATAGTGCAAGCTGTGGCTTACCTCCCAACCTACTAGACTTTCCGCCTCTAACACACCAAGCATCAATTATGTGTACAGACTAACCAATATATAGTTAGCACCCAACAGGATCGAGTCAGTCTCGGTCCTCCTTTTTGTGCTATTACATTTTAATCCAGTACACTTCTTCGTTTAGGCCAATTCCAGACTGATCCCGACTCCAGGTAGCTGAGGACTGTGTAGGTCCAATCCTAGTATCACATACGTCACAAACCAAGTCGACACTTTGACTGGTTGACTCGATCTTGGCCACTTCGCCAGTTTGGTCAACCGAGTCGATCTCGGCATCCTAACACTTCCACAGCTGAGTCGATCTCGACATCCTAATACTTCCACAATCGAGTCGATCTTGGCATCCTAATACTTCCATAGCCGAGTCGATCTCGGCATCCTAACACTTCCACAGCCGAGTAGGTCTCAGCCATCCATTTCCATTTGCGAAACACACAACCCCTAGGCTGAGTTGGTCTCGGCCCTTCCATACCGGTTGGCCGACTTCGCCTCGGCTCCCCTTACTCCCAACTGAGCCGAGTCGGTTTTGGCTTCTTTTCACCCAATCATCCAATGTCTAGAACTATGTAAACTTTGATTTCTCCGATTAAAGGGAGATACGTAGAAGCAAGATATAACTTTTGTCAAGTTATCCATCCAAAAAAACCCAAAAATATCTTACGTACATTCCTTGTAAATATATCCATTCTTAGAAAGGTGTCAACCACAATGTAAGAGTCATTCTTAGTTAGGATAACTATCGTGTCATAGACGTTTTGGGATGCCCGGTGATCCCTATGCATAACTGATTCCCAAACTCATCATCTGATTCAAGACCAGTCTTATCCAACTCAAAGGTTTCTTATCATTTTTCATAAAAATGTCGGTGGTGACTTCATACTCCTTATTCCTTCTTTGGAAGAGACTCAAAATCCAAACCTCTATTCTTCATCGAGCCCATGTCGCGATTTAGGTTGCGAGAATATGAACCTGAAAGAATTTAGAAAAATAGAAAATTAGAACATTGATTAGGAAAGAGATATAAGCATATGCGAGAACGAAAATACAAATTTTGTGTGGCAATTATAAGAGACAAAAATAGAACTAAACCATGTATACAAAGAAATAATGACGCACTAACTAAGTAAATCCAAACCAAAATATTTATTTTTTGTTCGCTTTTAAAATTACATATTTAATTAATTACCATTAATATATATTTAATTATATATTATTTTTAATCGATTAATTCATATCAGGTATATATACATAATGATTAATATATATATATATATACTAATCGGTTATATATATTTAATTGAATAAAAATAAAATTAAAAATTTATGTAATATTATATTTTATTTTACTTTAAAAGGCAAATACCACGTAGTAGAGCACTACAGCAGGGTTTTGCGGCCTGCTGTCATACACGACTTAAATTTGCTAGGATCTGATTATAACCACTGCTACGCTGCACTTGCCATTTCTCGCGCTTCAATTCTCGTTATCATATTTCAAAGTCCTTAAAATCGGACACTTAATTGGTCTTGATATCCGTTAAAGATTTATTGGTTCAACCATCTATATTAATAAAATAATACATAAATAACATTAAAATATATAATATCATAATTTTATAATACTAACACTTAAAAATAAAACACAATTTTTTAATTTTTTAACATTTATATCATATACAAAAGCTTAAATTACTTAAAGGATAAATTTAACAATAACCATCAATATTTAAAATAAAAAATACAAGTAGATTAGGTTATTTTTATTTTTTTAGGAAAATATAAAAATAAGGTTATATAAAACATTATTTTAGTTGATTTTTTTTATTAATTTCAATCAATATTATTGATTTTTAACAAATTTTTTAGTTCTTTAACTGATTTTTTTTGCTAGTTCTATGATTTAGTTGAATCGATGACCTCATCAATTCATTGATTTTTCAATCCGATCAGCTAGTCGCAACAATGACTAATATCAATAAATACGCTTTATTTATCAAAAGAAAAAAATAAATTATATCTTGAAAGACCAGTCCATTAATTATTGAATAAGAAATACATGCTTTATTTTAAACGAAGAAATCATATTATCACTAAAAAGAGTTATTATATACTAACTTAAAAAAAATTTGAACGTTAGAATTATCTTCTTTTTTTATAATATTTGTCTAACAGAAATTAAACCATTAGTATAGTCATTATTTATCGATGCAATAGCAGTGATAACAAAAAAAAAAGGTATATTATGAGGTTGGTGGTGGAATAGGAAACTTTGTCTGTATAATCGTTGTTTTACTATAAACATTGAAGGACACTGAAAATATGATATATCAGACTAACATACAATTTTGTTTTACCTTTTTTTGCCTATATAAAAAATTGTTAATGTAAATTAAACTTTAACCCTCCAACGCATATATCAATTGATACATAATTATTTTAACTTAAAAGAGGCCATGCAGCTTCCACAACTGCATCTTGATATTGAATTCCATTTGTCACTGTAATCTCTTGCAAAGGATCCAGCCCTTGCAAAGTTATTCCTAATTTCTTTTTGTCATTTTCTATTTTTCAAATCTTCAACTCTAAAATTCCATTTTTTTTTCTTTGACAATTGTGCAAGTGTCTAAATTTAGAGATTTAAC
Source organism: Mucuna pruriens (assembly GCA_025330945.1). Taxonomy (NCBI): domain Eukaryota; kingdom Viridiplantae; phylum Streptophyta; class Magnoliopsida; order Fabales; family Fabaceae; genus Mucuna; species Mucuna pruriens. Next base: position 767,288 of record JAENHJ010000328.1, on the reverse strand, counting down.
ATGTAGAATGGATAACTTAAAATCACGTTAAAATATTAATAATTTAATTTTAAATAAATATTTACATGTTTACTCCCATATTAAAAAATTAATTATGAGTTTAAAATTAATTTTGACTTAAAAAATAATTTTATAAATTTTTTATTAGATAGAAAATTATATAGAACTTTACTAGCAACTTATTTTTCAAATAAAAATATGTAAACATAAATCACTCTATTTTAAAATTAACTTTATAAAATTAGTTTAATTTAAAATTAATTTTACAAGCAGTGGTCGCAGAGGAAAACTTGAAAAAGATGATTCTGATATTTAACTTATTGATATTTTACATATGCTTGAAAGTGTTATGGCACGGTGGTCCCTTATGATTTAGACATTTCAGCATAATTGACACTTTTTGTACGTAATTAAACTTTAAAATATATGGCCAATGAATGTTGTCCGTGTGTCAACTCTACATGTGGATAATGTAAGTTCATCTATCTATATGGTCCCAACTTTTTTTTTTTAATTCGTAGTGGAGATTTTTTAAGTCTATGTCTGTTCACGGGATAAATGTAATGGTAAAAAGTTTAGAAACATGTGAAGAATAATAATGATATTCTTGACAAAAGAGTCCAATTATTACATATTGGAGACAATTTTCTATGGTTGCAGTTCAACGATGTTTAAAATGAGAAGAGAATAAAATACTACTAATGGCATCGAAATTGACATTCTTCATTTTCTTTTGATTGTAAGTAAAAGCTATGAATGTAGGCTCTGGTTAGTGAGCCAATTTCGCTCATGACCTATTTGAGTTGGATTGAATTGTAAAAGTTTAGCTCGGTATAATTATTAGGCAAAGTAAGTTTGATTTACTTATAGTCTGTGGTTCATTGGGATTGAACGCATGGCAAGTCTAATTTCTTGCCAGTTATAAGTATATATTTTAAAATATTTATTTTATTCTTCTAATCAAATTAGAAATATATATTTAAAAATAAAAAATAATTAGTAATTTATTAATAATGTTATATAATTTGTAAATTTAGTAGAAAATATAATAAATTATATATATAGTTTAATTTTTATATGTTAATAGTACAAAATAATTTATATTATTTTATTTTTTATTTTTTATTATTAGGTGAATCAACTTCTATAACTCGCCAATCTGTGATTGAGTCAGGTTGATAATTTCTCCACTTACAAAAAGTATGTCTGACTTTTTTTTTATCACCATGTAATGAGTTAACTCCAATAAGTTAGTTGGTTTAATTTAAAAACTCTAAGCAAGATATTCTACTATACATGTCTTTAATATACTTGTTGAAATCCTGGTACAAGTAAAGATGGCAAAACGACTTTTGGTCAGGAAGAGGAAGAAATCAAGTCAATCTCGCCTGAAATTCATATGACTTTTTGTTGACCTAGATTGACGAGCCTAATTAATTCAAGTTTATTTTTTTTAAAATATATAAATTTAAAATAAAATAAAAATTATCAAGTCAAATGAGTTTATCTTTTGGCACATTAGACATCACCATATTAACTTAGTTCTATTTAGACTTTATTTTTTTTAAGTTTGGCCCAATAGATCACTAGACTAGTTTGTATCATAGTATACCATTTTTCCTACCTCTAAATCTAAGTAGTAGTCATAGATTCAATCTATTTAATGATTCAATTGATTTTAATTAAATTAAGAAAATTTTGAATTAGTATGTATAGATTATAATTCTTAGTTTATATTTTACACTTATAAATTTGGATATCAAATCCTACATAAAAATTGATCCATATAGCATAACCCAACTTCAACATATATTATTTTACATAGATTCTAATTTTTATATTATATGATTTTATAAATCTATAATTTTTATGTTACATGTAATTATATAATTCTAATTTTTAATATTATTCATCAATTTCTTTTTTTCATTTTAACGTAGCTTATTAGTTTTTCTCTCATTATTTTTACCTTTTTCATGTTTTACTTATTATTTTATTAATAAATCTCATCACCAAACTCAATCTATCCTAAATATGAATTAGTTGGATGCAAATTATTAAAAAGTTTTAAAAAATTTTAAACAACTCAAATTAATTAATATTAATTGATTTAAACTTTGAACTCAACCAAACTTAGAAGTTTAGTGAAAAAAAGACACATTCTTGATGAGTGTGTTAATTTTTTTTAAAGAAAAAAATGAATTTTCATGTATTTGTATTGTCGTGACCTAAATCGCGATGGGGCGAATGACGCGAAATAGAAATTGTATTTTGAACATTGGAAGCTGAATCCATCACAGGGGTGAAATCGACTATATGGAATCAGAATCGACCTGGCCAATCCGAGAGGATTGACCAAGATCGTTCCGCCTCTAATAGGAGTCGTCACCGACATTTTAAAGGAAACACCGAAAACCAAGAATTGATAAGATAGGTCGCGAATTAGAGATTGAGTAAGGAGTCGGTTACGCACAGGTATAACGTGGCATCTCACACGTCTATTACACGATAGTTACCAAAATTGATTGCACGAGCTAAAATGACCTTCACATGCTTACTTGCTGCTTTTCAATGAGTGATTTTTTTTACAGAGGAATACATAGACGCAAGGTTTAGGTGTTTTAGGACGAATAACTTGACAAGAGTGTGTCACTTGCTCCTACGTACATCTTTTCAATCAGAGGAATCAAAGTTCACGTAGTTTTGGATATATGACACAATGTAGGAGGAGTGAACTACCTATTAGGTGTCCACTAGGGAATGACTTGACAACATATATAAAAAGAAACGGACTATTTATTAGGCGTCTTGGCACAAGATGACTTTGAAAGGGAGGTGTGGACTATCCATTAGGTGTCCAAGCACAAAATGACTTTAAAAGAGAAGTGAAGACTATCCATTAGGCGTCCAGGCACAGACTAACTTTAAAAGAGAAGTGTGGTCTATCCATTAGGTGTCCAGGCACAGATTGACTTTGAAAGAGAAGTGTGGACTATCCATTAGGCGTTCAGGCACATACTAACTTTGAAAGAGAAGTGTGGACTATCTATTAGGCGTCCAGGTACACACTGACTTTGAAAGAGAAGTGTGCACTATCCATTAGTGGGAAATGCGAAGGCCGAACTATCCATTAGGTGTTAGGGCACTAAATGACTTTAAAGGTGAAATGTGAACTATTCATTAGTCATCCCAACCTTGAATGACTTTAAAAGAGAAATGGACTTTCCGTTAAGCGTCCAGACAATCGTTGTGGGACCCCAAATCTGTCATAGCAGAATGGAATCCTAAATAAAGAGTGAGATATAACCACATGTGATATATACAGATATAACAACTTGCGAGATATACAAATATAACCACCTGCGAGATATACAGATATAACCACCTGCGAAATATACAGATATAACTACCTGCATGATATACACTATGAACCAATGCGGTTATGCCGCCCACAATATCAGGGAGGAAATCATGGGATAGTGAAAACAGGTCGGGAAAAAAAGGTTGAATATAGGAAGGAAAAGATTGTTCCACTCAAATCAAGAAGTGCTACCAAAGAAAAAGGAGAAGGAAGAGCACAATGCCAAAACTTATGGATATCAGGTTAGCTACTAAAATCTCATATGCATGTCCATAAGATAATTTAATACCCCTAAGACTGCATTTTACCAGACTAGCTATCTAGTCCACACCCAGCCCAGCAAGAACTATATAAACTTTGAATTCTCCATTGCAAAAGAAGATATGTAGGAGCAGGAGGCAATTCCTGTCAAGTTCCACAATAATTTCCAAGGTTCTTTGGATGCCAACGGATAGTCCACTCTATCCCAACTCTTTGGACGCCAATTGACAGTCCACTCTATCCCAGCCTCCTTTGGATGCCAATGGACACTCCACTCCCCTCCAATCCACACTTTTATTACCTTCCAAGCCTCAACTAGAACTACGTGAACTTTGATTTCTTTGATTAAAAGGAGATACGTAGGAGCAAAAGACACCCTCTTGTCAAGTTATCCATCCAAAAAAATCCAAAATATTCCACACTGATTCTATATAAATACTCCATCTTTAGAAAAGACATTAACCAAAACGTAAGAGTTATTTCCTTTTCATGTAGTCAGTTAGGATAACTATCGCGTGATAGACGTGTTGGGATACCTAGTAATCCCCACGCGTAACCGACTTCTGAGCATGTTTCTCTGATTCAAAGACCAGCCTTATCCACTTAAAGGTTTCCCGACATTTTCTATAAAAATGTTAGTGGCGACTTTGTCTTCCCTATTCCTTCCTCGGAAGGAACTTGAAATCCAAACCTTCTATCTTCGTCGACCCCGCATCATGATTTAGGTCGCACAATTGTAAAAAAAACTTATGAACAAATGACAAGATGCTTTGACAACGAGTATGCCAGGTAGGGACCGACTCGGTTTTGGATGCTACTGGATGCAGGGACCGACTCGATGTCGGATGTATCTGGATGTTGAGACTGATTTGGCTAACGAACCAAATGTCGTAGCCTTCGGCTATATAGAGCCGGGACTGGTCTCGATCTGTTCAGAACTGAGACAATATGCACATAGGAGGTCTAAGACCGACCCGGTCTAGGCTTATGCCAACTACATGTCAGCTGACCAGGCTACTTTAATTGATAGTGTGCATGGGAGTGATCTTACGACATGAATTGTCTACTTTAAATAATGAGTGTGCTTTCCCATCAGAGCTTGGAAGACTTACCTGGGCTCTAGAGATCTAGATGTTACTTCTACTTTTGGGCTTTAGTTTGCTCTTCCTGCAAAGAACCAGCACCAATAAACTCTCTTTCTTCTCAAGATTCTCCTATTCCAATTCTTTGCCCTCTCTTTCTTCTCAAAGACTCTTGGTGTCAAAGTTTTTGACCAAAAAAACTAACCCCCCCTTTTTCTAAAATTCTCTGGCCCTGAGTTCTTTGTCCCAAGGCCTTTTGTAGGCTATGCTTGGGGTTATGGATGCATCCGATCCTACCACGTGGATCAACCCCAACCCTTTGATCCCTTCCCTTCTTCTTCTTACTGATCTCATGCATCCCTTAAGTCATGTACTTTGAACCTTGTGTCTAATCGTGGCACCTTCTCGACAGCCACTTCATGAATAGTTGATTCACACAAATTCTTGTCCCTTGGTGTTGATGTGGCCAGATCAAGGGATCTCACTCCCTTGGGACGCGTGATATTTTTGTCCCTTAGTGCTTAGCTGGACATAGATTTTTGTCCCTTCTTGTTGACTTGCCTACATCCAAAGGTCCCTTGTTAATCTAAGGGGATCTGATGGCCCCCAGCCTCTTGAATTTCATGAGATTTTGTCTCCCTTTACTGAAGTAGCCAAATCTAATGGTCGTTTGTTGAGGTGGCCGGATTCAAGAACCTTGTTGTATCAAATGGACCAACTTGGATCACTTTCCTACCCATTAGTCCGAATTCAAGTCCCTCTTCACGAGATGTGCCAACCTGGACCTCTTTCTTTTTATTGTATCAAATCTAGACCACCTTACCTGGATGGAATGATTTGGAGTATGTTACACAATTTACCTCGTAATAGTAAGGATGATAACTATCTCACACACTCCCGAACTTTATTTGACTCTAGAACTAACCGCACCTGCTTTATACACTCGCAACTATTTATTTATTTTTATTTATTTATCATTCTTATGATTTAAAACGAAGTAAATAACAGAATAAAAAGTTATAAACTAATGCCTTTTCGAATTACTGAAGGTAGTTGCATACATATTCAATTTCTATAATGTTCTTTATAGTGGAATTATCTTTCTGGAAGTATATAAAAATCTGTTTTAAAATATTGATAATTTAAAGATTTTAGACCAGAATAAAAAAACATTAAATAATTTTAATTTCAAGAAATGTTAATATTTTTTGAAAAATAATTGAATTTAATAAAATCTTTTGTTTTAAGCTATTTTAGACCACAGATGAAAATATTATCTCTCATAATATGTGGTCGTGAACTTTAAAATTATATGTTTAAGTGTAATACAAATTCGACTTGAATTTACTTCAACTTTTCTGAAAGTTAAAACTTAAAAGCACAATTTTTGTTTTATTAGTTAAGTGTAATAACCTCAACACAGTACAACTGATACATTATTTTCTAAGTAAAAAAAAAATCAATTTTTACTCTGATTTGTTTTTCGTTTTTCACACATTAATTAAAAAGAATTACTTTCAATTTTTTTTTAACTTTTGATAATGAAAGTAAAGTCTATTTAAAGTTGTAGTTTCGAAGTATACGTTGTAAAAACAAGTAAAGCTTCTTATTATATTCATTAAGAATATTAATGTAAAGCTTGGTAAAAGATGTTATAAGATGAGCATATACAAGTAAGTGATTTTGAGAGTGATTTCATAATTACATTTAAATCAAATTTTACGTTAAACATCGACTTTATCTATAATTATTTATCTTTTGATTAATTTTATCTTAGAAATTACTTATTTTTTATTAATTTTATCTTTTAAATTATTTATCTTTTCATTATTTTTTCACTTCATTTTAAAATATTAATAATATTACTATTCTATATATTTACATTAACCCTATTTAATATTATAATTATATTTTGAATAATTATTTTAACCCTAAAAAACCACGTGATTTTGAAATAATAATAATAATAATAATAATAATATATATATTATTATTATTATTATTATTATTATTATTATTATTATTATTATTATTATTATTATTATTATTATTATTATTATTATTATTATTATTATTATTATTATTATTATTATTATTATTATTATTATTATTATTATTATTATTATTATTATTATTATTATTATTATTATTATTATTATTATTATTATTATTATGTCAATATAATTATATATACAATAATTTTAAAACATGTAAAAACCAACTTAACCCGTGCAATAGTACAGGGCTACACTAGTATAAGATTATCACCATAAATCTTGTCTTGGTGTGTATTTAATTTATCTCATCTCAAAGAAAAACTAATTAATTTTTAAAATTCTTTTAAAATCTTTTTAAAATTAGTAAGTATATCAAACTAATTTAAATCAAATACACGCATCATAATAAAAGATTATTTCACAAAATAAATCGAAAAGAATTTCCTTGTTTTATGTTATGTTCATTCATCTTTCACGCTTGGACTTTTTTTAATTAATATATTGCTCATACTATTCATCTTGGCCGCTTAAAGATATATATTAAACACTCCACCCATAGTTATTATTTCAATTTTTTTATTACATCACATCACATATTATATCAATACTTTTCTCTTTTTCTCTAGCGGTTGAAGTGTCAACCTAACTTTTTCCAAAATAACAAAAAGATAATTCCAAAACATAAAAAACATCTACCAAAAAAAATAAGTATTTATTCAAAATAACCTAATCAAATACATACTAAACAAATACTTTACTTAGCATAGAGCTTTGACACTAATCTTGGCTTTGCTAGGGCAAGAAGTGGGTAAGTAATAGCACTAACAGAATGGTCGTCACTTCTCCTATCAAAATACTAGATTTTTCTTATGTTAAAGTAGCACAAGATCAATCTAGGTCATTTTTCTCAAGGACACGTGATTCTTGTATTTTCTAGAGTACAAGGATAAGATATATGCGAAACAGGACATGTAAAGTGTGGATTTGACAATTAAAGGTAAACAGGGTTTTTTTGCGGTAAAGTAAAGTACTGAAAGGAAAATTGCAGGAAAGAAAACTAAAGCTACAAAGATAAAGGTAAGCTACGATTAATTACAACTAACAGAACTATTATCGGAACTAATTAACAGACATATAGTTATTATACCAGATACAAAGGACTCAATGAAATGATTCGGATTCGGATTCCTAGTATGCATGCGATTTCTCACTAACCCAATTTCCTATGACGACCGTCGAATATTCGTCCATTGTCAACTGAAGGCTTACACAACCGTGGCCTCGAGGTGACAGGGATTACGCCCTTGGTTGATGTAAATTATCTAATGATTACCTATAATGTTGCCTAGGTATTTTCCAGCCAAACCCTAATCTAGGCGTGATTTACTCTTATCATGCACAATCATAACAAAATCAAGAACAGATTAAACAATAGGAATTACAAACATACAAGTGCAAGGAAACATATTCATTCATTGATTGGACAAAATACCGATACAAAGAAGTGGATTCAATGGAAAAGATGGTGATCAACTTCCTACGACAACCGCTAGTAGTAACTGCAGTGTTCAACCAAAGGAGAACAAAGAACGTGAGAGGTGGTACCCTTTATAGCGTGCCGTGAAGACAGATGAATCTATCCCTCCTAGTCAGTCTATCTCTAGCAACTTTGCTCAGCTTGAACTTTGTCTTACGTTTACTCGAGCCTAAATGAACGTCTTTGAAGCACTGTTGAACAAAGATGTTGGAATGGAAATGGAAGTGTATGCGAGTGTAGTGAGCGTGTTTATCAATAATTTTCGCTAACCTTGAACTCAACTTCACGTCCCTTATTTATACATGCATCGGCTTAACTAACTTCTAACGGAAAAAACAGAAATAACCGCCTTGTCGTAACCGAATTAACTAACTCAACTAACTACATAGCGAACATAACAACTTCAACTAATTAACGGTTTTCCTAAATGACACATGCTGGAATTGCTGGAGTGGAATTGGTCTCTGTTTGTCGGGATGGATTCAAACGAATGGGAGTTGGCACCTAGAGTTGGCCTCACAAGAGTCGGCATCCGATTTGGAGACGTAGATATGAAGTCGGTCTCATCCGACTGGAACGCTTCTGGTTGGTCTCATCCGATTTGTATTTTCCTTATTTTAACCAAGGAAATCTGAATCTTAGCTAATATGAGATTTTTAACTATAATTTAGAGTCTACTCTATCCATATTAAGACCTTATTAGGGGGGTAAAAATAGAAATTATCAGGTAGCGAGACATATATCATGATCAGATTCAACAAGTTTGATTTGTGACTCATTGAACAGTGTATTTGAAATGAAGGCATGAAGCAACCTAGCAAATAATGTCACAATCATTGTGGTGCCAAGCATGTACACAACTACGTTGTCCTATGCTAAATGATATGAAATTCAAATATACCTCTATCAAAACAACCTCACTCTTAAGGTTACGTTCTCAATTGGACTTGTGAGGTTCATCACTCCAAACTTTTGGTATTTTTTTTTTCCAAATTCTTATCTACTTAACAAAACATGACTACCCTTTGGAATTAGATAGTTTCCCACTATTGTGTCTTTCATAGAATAATGGGAAAGTTGAAAGGAATAATGGGGTGAAGGGGAAAAACTTCTCTTGCACATGCTTTTATTTAGTTCAACTTTAGGATACCTAATTCTTGGACCAGTCTCTCTTTTCCTACTACCTTGTCCAATTCTTCTATGGCGCATTAAAGCAACTTGGATTGGTTTATCATTTATGCAAGACCCCATTCAATTGCATTTGATAGGTTATCCATTACCGCCATCATCAATTCCTACAACACAAGTTTTATTTTTAATTGAGATTTATCTATAAAGTATTCTTTAACTAAGTTGTTATGGCACCCAACAAAATTTAAGGATTTTAGTATAATTATTGTTTTAGACAAATAATTGAATAGTTTGACATGCCCAAAAGAAGAGAAACAAATTTCCAACAACAGTATTAAAACCCTTAAATCTTTTAAGATACTAAAGAATATCTTTAATTATAAATATTATCTTGTTAAAGAATATCCTTAAGACACTACTTAAGGATTCATTAAGTGAAAAAAAATATTGAACATCATTATAGGTTATGTATGTATATTTGAACAAGAAATATCAAGTGGTTCATTCTTTTAACGTATATAGATATTTTTTTATTTATAGAAATGCATATAAGAACTTGTTAAAAACTGTTCATTATTTAGTGGGTCTTAAAATCATAAATAATTAAATGAGTTCTAAATAAATTAGTATAAGTGTATTTGTATCATTCCTTTGTATTAGCATATAAATACATGAAAAAGATAAAAAAGATGAAGTGAAGAATATATTACTATGATTTGCATCTTGATTTTTTGGGTTTTCAATATTAGGTTATTGTTGGCATCTTTTAGTGAAATGTGAATATCCAAGAAATCCTTGTAATACCCCATTTTTGTCCGAGAAGCAGACAAAAAAGAGAAAAAGAGAAAAAAAAATAGAAAGGGGAGCAGAAAGCAACTGATAGAAAAGGAAGGAAGCAGAAAAGCAGTGACAGCAGGCAGAAAAGACAAAAAAGCAAAGGAGAAGAGACAGTAGCTAGCACGTCTTTTTTTGCCTCGGGCAGGAGCGCATAGCAGGCGATGACTTCTGTAAGAAGCCACCCCAGATCTGCCACAAAGCAGAGACATGGAAGCAGCTCTCTGCCAAAACCGAGGAAGCAAGGGTCATTCACCACATTAAATACAAAGGATAACGCATTAATGAGGGGATCTCATTGAAGATCTACGGATGGTGACCTGAGGGTGAGAGGTGCACCTATAAAAAGATCAAGGCTTGAATGAAGAAGGGGGTCTTTTGGCTCTTGGGTGGAGGAAGAGGTGGAAAAACTTGGTGAACCAGGAGAAACTTCGGGCATGTTTCTGAAAAAACCTCGTTCAAAGTTCAAACGTTCATAGACGAACGAAAGAAGTAAAAGGAGACTGTAGGAGTTCTTGAGAATAAGTTCAACCACTCTGTAGCAAACTTGGGCTCCTTAAATACAAGGTAAGTATTTTCTATATCTCCTCCTGCATCTACCCACTTTAGAGACCTGAAATCCTAGGCCAATACACTCCCTTGTATAAACCAGCCAAATACTGTATTTCGTGGGCTGGCTCTGGATCGCCCTTCATGTAGCTGATACCAAGCTCTGTGCCTATACTAGGACCAGCTCCCATGTGACCGGAATCGGGATTGACTAAGAGCTGGCTCCTTTGAGACTAGCTCACATCGACGGGACCGAGTTGGTCCCGCCCCCTCCCACAGCATTCAACTCTAAAACTCACTAGCATCAAATCTTAAACTTTCCAGTTGCTCTTTCCTCCAAACTCTTTGGGTGCTAGCGGAAAGCCCACTTTATCCACCTTCGTAGATGCCAATGGACAGTCCAATGTAATCTAGATACTTAATTTGCCTCACCAATGTAATCTCTTGCTCAGAACCTATGCTTAAAAAATTGAATTGCGTGAGTTAGTACACGAACACAATAGATTAATTTGGTGCAATTACATTTGTGAAAATCATTAACAAGTTCACATAGATAAATATAGGTATATGTTCCAATGGCAATGCAAAACATACCAAATCCATCAACGAGCAATGTATATCAATAAACAAGATCCAAACATACATAAGGAGCATCTCCATCCTTAACACAAGGGAAAACGGACTTGAGATCTTTTAGTTATGTGTTACAAGCAACATTTGTTGCTTCCTCAAAATCCACAAGACGAACTTTGTCATTGGCTGTGTTTGGAACAACAAAACCAGCCTATGAACAAATGAAGTGGTTATAATGGATTTATAGTAGCGTTAAAAGAAGAGACCAAGTTTTTAAATTACAGTCACAACATCTTTTTCTTCAAATTTTGTAATATTACAAGAAATTGCAGACAAATACGCTTTAAATGATCACAATTACAGTCATAGATATTCTAAAAACTTTAATAAATTAGGCTCTGACCAGTTTTTAAAACCTTAAAAGATAAACTTAAATATACTTTTTGTTACTCATTTTTCTCATTTGTGTGAATTTCACCACCTAACTATGAAATTTGCATATTTTATCCCTAACTTATAACATTTCGTATATTTTGCCCCACCATTATATGTTCATTAAATTTAAACAGTTTGTTTACTAGACTCATGACGTGTCATTTGTTAAATGCACTTTTTGTCACTTATCTTTCACATTTTTACGAATTTTGCCACAAAACTATGAAATTTACACATTTTTTCACCCAACTAAAAAATTTGTAATTTTTTCATCCAACTTATAACATTTCACATATTTTTCTCCAATATTAAATGTATGTCAAATTTAAACAATTTGATTATGTGACTCATAATGAGGTAAATGATGTGTCCTTTAACTAAATATTTTTTTAAATCAGGTGAAAAATTTTTAAAGACTTTAAAAAAATCTAGAAAGTGTGTCTAAAATGAAAATAACGTCGTTAGACTTCCTTACTTAACATGTCCCTTGTGTTCTAGGATTTCATATGCAACTTCTTTATAGTAGTAAAGAATTGATTTTGTGAAGTTCGGGATTTGTCTCTCATAATTTTGTTTTAGATTTGGTAATTAGGGTTTCAAAATTTAGAGGTTTTAATAAGATTTTCCAATAATTTAATAAAATTTGGTAAAAATTAAAATAACGTTTTTAGACTTCCTTACTTAACATGACCCTCTTATTCTAGGATTTTATATAGAATTTCTTTAAATTAGTAGAGATTGATTTTGTGAAGTTTGAGGATTTGTCTCTTATAATTTTATTTTAGATTTTGTAATTAGAGTTTCAAAATTTAGGGGTTTTAATAAGATTTTCTAGTAATTTTTTTATCTGAAATTAAATTAGATGTCAAAGATTTAATTTATGGCAAAAAAGAAAAAACTATCATGGTTGAATCAAATTAGAATTGATGTTGACATAGAGATATTAATAAAAACTATGCAATTGTTAATTCTCCCCTTTTGAATTTTATTGTCTTCTTAAACAAGAATTATCTTCAGATTTTATTCATCAATTATAGAGTTTGAACAGATAATGAATTAAACGATAGTGATGTTTATTGTATTGGCTAGATATAATAATAGTATTCATTGTTTTCATTTTAGACACACTTATCATATTCATTTTAGATACATGCAATGCAATGATTTTTACTTGTTATATTGTTCAGAATACTCCTACGATTGTGCTGGCTGAATTGCAAGATTGTTTATACCATTTGAAGCAACTAGGATCACCTCTTATGTCTTTTACTCATATAAATAACTTTACTATAAATATTGATATTGTTAGCTCACCCAGGCTTGTGGCATTTATGCCTTGGTCATCCATCAAATAAGTTGTTACATATAGTTTGTACTCATTTTTCATGCATCCAATTTAATGACAAGGAAATTTTTTTTTTTTTTTGTCACTTGACTAAACATAAACTACCTTTTCTTGTCAGCAGTAGCAAGACAATCACTATTTTTTTATTTGTTACGTATGGATATTTGGGATCATATTAATGTGAAGTCATTGCATGGACATCAATATTTTCTAACTATAGTTAATTATTTTTCAAGACACGCTTGAATATCCCTTATAAGAGCGAAGCTAGAAACAAGAGATTTGATCAAAAAGTTTATTACTTCAGTCAAAACTCAATTTGATTGCATGATTAGAATGCATGATTAGAATGATTGGAGAAAACAATGACCCACTAAGTTTAAGCTTTCTGTAATGTATGAAACACTTACCATCAAACATCTTGTGTGGAGATCCAGAAAAAAAAAATAAATGGCCAAGAGAAAACTCCAAAATATATTTCATGTCCTGCAGCTTATTGTATCATGCACATTTGCCTAAAAATGAACCAAGTTGATCATTTCTTAGCTCATCAAAAAGTGATCGAGTTAGGTTGACTCACTTCTTATCAACTTGTGATGAGTAAATTCGAGTGCGATGGATTGACACAATTTGACAGTCCTAAGCAAGATATATTATTATTCATCTCTTAATATATGTGTTGAAATCTTGATAAAAGTGGCAAAATAACTTTCAGTCCAACAAGTCATGAGGAAGAAATCAGATTGGTCTCAAAGTTTATATGAATTAATTTTTTATAAATTATTTTTTTATGAATTAATTTTTTGTTGGCCTAATTTGGACCGCTTACATGACAAATCGATCTAATTCAAGTTTATTTTTTTCTTGCTTAATATGTATAAATTAAAAATAAAAAAATAATACCGAGACAAATGAGTTCAGATGTTTTTTTACTCAACTTAATCTACTTGACATGTTAAGAAGAACAAAATTAACCTAATTCTATTTAGATTAGATTTTTTTTTTAGCCCAACATACAACTCTACCAATCTATCAGTATAAAACATTTCTACTCCCTCTAAATTTAAGTAGGAGTGGTATGGATTTAATCTATCCAATGACTCAAATGATCTTAATTAAATTAAAAGAAACTGATCTTAATTAAATTAAAAGAAACATTTGGATTGCTGTATATAGACTATAACTTTTTGTTTAGATTTTACTATTATAAACTCAATTATAACAGTTTGGATATAAAATATGAGTACATAAAAGTTGACCCATTTGACTTAACCCAGCTTCAACATGTATTATTTTAAATAATTCTATTTTTTACATTATATAATTTTATAAATCTATAATTTTTATGTTAAATGTAATTCTATAATTCTAACATTTAATATTATTCATTAATTTTTTCATTTTATTATAATTTATTAGTTTTCCTCTTTTTTTTTTTTTTTACTTTTATCAAGTTTTATTTATTATTTTCTTAATAAATCTGATCACTAAACTTGATCCAATTTAAATATGATTGAGTTAGTTCAATTCAGATTATTAAAAATTTTGAAAAAAATTCAAAACTAGTAAAACTAATTAATATTAATTGATTTAAATTTTGAATTCAACATAACTTCGAAGTTCAGTAGAAAAAAAATACATAAATTTAGTGTTATTTTTTTTTAAGAAAAAAATAAGTTCTATGTATACGTATGTTACAGAATTTCCCTAGCAATAATAAGGGTGATGATACTCATCTTACGTGTTAAATCTATTAAACTTCAAAACAATATTAGATCAGAACCCATTCTTTGTATTCTTTTGCCTATTTCATTAATTGTGTTTATTCAAAATGTAAATATATCGGGGTAAGCTTCATTTTAAGAACAAAACGATTTTTATTCAAGACTCAGTTCATGCCACTCATACATGGCTCTTCGTTTAAAACTTAAACGAAATACATTAATTTCTCAAATTTAGGTAACGTTGATATGGCTTCTATGGCACTGCCTAGTGGCCACGCTGCTTCCACGAGAGAATCTTGATACTTAATTTGCCTCACCAATGTAATCTCTTGTCGTGGATCTATGCCTGAAAATTTGAATTGCATGAGTTAATTAGTGCATGAACACTATAGATTAATTTGGTGCAATTAAGTTGGTGAAAATCATTAACAAATTCACATAAATAAATATCACTATATATTCCAATAGCAACACAAAACATACCAAATCCATCAACGAGCAATGTATATTGGTAAACAAGATCCAAACATATAAAAGGAACGTCTGCATCGTTAACACGAGGGAAAACAGACTTGAGATCCTTTAGTTCTGTGTTACAAGCAACCTTTGCTGCGTCCTCAAAATCCACGGGACGAACTTTGGCATTGGCTGCATTTGGATCAACAAAACCTGCCTATGAACAAATAAAGTGGTTAGAATGGCTTTACAGTAGCATTAGAAAAGACCAAGGTTTTAAATTACAATCACAATGTCTTTTTCATCATATTTTGTGATATATATTGCAAGAAATTACAGATAAATATAGTCTTTATATCACATTTACGTCACAAATATTTTAAAAAATTTAATAAATTAGGGCTGAAATAGAGTTGTTGATCGTTTTTTAACGCCTTAAAAGATACTTTTGTGTTTCAAACTTTGAATACTTATTTCCGAGACTGAATAAATAAAATAAAATAATGGATACCTCATCCGCCACGTCAAAGAAAAATGAGGCAATATAAAAGTTTTTTTCTCCATTTCCCCCACCACCATTCCATATCCCATCGAAAGTGCAATCCTTATATGTGCATGTTGCATTAACATGGAGAGCTTCAAGAACAACATTTTGGCATTCGCTAAAGCTTGAACCTAAAGGGGGAGCTGTGGCCTTATATTGGACTCCTCCATATTTGTAATACCCTTGGAAGAATAAAAAGTACACATCTTATATAAGTCATAAGATGAAAAATATCTTAAAGAATTTCAAACACATGGATTTGAGATGCAGTTTTTAATCTTTCTAAGGACTTATGCTTTTTGAATCTGTCTAAAGGGTTAAATGCATAATCAGGAGTAGACATGGAAACAAAATCAGTAGTATGAAGAAATATAGAGAAGCTATGTTTACCATCAAAGCCAGCTAAAATACAAGGATTTTCAGAGTCACGAGAAACCTTTAAAACCTCTGCACGAGCTGCTAGCAAACCGTAGCGCAAGTAACTGAAAGCAAGTTGTTACAATGTATTAACACATAGCACATATAGTGTTATACTGAATATACAATTTTTAAAGGATATGTTCCATAGGAGGCAATATTAGTCCATTATGCATATTATGGGTTAGTAAAATTATTCTTTTGAATATATAATATAATTGTATATTGAAAATTTGAATTCAAGACTATACCACACAAACATATCTAAGGTAAGAAATAAACCTGTGTACATAGAGGTAATATTTCTTTCCCCTGAGGAACATTTCCGATATATATGATTCCACTCCGTCTGGTGCTTGAGGGGCCTTGTCAGCTTTTGTCTTTGAGATAGCGTAAGCTATTTGAACAGATCCACCTCCAAGATCAACTACAGCAACCGTCTTTGAATAATGCTTTCCTAAGTTTCCCAGCAAATAGTTAATAGTCACCTGTTGGGTCAAGAAAAAGCAAAATAACTTTAATTTATGTCTGTTCATCACCTTTTCTTCAGTCTTTTATTACGAAATTTGAACAACAGAACACTAATATTAAAATTTAAAATTAAATTCCGTTAGCAACAAAAGTAGAAGACTGAATTTAATTATGTCCAGAATGCTGAACATACTAGATTTTCTTTTGTTGTCAGGAAATTTTATTTGACTCATAATGATTAGAAACTTTGAATTATAGCAATCTTTTTGTTTTTTCTAAGGAAAACTTCGAATTATAAGCATCCAATATGCTTCTAGTTGCTGTAAAAATAGACGTAAAAAATACCAAAAAATTATAGAACATTTAAGGTTTAATTTTGATTTATTATTAGCATAAAATTATTAAATATATGCCATATCTGTTCATTTAGTACACTTTTGTAAATGAATTTAATTAATTTTTTAGAACAAAATTCAACGGGGCATCCCAATCCAAATTAAATTCAGGACTGACAATCATACCCATTGATAAGCTCCTTCATGGTTTCCACTCATCACTGAAACTGCATCGGCTTCAACTTTCAGTGTGCTTCTGTTGTTGAGCATATCACTAACCTTTGTATATATGAAAGTAAAAGCTACAAAAAAAGTTAATAAAAATATTGAAAATATAGGTGCTAAAGTAGTGAACATGACATCATAAGTTGAAATGATTTGTATTTACCGCCTGCAAGATCCTGTCAGAAGTATCCCCTTCCAATGCCCTTAAACCTGCAGTTGCCTGCATTACCATTTCCAAACAAAAAATGTTAAAAATAGGAATACATAAGAATCAAGTTCCTATAATTACATGTAGAGTTATTATATTTGTACATTCTGATTTTTCATACAACTTACCTTCATTTCATTTTTTTATATCTTTCTTAATTTTCTGTCGATTATATTATTTATCATATTTTTTATTTTTGTTTTATTTTTCTCTCTTCCCCTCTCTTTTTTAAACCCATGCAACCCAAATTTCGGGTGTACGTACCTTTAACATTTTTCTTATATGTGTGGAGGATGAGACAGTTGTAAGATGTATCGATTCTGAATGTTTATTTGTATTGTTTGGTGATTTTGAAGTCAAATCAAGGCAGTATTCCAATTCCAATTCCAATTCCAAACATAATTAGTTTTGATATTTTGTTACTTTTTGTCTTAACGCAAAAGTGTATATTAACATAAATATCTTTATAATCTAATTATTTCAATAATATTAATAAGAAAAGTCACGTTTTTCAGTAATTATGCGTTTAAAATGACTTTTATTAATACCAAACAACATTTATTATATTAAAGCTACTTTTAAAAGAAATCAAATGCAAATCAATTTATTCAAACTCCCTATTAATTAAATTAAATTTATCTAAAATTAAGTCTGCAAACTTCAGCTAAAATACAAACTTAAAAGATCCAATGTCTATTTTTAATTTTTATAATTTCTATTTTATAGCATCTGTTTAGAAGAACATATAAAAACTTAGTTATAAATACATCGACTTTACAAAATTAATTTTGATCAAAATTAAATTTAAAGTGAAATAATTTACTTCTGAAATTTTTATCTAAAAGAAAAGTTTATAGTAAAATTAATTGAGTATAAAATTCTCAACTCAACATAAAAATTACATTTTCTTTTCTTTTTTAATTTTCCACGACTAAATTTATTTTATAACTGTCTAACCAAATATGATTTTCTTCTTGTATAAAATCCCGTTTCAAAAATGAATCCTTATAATATAATAAATAATGTGAAAGTTGAGCAATACGCACTCCAACTCTAACGGGCGTCTTGTGATGCAACTCCTGGGGAACAACAGCTTCTGCTTGCTCTAAAAGTGGAACAAGAGACTCTGCGGCTTCTTGTGGATTCTCAGCGTATGCACTCAAACCTGGTTTAATCTGCAATTATATTTTTAAACATATAAAGTTTAATGATGCAGGGTGAAGGCCAAAGTCATATAATATATATATATATATATTTAACATTTCAACTAAATCATAAAACAAATAGCAAATCACATTAATAAAGCGTATATGATAGTACATTAACAAGATCATGCTACATAATAAACAAATCATAAATAAATTCATAAAAATATTTCATGAAAAAGTTAACTTCTTCAAATCATTTGTGCATATATATATATGAAGGTTTCAAAAACAGTGCATGAGAAGCTAAAATATTGTCACAATTAGGCTATAAGAGACAAAATTATATTTATTTTAAATTCATTGACACGTTTCTTGACTCAAGAATTTAAAAGTCGAATAATTTACTTGAGTTTTTCTAAAACAGAAGTTTACAATGAATGTGATGTTTGTATGAAGAGTGATATTAGACATAATATAGAGGAGTGAAAATGAAAGGTGGCATACCTTGACGAAGAGCTCAAGGTCTTGACCAATATGAAGGAGATCTAGTTGCTGGTTGAAACGGTACACGTGTACACGGCTTCCCGTGCTACCAGCATCGAAGATAACTGCATAGGATTCGTTTATGGAATTCTGATTGGGATAATAATAATTTGGGGACAATTTGCGATTCCCAAGGTACAGGGAGGAAGAGGAACTTGCAGTTGCAATTGCAAGCACCGTCGTGACAAGAAGAGGAACTAGCATTAGATAATTAGCCATAGATGCTCACACTTGCAGACCAGAGTAAGTATGAATCCAAACCTACTTGGAAGCTGCACAAGTTATAAATAAATACCAAAGGAACACTACAATGTTCAAGAACCTCACCCAGTAAAAGCAACTTTCATCTCACGGGGCACAAATAATAAACAGTGGTAATACAGAGAGATGGAACGTTTCATTTTTTTTAAGTAAAAACGGAGCTAAACAATTTAATAATAAATAATTGGTATAATTTTATTATCTGTTTTATAACTTTTAATTGAATAAAAAATTTATAACATTTTTATTTGAAATAAATCACTCAACCTCAATAATACTATAATAGCACACACTGATTTGGCATGTAAGAACATTTTTCGTTAAGAAGTGGTTGTTTAATTTAAAGTTGAATGTAATTAATTTTAAGCTAAACATAATTAGAATATAGGTTGAAATCAATTTTAATTATAAATTTACGTTAAACATGTGTATAATATGTAAAATTAGTAAAAAAAAATGTAATGACATGCAATGAAATGAAAAAATAAATAAATAAAAAACAGAAGGAGCGAATTAAAATAAATTAAATATTAAGTAATTTATGGTTGAGAATTGAGTTATAGCACATTGGATTCCCTTAAAATTATTTATTTTTACAATTTTTTATTTTGTACTTTTATGATAATAATGTTCGTACATCTGGCATATGAGTACAAAGAAAGATAAAAGTAGAAGCACCTCGATTGAAGAGAGATAAAATAATTAACAATATTATAAAATATATAATGAAATAAAACAAAATGAGATAAATGATAAAATAATTATAAATATAATTACTGCAAAAACTCAATTCTCAATGCATAAATTACTTAATATTTAATTTTATTTTAATTCCCTCCTGCTTTTTTATGTTTTTCATTTCATTGCATGTCATTACATTTTTCTTTTCTTTTCTCTTTTCGTTTTCTTCTTTTTTCTTTCTACTGGAAAAAGGTTCTATTCCTGCTAACTTCTTTTATTTTTACACGCAACTAATTTTACCTATTATACACATTTTAGTACCTGTATGATTAAACTGACTTTAGTTCTTCAAAAAAATTTATTGTTTTTAATTTTTATAAATTTAAAAATCCCTTAGAAATATTTTTTTACTATTTTTAGTAATAATGTAACTTATATTCTGTTATATTACTTTAATGACCATATTAAAGAGACATATGACGTAATTCTCAGAATTATTTCTGAAATATCTTAATTCTCACCCATAATATTATACTATTTTATTTATATTAAATAAAATTGATATTAATAGAGAAAAGCATGACGTTTAATTTAGGGTAGAATATGTTTTAGTTATTTCAAGTTTTGGAAAATATTAATTTTAATCCCTATATTTTAAAAGTGATAGTTTTAATTTATGAGTTTAACAGTTAAATTTAAATATAAAACACTTTTATACTATCAAAATAATCTAAATCAAATACACGCTTAATAAACGATTATTTCTCAAACCAAATACAAAAGAATTTACTTGTTTTACATTTTGATGATTCATCTTTCACGTCTAACTTTTTTTCAATTAACATATTGTTCATACAATTTTAATGAAATTTAATAATATCGATTAGTAAAAAAAGTAAAAGGCAATTGAAATAAGTCATTTTTTTGGCAAATTAAACAATTTATTAATAAACAAGGACCATGATTAAAAACAAATTAGTTGCTCAAAGATATATTAACACTTTTATGTATCAAACACTCCACCAATAGTTATTAGTTTTCTCTTTTTACTACATCAAATCATATTATGTATCACATTACATATGAAACCAACACCTATAGAAAAATAATTATTTATTCAAAATAACCTAATTAAATACACATTAAACAAATACCTAACTTAGCATAAAGTTCTAGTACTAATCTTGGTTTTCCTAGTAAGAAGTGGGTGAGGGACATATACCATGATTGAATTCACCAAGATTGAAAGGTGTATTCCAACCTAACAAATAGCATCACAATCTCAGTACGAAACATGACTCATACACAAGCACATCGTCCCGCGACAAGACTCATACACAACCACATCGTCCCGCGACAAGACTCATACACAACCACATCGTCCCGCGACAAGAAGAGGAATCAGCATTAGATAATTAGCCATACCTATGAATCCAAACCTACTTGGATGCTGCAAAAATTATAAATAAATACCAGAGGAACACTACACTGTTCAAGAACCGCACCATCAGTAAAGCTACTTGCAACTCAAGGGGCACAAATAATAAGCAAGAGTTATTATATAGAGAGATAAGTCCTTTTAACATATTCTAAATAAGAAGGGAATTAAACAATTTAATAATAAATAATTAGTGTAATTTTATTATGCGTTTAAATATTATTAATATAATTTTTTAATTCTACAAAAATTTACAATAAAATTATTTATTTTCATTTTTATTTGAAATAAGTTAGTCAACCTCAATAATACTCTAAAGATTCTAGTTCGAGAGAAAAATAGGATACCACATAAATATCATATAATAAGATAATGATAAACTTTAATTATATTTAATATTTTAAACCGATAAAGAATATAAATTATATTAAAATGATATTTATTTTTCATTAAAATTATATATAATTTTCTAAAAAATAACTTTGAATTTACTTTTTAATTTTAAAAAATTATAAACATTATATTTTTTATTTTCATAGTTTTAATTAAATTATATAACAATATTATTTTATTTATATACTTACTTTACAATTATAAAAATTTATAAATTATAATTATTATTCAATTGTTTTTCAAAATCATGTGTATAATAATTATTTAGTTTTTAATATTTTAATAAATCATATACTTTAAATTAATATGTCAAAATTATTATAAATATATAAGATAATATTTTAAGTATAAATTATATATATATATATATATATATATATATATATATATATATATATATATATATATATATATATATTTTGTGGGAATATATATTACTTTATATTATATTTTTTTATTTTCATTATATTGTTATTTAATATATATTATTAAATTATTATATAATATATATATATATATTATCATTTATATTATATAAATTTTATATATTTTATTATTTTGTATTTATATATATATATATTAAATTATTATATATTGTATAAATTAATATATAATATATTTGATATATATTTGTTATTTTATATATATATATATATATATATATATATATATATATATATATATATATATATATATATATATATATATATATATATATATATTAATCATAAAAATAAAATATAAATGAATATATATTACTATATTTTTTATATATTTGCTATTTTGTATGTGTGTACACACATATATATTATATTATTATATATAATATATAATTAAATTATTATATTATATATTATATAAATTAATATATATTACTATATTTGTTATTTTATATATATTATATGTTATATATTATTATCTTATATATGATGAGAGAAGAAAAATAATTACATCATATCCTCACATTTTTTCAACTCAATTTTTTCTTAAAATAACAAATACACTAGACTATGAAATAAAATAGGACTATTATATTATTACGTAACAAATATAAAATTACAGCATGTTCACATCTCACAAGAAGATTACAAAGTATACACCAAGGTTTGAACCCTTTTCTCATTGTCTCTCAATTGTCTTTTATAGTCGTCTCTACGGGGCTGCTTTTTCGTCATGTCACCTGACAGTAGGGTCCCCTTCTGACCTTACTGAGATCTTGTTTAGGTTTTTCGACCTTTGTCTAGTTTAGGGAGGCCCGCCTACCCTACAACCGTGCTATCTGACTTCTGCCTCCATGTCAAGTGGTGTCTCCCTTGAACATTAAAAGTGATTTGTACGATTTTGATCCGAACCCAACTGGGTGGTGTCACAACTCAAGGAACCAACTGCCCAACCGATCCACAATCCCACAAGCATTGAGTCAGCAAAAAGTGCTTCAAAGCACTAAGTGGTTGAGATATTACCTTAGCGCCTAGATTTCTAGTCGTCGTCGTATTTTTTACATTTGGCCCGCTACCCAATCCATAGGCCACAAGTGCTGAGCGGGCAAAAATGTTTTACATGCCAAGTTGACCATCACTCTTCTTGTAGGACATGTGGACCTCTGCCTATGCATGACACCTATGAATTTCTGATATAATGATACGTTGCAGCAATTTCCATGTGTCATTGATTAGAAGTGTCGGGTGATGGGCTATTGATTATGGCGGTTGGCCCTTCCACTCCCAACCACTGCATGATAGATGTAAGTGACTGTTGGGTGTCATACGTGCATCGTTGATATGTTGTAGCACTTTCCATGCACCATTGATTGTAAGTGATGCGTGATGGGTTATTGATCATGATGGTTAGCCCCTCCGCTCCCAACTATTGGATGGTGCAACTGTTGGGTTTAATCATACAAGTTGATTGTTGCCATTCCCCCTACTTTCCTCCTTTATTTTAAACATGGGAAAAAGGGGTGGGTCCAAGGTACTATATTCCCCGTTAGTTACCATTGCAAGTTTCCAATGTTGTCTCCCTCAACATCATTTCCTTTTGAGTTTTTCTGGGTTTCTTACGCCATTGTTACTGCTTCTTCCGTTTTTTTTTATCTTTCTTGTTGTTGGACCCCTTTTTTGTCCATCAAGCCCATAAAGGAGGAAAGTTGATCCAAAACACACAACTCATGGATAATAGCCCAATGTGAAGGTCCTCTGGGCTGGGAAACGAGTGGGATCACTCTTGGGCTGACCCAAGAGACAAGCAAGGCGAGATCCATAAGATGACTGTGGGACCCACCAATAACCTGAAGGGTGACGTGGAGAGCCAGCGGGACTGCAATTACATTAAGAAACAAAGTCAAATATAAGGAAAAGCTGGAAATAGGAGACAGAACAGAAACTGGCAGGGGGGACAAGACGAATGTGCTCCTAGAAAGATGAAAAGAATAAGAAAGCATTAAAGAGGCAAGGACAAGGCTTCTACGTGGAACAAGGCGCCATGAAGCGATGAGTGAAAACATAGGGAGATATGCTCGACAAGGCGACGACCCTGCCAAAAAGAGCAACAGGTTTCATCCTTAGGTGACCATACCTAGCACCACATTCTGATCGATCACCACCACAATTAATGCAAAGGTGCTCCAAAGGAAAGAGGAAGAGTATCGTCGCATTAAATGATTATAGGGAAATCGCCATCGTATTTATGAGCAAAGATTGCCCAAGATATTGTCGATAAAGAGGGAAGGTTGGAACTGCCTATAAAAAGGGTAACGAGGGGCGAGAAAAGGATCATCAAGAATCAGAAGAAAAGGGGGAGAACTATTTGCAGTGAAGAGAGAAATACTCAGCGCATCGGCACTTACAATCCATAGAGAGGCGACACTTAAAAGCTTGACTGGATACCAGGTAAGTTATTTCTAACCTATTCACGGTTCTTTCTAAACACCACCCCTCTCACGTGCATTGCTGTGGGTCACTACAAGTTCCTGGACCACGAAATCCCCAGACCCCGAATAGACTGCTCACTATGCCCACTCTGGTACCTCCTCGGTCCCATCTTAAGTCTGGAATGGACCTGGACTCGTATTAAGACCGAGACCCATTCGCCCGAACAAGATCCGACAGTATGTCAGATTAATCACCCAGTTTTCCCCTCACAGAACTACATAAACTTTGATTTCTTACAAAAAAAAAGATACGTAGGCATGAGGGAGTGATTCCTTCATCAAGTCTATACACACACGCATTATCCCAATCCAGAAACCCACATGTATCCTTTCATCCACGAGGGTGTTCCATAGGAGCAAGTGTCATCAAAGTTAGTTTTTTTTAGTAGGGTAACCATCGGGTGATGGGCACAATAGATGTTGGACATCTCAGGGTGTAACTGACCTCTGAAAACCAATCTCTGGCTCAAGGCTACGCCTATCCAATCCAGTCTACATCCAAGGTTTCCTAGTGTTCCAAAACAAAAACACTAGTGGCGACTCCTAAACCCCTCCGCCGTGAGGTCGCGAGCCCATCGCGACAATTGTCAACATGAAAAAAGGTATTAATTTCTTGGCCGTGCTCTCATTTCTCTTTTCTTATCTATTTGGTTTTGCTCTAAGGGGAGTTTTTTGGTGACTCCCTTGTACGTGGCAACATCAATGTAGGTTTTAGCTCTAACCCTCGTCATTTTTGTTGTAGGGAAAGCCACCAGCGAAGGGCCTTATGTCGCCCCTTTTGCATCCCCCAATGTGGTCTTTAGCCCCTCTAAGAAGGAAACTACATCCTTTAGCACCGCGGAAGAAAGGAGTCACCCCTATGTGTGTGGTATCATGGAGGTGGAGAGGGAGAGAGTCTAAGAAAGGAGGCTGATGAGGAGACAGGCCATCAGTTGTTGATGTACGACTAGGTGGATGAGAGTGTCCTTAAGGTGTCATTGGTCTTTACTAGCTCTCAAGATTTGGAGAGGGTGATTGGTGTGATACGTCATGTCGAGCCTTGGTTAATAAGGGTGTCACCTTGTTGTCTAGACGAACGTGTTTGTGAGGGACCGGATAGTGAAGGAGCCTAATATAATTGCTTGTATGACACCCTAACGCTGAAATTAGGGGCTTAGATACACTTCTCAAGCTTCGAATGCTTAGTCTTTAGAACTATAAACATCGCCCCTACTTAACTTCATCCGAACAGTTGGGCCTTCTTTTAAGCCTTTGAAGTTTTGTGCGAGGAACTCGAACAGTCGCCCTCCCTAAATGTATTTTTTGGTTTTTTGCTGTTCGTCGAATAGAGAAAGTTGGTTGGTCTTTGCTTAGTAACTAGCCTGATTGTGTCCTACTTCGACCCTTTTGCGAGAGCTACAAATTTTTCAAGGATTAATTCTTTCGCATTCAATGCATGGGAAACAATCAAAATTTTTTTCCTTAACCAGGCTGGAGAGCCATTTTTTCCTCTTTTCTAGACCAAGTGTCTGACAACCAATATGAGGGTAGAGAGGGCTTGTTTGGAGGAGTCGGAAGATGAATTTATTACCAACCATCGGATCCGACCGATTTTTTCCTGTGTTGAGCTCCTTAAGAGGGGTGATGATCTAATCTAATTACTTTTTGTTACCTCATTGTTGTGGTGGGTTACTAACAAATCTAGTTTCGTTGCAGAAGGCCTCACACTGTCCAAACTCAAAGCACTTCGTAGGAAGAAAGCGTTGATTCCTACTTCTATTATAGATACTTCCATAGTGGAGTCCATATCGCCATCCATAAGCTTCGAACAAACTTTGACCACCCATTCCAAGGAGCCAGCTAGGAAGGCCCTTGTGAAGTCATTGATGTGACCTCTCCTACTTCTTCTCTAGAAGCAAAGTTTCCTACCAACCCAAACTTTTTGGAAGTTCAAACACTACCTTGGTTTAGAATCGAAAGTTTTCTTTGGCCGAGGTGGTCAATCAGCATTTGGCAGCTGCCTCTAACAACAACAAAGTGGACACTCTTGGGTTGGTTGGAGCTTTGAAGGCTCTCGAGGCATACTCAAGTTATGCCCTCATTCTTTCTCGTATTGTTGAGCAAAAATACAACAACCTTAGAGCCCAAAAAGAAACAAATGGTCGAGCATTCAAGGAATTCCAAGGCCAAAATTCAACTTTTGAAGGGAGTCTTGCATATTGTTGAAGAGAGCTTGCAAGAAAATTGCCAAGAGATAGAAAGTGTGAAAGTGCAACTTCAATCGCCCATTGATGGTGCTACTAAGTACTTGGTCGTCAAGGAGCGTTTGGAAGATAAGGAACACACCTTACTAGTGAAGGTGTATGATTTGGAAGGTCGGGTTACTTCGTTTGAAGAGAAGGCGACTTCTCTTGAAGTCAAGCTTAAGTAGAGGGATGAGCTGCTTGCATAGAAGGATGAGCTACTTGTTGAAAAGGACTTGTCTCTTTTGGATTAATTCGAAGTGGGCTTTGGTCGTGCTCTAGAGTAAGCGTCTTTTCTATATCCTAACATAGATGTTTCTGAGGTTGATATTTGTAAGGAACTAGTGGACAATTGGTTGGTTAAGCGACTACCCCTCTCACAAGTCTTTGAGTTTTTGTCTAGGGGGATCATTGGTCAACCACCTCTCATAGGTCTTTGAATATTTTCTAGGGATATCATTGATCGATCACCTCTCACAAGTCTTTGAATTTTTGCATAGAATGATCATTGGTCGACCACCTCTCATAGGTCTTTGAATTTTTTCTTGGAGGATCATTGGTTGACTGCCTTTCACAGGTCATTGAATTTTTTCCTAAGGGGATCATTAGTCAATCGCCTCTCACAGGTCTTTGAATTTTTTCCTAGGGGGATCATTGGTCAACCACCTCTTATAGGTCTTTGAATTTTTGCCTAAGGGGATCGTTAAATGATCGCCTTTCACAAGTCTTTGAATTTTCTCTTGGAGAGATCATTGATTGACCATCTCTTATAAGTCTTTGAATTTTTTTCCTAGGGGATCATTGGTCGACCGCCTCTCAAAGGTTTTTGAAAGTTTTGCCTAGGGGAATCATTGATCGATCGCCTCTCATATGATTTTGAATTTTTGCATGGAAGGATCATTGGTCGACTGCCTCTCAAAGATCTATGAATTTTTGTTTGGGGGGATCATTGATCAACCACTTCTCACAAGTCTTTGAATTTTTGCCTGGGTATCATTGACCGACTACCTCTCATAGGTCTTTGAATTTTTGCCTAAGGGATCATTGGTCGACCGCCTCTTATAAGTCTTTGAATTTTTTTTTTTTGGGGATCATTGATTGACCGCCTCTCACAGGTCTTTGATTTTTACTTAAGGAGATCATTGGTCGACCGCCTCTTATAGGTCTTTGAATTTTTACCTGGGGGGATCATTGATTGACCGCCTTTCACAGGTCTTTGAAATTTTTCTTGGAAGGATTATTAGTTGACAACCTCTCACAGGTCTTTGAATTTTTGCCTACGGAGATCAATGGTCACCTGTCTTTCACAAGTCTTTGAATTTTTGTATGACTGCTAATTTGAAGAACTTCTGTAGTTCATTAAAAAAGCAAAATACATGTACAATTTAACAAATGCCAACTGTAGTAAATTCGTAAACTTATCGTGTTCCATGTATGGGGTACCTTTCTTCCGTCCAAGTGCTCCAACCTATAAGCTCCTCTTCCTACCCCTTTAACAATCTTGTAGGCTCCTTCTTAATTTGGGGTCAATTCGTTGGAAGCGTTATCCTTGAGAACTCTTTTTAAGACCTAGTCTTGCTTCTTGAGTCTTTGGGGAAATTTTTTGCATTATATTGTCTTGTTGCCCTTACTTTAACTGCGTATTCTTTTATCTATACCACCTCCCAAACCTCTTGCAATAGATTTGGGTTTGCCATTATTTCTTCCTTATTTTAAGCCAGTTGGAAGAAGGTAGGTTTGGGGATGGTTCTCCTATTTCGACCAAGATCATAACATCAATGCCAAATGTCAACCTGAATAGAGTTTCTTGAGTTGTTGAATGGAACTTAGTATGATATTACTGAAGTACTTGTGGCAGTTCCACCACCCATCTTCCTTTGGTTCCTCCACTCTTTTCCTCGAGGACTACTTAGTTTGCCGACTCTATCTGGCCATTCGTCTATGGGTGTTCTATCAAGGTGAAAAACTGGTTTATTCCAAACTGCGAGCAAAACTCAGCGACCGAGCAAGACGAGAACGAGGTGCCATTATCAGAGACTACGACAGAAGGAAAATTGAAACAACATTCAATTTTTTTTCCAATAAAACCTCCTAAATCATTCAGTCGAGATTGTTGCTACCGATTTTGCCTCCATCTTATTTAGTAAAGTAGTCCACAACTACTATGAGGAATTTGACCTATCCCATGGCTAATGGAAAAGGACCCAAGATATCTACTCCCCACATATGGAAGGGGCCATGGTGATGTGACTGAGTGTAACAACTTAGGTGGTGCCTTGTGAAGATCTGTGAATCGTTGGAATTTGTCACATCTTTTTACAAATTTTGTACAATCCCTTTTGAGTGTTAGACAATAATATCCGACCCTCGCTATTTTGTTAGCAAGGGCTCTTCCACCAATATGGGTTCCATATACTCCCTCATGTACTTCCTTCATGGTGTACTTTACCTCTTGTAGATCTGAGCACCTTAGTAGTTGATAAGAGAATCCTCTTCTGTAGAGCTATTGGGCGACTAAGACATACTGACACTTTTCTTCTATGTTTCTTAGATTCTTGGGGGTCGGCCAGGACTTCATCCTTCTAGAGGTAGTCTACGATTGGGTCCATCCACATAGTGGTATTGGCTGCACAACAAACTTTCACTCCCTCAATGGTTGGAGAATTAAGTGTTTCCTGGATAACCGACCGATTGAACTCATTCTTTTGAGTGCTTGCTTTCTTGGACAACAGGTTTGCTCGTTCATTCTGCTCTCTTGGGACATGTAGCAATGTAAATCTTTCGAATGATGCTGCCTAACTTTGTGCTTTGTCCCAGTATTTTATTAACTAGGGATCCTTGGTCTGATAATCTTCATTCTCTTGGTCGCTCACTAGTTGGGAGTTACTTTTAGCTGTTAGAACCTAAGCTCCCAATTCTTCAACTAGCCTCATCCCGGCCAATAACACCTTGTACTCCATCTTATTATTGCTCACTATGAATTTAAAACATAGGGATTGCTAAATCATTACACCATTGGGACCGTCTAGTATAACTCTAACCCTACTACCTTTCTGGTTGGACCCTCCATCCACTAATAATGTTTGCTTCTTATTGGAGTCACTTTCTTCTCCAGTTAGGGCAAGTTTCGTAACGAAGTTGGCCAAAACTTGTGCCTTGATGTGTCTCCTTTTTTCGAAAGATATGTCAAACTCTAGTAATTCGACCGTCCATCCCACCATTCTTCCGGCCAAATTCAGCTTTCTTAGGACCTATTTGATCGACAAACTCATCCAAATGACTACCTGGTTGCTCTGAAAATATGGCCGTAGCCTCCTAATTGTGATTACTAAAGCTAAGGCTGCCTTTTGTATCTTTTGATATTGTGTCTCTACTCCCTGGAGGATTTTGTTGACAAAGTAAACCAGGTGTTGGTCCTTGCCTACCTCTTACAGTATAGTTGCACCAATTGCCTCATTAGAAATGGACAGTAAACCAAGATAGGTATACCTTCGATCGACTTCATGAGGACTGAAGGGGACTCAAGCATCGCTTTCGACTCTCAGAAGGTCACCTCACATTTGTCCGTCCATTAGAACTACTCATTCTTCTGTAGGTATTGGAAAACGAGCAACGCCTTCTCGACTAATCATGACAAAAAATGAGTGAGGGTCGTTATTCTCCCAACCAATTACTAAACCTCCTTGACACTCTTGGGGCTTCTCATGTTAATCACAGCTTTGCATTTTTCAAGGTTAGCCTCGATCCCCCTTCGTGTCAACATGAAACCTAGGAATTTGCCAACCTGGACACCGAACGAGCACTTCTCCAATTTTAGCTTTAGTTTGTGCTTCTTCAGGACCGTGAACACCTAAGCTAACGCCTCGCAATGTTGCTTGTCAGTAGTTGATTTAATGACCATGTCATCGATGTACACCTCCAACTCGTAGCAAATGTGGTCTTTGAAGATCCTATCCATCAATCGTTGATAAGTAGCACCTACATTTTTTAATTTGAAACACATTACCTTGTAACAGAAACTCCCACTCCCGGTGATGAAAGTCGTCTTTGCCTCGTCTTAGGGGTGCATCCGAATTTGGTTATACCCGAAGTAAGCATCCATGAAACTCATGAGGCCGTACTCATGAGGCCGTACTCAGAAGCTCTATCTACCGACTAGTCAATGCTGGACAATGGATAGGGGTCTTTTGGACAGCCTTTGTTCAGGTTAGTGTAGTTAGTGCACATTCTCCACTTGCCACTAGACTTTCTAACCATCACCATATTGGCAAGCCAAGTTGGGTATTGGACCTCCCTGATGAAGCATGTCACTAGCAGTTTGCTTGTCTCCTCCATTGTTGCTTTCATTTTTTCCTCTACAAGCTTTCTTTCTTTTGGGACATGGTGCAAATCCCGGGCATAATAGACAGACAATGGCATAGGAAGTTTGGGTGTATATCGGGCATGTCCTCTAATGACCAAGTGAAGATCTCCTGGCTTTCTAAGAGAAAATGGATTAGCTGTCTTTCCACTTCAACCTTTAGATCCCTCCCGATCCTTTTGTTTTCCATCGAATTTGGGCCGATCTGTACTTTCTTCAAATCTTCCATTGGTTAAGGTCTATGATTTTCTTGATTCTAGCATGGGACTAAATCCAAGAAGTGGGTATGGGCCTGGCCATTCATCCTCTCGGTCGCCAGCTCTTCCCCCTTGCACCTAGCCTTCAAAGTGGCCTCATAGCATCGACGGGCATATGTTGGTTTTCTCGAACTATTCCAACCTCGCCTCCTATCGAATACTTCATACAAATTTGATACTATTGCTCGAAGCCTATTCAAAGCCAACCGACCTAATATCATATTGTAGGAGGCCCAGATGTTGACAACAGAGAATTTGACCGTGATGACTTTAGCGTCCGTTCCCACACCAAATGTTGTTCATAAGTCTACCATTCCTCAAATGTCCACCTATTTGCCAACAAAACCAATCAAAGTGCTCGAACACTCCTCTAAACTTGACTCGGGGAGCCCCAGCTTCTAAATGGCCCCGATAGAGTACATTTGTTGAACTACCTTGGTCAATTAGTACCCTTTCTACCTTATACTTCACGGACACCACTAAAATCACCATGGGATCATCTTGGTGTGGCAACATTTCCTCGTAATCCATATATGAAAAAGAGATGCCTAGATCTCGAGGGCAAATGGTGTCAGCTTGTACTACCATTGTCGAACAAACATACCTTTTCCTATCAAATGTTGTCAGCCTGGTGCTTGGCCTCCTCCCAGTATCGTCGCTATGGTGCCCCGGTGAGGCAGGATCAGTCGGGCTCTCTACTGGCTCCTAT
This sequence comes from Mucuna pruriens, assembly GCA_025330945.1. NCBI lineage: Eukaryota > Viridiplantae > Streptophyta > Magnoliopsida > Fabales > Fabaceae > Mucuna > Mucuna pruriens. Next base: position 734,862 of record JAENHJ010000328.1, on the reverse strand, counting down.
CCCTCAGCCTTTCCTCGTCAGGGGTTCCCTTTTGGTTGAGTTGTGGATGGTTATGCTCCTTTGATTCTATGTCCCTTTACATATGCATGAAGCAGCTTAGGTGATCCTCGTGGATAAACTTTTCGATTTGGCTCTTCAAAGTCTTGTAGTTCTCTATTGTGTGTCTGTGGGCATGGTGGAATTCACACCACTCATCTCTGGGTAATCCAAACAAATGCTTGATTGGGAGGGGAATGTCTAACAAATGTGTGTGGTAGACTTCTCTTAGTATTTGAGACCTTCCCACTTTTAGGGGGGTAAACTGAGTTACGTCATCCACAGGCTTGTAATTTCCTCCCAATTGGGGGTTTGCTTTTTTGGAAGGTCCTTAGTTGCCTTTGCTCAAGAATGGGGATGCCTTGTGCTCCACTTGGAGCCGGTCGGCTAGGTCCTCCTCAGCCTCAATATGCTTCTCGGTCTGAGTCCTAATTTCTCCCATGCTGGCTGGTCTTCTTAATATAATGGAGTCGCTGAATTGTCCTACTCTCAATCCCTTATGGAAGGCTTTTACGAAGAACTTCTGGTTCGGGTCATTTACTTGGATGCCGCATTGTTAAAGCGTGCAAGGTATTTCTTGAGGCTTTCACCTTTCATCTATTTAATGTCAAATAGGTCAGCCACCTCCAGCTTCTTAGCTTTATTAGCCATGAACTGAGACACGAACCCTGTCGCCAAATCATTGAAAGGAATGATTCTAGGAGGTAAAAAAGTTAGATAAACATTGCATGGTCACACCTCTCAACGTGCTCGAGAACAACTTACAACTGATGGCATCATCCCCCATTTATGTACACCTGAGTTTAGAAAGCTTATATATGGATGTGGAGATCCTAAGTGCCATCAAAGGGATGGGATGACAACCCGATCAATCTCCTCACTAAAAGGTTGTCCTTAGAATGTGGGAGGGGGAGCTGGCTCAGTTTGCCCCACTGTTATCTTCAGCACCTCAAGTTGCCTTCGGAGTTCCCCCTCCTCGCCAACCTCAAGGCTACAACGTGGCGCTGCTCAACCTCCCAATGTTACTCCTCTGCCTCCTCTTGTCGACGAATTGCCTTCGTGTTGAGGCATGATGGCTTTTTGCCTTTATCATGTAAAGTAGCCACTACTCGCAATAGATGTTGCAAGGTATCCTCTTCTCCTATATTACTAGAACTAGCTTGATATCTCATGATAAGCATGGTTACCTTCCATTTGCTCAAGTTTGTAAGCGTTGGAAAATGTTTTCTCGAAGTCCTACGGTGGACGTCAATGTTCACCCCTATACTTATAAGAAGATTACAGAGTGTATACCAAGTTTCGAATTCTCTTCTCGTTGCCCCTCGATCGACTTTTATAGTCGTCTCTACGTACTGTCTTTTGGTCATGTCACCTAACAGCAGGATCCCTTTTTGACCCTACCAAGGTGTCGTTTGGGCTTTCTGACCTTTGCCTAATTCAGGAGACACTACTTGTCCAAGAACTTAGCTATTTGACTTCTGCCACCATGTCAAACAACATCTCCCTTTTAACATTAAATACAATCTTTTAACATTAAATACAATTTGTATAATTTTGAACTAAACCTAATTGAATAGTTTTACACGTCAAAGAACCGGTTAACCGATTAATTCATAGTGTAATAAAATAATTATTCTAAACCAAATGGATCCTAATAATGAATGCTGATTTGACATTCATATTTTTTCTATACTTTCTCTATCATATTACTTATAGTATATGATTTTCTCTCTTTCTTTCTCTAGGTTTCAATTAACATGTATGTAAGAACATTTTTCATAATAAATCAATACAGAAGGTATCTGTCCTGCTCATTACTGCACCAACGGTGCTTCTCAAAGCATACGCCATAAAAAGATTAAAAATAATAATAAAGATAAATACGTTTATTCATATAATAATTTGTATAATAATATTTATTTTTATTACATTATTTATTAAAGATTATAATATTTTATTTTAAAATTGTATTGTATAAATAATATTTCTCTTATATTAAATTAAAAATATTTTTATTATTATGAATTTAATTTTAATATTATTCATTCATAATTTAAATTTAATTGTTAAAATTTGAATTTTGATATTCTATACCAATAAAAATAACATGTCTTATTTCAAATAATTCATTTTCATAATTTTTTTGTTCAAATTAATTTTTAATTTTAATTTATTTTTGTCTAATAAAAGAAATTATTAATATTTATTATTTTCTTTAATTAGTTTTTATTTATAAATTTTAGCAAAATTTATAATCACTTATTTAATGTAATAGAAATATGCTAATATGATGATCATATTATTATTGTTAGTGGGATGTCAAATTACTGTGAGTAATTCTTATTTTTTAACCATAATAATTAGAGTATTTGTTTCTCGACTATGACTTTGAAGTATCCGTACAAATTTTGATCTTTTGTGTTAGTTATAAGACTAATTTTTTCTGAGTCACACTTAAAGCTCTTCACTTTCCTCTAAATATGTTTTCTGCGAGAGTAATCTTATAAATAGTGCATACTTATATTTTAAAAAAAAAGTAAACTATATGATACATTAAACTAAATTTATTTAATGAAGTATCAGATAATTTTATAATTTTATAAAATTTAATAGACTCAATTTACTTCATAATTTTTTTAATTTAACATTTAAATTATTAAATTTACTGTATGCAAAAAGTTATTAAATATAAGATAACTCTACTAAGAATTATTGCTGATATATCTTAATTCTCACCCATAATATTATACTATTCTATTTGTATTAAATAAAGTTGATATTAATAGAGAGGAGCATAACGTTGTTCTCACCCATAATATTATACTATTCTATTTGTATTAAATAAAGTTGATATTAATAGAGAGGAGCATAACGTGTAATTTAGGGTAGAATATGTATAAATTATTTTAAATTTTGGCTAAAATTAATTTTAATCTCTATATTTTAAAAAGTAATGAATTTAATTTTTATATTCTTTTTAAAATATAATAAATTTGATCTTCATCAAATTAAAGTAAAATATAAGATGAAAGACGAAATACACTATATTTTATAAAAATAAAAATTATTATTTTTAAAATTTAGAAACTAAAATCAATTTTTTTCCCATCATACAAAATCTCAAAGATATGAATTTGACCAAATACACATTTTATCCGTGAGAATATGGATTTGTCTTTGACTTTTTGCAGTATGTGGGGGCCACACATGTTTCGATTCAGTTACACACATAGCTTTAATGGGTCCAGAAGGATTTGTATTATTTTAAATCAATAAAAAGTGAAAAAGATATTCTCATGATTTGTGCTATCAATCACGTACCCACATGAAAAGCATGTCGCATGGATTTGATTATTTTAAATCAATAAAAAGTGAAAAAGATATTCTCTCATTATTTGTGCTATCGATTACTAATAATGTTAAGGGAGTTGCTTGATATAAACTAGAACTTGAGACTTTCTATATAAATTAAAAAATTATAATCATTAAAGCAAAAGGTTTATTTAGTTTATATATATATATATATATTATTGAATAATTAATGTGTAAATTTAATTTTAAACTTTTATTATTTTAATTTAGAAAGAAAATATTTATTATATAATTTAAATATTATAATAATTACATTACTTTAAATTAATATAATAATATTTAATATTACAAAATAATATTTAATTATATAAATAATTTATAAATTTATAAAATCAATTAAATTATGTATATTCTAAATCAAATTTAATTAAATAGTTAAAATGTATATTATTTATATATAGTGTCTATTTATTCTGGTTAGCCTAGACCCAACCTGACCTATTTAGCAAAAAAAAAAAAAAAAAAGGAAGGTTCAAGTTTTTTAAAGAACATTTTTTTTTAGTTAAATGGGTTAGTTTATGTGCTTTTAAAAAAAACCATATTAAATCTAATGAGCCTACCAGTTTATCAATAATATTATTTTTAATAAAATATTAATATTAATATATAATATTATAATTATTTTTAAAAATTATAAAATTACCTATTTCATTATAGATTAGTTTTTAAAATAGTTAGTTTTGTTGAAAATTTTTGACAATTACATTATTTACTGTGACTATTTTAAAAACTAGTCAACAGTAAGGAGATAGATAGTATATAAACTCAAATAGTTACCTATCAGTATAAGAAATTAGGTAGTTAGTTGAGTTTATACACTATTTTTTTGTCCTTTTTACAAGACCTAAATTAGAGTTTCGCTGATTGATATAACATTTATTGGTCAAATAGGTATTTGTTGGTTTATTAACTTTGAGTTTGTTACACACATTTCTTATCTAAAACAACGTATGAACATGATTGCTCAAACATTATTGTGGTATGTCATTACCCACGTACCTTTATCTTGACAAACACACTCTCTAATCTATAAGATCACATTCCTTTTCCCCAATATCAAGATGAAAGTATGTTAAGGAAGTGATGAGACTCAACGTATAAATTTTCATGGAGTAGTAGTGGTGACGTTGATGATATATATGTGTTGTGGTGCTGATGATTTATATAATGTTGAATGATGCACGATGGGGGTTGAGGTCCCTCTCTAATAATTGTTATATTGAAATAATATTGTGCCACCTACATGTGAAATTCTTTTGTTGTAGCTTACCCTTACTTTGCATGTTGTATGCATACAACTATGATGATTCGAATTATGTGTTCATGGCAGCAGATGTCGAGGCTCCTAAGAGGATGAAGGCACTAGGGCACACCAATGATGATAATCTACTTTGGAGTGTTTTGCATTCAATTTAGGGATGTCCAAGTAGGACCTAGAGGAGTGTGGAGGATACGACACAATGTCGAACAAGTTTGGTACTAGGGAGAGATAATGGTGGAGTATGCATTAGATGAAATCATGCAGTCTGCGATCATTTTCTATGCTTAACTAGAGATGTTCCTCCCCTATCATAACCATGTAGGACCCTCTAGTGGGGATGCGCCAAGCCGAGAGGTTCAACCTCCCTCGTTGCGACCCTGCAGATCCTATTCCAGGTTTCCAACACTTCCAAGTCATATCATTTATGCTTTGGAGGGAAACTGGAGTTCCTTTGCCAATATTGTCTTTGTCTCCACAATAATGTAGTATTTGTTATATATGGACCAACTTTTAAGGAGTTTTGTATATCCTTATTACCTTTTATGCTTGTTTAGATGTATGTATTTATTTACTTTGGACACCTATTAGTCCTTCCTTCAGTTATTCCTTTTGGTGATATGATGTATGTGCCATTAGACATATGACTTCTTTTAACATAATTAGTTACAAATACTGATATTTATATGATGCCTGCTTATTTTCATTACAATTGTTATTTATGTTTTGTGTTGATGATTGACACATTACTAGAAAAGAAAAAAGTTTATGACTATTTTTAGAAATAAATTAATTAAAGACTTTCTTAAAATTTAACTTCTACGATTAAAGTAATAATGAGTTGTTTAAATGTTGTAGTGGCCTCCGGATTGTTACACGAGCAATATATATTGATAAACAAGATCCTAACATATATAAAGAATGTCTTCATCCTTAAATCAAGGATTTTCTTTTTCGATGATCCATAAATCATCCAATTCAATATCAGACAAGCATATCGAATCATAGGTATCCCCCTTCTCTTCTCTACTCTTTTGCATCATCTCAAGTTGAAGATTATATTTAACAAATACAAGTGCATTTAATCTTTATTTCTCCAATTGATTTCTTCTCTTAATATGTACTTGGTCAAATGTACTCCAATTCCTTTCACATCTCATGGCACTACATGTGAGACTCAAAATTCATGGCAACTCTTTGTAACTCTTTACCTTCACCATAACTCTCCCACCAAAGAGCTATAAAAACAAAGTGTACAATTAGAATATGATTAACAAAGTACGCAAGTTATGCTTACTTTATAAACAAAGTAAAGTGGTAAAGCAAGTAAAAAGATACTTAGTTGTTTCTTATCTCTCGTATCTATTGCCATGTTCATTTCAAAAAGCCCCTTAGCTCCATTGAATTTTTCAAGTTTTTTATCCATTGCAAATCTTGTTCTTCTATCCGAAACCATTATTTCAAGAGTTTCATATAGACCAATCAACACCTCACTATCTGGATTGAAGTTTTTGTCATAATGATACCTAACCAAATAAGAAATAAGTTACTAGGTACACAAAATAAAGAAATACTTATATGACAAAATTAGATGTAAATAACTTGCCTAGTATTGAGATAATAGGCAGCTGCATGAAGAGGCCTATGTAGTTGCAAATTCCACCTAGTGTCAATAATCTTCCACACTTTTTTATATCTTGACTCTTGCTTTTGAAAATTTTTAGCAATTTGCACTTTAGCCCTATCCATTGCTTCATAAATGTATGGCATGACTGGTTTTGAATCACTGTCTACAAGTCTTAGCACTTTTACAAGTGGAATCACACACTTTAGGTAATATGTAATAGATTTCCAAAATCTATCATCACTCAACACTAGGTTCATCACTTGCTTAGCCTCACTTTTACCAACATGTGAACTAGTAGCTCATTCCTTCGATGCAAACATAGATCTAAGGGCATTCTTTTATTGCTTAATGCAATTTAATGTAAGATAAGAAGTTGCAAACCTTGTCATAGCTGGTCTTGACAATTCCCTTCCCTTGGAATATTGTCTATTTAAAAAAATTAAGAACCCATGTATGCCTATATATGTAGGTAGTGGTTTTCTTTGCATTGGCAATGTATTATAGCATACCAAAAGCTCTCCAATGTCATCAAGGACTAGATCAAGGCAATAAGCTTCTCCATTGACATCCTCTCAACTGTCACAAGATTAGCAACAACGTCCGGCACAACTTGGACTACATTCTCCTCCCCAATTTCTTCCATAATGTTGTCCAACAACTCAAACATTTTTTTTTCATCCTTTATCACATTACTAGTATCAATAGACTTTAAGAAAACACTCTCACTTGAACTATTAACAAGAAAATTAGTAAGTGATCTTCCTTTCCCATCCATCCAACCATCACACATCAAGGTGAATCCCTATTTCTCCCATTCACCCTTATATTTGTCTAGACTTTTGTGGATATTATCAACCGTTTTCTTCAAAAAAGAAACTCTCACCTCATGATGAGTAGGAAGTTTAAAACCCTTACCATATTCTCCAACAACCTTCAACATTTGGACAAAAAGAGGACTCCTTACCAAATTAAATGGTAATGCATTAACATATATGCAATTGCAAATTTCTTAAATTGTAACATCCCTATCTTTACAAATTTCATTCATTGTCTTTTGTTTGACAACTTTAGATGTCCACTCCTTTCCTTTTGCTACTTCTTCCAAACAATCAAGGCTATTCTCTTTTTTTTTTTTTTTACTTTCCGATAGCTTGACAAACATTTCCTTAACATCATCCAGAACACTTCTACAAGCACTAACATTATCTTTATTCCAACAAGATGATGTTTCATTCTTGCAATCTCACCCCAACAAGCATGAGAACAATATTTTCATTTCACTTGAAGTGTATTTGGAAGGACACTTTCACAATGTTGTCATGTAATATCAGCATCTTTCTTTTTTACTTGACTCATTCTCTAATAACATACAACTAGCAACAACAAACCAACAAGACAATCCAACAGAAAAAAACCAACAAGTCAGCAACAACAAAGTGAACAAACCAAAAAAATAGCAGCAAACACACCACGTTCCAACGATAGAGTCACAAACGCATACCACATTCCAACAATAGAGTTGCACCCAGTGTAGCACATCCACTACGTTCCAGCAAGATGAAAATAGAAGAACACAACAAAACAAAAGAACTCACCACGTTCTAGCGCACCCAGTGCAGAACAGAAACAAAACACAAACCTACCACGTTCCAGTGCATCCAATGTAAAATAGAAATAGGCCACGAACGAAGGAGAAGACAAGGAAAACTCGTGTTACAAAGGAGAGAATGAAAATCAACTTATTCCCACATTTTTTCATCCCTTTTCGAAAATAAAACACGTTTTTCTTAGGGTTTTCGAAATTAGGTTGCGAGCGACTTGTCCCGCCCAGTATGCGACCCAAATGAAGCTAGAATCGCGCAATTCGCCTATAAATCATGATTCATGCAATTCTGGAGCCATACAAGCGATTTCGTTTGTGATTCAAAAACAAAAATAATACACTATACGATTCGTATCGTTTTCCTTGCGAATCTTATCGAATCACATGAATCGTATCGAGATTCATGCAATTCTAACTACACTGAATTTTGAAAATATTTTTAACTTACTTTAGAAAAATGTAAGGTTTCTAAACATTTCTACCTCTTACCTCTTGAAGTTATGTTTTTCATAAAGCATTTGAAAATAACAGACCATATATAGATGTAGTACATATTGGTCCCATATATTAAAATGTATCAATTCGAAAATGCTAACAACTTTATTGTTATTTTGGAATAAGGCAATCTCTTTTGCCAAGTAAAGTGGTATACATCACACATGAAATCTTTACTTACATAAATAAAAGGATAATATTTGACTAACAAAAGCATTAGCACTTGATGAGCTAACTCGAGTATGACTTCCAGAGCACTTCATGAATTTGTATGCTCACTTGATAACTTAGCATCTTTAGCATGATTCATACAATCGGTTAGTCAAATCAATCGTCCTTTAGAATACAGTTCTTTCTAAATAAATACCTTAGGAGAGGTGCCTCCAAGTGTGTCTGAGCGTATGATAAACATACGTGAACAATTAAAATTAGATTTAAGTAAAACCAGTCTTAGCAATCAAGATATAATTATATGATAAAAAATAAAAAATAAAAAAAGGGAAATTCGTTTATCACAATCTCCAGACGAACTGATAAAGACATAAGAGTTTTAAGGGCCCAATTGTGGTTGCCCTTATCTGAGATTCCATTCAGTTCCATAATGGACACAGGATAACATTAAAAACAAAAATGTATATAATATTTTCAATAATTGCTTTACAGGATATGGGTAAATGGTAATCATAATTTCGAATGGAGCACAAGAGAAAAGACGAAGAGAGATGCCAAAAAGCCAGCAACGACCACTGGATAATTGATGATGAAAAGAACGCCATATACATATAACACGGCATTACACCTCTTTATTTCTTGTACAGCAAACGATAATCAGGTCTAGAAGTCAATGAGTCATTTGAACAAACCATGAACGAAAGAAAAATTGTAATCAAATTTAGAAAACTTAACTTGCATGATCTAGCAAGGGCAAGAATCACTGGACTAGATGTGGCCATAATAGAAAAATGTTAAAGAAAGTGAATTGGATTTAACATAAAAAAAAAAAAAAAACTCGGGAATTTTAAAAAGGTTGTATAAAAATATAATGACTATAAGACTTTTTTTTGGAATTTTAAAAAACTTTTTAGATTTATAAGATTTATAGTTTAAATTTTAATGTTTATATTATAACAATTTATAAGATTTTAAAAGACTCTTTACATTTATAAGATTTTAAAAGACTTTGTAGATTTATAAAATTAATCCTCTTAATTTAAAGTTTTCTCTAGTAACATATTCAAGAACATGTTCTTCTTTACTTCAGTATTAAGCAAATCAACAATTAAGTTTTGTTATCCAAATTTTGAATATCTTTTATAACATCCCAAATATTACTATTTTCTCATTATCTATTTTTTTCTATTAAATTAGATTTTTTTTTTCAAAATTGACAAATAATATTTTTTTAAAAACTTTGGTTTTATAATTGGTTCCTACAAAGCTAGAACTTCCTCTATTCCCATATTTACTTTGAATCTAAAGGAAAATGGGATATTGGACTACAATTACTAGATGGAGGTTGGTAAAGTGGTTCATAATGATTTGGTGATATCAAAGCATCATTGTTAAGATCATCATTTCAACAATTGAACAATTATATATAATAACAATTACCTTAGACAACATAATTGAATCAACGCAATAAGTGCAAAAAAAAATTACACAAAACTTGATCCACAGTAAATTCGATCAAACAAGTTGATAAAAACAAAAAAAGTAATTATAGAAAAAACATGTAGGATTGGAAGAAAAAAAATAAGATAGAAGAAATTATACATGAGAGGAGAAAAAAAAATCTAACATCAACAAAAAAAACTTTAAGATTTTGTGTAGGATTGTGATATTTATACATCATATTGAAAAATACCCTACAAAATAATCTATCGAATTTTTTATGTTTTTTAATACCAGAAGATTTTTTAAGTAGCAAATAATCTCAATTGAATACCACTTGATTTTGTTACCTTCTTAAAAAAAAATTCTAATAATCCCAATTAAATATCATTGAATTTCGTTACTCTTTTTTAAAAAATTCTAATAATCATAATTGAATACCACAATATTTATTTATATTATTTAAAAGTCTTGAATGAATATCAAGAAATTATTTTATCCTGAAAAAATCTTTTAAAATCCTACTCCAATCCTCTCCTAAGTAAGTCTTTGTTACCTGGATTCAAATAGCCATTGTGAAAAATTTTATATACAAAAGTTGTTTAGATAGGAATAGCATTACTAATTTACTCTTCTATATTACAGGATAAGAAACATAATACCCACTAAAGAGAGACAAAAACTTAATAAACAAAAAGGGCACCAAAATGACCCTCACCTCCATGGTGTGGGGTGCAGGGATAGGCTAAAGTTCAAGCAAAGAAGCCCGAGTCGCGTTAAATAGTCTCTAGAGTCTCGATGATGCTACTTGAATTATGGCTCTTAAGCATATAGCATGTTTGCAGGGACTCCTAGCAACCCAAAGACCAAAAGGGCTAACTACAAAAAGCCAGAGCCCAAAAGCCATACTAGATATTATGTCCCAGGACCAAAGGCATGGAAATAAAAGATGCTCCACTATGCCCTGCAGCATAAAAAAACTAATGGAAGCCCAACTCAAGGTAAAATAGTCAGATTTTCGTGCAGCTTCATAGGTAAGGTAGTTAATTTCTTCCTTTGATGGATGTTAACTTCATGTGTCTTAATTTTACTTCTAGGGTAGATTCTATAACAATATGACACTGCAAGAAACTATCAGTTCATATTTTTTTCTCTGCAATCAAACCAATTGCAGCAGTGGTTTGAGTTTCTAGCTCCACTTGTGCAATTTATACCAAACTCGTGAAGATACATGCAAGCGCCTGAGTTCAGCTCAAGTATTACAACATCACCAAGGTTAAACCGGTACTAAAGGAGCAGTGACATTTAGATCCCTATAAATTTTAACTCAAAATCTCCAATCCAATAACAATTAACAAACTGGGGTTGTTTATTAATTGCATTGCACTAACCTTGCAGCTCTTGCTTCTCCAAGAAAAGAGCATGTCGTGCACCTGTTTGGGGCATACAGAAGCGTCATCTTCTTGATAGATAAAATATTGAAGTGTCATTGGACCTCTTGTCGAATAAGGATTTACTGCTCCCAGAAAGAAAAACCCCGTTCTCTTGTTACTCTTCTGGTCTCAGGTTCGCGAAGAAAAGCTTTTTCCCTGTCAAATTTACTCGGTATGGCCTTCACTTTCTTTTTAAGAGTACCACTTTCCAGTTGATTAGGTTCTAAATCTGTCTCCTGGCCCTCTGTTGCCTGTTTCCCGGAAACCCATGCCTCAAGCATTTCTTCTGTTTTCGGTTCAGGAAGGAAGCCTTTCTCTTGCATCTCTGCATAATATCTGTAAGCTTCCTCTAGCTTTCCATTTAGAAACAGCCCATGAATCAGTACTATATATGAGCTACGATCGTGGCTGATTCCATCTTCCCTCATTGCATCCCATATCTTAAATACATCATCAAGCTGGCGCCAGCGGCAAAACTTTCTTATCAACATTATATAAGTCTCAGAGACTGGGTAGCATCTCAGCTCTCTCATTTTATCCAAGAGCTCAAACACTTCTTCCTGGGTCCTTAATATACGGAAGAAAGCATGAAAAGTTTGAATTGTTGGAGATAGGTGCCGCTTCAACATCTCATCAAAAATTTGTTTAGCTTCATCAACTTTGCGGGCTTTGCAGAGAGGCCTGATCAGGGAGTTGTAAGTAACAACATCTGGAGTAACGTTGTTGTCTTCCATTGTTCCAATGAGATTGGTAGCTTCTTTCACAAGCATACTCTTTGCTAGGGCATAAATGACAGCATTATAAACCTTCCTATCTGGAGTGATCTTCCTTTTCTTCATATCCTCAAACAGCCTGAGCACCTTATAAAGTTTAGAAGATTTTGAATAGCAAGATATGATACTTGCATAGGAGACTACATCGTGTTGGATTCCTCTCTTGCTCATCTCCTGCCATATTCTTTCTGCATGGCGTGTGCTAACAATCAAATTGCACCATCCGTTCAGAATGATGTTAAAACTTTTGGTGTCGAATGGGAATGCATTTTTGTTGCAGAACAGTAAGTGCTCTGCATCTTGCACATTCTTGTACCGACAAAGGGCAGAAAGAAGGCTTTGAAATTCCTCAAGCCCAACTTGAAAGTTAAACCGTTTATAAGCATAGAAAGTATTGATAGCCCTTGCAACATCATGTATAGCACAGTATCTCCTGATCATAATCAACAGAGTTTGCTGAGTGACAAGAGATGAACCAGTTCTACCTCCTCTCATTTCCTCAATTAAGGTCCAAGCAGTATCAAACTTCCTCAATTTGCCAAGGATAGAGATCATAGAATGGTATTCTCGAACCGAATGAGCATACCCTGGTTGCTTGCCAGCCCATAAGAAAAAGGTGAAAGCCACTTCCCAATCATTGCGAGTTCTCGAAAGGACCTCCACAACCAGCTCTGGTGATAGCACAACACTGCAATGCTCAAGCTTCTGCTTAATTTCAGATGGCCCAGAACCCACTTCATGCACAATATCCAAAATGGTTTTAACATCTTGGGAAAGACCATCATCCTTTAAATGTAACTGACTACAATGGGTACCATTCCTATCTTTGTTCTTGTCATGACCATTATCATCGTCATCATCCTCATCCTCATCATCATCATCATCACTCAAGGCCTCACGTGCAGGGGCATCAGTTGACTCCCCAAGGCTTCTGGTTGAAGATGAAGTAGAAAAGGGCTTGACTGAGAAATTAAATTTTGGGGGTGCTAAAAGTGTTTCAGACTTCATAGGGTTAAAAAAATTGAAAGTAGCACTCATAAGGGGCTCTTCTACTATATGACAGTGATTAACAGCGAGTGAGTTATGGCTGATGCGTAATAGCACAACAGAGAAAACAGGCAAGTTAGACGTGATTCTGATCATGATTGACAAATAAGCAATGCACACTTCAGTCTATCGAAATTGGATAGAGCGACAAAATAAGATAACCCAAATTTCTTCGGTTCTTAAACCTTGAGCGAAAGATGTTTGTGAAAATGACCAAAAGAAACTCAAAGCAAAGCTGACTTATAAATCAAAAGCAGTGTACCGTGGTGTCCACAACCACAAGAATCACGGGCTTTATGTAATGAAATGAAAAAGAAACTTCTTATTGAGGGAGCTCGAGAAAAAGAATGTCGCACGGCATCCAAGTCAGGCCTCAAGTGTTAAGCACAGCAAACACAATGCTACTGATCAAGGTTGGGCCACGGGCCACTCTCCTTGTCCGTTGAGAAGCTCTTCGTGTTGATGTCTTCGGGCAACGTAAAGAATGGAGAATTTAAGAATTGGCCCAATTGACCATCTCTTTACAAGTAAAGAAAGTAACGTTTGTTTTAAAGTTATCTGGAATTAATTTTTGTAGAAATAATTTTAAATTATTAAATGTATATTTAAAAATAGATTGAACAGGTGGGTGGGTATTGTAAACCATTAAATTAATTCGATTTTCACGGATAAAAAAAATGTATTTGAAATATATATCTAAACTAATATTTGATGACAGATTTTATATTCTAATATATATTAGAATATGCAAAAACTCATTATTTTTATTTCATACATGAAACTATGAAATAAAAGTAATGAGTTTTTGCATATTCTAAAATTTCTGCCTGAGAAGTGGGAGTTAAACCAGGGGGAAAAAACCTACAAGTTTTTGCTTTGTTGGGCAGTGGTTTCTGAGGAATATTGATTTTCTCAGATGGTTTCTGGGATATTTTTTCTTTTTTGGATGATGGTTTTACCATGAAGATAATAGGAAAGCTGTGAGTAAATGTAATCATATGGATAATTTTTTCAGGCCTGGACAAGAAATCTGGAATTAAATTTTGTTTTCCCTTGATATGTTTTACTGAAAAATCATATCAAGAAAACCAATCCTTCAATCTAAGGATTTGAGGATCTGGAGGCATCCTGTTTTTAAATTCCAGTATCTTTGGGAATGAGGAATTATCCATCTGTACTTCAAAGTGATATTTCCTCAAATGAAAGTCAAACTTTTTTATTCCATTTTTTACTACTAATGCCTCTTTGAAGGTAGTATGATAATGTCTTTCAGCTTCTTTGAATTGACCACTGACATGTCCGCAGTAATATTTTTTGTTTCCCTTTTCTTCTATTAGGACTGCTCCCCAATAAAGATCACTAGCATATGTTTGGAGGATGCGTTTACCTTCTCCTGGTATTTTGAGAGCCGGAGGAGACTGGGCTATTCTTTTCAATTCTTGGATTGCTCTGGTTTGATCAAGGCCCCATGAAGGAGGGTCTTTCTTCAAGAGTTTGGACAGAGGACTGGTGTATCTGGCTATATTAGGAATGAAATCTCTAATATAATTGACAATTCCTAAGAATTGTTGGATTTGTTTCACTGTCAGAGATTTATCAGGGAACTTTAGAAGTTCTTCAGTTACGTGTGGCTGAGGTTGATAACTTCCTTGGAAAAAATGCATTCCTAAGAAGTCAATCTGAGATTGGGCGAGATGGATCTTTTTTTCTGAGAACATCAACCCATAATGGTTTGCTATATCAAAGAATCGATTTAACAAAACCTTATGAGTTTCCATGTCCTTGGAGAAGAGCAGGATATCATCAATGTAGATGATAGCATGTTCCAGTAGTGGTTCAAAAATCCTTGTCATCGCCTTTTGAAAGAGGGATGGTGCTACTTTTAATCCAAAGGGTAAAACGGTCCATTGATATTGAGCATTGGGAATGCAGAAAGCAGTTTTGTGTCTATCACTGGGCTCAATCCCAAGTTGCCAGAATCCAGACTTAAGATCAAATTTTGAAAAGACGTTGGATTCTTTTATCAGGACTGGAAGAGATGAAGCCTTGGGAATAGGAAATTTATCATCTTGGAGAAAATGATTAAGAGGTTTATAGTCAATGACCAACCTCTTTTTCCCTCTCAATTTTTCTGATCTTTTTTCTACATAGAAAGTCTGGCATGCCCAATTAGACTGGGTTGGCTCTATCAATCCTTGTCTTAATAATTCTTGACATTCCTGCCTTGCTAGTAAGAGATCAGATGGGGTCATTCCAGGATGAGTGGCTTTTGTAGGATTGACATCTTCATTGAGTTTAAATGGAAGTCTGATGAAGAAATCCTGATTTTTCCAGATAGGATTTGGATGAATAAACTCTTCATGGCTGTTTGCACATAATGAGAGAATCTTCTTTTTGATTTCTTCAATCTCAGTGGGAGATTCTGTAAGATTACGACTTCCGTAAAAGATTTGAATTCTCTTTTGTATTTTACTCCAGTGGATAAAATCTGGAGTCTATTAGCAGCTGAGTAGACATCCATGCCTATTAAGATGTCTTGATCAGGGAGCTTGCTTCTTATCACTCTGGTCCATACAATGCAGGGAAGAATTTGATTCCCACTAGTTCTTTGGTGATTAACTCTGTTTTAAATATTTTCCTGTTAGCTGCTACAAAATGACATACTTCTTTTTTCCAAAATTCCTCAGGAAGAATTTCAGGGTTCATCATTATCTTCTGGGCTCCTATGTCCATAAAGGCTATCACATTTATGGGCTTATGAAACTTTGAGGGTAGGAGCTGGACTTCTATACAGGGCAGAGGAGGAGAGATGGTGATAGTATCCATATTTTTTATTGAAAAAATTGGAATTGATTCAGGTTCGGATTGATCTTCGTCTTCTGATTCTTTCAGTGCGAAGACAGTCTCCTCATCAGTAGAGCTCTATTCAGAATAGAGAGATTCTACTTCTTCATCATCAAGCTTCAAAGAAGAAATTAGTTTGATTGCTTTTTCTGCCTTGTTGGGACAGTTCCTTGAATAATACCCTCTTTTGCCACAGATGAAGCACCTTTGATCAGAAGATTTTCCCCTGAATTTTTTTCTTCTGAAAAATTTAAAAGGTTTTCTCTTTTCCTTTTGAGGTAAGATCTTCTCTTTCTTCTTCTTTGATGAACAGGAACAAGACTTTTCCTTGCGTTTGATTTCGAGATAAGGTTTTTTGCAGGCTTTGCGGAACTTTCCTTTTTGATTCATGATGTCGGAAAAGTACTTGTGTTATCTACATAACTTATCAATGGCTTCCTGGATCATCTGATGAATTTCTCCCATGGTCATGGTTGAGAAATCTTTCTGGGCTGCCATTGCCATGCGATTGAGTTCTGGCTGAATTTCTTTTGGGAGAGAAGCTACATAAGTGTTCTTCAGACTAGGATCATTAAGGCCATTGAGCATATAAAATCTCTGGCTCATCCTCTGAAAATGTTTGTTCAGATCTTTAATCTTTATTGAACAACATTTCATCTCAAAGTATTCTTGCCTGACCTTTTTGTCAATGATAGCTCCATCCCTATGAATTCCTCATGTAATACACCCAAAACCGCAGTAGCAGTTCCTAAATTATGAAGTTGATCTTGTCTGACAGCACCTAGACCATGGTACCAATGTTTTAGAGTACCAGTCATTATGTATCAAAATTCTTCTATGACTTTGTATGGATTTGAATCCTTCATTAATTTGGTGTCTAACCAAGCTCCAAATTCAATGAGCCTACTACGCCATCTGTTGGGAGGAATATCATCTAAGGTAAACCATGGTCCACTATTTGGTTTTGGGGGACCATGCTGAGGAGGAGAGGAAATGACCTCTTCTTCAGAGTCATAAATAGCTTCAGTCCTTTCCCCCGATCTTGTAGTATCAGCCATTAAGATGTTCTTTATGTTGATATTTTCTTTATCTTCATATGAGCTCTCTGAAGATAGATCTGTCTGATCATATTCCTCTTCTTCTTCAGTGGTTTCTGAAGAGTTTGAAGAGCTGCTATATTCAGATTCAACAGAATGGAGTTTGACCGTAAATTGACTGTACGGATCTTGAGCATCTTGAAGATATTCTTTTTCAGGAATTGCCTGTTTTTCCTGTGAAGAGAATGGCTGTCTTTCAGGAGATGATTCTGGAGAATTGTGGGAAGATTGATTAGTAGATTTCCCTCTAGAAACCTTTGAACTAGACTCAGGTTTAGTCCTAGTTCGATAGGCTCCAGCTGTAGGTAAAGTCCAAGTTTTCGGGGGAGGATTAAAGA
This sequence comes from Mucuna pruriens, assembly GCA_025330945.1. Classification (NCBI taxonomy): domain Eukaryota; kingdom Viridiplantae; phylum Streptophyta; class Magnoliopsida; order Fabales; family Fabaceae; genus Mucuna; species Mucuna pruriens. The sequence goes on along the minus strand of JAENHJ010000328.1, from coordinate 717,328 downwards.
AAGATGATGGTTGTTGGAAAGTAGTTCTGTAGATTGAAGAGGGAACAAAGGAAAATGGCTCGGTAGGAAGTCCTTGTTTTTCTTTCATCTTCCTATCCATATAATTTTCCATTTCCTGCAATTCTACCCTTAGTTTACGAACTTCTCTTTCTTTCTGGTTTGAGGCTTCCCCGAATTTTGTCTTTTTCCATTCTGATTCTAAACGAACAATATCAGCCTTAAGCTGATGATATAATTTTTTCATCTTTTCTGAGAGAAGGTCTAGCCTCTCATCAGACCTGTCAAGTTTAGATGAGATCTTGTCCACCTGTTGATCAATCTTCATCAGAATGGAGTTCTGGACTCTGGCATTCTCAGTTTGCCAATTAAGAACCTCTTCTGCTTGGCTTAGAGGTTTAGTCTTTCCATCTGTCCCAACTTCTGAGGGAGAAATATGGGGTTTAGTGGCAATCTTGGTGACTGGATCAGTTTTTCTTTCCAGAGGAGGAAACTCTTGATCGTATGTTGTGAGCATCATACAAGGAATAGCCTAGGGAATATCAGCTTTGATCGGACTTCTGCAAGTCTCAGCCTTGGCTGGGCTTTTAAGGAGGCCTTCTTTTCTTAGGATTTCTAGACCCCTTTTGTACATCTAGTCTGGTTCAGGCCTTTTTTGGTGATGAATTCCTACCCATGGTCCATCTTTGGGATTTCTTCTTTGTGGAGGAGGAGGAGGTTTACATGGCCTCTCTTCTTCCTCATCATCAGAGTCTTCATCAAAGTCATCCTCACTATCATCACTATATCCAAGATAACAATCATAGTCTAAATCACACATCTTCGGGGCAACGTCCCATATAAAATGACCATTGACTTTATCTGTGAAAATGGGACTTCCATCTAGGCGAACTCCCCATATGGGAATTTTCCCTTCTTTAATAGCAGGTTTGATCATCATGGAATGGAAGATAGAAGAAGAACTACTTCCAGATCCTTCATCAGGCTTTTTGAATATTGTCCTAACCGTCCCGTCCACTGATCTCCTGAAAGTTGCTTCAGTGGATCTAATAGGCTTTTGATTTTCATGCAACTTTTCATAGTTGGTTACCCATTGGAGAGGGATCAATTCCTGTAATTGATCTCTAGATGTATTTCTAGGGATATGGACAATAGAAGGAGTTTCCTCTTGGTGATTAGCCATTACGAACAAAGCCCCATCATTACTGGAAGGTAATGAGAGGTTAATAGCGTGATCTTGCAGTCTGTAGATGAATTGGTGGTGTAAAGTGGCAAATAAGGCTTCAGCTACCTGATCTGCTCCAGTGATCTGAACTTGGACCTTTAATCTGTGAGAGATGGTTGGATCCTTCAGGCTAACATTATAATTTGGGAATATAGTGAGGATTACACTACCAGCATGTAGTGTAGTCAGTACTGTCCCAATTACGGCGTTCTCATAATGAAGATAGCTAGAGTCTAGGAGAGAGACTCTTGTTGAGACTGGGAGACCTCTTCTTCCATGAAGTGAAAGAATAAGTCTGATTGCTCCATAATGAAGGTGGGTATATCCTTCTAGTTGCCAATGTCTGATCAGCTCCCATGGGATTTCTATAGTAACATATTGTTCCTCTGATGTGGCAGCTAGAGAACAGCATTCCATCTTAGAAGATTGTACGTATTCTTTGATGTGTGGCCTTCTAGTGGAGATCAAACGGGTAATAGACCTGAGGGTAGATCTTTGTCTGCGAAAAATGTTATATGGACTTAAAAGAGGAGTAGATGTTTCAGAGATCTGGGCATCTTCAGGAACATATGAGTATTCTACTAGGTTTTCTATTTTAGACAACAAGGTTTTGAGAGGTTTCTGGGAAGCGAAAGAGATGAGCTTAACAAAACGGGTTGTGGTGTTTCAGAAGATGATTCCATGGTTGTAAAGTTCTCTTACTAGCCCTTCATATATTAATTATACTATATTACCCCTGTTCTGAAAAAGGTTAGGCTCTGATACCAATCTTGAACATGGTTCATATCTTAAGATCAATAGTAGGTATTATCTCATGATTAACATAGAATAATATCCCATAATCAATAGGAAGTGGTCGAATTAGAGTTCTTGCGCCCCCTTGGCATATGACTCATTACGATCCTTTCCCATCTTTTATGGAATAAATACCCACTGTCTCTCATGAAATTATACATCCTATTTTTCCCATGATAAGAACATTATTAAAGATGGAACCATTGATCAGAAGCATTCTGATACACGAGATCCTCTAAAGAGGCGAGTGTAGAGCATACTTGCATCTAATTAGGGGATCTATAGTATAACAAACATGTGTCAAGTTTTCAGAGAAGAGAAATTTAGAAGGAAGACATTGTTTATATAAAGGAGATTTTATTCAAACTTGTTCTGCCCTTTACATAAGAAAGAGTCCCTTTATATAGGAAGCGAAGGCTTCGGAACTCAAAAACACGCTAAACTATATCGAACCCGAAAGGATCTCAGAGTTGAGATTTTACAACGTGGAATCCGATAGACACTAAATAACAATAATATCGACTGGCAGACCACTAGATAAGAGATAAGGAATCTTTATCCTAAGGAATGCTTCATTGACACGTAGGAGATAAGGCTCCAGCAACGTGTAAAGCAACCGAGGATGTGAGTGGGTAACACGTCATGGATGACGGTCATTAACCCTCTCAGAGACCCAAGTCTTATCTGTAACAGCTGATATGATCGACCGAAAAGATAACACTAGCCGATCTTTATTTACAAACAAAGACTCTGATAATTATTATGTTACATATTTTAGAGACTCAATTATGGATCGTTTGGCTCAGACAAGTATTCAATCCATTGAGCTTCTTCTGGCACTTAATATTCGGTGGTGGATTTGAATAATCCTGTATTTTGTGCATCACTCCTTGAAGGGACCAATCTGTTAAAAGATGGGGAATTAGTTGTTGAGGATGAACATCCAGTGCTGTTGATTTCCCTGAGATGTTGTAACAATTGCATTTTGTAACTTTCATCTAAGGGATAATCTTCAAATGTCCCCCAGAAGTACGCTATATTCTTCGACCATATTTGTCCCTTAGATGAAAGTTACAAAATGCAATTGTTACAACATCTCAGGAAAATCAACAGCACTGGATGTTCATCCTCAACAACTAATTCCCCATCTTTTAATAGATTGGTCCCTTCAAGGAGTGATGCACAAAATACAGGATTATTCAAATCCACCACCGAATATTATGTGCCAGAAGAAGCTCAATGGATTGAATACTTGTCTAAGCCAAACGATCCATAATTGAGTCTCTAAAATATGTAACATAATAATTATCAGAGTCTTTGTTTGTAAATAAAGATCGGCTAGTGTTGTCTTTTCGATCGATCATATCAGCTGTTACAGATAAGACTTGGGTCTCTGAGAGGGTTAATGACCGTCATCCATGACGTGTTACCCACTCACATCCTCGGTTGTTTTACACGTTGTTGGAGCCTGGTATCAAACATGTACATAGCATAGATGCAAAATACAAAGGCCAAAATCAAATTCTGTTATGCTAATAATCAAGTACAATTTTCTATTTACAAATCCATTCATAAAATATATATGATTTGATTAAATAACCTCTACTCTGATCTCTCATTTTGTAAAATTGATTATTTTAGTCCCTGATTTTACAAAATTCTTACTTTATTAGTACTTGATTTTATTTCCTTTTTTATTACATGTTACTAGAATGTTAAATACAATGAGTCAATTTAGAATAATTTCTCAATATGTATAGGGAAATAAAATAAAATAAAATTTCATTTAAATTAAAATTAATTTATATTTTTTAACTTTTTCAGAAAAAAGACCCTCGTCTTTCTTCATCATAAGCACCTGTATACTTAATAGAAATTGACATTATTGTCTTAAAAAAGTCTTAATAGAACTTTTATAATTAAAAAGCTCTCAAATTAAAACCTAATCTAAACTAATCTTATGGTAAATTAAGTTTTGAAAAGTTGATTATAAAAAATTTATAAAGTAAAAAAACACGACTTATACTTGTTATATAAAATCAAGAAATAAAATAAGGAGTTTCTCTATTAAATAATAAATAGTATTTAAATCTTTCTTAAATTAGAAAACAATCCATCAATTCCTGTCTCACAAGACACAAACACCACTAGTTACCTCGGCACCCGAGGCTGTGACAGTGGCATACCATTTAAGGATTTCACCAAACCTGAGTGAACCAATTGGACTCCATTGCCACCAAAGTGAACCCACCCAAGTTGAATATCCCTGGTAGTGAGCCAAAATTTGTCAATTCAGCTCAAAAGAATTGCCATTTATAACAAAAAAAAAGGAAAAGTATAAACAGAATTTGTCAGTGCCTGAGTTAGATGGAATCAATAAACACGAAACGTTATGCTGTTCACACACGTGTGTCCTCTGTATTGTCAACAACGAATCAATTTTCCTTTGTAATATGATAACAACGAAGAGAAGTAATAAAGGATTAACTATGATCACGAATGAAACCATTTATAGAAACAAAAATGAGATGGTGTTAGTATCACCATTTTGTTCGCCTCTTAAAACAACATATATAGATGCACTTAATGAATCGAATGAATCTTCCAAAATCGAAAATCAGATATGTTGTGAATTAATTACATATGAAAAATAATGAAGCTATAATCTCCCATTATTTCTGAATCACAGACCCATATCCGATCAGAGAAGTAATCTCTGATCATCATGAATGACAGTATTTCACCACAAAATCCCGGCGATGAAATGAAACTCGTGAGCCCTAGATTTCTGATTAATCTGAGTGATGATCCCGGTGACATCACGTAGATGATACAGCTTCTATGGCGCTGCCTAGGGGCCATGCTGCCTCAACAAGGGCATCATCGTATTTAACTTTCTTCACCAATGTAATTTCTTGCCATGGATATATGCCTGCCAACAAATTGAAACAATGAATGAGTGCAGGAAAATAACACCATAACTCAAGACTTTGTTGAAAGGTCATTTATAGCTATTCCAACATTGTGATAAAACCTACCAAACCCATCAACAAGCAACGTGTACTGGTATACAAGATCCATGCAAAGATAGGGAAGGTTCCCCTCATCAACATGTGGGTAAGTGGATTTGGCGTTCTCGATTTTTGTTTGACAAGCTTGCTTAGCTGCATCCTCAAAATCTGCAGGACGAACTATCGCAACTGGCGAGTTTGGATCAGCAAAACCAGCCTATGAATAAATAATATGGTTAGAATAGCAATGCAGTAGAAGCAATGGCTATCAACACTCGTTCCGAGATTGAATAAAATAAAATAATAAATACCTCAGCAGCCCGGTCAAAGAAAAAAGAGGCAACAAAAAGGTTCTTCTGTCCATCCCCACCTCCACCATTCCATATCCCACCAAAAGTGCACTTCATATGAGTACATGATGACTCATTAACTTTGAGAGCCTTAAGAGCAAAACTTTTGCATTCGTTTAAGCTTGCTCCAGAAGAGGAGGATGAAGCCTTAAACGACTTTCCTCCATAATTGTAGGATCCTAAGAAAAATTGTTTTTAAAAAATGGCTTGTTATCAGAATTATAAGGCAGGAAGAAAAAGAATATAAAAAATTTTAAATTTCAAAGCTCTTTTTCCCTATTGACCAATGAAAGGTTATACAAAAAGGCTGAAATGTAACTTAGCATCAAAATAGCAGCAGGCATACAGAAAAGATAAGAGTATATTTACCATCATAGCCAGATAAGATACAAGGATTTTCAGCTTCATCAGAAACCTTTAAAATCTCTGCACGAGCAGCTAGTAAACCATAGCGCAAGTAACTGAAAGCAAGATGTAAAAGTCTATCAGACAAGGAAAATAGTATAACAGAATATCTATGTGAACATGGAATAGGAGATGAAAAAGACAACAAAGTGGAAATATACAGGTCCATGAGTTAATGCTCCTAGAGGCTGAAAAAGATGACACATCAAGAGTAAGTAGAAAACCTGTGAACATAGAGGTAGTATTTCCTCCCCCTCAGGAACATCTCCTTGACATATGGGTCCTCTCCATCAGTTACTTTTGGAGCCATGGCAGCATCTGTCTCTGAGATGGCATAAGCCATTTGAACAGATCCACCTCCAAGATCAACTACCCCAACAGTCTTTGAATAATCTTTTCCCAAGTGTCCCAATAGATAGTTGATAGTAACCTAAAATAATTCACAAGGTAAGACAAACAAAATCCTGTGTCAGTTCTTTAGAGGAGAGAATAAACAAAGTTCATAATTCCTTGGCAAGTTACAGCTGGTCTAGATTGATGCTTTAACCAATACACTTTTGCACCAAAGAAATGTTTAATAACACTTTGTACGACTTTAGTGCTAGGAAAAGCTATCTGACCATATATTTAGTATATTTAACTTTGAAGAAATTATCAGATTTCTAGCGTTCTAGTGGTCTAAAGTGGTCTAAAGACAGCCATTTTTTAGATTTTAGAGTTCTAAATAAATTATATTTTTCGGATACATCTAAGCATTGATCATACCCTCTTCAAATAGAAATTCCAAAAATTCAATTATGTTAAAAGAAAACTGTAGATGAAAGAATTTTATATTGGCAAGAGAACTTGTCAATTGTTAGGTTAATTCCCCCAAAAATTATCCAGTGGAACAATTACTCATTTGTTTTACATTTGTCAGAATTAACCATAATTTGAAATATCTAAGCTTTTTTTACATTAGGATAGAATTATAAACAAATCTTTGGAATCTAACAATCAGGAAAAAGAACCAAGTCCACATGTCTTGTGTTGTTCTTCAGAATTCAGATCATTCATATTTTAGAGCTCTGAGAATAATACCCATCCCTAATTTAAAACTTCTATAAATCTTACATTGTCCATCTCCATCCCTATTTCAAAACTTATAGTACTGCATATCACTATGTTAAAATTATTACACCAAAGAAACTACCAGTGTGATGACAAATCAAGGACGGACCTATGTGTAGCAGTGTGGGGGCAAATGCCCTACTCAATTTCAATTTTTTAATACTATTATAGTGTTAGATTCTCATTTAAGCTTCATTGTCTTTAACTATGCTCCATATCAAATTTTTTATATTATTTCTTCTCATATAAAATAAGAGATACACTATCCAAATTTCCAAGTCCGTCAGAAGATGACACTGACCACCCTGCCTAGATTAGAATACGTAAAAAACTGTTTCACTAGGATTTTAATATATTGTTAGAATAGTAATTAGAAACAAAAATGAAGATATATGAAATATTATAGTGATATAAATTATAGACTTTTAGACTGCATATTTTTCAGTCAATAAAACATCCATGCTCTTCTATTCTATTAAATTACAAATTCTTATGCTTCTTGTGAATATATATCAGAAAACAATCTTATGAAGAAATATGAAATAGTATTCATTATTATATCACATATTTTACACCAAAAATCTCATCATTTATATAAAATGCATTATCTTTTTAGCAATACATCAATATATTGGTTTTAAAACATTTGAGGCCAAAAAAGGCAAAACACCTATCAACACAGTATTCATTATTTGAGAGCATATGCAAGTGGTACAGGAATAACTTCTTAAACTCAAAGTGAGAAAGAGAAAAACTTATATGTGGTGAAAGGTCATGTGATTATAATCCAGTAGTAATCAATCATAAGAGTTACAAAGTACAGACAACTAGGATTATTCAGAAGATAGGTATGAAGAGGTCATACAAAGTTCAGTAAGTTAAGATTTTCACCTATAATGATCTAACAGGAGTTTGAATGTATTTGGGATGAAACTTTCTCTGGGGAGAAGCAATTTTTATCTAGTTCTACAACAAACTGGTAACTGAATTTTTTAAATAAATTTTATAATTGCATTTTCAAGAAGATATTCCAGGAGAGCTTGCAATACATATAAATGAACAAGCTACATGATTGGTTCTTCAACAACAAAGAGCATATTCAGATATCTCAAAATTATGTCGTGAAGCAGGGTTATAAAAATTCAAACTTCACTAAATTGCCTCAAAAATTGTAAAGTGAGTAATCCTCCACACCTATACTTTCCAATAATTTCCCCAAGGCAATAAATAACAGAAGCAATTGTAGTCCAATTGAACCTTTGACATAAAACTAGAGATGTCAAGTAATTGGTCGGCCCATTTTATGAAATATACAGTTACAGAAATACAGCACATCATAAAATATTCCAGCTCTATTTTTTTAAAAACAAAGGGAAGAGCTATCTACCTTATAGATAGAAAATAGAAATACTGTAATGACTAAACTATTATCTTAGTAGCATTGTTTGTTTAATGCTTCAATTTGATTTCTAAGAGCTGACATGACATCTATTAACAGATTTTTTTCAACCTAAAATAGCACTACTAAGCTGGCCAGAGGATACCCTTACTGTAAAACCAAACAAAATACTACTAATCATTGTAACTAAAGTGGTATTCATTGCACATCTACCTGCTGTGTCACTACAGACTGTATCAGCAATTAAATCCCATTGCCCATCTGGTAAAAAGGTGAAACACTTTGTACAAAACCTTCAAACTTCTTGATATAGTGTTGAGCACTCAAAAAACTAGTCATATCAATTAATTCTAGCTGTAACCAATAGTGGGATCACATTGCACCTTTTGGGAAAAATACAATAACAAGCCCAACAGAAAGTTCAGGAATCAAATTATCAAAATCAAAACCCGATGTCCAGGACTAAAGTACAAAATAGTATTTTTCAACTTCTGTAATGTATACATACATCCATATATATATATATGAATAGATTAGGAAATGAAAATCTGTGTAAGCAAGTTGATTATAGTGCCAGTATGTTTGCATTAGACTGTTCCATTTGTGTGATAGAACTCAACTATGGACCTAGTATACGACAAACTTAATAAAAGAATAAAATGATAAAACGGAATGAGTAAGAACATGGAGGTATACTATTTCTGAGCTATAAGATTGTATACTTAGTATGACATGGGTACGATACAGCACACATTCGGGGATACAACAATTTTTTGAAATTTAGGATACCATACATTCTTGATACATTAACAAAATTTTATTAAAAAATTATATATGTGCAGAATATTGATAAAGAAAGATACATTGATTTTCTCATTAATTCATAATTATGATGATCACAATTTACAAAAATATATTTATGATCATAACAAAAAAAAAAAATACAGTTTTGTCTATATTACTACCGTCAAACAGAAAATTTGAACCAAAAATGCCAGAAAGAGACCCTACTCGCCAAAAGAAAGTGCAGAACTGCCAAGAAGGAGATGATGTTGCCACTTAAAGGAGGGAAAACTCTAAAGTCTAAAGAAAGGGTTTTGTCACTGCTTATACGAAATTTTTGGAGTGGTTTTAAAAAATGTTAAGTTAGAATAAAATTATAAAATATTAAAATAGTCAGAAAAGTGGATCATAAGAGACATAAATATTGTATCAGACCCGTCTTGAAGCCATATCCGACCCACTGTAGGTTGTATTTCAGCTGTATCCTACAACTTTTTCAACACAAGTTAAAAGAATTGGATACTTTTAGATATATATCCAGATCTGAGGAATACGATGTCCAACACAGGTAGGACACATACTTTTCCATTTTTGGAGTATCCGGGCTTCATAGCTTCTGAGCTAACTTGTCTCAAAAATACCTTCATTGACATAAAATTCCATTTAATAGAAGCAAGTTCATTCACCATTGGTCTTTCAAACCCACTTCCATCTCCCTCAAAAGAAATAAAAAATTAGAAACCACCACCAAAACCTCATTATACAGAGTATTCAAACCCCACAATCACCCTAAACCATCAAGTAATTTAATTAACAATCTGATAAATGTTAGTGAAAAGCTAGTCAACTCTCTTATAGTAATCCCTATGTAATCTGGTCTACATTTTAAACAATATGTTCTATTTCAGAAAAAGCGTGTTAATTCTCCCCTAGGTCAGGATGCATTCTAGTCTTGATGCGTAAATAGTAAATGGCATAAAGCCTATAGGCAAGCCTAAGAAAATTTAAAGCCATACCCAATAACTAACCACATTTAGTTCATAAACCATACCCATTGATAAGCACCTTCTTGTGTTCCATCCAGCACCGTAACTGCATCAGTCTCAGATTTCAGGCTACTCCTTTTCTTAAGCAAATCCCGTACCTTAAATTGATGAAATTCAAAGCAACATAAAATTAAAACAAAACAAAATGCGCATTGCTTCTAAAACCATTGAAAATGAAGAAACACAGCAGTAGTCACCGCTTGCAAGATCCTATCCGATGCATCCCCTTCCAAAGCCCTCAAACCCGCAGTTGCCTGCAATATCATAAAAATTCAATTCAGTTTCCCTTCTGAGAAACTCAAACGTCAATTAACACGCACACCGATCCACTACATACAAATTTTAACAAAATAATAAAAAAACAAAATACCCACCCCAACTCGAACCGGTGTCTTGGATCTCAATTCACGAGGAACAACACTCTCCGCTTTATCCAAAAGCGAAACCAACGATTCCGCTGCCTGTTGCGGATCCTGAGCATATGCACTCAAACCCGGCTTAAGCTGCAAAACACAAACCAACACTATCAGACCACAAAAACACAAGCAAATGATAATATAGTAATAACAGCAATTTCAGCCGCCAAGATTTTGAGTGTCCGCGACTGCAATTGTAGTTGCATCCGCAGCATTTGTTCTCAATTTCTCACAATAACAAAATTTTTGGAGTCCGCAACCACAATGCAGTCACAATTATAGTCGCACCTGCCACATTTATCCGCACGATATCAAGGGACACGACGAAACCTCCACCGCCACCGCAATTTAAAGCGGTAATATTAATAATCATAAAAAATAATAATAATAATTTGATTTGACCTGGACAAAAAGCTCGAGATCTTTGCCAATGTGAACGAGATCTAGGTTGTGATCGAAATGGAAGACGTGGACGCGGCTACCGGAGCTTCCAGCATCGAAGATGACGGCGTAGGAGCCACCGGAGTTCTTGTCGGGGGACATTTTCCGGTTAACGAGGGCGTAATCTCCGACAGACTCGTTGGAGGAGCTCGACGGCATGACGTAGAGGACGAAGGTGATGAGAAGGAGCGGGATCGCGATGACGAGAAGCGTCCCTCGGAACCGGTAGATCTTGTCGGAGAACGACTCCTGGCGGCCGGCGCGCTTCAGCATTTTGCTCGACTCGAACTCTGGCGAGTGCTGATCAGCGGCGTGCGATGGCGGAGAGTTACTGGCCTGGCCGTCGAAGAGCTCAGCGGAGGACGGAGATCGGTACCGGATCTGACCGTTGGCGGCGGCGGCGGCGGGCGGAGCCTTCAATTGCTTGGGATCTTGTAGCGGCTCCAGCTCTGTGTCTTGGGATTCTCAACTAAGTGATTGGAGAGAAAGGGGAAGAAAAAGACGACGATGGATCTGGAAACGACGGGAACGCGAAAACGGCGTGATGGTGTCCGTCGTATTGTGCCAATGGGAAATGCACGTTGCGTCTCAGCAACCTGACACTGAGGTTTTCCTCTTTCTCTATCTATCTATCTCTAACTATCTCGCGCGTGTAGTGAGAGAAGAGGGTGTGTCAGTGTCTGTGTTGTTTGTGCGGGAAAAATGGTTAAATGTGTAACTGTAAATTGCAAAGGAAGGAAGGTTAGGTTACTGAGTTGGCCTTCTTCGCCCGCCGAGTCGGACTCGGTCTAAGGGGAAGAGAAAAACCGCGCTGTCCCTGTCCTGTGTATGTTAACTATTCAAGTGTAAAAAGTTACGTATCATATACGGTTTGGTGGAAAGAATGAATCAATGTACTTTTCACTTTATACTACGGACTTCGGGCTACGGGCTACTGCAATTTGTGTGTACCAAAAGTAAACTAAGGGCTATACAACGTATGTAGAATTGCGTATACTTGAAAAAATAAATAGAAATATAAAACTAGAGACTCATCTACGTACAACGCAGTGCCATGATAAATGGGCCATGAAAAGTGAATAATGTATGTAGATATGACGTGTAAATAAAGTTTACCTTAAGGGAAAAAAGCTGTTCTAGACCTAAACTCAGATTCGGATTCAGATCTGAGCCCACGACTCTAACTTACGTTACCTGCAAAAATTTAGGCCATAAAAGCATTATTATTCCAAAATTAATGTAGGACTTCTTAGATCTCATGCATATAATATCAATGTTATCGAGTTTTGGCGAGGGAATTGGTTCACTGGTCGAATAAATGGGTACTCCCTCAAACAAAAAAATATTACGAGAGTTGTTTTTAAATATAATTAAATTTTAACTAATTTTATTTTTTTTTATAAAATCATTTCTAACATACTCTTCATTTATTAGAAGTTGTATTTTCAATGACTTTAATTAATTTAAATAAAAAAATTCTTATATAGGATATGAGTTATTTGATAAATCATATGAATCTGTATATGTTGAAAAAGTTCAAAAAAATTTATAATCTATAAATTTCAAATTTTAAATATTTATAATATACTTTAAAATCTCACCAACAAAAAGTTACAACACATCAATTTATTTGAAAACTTGTCAAGTCATTAATTCACTCTTATGAATTTGATTGGGCATGTCACTGGTTCACTCGAGAAATTGATCAAATCACACTAATTTCATAACATTATTAATCTAACAATCTTTTCATGCAGGTTATATCATCAATTTTCAGTAGCCATACTGATTCAATCAACCAATGAAAATCAATTTTGATAACATTATTTAATATATTAAAATGTTCTAGATGTAATTTAAAGTGATATTGTATATGGAATAAATCTTAAGTTTAATTTACAAAACATAATATATGTTTCTTATTTTAGGTAGCTAAGCAATTAATATCCTATTCTAAGCAATTCCACTGCTAAATAAAGAACCCAACTTTCACTTATCAATTACACAATTTACTCTAAATATTTACCATTTCTTATGTATTGGTCTTTGTACATACATCATCACACACTCAATTATAATAATAAGTGTATAAGAAAATCATACCCATATATAGAGATGGAATAGGTTAGAAGATTTCTCAAACATCTATGACTTGTTTAATATTACATTTAGTCTAACTTAAACTTATATATTAGAGAAGATTAATCAAAACTTTTTTTAATATTAATATTTCTACATGTACATAAAAAAAAAAAAAAAAAATATATATATATATATATATATATATATATATATATATATATATATATCATGATTTGAAAAAGTATTTTTTTTAACATGGATTGACCTACTATTTTTTTTTTTTGTTGAATCAAAGACAAAAAATGAATTAAAAACTTCTTAAAAAAATAATACAATTCAAATCTACTCATAAAACATTACAAATAAAATCAAACACTAAATAAAAAAAATATTCAATTTGGAATTTGCTTATTATTCTTCACCAAATTGTTTGTCACTTGGTTAGTTTTTTGCATAACATGAATCCAAACAATCTTCGCTTTAAATTAATGAATGTTATGAATCTCTTTAACCAAATTGTTGCAAGGATGCTAATAACAACGACCTTTAGAAAGGATCGGCCTATTTGTTTTGTAATTATTTTGTGAAAAGATTGGAAGTGTTGAAATAAAGTAGTTTTTTCAATATATACTCAATCCAAAGTCAAAGTATTGTGTATGGTGAGATTTAAAGCTATGGATTACTTAAAAGGCATAAGTTGTAAAATGTTGATTATAGAAAATCAACATCAGTACACACAAGTTAAAGTGGAGTAGTAGTTTTTTTTCCATATGTGAATGAATGTAACATTAATGGATTTATAAAAGATAAAAGATGGCTTCTAGTCAATAAATTAAATTTTGACTAGATTGATCGGTTTAACCAATAAATAGACTTGAGAATTAGCTAAGTTGCTAATTCAATAAGCAAAACGAATCAACTAAGCATTAGAATTATTGGAACCAATATGACTTTATTAGCTTTTATATAGTAGTGGAACTCCTTATTTCTCCTCTCATTGATGAAGATGCAACTTGTCATCATGTTGCCACAACTCCATTGCCAACCTTTTTTTTTCTATTTTGTAAATCGTTGGAGTTGTGCATGACAATTAGATCCATACTTGTGATTGTCCATTTAACCCAACCCGACTTTGATGGAGAAAATTTGTTTTAATTGAGTTCAGGTTCAAGTTTTCTTTGATTTATAGAAGCGATGTCGAGTACAGGTGTTGAGATATAACCATGTGTCTCCCACACACATGTTTGGATTTTATTTTCTCACATTCATTTTATAATTATTAAAAATATAAATTAATTATTATAATAGTTAAGTAATTTAAATTATAATAATTAAATAATAAAGTTAAAATCACACATTTTACTAAAAATATAATTTAGTTCTTAAGTTCTTATTTTTAAGACTTTTGTTCTTTATTAACATGTATATATTACTTGATTTAAAATAATTAATATATGATTTATTTAAAAAATATGTAATATTTAAAAAAAATAAGACCAGTTCTCTATGGATTTTCTCAAACTTGACAAAGTCCAATAGGAATTATAACACCTTATTAAATAAGAAAATTTAATTAAATAAATTTTTATGAATTTATTTTGTAAGTTTCAATAGTTAGTTTAACTAAAATATAAATTAAGTTATGAAATAAAGACTTATACTATTTTCTATTGGCAAACAATCAAATTTTCATAAAAATTAATTTAATTAGTCATTATTAATCATATAGTAAGTTTTAGATTATTTCTAACACTATGAATTAAAATAATATTATTATAATTAGTATCGAATGTGCTCTTTACGAAGAGTTTTTCTAGAGTAGGAAAAATACTCAAGATCTACCGCAATACGTGTTTAATGACTAATTAGTCTTTATATATCAATAACATATCAATTTGAATATTAGAAACATTAAACTCAATTAACTAAAGAACTTTTAGCAAAATGGAAAGTTACCTTTTTGTATCATTTCTTTACACTTACACAATTACCAAATAGCAAAATGTCAAATGTTTGTTTCTCATTGGCTCAAGGTCGTTTTCATGGATTATGAGAGGAGAAGAAGAGAGGACTCCAAGTGGTCCTCAAAATTACATTCTAATCCATTTGGTTTCCTAGACCTAAAACCTTAACTTAATGCTCACTTAGCTTGACTCTTCATTTCATTCTTTCTCCCTCCATCATTATTTTCTTTTTTTTTTCCTTCCTTAGAGACCAAAACCTATGAGCTCTCAAGCCCCCTTCATATGAAAGACCAAGATTTCTTCCATTTCTCCACCATTCTCTCCGGTGTTGGTAAGGATTTTCAATTCTCCTATTCTTCTATTATGCACCGTTATACATCCCTTTTTTCACCATCTTATTTTATTTTTCTCTTCTCTCTTGGGTCCAAGATGCTTGAGTGTTGGTGGTTGAGTCACAAGGAGTTAATTGTTGATAATTTTTAAGTCATGTTTCTAAGTTTTCTTCGTCATTTTTTCAAGAATTCTTCAAGGGTAAAGAAATTTTACCCTCAATCTCTCTTTATTTTTGTATTATCTATTGTCTAGGTTGTTTTGTTGGAGTTCCTTGTGTTTAAAAATATGTTTATGGTGTTTTTTAAGCTTGAAATGATGCATATGCTCATGTATGTTTATGTTGGTGCATAAAACTTTCATCTTTTGATCTTTTTGGTCCAAGTGCTGCAAAAAAATATTTATATTATATCATGAGTGTTCTTGTTGTTCTTAGAGTTCCTTAGTGTCGTTTGGAATAGATTTGAACTCATAAAACTCAAAGCTTTAATTTTTTCAAGACATAAGTTTGAAAGTTTTAATCTTGGACCATAACATTTTTGGAAACTTTGGATGTGCTAGTTGGACCGTCTCAGGTTGCTAAGGGTAAAATGATAATTTCAACCATATAAAATTAATATTATAATTAAAATAAATCAATTTTATGGAAATAAAATATATTAAGTCAGATTTTAGAAATTTGATAATATTTTGAATTAATATAAGTTAATTATAAGTATTTTTGTAAAAAATAATGAAAGAGGGGGAATAGTAATTTTACATATTTTAAGTGTTTAGTGTAATGATTTATAGCCGTTACATAACATCGAGACAAATAATTATTTTAAAAATAGATAAATTACTTAGTTTAATTTAAAACTTTTTTAATTATTTTCTTTATGAAAATAGACATAAAATTTTCTTACAAATATCCATACCAAAAATCAACATATAAATAAATATTTCCTTTATTATAAGTATAATCCAACACAAGTCAAATGTCTAAACAAATACTATAATATAAATATCATAGTCTTTTGAGTTTTTGCAGAATTAAAGTCTTAATACAAGTGGAAATATCATACACATAAATAGATAAATACTATAACTAGTCAATACTTTTTGAAACAAAGGTAAGAGGATAACAAATTTTTACAACTCGCGACGTCATCTCCTTGCTCCTGACCGTAAGTCAACCTCATCCAACAACCTACTCCCATGAATACAACATCACAATCATAACAGTTACATACACACAAACATGTAGGCAAAGGTAAGCTTACTTAAATAAAACTTAACCACAAGTTCTTGAACACATAAAGTAGTAAAGCATGTAAAGGGTAGGGGACATCAACGTTCGCACAACACTTTATATATATTCCTATCATTTCTACTTCAGAATCATGTTAACCATATCACTTCATAATAATAAAAATGTCATAACTCTAAAGATTTATCATAATTATTTCAACTACGTTCATACGAGAATAACAATCATTTCAACATTCATTATAGTTTAGCAACCAATCGTCATCACGCAACAACGATGTTAATCATGTAATGCTATTCCAACACAACTCCATGAAGACTTTCACCAACTAACCAATCAGTATTGATACGTTCTTTAATATAATCGTGAACGTCTATAGCAAGCCCTCTTGGTCTCTACTACTGGTTATTGGGGAAGTCGTGTCCTAATCATCGAATGAAATAGGTAGTTTGTTGGGATAGGTATATGTGGGTAATGACTTACTACGACACAAGGTTTGTAATGACCTTGGACCCTTGTGGAATCATTTGTCTCCCTATCCCCAAGATATAATTGTCACGCACCTCTTATCCTACACTAGATTGAAGGGTCTTGTATGTCTAGTCCCACCTTCCGACTTACGTGCCCACTCGTATCATAGCTATTGCTATCAAACCGATGCACATATATATGCATGTCACATCATTTTTAACAACAAATTTCAACTCGTTTGAGGAACATCAACACTTAATTCCCTTATAGTCACTACCTATTATGTTCGACCTTAGAGTATTAAACATCAATAACATATAAAGGTAGAGGTTTAATAACAAACTCTACAAAGTAAGGGCCAAAAGCACACCCTACTCCAAACATCATGCACCATCCGCTATTATACAAATAAATGACATTTTTCAATCTTATGAACTTCATCTTAATTAGTATTTCTCTTTAGTCTTTTATGCCCATCCTACCCATAATTCATCTTTTACATCATCTCAGTAAGCCTTTAATACATAGATTAAATCAATTATTCAAAATTTTCAACCTAACAAGTTTTCTTAGTGCTAGTGGATTCGCTCAGCGAGAGGGATTGTTCACCTAGTGAATCCTACCCTAGTAGGATACTTCCTCAGATATAGGCATTAGCTCAGCGAGAGTTTAGCCTCGTCTAGCAGATGGAGCCACGAGGAGCTCTTATTACATTTAGTCGCCCACGAGTGTGTCACTCACTCAGTGAGCCAAGCCATAGTGTCTAAAATTCTAAAATTTCACATCCTTGCTTAGCAAGAACACATCCTTGCTTAGCAAGAACACATCCTTGCTTAGCCAAAGGAGCCATAGAAAGCATCCTTGCTTAGCGAGTGAGAGGTCTCGCCCAGTAAATGAAGTCATAGAGACTTCATACTCTTAACTATGTTTAATTCTCTCAAACAAACTCAAGATTTTCCCAACTAGACGTTGAACTCACCTAGCTAGACATTAGAATTGCCTAGCCAGATTTCAGACTCGCCCAACCAAACTTCATTATGTTCATGTGCTCTTGAGCTTTCACCCAACAAGAGAGGCTCTTGCCTAACTAAAACTCATGTTTTCTAGAATCTATCCAAAAAATGCAAGGTCTCCTAGTAAGAGTCTTCTCTCGCCCAACGAACCTTTAATAAAAACCTAGAAAATGGGCATTCACCCAACCAAACAAGGGGCTTGCCCAACGAAAGCCATTGAAAAATAATACCCAAACTCATCGAAAATCATCAAAACTCAACCAAATCAACATATAACTTCACCAATAACTCCAAATCAACTCATAAACATTATCTAAACATGATTTTAACAACAAAAACTGCATGTATGGACAAATCATCATCATTCTCATAAATTTGCACAAAGCTCAAGAACTCATAACAATGGCTACCAACTCCAAACAAATTCTACCCAGGAAATCCTAAGCATATAACAATGTATAAAACAACAATATAATCATATGCAAGTACATAAAACACTAAAGCAAGCTTCCTTTACTTGTTGTAGACAAAAGAATAGAAAACTTTAAGGAAGGGGCTAGAAACTTGATTAACACTTAGAGCTTCAAAGCTTATAAGGAAGGCCAAAGAAAATATAGAGAAAAGGGTTGGTTTTTGCTTTGCATATTAGCCTTAAACTCAGTCAAGAGATGGCCTTTTATAGGAGTTAGGGGAAGGGTTATTGTCTAAGGGTCAAAAGGGGTTTGATTGTCCAAAAGTTAAAGGAAAGCATATACCACATTTGACAAGAAGGTTGGTTGATTAGAATTTATCATAATTGATTAATTTCACTTTTGAATTTAATATCATAATTGGTAAGGTAATTAACTATAAATGGTATAATCACCTTTGGATGTCATAGGGCGTTCATGTGCTAACTACATTAGGAGGCATGTCAATGACACTGCTCAAACAATTTGTATTTGTAAATGATCATAATTCATCAACTTAAAAGGCTTTTCAACTACATCATCCAACTTCAGTGAAAATGTTGTCTCTATAAATGTGATCAGACCATTAATGTCTCACTCATGACTTTCTCAAAAAATGTGCAACACCACTCAACACAATTTATTATTAATTATTTTCCATCAAAATTAAATTTAATTATTCTTGTAGTTCATTTCAACCACTTAATTAATCATACAAAAAAACACGGTGTTACATTTAAAAACTTGTGAGGGGCTACACTTAGTGTAGTAGAGTAGCTGGGACTCTAAGTAGTCAATTTCTAGTTGCACCTTGATATTTTAAGATTCAAGTGTAGTGTTATTGCTTCTTTCTCCACCTTAAAGTAAAAGTAGTGATGATTAGATGTTTATGTTGTGATAATATATGTATATTATTTGTTGTTATGTATTCATGAGCATGAGTCGTTTGAACAAACATTTTGTCTGAGAGAAGTCTTGGGAAGGCTAATGGAGGTACAATTGTATCCTTGAAGATATACAGATTAGCAAACCCATAGAGGGGTAGAGTCTTTGCAAACACCATGTTGTGGTGGCAATAATCTCTTATGGATATCTTGATGAGGCTATAGTTGTTCCATTATTAGAGTTGGTTGTCCACCAAATGGTTTTTTGCACTTAATGGTCAATGTCAAACTTGACATGTCTGTAGTACGAAAATGTCAAACTTTCCCCTAACTTGTTATCATGCTTAACAAAAGAAAATCTACAATATCTATTGACCAATAATGATTGTGTACAAACAAGTAAGATTATAAGAACTGAAGAATAATATTTGTAACTAAAATTGGAAAAAAAAAGGTAATCATAATAAAGATACAAGACACTGACCAAAAAGTTAATTGGAAGCTGGAATGAAAATTAACACATAAAATCAACTACAATACCTTAATTATATTTTATGTGTAGTTTGATACTTGAATTGATATTTATTTCCATTAAGTCCAACTTTGGAGTCATTTTTTTCCTTTCAATCAATAGTCAATTTTTTCGTCTTTAGTTAAGGTTATAACTATAATATATGACTAGATATGTTAAATTTCATACATACATAAATTAACCAATAGTTTACTAGTCGAATTAGTAATTTAGTAATTGAACTCTCTTGGAAAGTCAATTTGGTTGAACTAATAATTTAGTGACCTAGTGCTTTTGCCAAGTCAACAAGCAAGTTGAGTTTAATAACTTAGTTTTGAAAAATAAAAAGAATATTGAATTGTTTTACATTTTTAATTGTTAGGTATCATAACTACTCTTTATTAGAGGTGTACTAAACCTTGTCCATCTCACTTACCTAATCCATTTTAAAGCTAATTTTAATGAATTTAAATTTTAGAAATTATATTCAACATGTCTTGTCTTTTGACTCATATTAATATGCTCCAACATTTTATTTTTAAAATTATATTTTTTAAGAATTATATTTTTTGATAAAAACAATTATATAGTAATAATAAGACCTATTGACTTAATCAATAACAATTTTGCATAACATAAAAATATATTAATATTATTTGTTTAAAAATATACATACGATTAATCGTACCTTAGTATTAGATTCATAATTTTTTTAAAAAGATTCATAATTATTTAATTCTATAATTTAACTATACATAATATTAAATTTTATATATTATTTATATAATTTGGGTTAATTAAATTATATTTTATATATTACTAATTCTACTAACATATGATTGGTTTGAGTAACATTAGGTTGGAATCCCTTAATTATGTGATTAAAAATTCGAATCTTAACTAGTGTTTATAGACTATAAAGAAAATCTTGCTAGAAATATTGATGACTGATTGATATAGTTGTTTGCAATTATATGCATAACAATATATATTATTGAATTTTGGGTCAAATTTCAATCCAAATAAAAGTATCAATTAAGCTTAAGTTGTTCTAACCTAACTTTTGTGAACACCCCTCCTCGTTGGATAGCCTGGGATGAAGGGGTTCACAAACCAATTGAAAATTACTCTGCCATTGTTGTACAATTTGCTTGTTGCTATTTTAAATCTCAACCTCCATATTTTCCTTAAGTTGCTTCAATTGACTAAAAGAAGAGTTGAGAAGTGCACGCTACTCATGGTCGTCGAAAGGAAACGGAGCAATTAATTGATCAGCTAAATTCATTCTCACTCTTAGGATTTTAGTGATACATATTTTAGATAATCCTCCTAATGAGTGATACATATTTTATAAACTTCTAATTTGAATACATCTACCCTCTCTGTGTCACTAATTTTAGAGTCTTAGTACCTGTTTGTTTTAATAGTGTATTTTTTATAACGACGATAATAAAATTTGAATATAAAATCTTACATAAATTATCCAAGCACCTGTCATTAAGCTGACTCGTGAGTTAATACTTTGTTTTAACAGCGGTTGATTGAGCATTTTATCACATTGATCATAAAATTATTGTAAGATGTGTCGAAAAAAATGGACGGTAATTACCTACACACTGCGCATCTACACATGCACTAAAGTTAGTTCAACAAAAACACACATTCCAATGCACGTTTCCGGAAAGGCCAAACCTTTTCCTCTTGCAGCTTTCAAACTAAAAAAAACCAATCAGGCTTTTAGTTTAGTTCGACTTTTGGCATAAGCAGAAATATAAAAAAAAATTATCCATAACTTAAAATTAACTTATATATAAATTAAAAATTAAATTTTTAAATAAGTTAATATTATAGAATTTCTACAAATTAACTTAAAAAAAAATTTATTTTATTTTTCCTTCTTATTTTCTCATCTTATATGTACTTAGGTTACCAAAACTTTTTTTTTTAATCCCTACTAATAACTAAAAAGAAAAGAAAAAAAAATTACTATGTTAAAGTCAATCCAAGACATATTCATTCGAACATAATTGGATTTTTACCGGAAAGGAATAACATTAATGTGAATCCAATCTAGATACTAAAATTCTACATATTTTTTCTAAGAGCAAATTTATGGGCCAAACATAACCCAGTAATTTAACACGAACATTTTCCCATCTGATTTTGTGCCTAAGGGAACATGTTCAATTATAAGCTGAAAGATGGAGTTCTGAAACAGGAGAGAATGAAGAAGAAATTATATAAAGTAAAAAGGGGGTTCTTAATGCAGTAGCATGGTACTTAACAATTGACATGAAGAACCAAATTTACTATCCCTCTTCATGCTTTCTTCTGTTTTACTTCTGGTGGTGGTGCGGGAAAGATAGCACGGAACAGCCAAGCAGCCAATATTGCTCCAGCAAAGGGGCAAATCCAGTATACGTAGAATTGGTCCCATGTGTTGTGCCAGTTGTTTAAGTATGCCCAACCAAAGGCCTGCAGAGACAATAACCAATCATAAAGTTATTCATAAGTTCGACCCAGATCAAGCTGAAACTAACATCAGAAGATTCAAGAAATATATATTCACATAAGAAGATATATATATATATATAAACAACAGGAACTTCAAAGGAATAAACAATAGGAACATCAAAGAAAAAGTTATAATTCAATGAGTAACACCAAATTCTGATTTTAAGATGAATATTTGCAGTCGAACTAGGAAAAGTTCACCTTGACTATTTCAGGTCAAGTCACCGATTTGTTTCTCCAGAAATTATATTCGTACTAGAGCGTAGAAACAATATGAAAGATGGTAAGACGGTTTTCATGTCACGTACGGAGATTCACATGAACCATAGCACACTTTGACATTCTTTTCAACATTCAATTGGATGAAATCTCATGTTGGCACCACTAATATAGAGAATAGGTTAATGTTATTTAGTGCAGCCAGCATGTGACTTCACCCAATAATATAGTATTGAAAAAGGAGTTTTACTAGTATTTCTCTATGTTCCAAATAGGACTGGATGAAATCTAGCAAGGTGGGTACATAACCAAGATTCTAGTTCGAGCACTTCAATCATGTTGACTCAAAAATTTGAAAAAGCAAATGCAATTTCCATGTTGTCCTTGAAAAGACCATAAGCAGTCTAATTTGGCTGAATATTTGCATAACTTGACTATTTAGTTAACATAGATCAACATCTAATCCTTGTGTTGAGACAAGAAGGCATGTGGTCCAGTTTCAAGTATGGATGATGTTGTAAGGAAGCTGTTGATGCAGAGCAACCGATAAACACAGCTTAAAAATGAATGGAATAATTCAGCAAGAAGCATCTAATAAGTAATACAGATAATAAAAAAGTGAGAACAATTATTGATACCACTGTGCACACAGGAAGGGAATAAAAAGGAAGTTGATACTTAGTCTTGATAGTTTTATCAACAGGAGCGAATCCATTTGGATATACTTTTAGCATAAAATGGATGGCAGATTACAAGCCCACGGTCTCATCCTCATTCACTTTAAAAGGGTTGTATTAGCAAGCAAACTATAATAATGGATGAGAAAGTCACGTTAGCCGAAAACTATAATGGAGAAGGAATTTCCGTATGAATAAAGATACTCACATTATCCCCAGAGAAATATTGGAATCATGTAAGAAATATATGAAATATGGAATGATTACAAACACACATTGAAAAATGGTTCAAAATTTTTGCATAAGGCCAAACAGTATGAAGTGTTGGTCATAGAACAAGATATCTAGGAATGATGCAGGGGTTATTTTCACAAGTTAATTAATGAAGGACATGCATCTTTAATGGATTCATATTTTTTTAAATTATAGAGGACCAAAATTATATATCATAACAGAATTCAGGAATGTAAGGTAAAAGAAACACTAAAGAGGATGAACAATGGAAAAGTAGCTGGACTAGATAATATACCTTGAAGTATGGAAGTGCCAAGGGGAGAAAGGTACAACTTAGATCACAAAGTTGTTTAATGAGATAATAAGGTCTGATAAAAGGGAACATACAGAATTGTACTAACTACAAAGAGATTAAGACTATGAGCCACACTATGAAACTACGGCAGAGAGTAACAAATTGGAGATTAAGATAAGGGATTCTCACATTTCAGGGAACCAATTTAGTTTTATGCTTGGCAGGTCAACCATGGAAGTAATATACCTTTTGCAAGGTTTGATGGAGTGGTATCGATGGAAACAAAAAGATCTACACATGGTTTTCGTTGGCCTATGATAGGGTTATAAGAGAAGTCTTTCGGAAGGCCCTAGAGAAGACAGGAGTTTGTGTTCCTTATATTGGGGCAAGAAAGGATTCATATAGCAGGGTAAAAATGGCCACACAGGATTTCCTTGTAACTATAGGTTCACACCAAGGGTTAACCTTGAGCTTGTATCTTTTTCCCTTGATTTTGTATGTTCTTAGTTCTTACTCAACATATCCAAGAGTGAGTGCCTCAATGTATGCCTTTTGCAAATGATATAGTTCTAGGGGGAGAGTCAAGAGAACGAATAAATTCAAAGGAAGAAACCTTTTGCAAATGACCTAGCAGGAAGAAACCTTTTGTCATCTTTATTTATCAGCAATTCAAAGGAAGGAAGAAAGAATCCCTGAATCCACAAAAAGAAGATAATTTGAACTTTACTTAACAATAAGATCTTGGGGATAACTCAATCTTACATATTGTCTGCCGACTCTACCCTTGTCCAGAAATACCATGTTTTAAACTGATTAGCAATATCATTTTGATTGTTTAAAGTGATATTGAGGAAAACTGAACGAGGCAGATTTTCTGTACAGTCACGGCTATAATTTGATTTTTTATAGCTTTCTGCAGAAATGCTTTGAAGCAGCTTTCCCAAAGAAATCATGATCATTTCATAAAATTGTTTAACATGTCATGAATGCCCTATGACACCCATTCCACAGCTTTTATATGGCAAAATAACATAATGTAAAACTAAATAAAACGGTAGGCAAAAACAGAAAAAAAAAAATTTACTTAAAATTACTGAAAAATTATTTAAACTGAAACCCTAAAACACGAAAAGTCAAAAATGTCTTCACTAATGTTTCAAACAGGAGGGCATTTTCGACTTTTTCCCTTCATATGGACAATAGCGGCCCGCTCCGCCGCTGTCGCGCACCGCTACCGCTCCACCGCTATAGTGGCCGCTATTAACCACTATGAAACTAATCACTAATATTTCCCCGCTATTACAATCATAGTCATCAATCCTAGATAGCAGTGCCATAGGGCACGACTGACTACTATGATTACAGTTCTTTGGCTCAGAATATTCGGGCATATTATAAATTTGCATTTGAAACAACTTGATACATTATCTAACAGAGTTTGACATATTTGCCTGATAGAAGAAAACAAAATTACGAAGAGGAACAGAAGGGGAATAGAAGAGACAACACCTCAGACTACCATGGACTGAGAAAAAGATTAAGAGCCCCCCCACCCCCCGGTTTTCTATCAATTTTCATTAAATCTCCACTTAAAAAGAAACAAGGCAGCTTATAAACCATAAATTTATTATTGAACTTTGTCTTAATCCAGGAATGTCGAGGAATATAAAAAGCATGCCACATTAGAGAGAAAGATAAAAAGTCATTTAGAATGAGTATATAATGTAAGTGGCATTGTCTTTTTCTGTAAGTACTTTGCTTATGTTAATAGAATTATAAAACACAAAAAGTGTGGGTACTATATGCACATTACAACAGGAATTGACACCATTAAATAACAGATTAATGATGGGATGGAGAGGAGGGGGGAGGACAGCTGCAGCATACATATGATCGACATATTCAATAGTTGAATAAAGCTAGGAAAACAAAGCATAATATTCTCATAATCAAAAGCCAAGAGCAAGAGTTAAATTCCAGAAGACTTAAAAGAACAAGAAATCCTAGGCAGAAGTTGTCAAAAACAATTTACAATATAAAGTTTCAAACTTGAAATGCATATAAAAAATCACCAAAAATGAACACAAGAAAAGATGATAATTGAGTAAACCCCTCCTTGAAATTGTATAAGTGAAGCTTTTTACCCCCAAGATTTTAAAAAGAAAAATATAAATATGCATTCACTTTCTCTTCCATCTCCTTTCCACTCAATTTTCTTCCTATTTCATCATATCACTTTTTTATCCTGTTTCTCTTTCTTCCACCTACATACACCCGATTTTGTGGTGCATGTATCATAACTATTTTAAAAACCACTTCATTCACTTTAGTCCCATTGGTAAAAACAACACTGAAAAGTAAAGTAGAAAAGGACCAGAATAAATTACTTTTTCTTGTCAACTGAGGAACTAAGGCAGGATTTTTAAAATCGGACTAAAATGGACTTATACAATCTCGAGATCTAGTTTTGGGGGGTTTACTCAATGATAATTCAATCACCCTAGTGACAACTTGAAAGACAGATACAAGAAACATACAATTCATGCATGAAAAAACAAAAATGACATTTAAAAAAAGGCAATCACTCACGTTGGCAGGGTTCATGGCTGGTCCGGTGTATGCAGATCCAACCATGACCAAAGCTACGGTTACCGTGGCCAGCAACCAAGTCTTCACCAAGTCACTACGAGGGCCCTTGAGAATGATGAAAAGAACGGCAAAGGTAATCAAAAAAGTCAACACCCCTTCAGCCACAGCCCCAGTGTGCAAGTCCACTTTCAAAGAAGGCCCCCCAATCTTGTGCCTGTATTCCGCAGGAATCACTTCCATAATTGCCATTGCACCACCCACAGCACCCACCGCCTGTTCACAACTCAACCATTCATCAAACATTCCTTTCATAATTCAAATCGGGACAAAACTTAGATGTAATTTCATAGGTATTTTTAGTGCTACTGTCTTATCATAATTGGAATTTCAAACTTAAATACAATTTCTTAAGTATTTTTTAACTATTTTCTTATCAGAATTAGAGTTTCAAACTTAGATACAGTTATTTTTTGTACTATTCTCCTATCATAATTGGAGTTTCAAACTTAGATGCAATGTTTTAGATATTTTTTTGTGCTATTCTCTTATTAAAGTTGGAATTTCAAACTTTTATGCAGTTTATTAGGTATTTTTGGTGTTATTCTTAGGTCTGAATTGAAGTTTCACTCTTAGATGTAGTTTTTTAGGTATTTTTTTGTGTTATTCTCCTATCAGAATTAGAATTCCACTTGTGCAACCTTTTCTGAACTTTAAATGCAAATCTTTGCGAGGCCGATTACCAAGATGAAAGTCTAATTCTAATTCAGACTATAGAGCAATACTAAAACACTAACTGCAGCGATCTTGATCTTATTCAGCTCGAGCAGAATTGTCTCCGTAAAGGAGGCTTGGGTTCTCTTGAGGAGACAATCTGCTCACTGAACTGCATGTAACTTTTATCTTCTCATCCACCCACCTCGAAATTCCCCAAAATAAAAGAAAGAAAAAAAAAAAGGCCCAAAAGACAGCGCCAAAAAAGATAATTTAAAAGCGATACTACAAGACAGAGAAAAGAGAGACAGAAAAAAGAAAAAGACCCTTTTGGACACAAAAGGGAAGCAACGAACCTGCGCCGGGAAACGAAGCGCCATTGAGAAGAGCGTGTCGGAGCCGAGACCAACGGCGTAGAACGAAGCGGTGCCGGTGGGGTTGAAGCTGGCGCCACCCAAGGCATTGCCAATGATGGTGAAAAGGAAAACGAGGGCGAAAACGAGGGTAGTGGTGACAAGGAACGAAGGGTAAGGGAAGCCGTTGTAGGATAATTGTTGAAGGTCGAGGGCCTTGATTATGGCACCGGAAGCTATTCCCAAGACGGAGGAACAGAACACCCACATGAAAGTCAACACTGCGTCTCCAATTGCTGCTTTTATGGCACCAACCATCTTGCCTCCTTTTGAATCTCTCTCTGGAGAGAGAAACAGAAGAAGGGTCTTTGTAGGAATGAGCTAAGACTGAGAATTAAGAAAACATGTATCTTTGGTGTTGACGGGTTGGCCAATATGGAAGTGATTCCGAGTGATTCACCTAATCAGTGGTAGGTGCCGTCCAACATGGAGCGTGCGTAAGCAGATAACCATCTCCGCCCAAATAACCTGTGGTAACCGGTCACACCCTGTTTGTTTTTGTTACAAAATTAATAACATTAAAATTTTAATTTTTTTTTAGGAAATATTCAAATTTTAATTTAATGCTTCTAATTCATTTTGTTCCCATAAATGTTAACAAACAACTTTATATTTTATTAAATTTAAATAAAATTAGAAAATTAGAAAATAAAAAATAATTTTATATAATTATCTAATCACAAACTAAGTTTGTAGAATTTTGAAATAATTATATTAAAGTCACATTATAAAACTTGTTTATATTTTGATCGTGTAATCATTAAACTCTAAATTTAATAGCCATAAAAAAAGTCTAACTTTAATCAATTAGAAATAATTTTTAAAGATAAATAATGTCATACTTCAATTTTTTTATTATTTATTATTGTGTATGAATATTCTTTGTGGCTCCTATTGCTAGGCAAACAAGTGATTTGCTAGGTGGGAATGCTATAGAGGTCCTTATAGTTCTAATTTGTTAAGCAAGAATTCGACTTAGTGTCTATTCCTTTGTGTTTGAGCCTAAGAGGTGGATATTTTGAGAGATTTTGTATGTTATGTATTGAGTTGTGATGTGGATTGGTTGAGATGTATATTGTCATTGCATTAAGAGATGAGCATGAGAAATGAAATGAGAAAATGAGCAATGACAAGTGGTTATCAAACGAGATTCCTAGGCTAAGGATTGGCATGAAAAGAACTTAGATGACCCTTATCAAGTGAGTGACCTAGGCCTATGTGTGGTCGAGGATGATGCTTACTTTGTGGGTTGTGAGATGAGTTATCTAGCTTGTGATGGGTGAGCATGGTCTTTATCGACTCAATTTTAAGATAAACTAATGATAACATGAGTTGTCTGACATTCATCATATGATGAAATCGGTATATGAGAAAGTAGATATGAGCTAAATGATAAAGTCACTAGACTTAATAAGGGCCACTTGATACAGAAACCCCAATGGTAACTTTTTCCTCCTTTCTTCATATTGACAAATCTATATATGCTACATGACTATTCTATATCTCTTATTTCCTTCCTTCTTTTTTATCTACACCTTAACTCCATGGACAACCTCCTCAAGTCCATCACCCTCACTAGTGAATGAATGTTAGCTAATTATTGAAGTTTAGTTGTGGTGAGTGATTAGCACTGTTGTGTTGTTTTTTGCAATTCACATTCTAAAGATACATCTTGACTTTATAGGATTAGTTGTCACTAATATTTTGATTGACCTCATTTGACTTTCAATGAGACCTAAATCTATAATTTTGGTGAGCTTTGCTCACCCCTTTTGCATCACTATAAATTTGTTTGTCATTCTTCATTCCAAATGTGTTCCTAATAAGCTTTTTTTTATCTAGGTAAACCCTCGAGGAGTTGAATGCAAAAGATCATGCATAACACTCCCTAATGTTACACTTAATGAGTTGCTTTGGTAGGTGTATATGATAAAAGAAATTGAAGTTCCTTATTAGGGTGAAAATAAAGGCAAAACACATTATCACAAGGCCTTTGGTTGTTGTGGCAGGACAACTAGGTGCCTATGTAGTACTTAACATACCAAACAAGCACCACTAATGATGTTATTCCATCTAGTCTTTTTTGTAAGACTCGATTTTGAACTTCACTTTGGTCCTTATGATAAGAATCAATTTAAAATGTTTCCTGTATTAATTTTTTTTACAAAAATATATTTAATTATGAGTCATTTTCTAAGGTCAATAAATACTAAGTGTAATACATTAATGTATTAGGCTATTTTAAAGTTTAACTTTCTCTTATATAAAGAGCATTTTAATAATCTTATTTTGACTCTTCACATGTATGACCAATAAAAGTAATACAATAAATATATTATTGATTATAGAGACTAAAATAATTAAAATTAATAAAAAAATATTTATAAAAGGTATAAGAGTATGCCTTATTAATGTTAGGGATAATTTTGAAAAAAAAATATAAATTTAGGATAAATTTTGGGACCAATTTGAGTAACAAAGATTAATCTTGGAGATTTTTTTTAATTTTTTTAAATCTATGGACTAAAGTGACAACATATAACATTTTTAATGATCAAATTGACCATTTATTCAAAATTATAACTCATATATAACAAAAACCAACTCTCTATTTAGTAAAAGGAGAAAAATAGGATGAATGAAAATAAGAAAGAGAGAAATAAAAAAATTACTTAAATATGTTTTAAGTCTTTATAAATATTACTCTGTCTGGTAGGGATAATAATGAATACCTACAAAATTTATCCTTAATGTGCCATAATGTGTAGGATAAATACTCATTTAATGGGTATGAGGTCAGGTATGGATAATTACCTATAAAATTTAACGGGTATAGGTACCTTATTACCCAACCCTACCTATACTCATACGTATTAGTATTATTAATATTATTGTTGTTGTTATTGTAAAACCTAATAAGTGGATAATGTTTTTCTTATTTCCTTATTTCCTTATTTTTAATTTTCTTATTTTTTTATTCTTCTTTGACAATTTTTTCTATTTGTTATTGTAAACAAACAGGTAAATTATGTTTTTCTTATTTCTTGTTTCTTATTTTTTATTTCCTCATTTATTTATTTTCTCATTTTTTTATCATTTTTTTATTTTTTATTTCCTTAATTTTTCACAATTTTTCTTATTTATTATGTTGTTGTCATCCCTAAAGCATGAATCCCTAACTCCATAGTCTATTGAAAAAAGTCCTACAACTACTATTGAATTTCATGACTATTCTTTTTTATTCTCCATTATCAGTGTAAAATAATTGTCAGGTCCTACAAAACATTATTTCTTACTTTTTTGTTTATTTAAAAAATTCATCCAAAATTAGTATATATATATTGAAAATGTATGTATATTTCATGTATATTTATGATAGTAGGTACCAATGAGTGTTTTTTTTACTAACTAGGGTAATATATAGTTTTTTTAACATATTTTGAAGAGTAAAACTTAGTACTTCAACTTCATAAATTTGTTATTATGAAAGTTTATTATAACGTTTATAATGTTTTATGACTAATTATTATGTTTTGTAAAAGATATTTGAATATGATTTTAATTTTTATGATATTTTATGATTATGCCTATGTTTCATGATTAGGTCTATGTTTTATATATATGAGAGTGTATCAAGTAAGATGAACTTTTGTATGAGATGGTGGGAAGAGTAAATTTGGATCATATAACTATATATGTAAGGTTTGGATTAAATAAAAAAAATCATATGATATTTTTAAATATAAAGTTTCAAGCATGATTCGTTTGGATGAATGTTTGATGTGAATACTATTAACTATATAGGTATTTTTACTTTTTTATAAAATGATAAATGGTATTACTCTATAATATATAAGTGTTTTTTATATAAAAAATAATTGTACTAATTTTGTTTTCTAAATGTAATAATAGAATTACATAAGTATTTATATTTTGTTTATTATGCTAAAATAAATATGATAATAAAAATAATTATTATAATAATTGGTCTTGAATTTAAAAATAAAAAATCAACCAAAAAATAAAAATTTTAAAAAGTCGACTTAACCCAAAAACTTCGAATTAAATTCAAAATTTTTACATGGATATTAATTTAAAAAATCAAATTAAATGCATACCGTTTTACTCCAGACCAATATAGTCTGCAATCTGCATCAAGCTAACCCACAATTAACCGAATAGTCCGTTTTATCATCTCTATAAATTTATATCAATATTCATATTATATTTATATATTTATATATTTATATACATATATATATATTAATATATACTTTCTCCTTACTCAAATACAAGCTAAAACATTATGAATAATATATTAAATACAAATAAATTTTAACTAATTATATCTTATTTAATAATTCTATTTTAAATATTCTTTATTTAATTGAGATTCTATTTTAATAATTTTTTATTTTTGATATAAGTTCTAATAAAGAACAATTTAAAAAAAAATATATTTTTAAATAAAATTAATAAAATTAAATGACATTATCTATCTTTTTTGGCGTATGAATTAGTTAAATTTACTTATATTTAAGTATAAAAAATACTTATATAAAATTTTAAAATAATTAAAAAATATAAAAATATAAAAAAATTATAAATTATAAATTATAACCCGGGTTATTACGCTAGTTTAATTATAATACAGTGAAAACGATATCTTAATATAATA
Organism: Mucuna pruriens; assembly: GCA_025330945.1. Taxonomy (NCBI): domain Eukaryota; kingdom Viridiplantae; phylum Streptophyta; class Magnoliopsida; order Fabales; family Fabaceae; genus Mucuna; species Mucuna pruriens. The sequence goes on along the minus strand of JAENHJ010000328.1, from coordinate 685,067 downwards.
TTTAATTTGAGGGATAAATTTGCAAAAGAAAAAAGTACAGTTAATCAAGTAACCCGATCAATAAGTTGCAGGTGATGCATCACTACCGTGTATCTATTATTTATGTAAATCAATGGCTTAAAACACTTGGAGCATCCACAATAAATAATGAAATATCGAATCTGTTACCAATCCCAATTGCGTGTGTCGATATATATATTTATTTATTTATTGATAATACCAATCCCCTAATATTTTAGAAGATATAGACAGAAAAAAAAGGCCAAGATAAACCTCATCTCCAGTCTGGAGCACGTGGTTCAACATTTCAATCCCGTACGAAGACATGGACGGAAAAGGGCCATGATTTTATTGTTTTAATTTTCACATCCATATCCATATCCAATCATATACTGGAAGAATTAGATTTATCCTTCTGATTCTCACTTACTATAAAAATAGTTTTCTCACCACCAATTGCATCTACGTAGGTAGGATAATTCCAGTTTACTCGAATTCAACAGTTGAGTAGCCAATTATTTTAAATATTTTATCAGAGTATTTTTTTGCTATCTTTATTTGATTCAAATAAAATTGATTACGGTAAAAAAAAATATTTATTGAAATATGTTTAAATATGTTTTTATTTTTTAAATATTTATAATAAAATAAGTTTTTCAAACCATTTATACTTTTGATTTATTGAAATTTTAACAAAGTCTTTGTAATATTATATATTTAAATTTATTTCATTTACAAGTTAATTAAATATTTATAGGATAAAAAATATATTCAAACTTTTTAACATTTATTTGCCATTTTAAAAATGAAAACATTATTTTTAAAATTTTTATCTATTTACTTGCACGTTGATTAAATTGAATGAAAAAATATATTAATTAAGTGTTAAAATTGAGTATTTTTGTAAAGACTGAATTAGTCAAATCCCCCTCAGTTCTCCACACATTTATCCACACATTTATCCTTATACACAAGATGAAACATCTTAATATTTTGTTATCGTTGTCTCCCACAATCTTTATATGTACATTCTTTGATCATTGCTTCAAATATTATATTTTCTCTCTTAAAAATCTGTTATTCTTTTTTTTTTTTTGGATTTATGTTATCCTTAACTTACCTTCTTTCCTTATCTTTTGTATTTTCTTACTAGTGGGTGGAGGGTGAGATGCATGAGTATTCTATACCCATAGAATACTATTTTTAGTATTTTATAAATAAAACTGTTATTGAACAAAATTTTAAAAATATAAAATATAAACACCCATTTTAGATATTATTGAAGTTTATTAATCATTATAATTTTTTCCATTAAAATTATACAATATTACATATGATCAATAGTAACAATTTAAAACATCTTGAAAAGTTAACTAATCATAAAAATAAGATGAGTCATTAGTAACTTTGTGGGATAAATAACATTTATGAACAACATTGTTACCTAATGATTTTAGGATATGAAAATATTAAAATGATATTCCTCAACATATCATCTATGCATTGGTTTTGAATTTTACTAAAGTAATTTTGAATAGTATATATTTTTTGAATTCATTATTTTTACACATATAACAAAAACATTCAAATATTGTTCAGATGAAAAGGTAATATTTGAATGACTATAAACAAGTATTATAAGATTAGATTTATAATATACAAATCAAGAGATTTAAATTCAATTACTTGAAATTCTAATGATTATTATTTTATTTTTTATTTTTTATTTCTTATATTCTTGCAAATTACACACTTCATGTAACTATAACTTTTTTATTGAATTAATTTGCTCTAACAATTATGTCAATAACTTATATTGATACTATTCTATTTCTTTTAGTTATTGGTTGATATATTTCTTTTAGTTATTGGTTGATATATATTGATAGTGGAAAAGTTTCATGAAATACAAATTATACTAATGATACTTTTACGTATCGCATCATAAGAATAAATGAAAAATTAGGTTTAAAAGAAACTTATATATAATTACTTGGTATTCAAAAGTTTATTATTTTATTTTTACTATTTATTTTATTTTATTCAATTAACATGCTCTAATCATTATGCTACTAATTTATATTTATAAATATTTTTCTTCTCAAATTTAATTCCATAATTAATTTTTATTTGATAACTTCATTTTATTTTTAATTAAAAAATAAATCAAAATACTTAAATGCAATTACTTAGTATTCTAAATATTATTCTTTTATTTTTTTTTGTATTTCATGCAATTGCGATGTTTTATTCAATTAATTTATCATAACAATTATGCTAATAATTTATATTTATAAATACTATCCTTCTCAAATTCAATTTGATGGTTAATTTTTATTTGATAACTTTGTTTTAATTTTAATTAAAAAATTAAACCAATAGACTAAAATGCAATTACTTAGTATTCTAAAGATTACTATTTTATTTATTCTATTTCTTCTATTCTTATAAATTACACACTTTATGTAATTACGACTTTTTTATTCAATTAATTTGCTTTAACAGTTATGTTAATAATCTGTATTTATAAACATTATCATTTTTCTATGATTTATTGATTCCATAAAATATAAGTAGTGGTCAATATACTTCTTTTTATTTTATTCAATTTAGTGTTCTAACCATTATGCTAATAATTTACATTTATAAATATTATATATCTCAAATTTAATTTCATGGTTAATTTCTCCGCAACTTTCTTTTATTTTTAATTAAAAATTAATTTAAGATAAATATAACTTGAAAATCAAGAGTCTCAAATGCAATTACTTGGTATTTTAAAAGTTACTATTTTATTTATTCTATTATTACAAATTACATACTTTGTGCAATTATAATTTTTTATTCAATTAATTAGTTCTAATGGTTTTGTTAATAATTTGTATTTATAAATACTATCTTATATTTTATTTATTAATTCCATAAAATATAAGTAGTGATAGGAGCTTTAAACTAATTTATAATTCAAATATTAACATATTAAATGCACTTCTCCCAATAAATATAAGAATTAAAAAGTAAAATATGTATAAAGGGTGTATTTAAAATTTATTATGTATTTAATATCTAACTAACTAAATAAATAGAATATGTAAGAATGAATTGACTAAATTATCCCTGGGAAGGAAAAATTGTGCCAAAACTTCTTTACTTTATTATATAAAAGATTATTTTTTTTTATCTCTTTTTAAATTTTATAATCTCTAATTTCTTAAGGATATATTATTTGTCTTTTTTAAGTTTCAAATGGTGAATAACAATTTTATAACTCTTTTAATTGAATGCATAAATAAGGTAGTGAATATTTTCTTATATTTTTCAAATTTTTTCACATATTTTGACTTTGATATAGGTCCTATTTTTTTATGATTGTTTTTTTAATCAATGGTAGAATTATAATTTATAAGATGAAGTGTTATTTCTTTTTCGATGTTTCTTGGTAGATCTTTACATAATAATCATTATGGTTTTGTTTGTTTGATTTTATCTTACAATTTTTTTTTCTTTACACAATTGACTTTTTTTTTTAAGTAAGATAATATATAACATTTTAAAATACTTGGCAGTAATTAACTATATTCAACAAGGATAATATTTTGAAAGTTAAATGAGTTTTTTTTAATACAATCACTGTTTACAACCATCCTTTTTACAATCACTTTTTAAATTAGACATATGTTTTTATATATTGATATTTTTATGTCGAAATATTTTATCTTTTGATATAACTATCTACATGTGATTTAAATATTAATATAATATTATGTGTATTTTATATTTCTTTATTATACAATTTTTTTTTCTTATAATTTATATATTAATTTATTATTTATTTTAATTATATAATGTTAATAATTTTTTATATTTTAATTGATTTTTAGTATAAATATTATTTATACTTTCAACTAATAAAAAATTACCGCTAACTATTAAGATAATTATTATAAAAATCAATAAATTTATCAATAGTTTATTATTAGATAATACACTATTAATGTATATATTATTTACTTATAAAATATTTAGTTTTTGTTCATCTTATTGAAATATTAGAGAAAAAAGAAAAAAAAAGAAATCACATTGAAACATTGACTCAGTAATAATTTTTTTATTGAGTTGTGTTCAAATATAACATATTTAATACTAATATTTTAGCTCTTACAATGCATAATATAAATGTTTATTTTTATATAAATAAAATTTATATCAAAAAAATATGTTTAGATATATAAATTATATTATAATTAAAAATATAATAAATAAATATTTTTAAATATATAAGTTATATTTTAATTCATAATAGATAACTTATATTATAATATATAATTATTTTTAATTATTTATAAATTTTAAAAATAATAAAATTTAGAAGTAAAGATGAAAAAGATAGTTCAAAAAGGAAAAAAATATTATAAAAAATTCTTAAAAATACTATCAATTGAAGAAAAATTCTTAATAATATTCTTGTTGAAAAATAGTTCTTAAAAATTTCTAATTTAAAAAATATATTCTAATTTATATACATATAAAATATTTTTAGGATAAAGAATACTTAAAGTTTTATCATTTTAAGCATTATACATTGTCTTTTAAGTTTTGAAAAGCGTGTTTATTTTATGTTTTAAATAAAAGATTAGCTCATTAAATTTTCAACTTAATCATTAATATTTAAACAAGTAAAAAATTAACAGTAAAGTGATAATAATATTTTAAAATTTTAACAAAAATATCTATTTAATATCTTTTTTAAATATAAAATGGAATGATATATATTTGATCGAAATTCACGGGGCAAAAGATTGGGTAGTAACTATATAGGCCCAATGCAGAGAAATGGTCTGAATGTGCCGAACAGTTCTAGGGTCCAATAGAGTGAAGATCGATGAAGCCTTTTGATTTGTGAGAGTTGCATTATTATTATTATTATTATTATTATTTGATTTGATTTTACGGCGAGCAGAACACAGGACCCAGAAGCACCTCCGCGACCGGCGAACCCAGCACCTCCGGAGACCGAGAAAGCCGATAGAGAGGTAAAGGAGAAGTTGAATTTAGAATTTTAACACAGATAACAGATCCAACAACAAAACGCACATCACATTTGTGGTGCTATATGCTTTTTAATGGGAACCATACTGTTCAGGCGTTTTGGAAAACCGTCGTTTTTTGTTTCCGTGGTTCTTTTCCGTTGACAGATCTGGTTCGGATTTACGCGGCTTAATTGATGAAAAAAGTGACATGATTTGATTTTTTTTCTCTCTCTAATTTTTGTCCTCTTTGTTTCCCCTTAAATGTAGTACTGTGAGTTACACCGAGATTTTTTTTATTTTTGGACCAGTCGGAAAGACTAGCACGCCGGTGCTCTCCCTTTGCATTTTCTATATTTTAGAATTAGATTTTGTTGTATACATTGTTAGTGCGATAATGTAATTAACTGGGAGGTGGGAGTTTGAAATAAAATAGTAAAGTAGATTGCAAAGGAAAAAATTTGGAGATTAAATCTTTTATTTTTTTAGAATTGGATTTGTTGTATATATAGTTAGTGTGGTTATGTAATTAACTGGGAGGTGGGAGGTTAATATATAATAGTAAAGTAGTTTACAATAACAGTTAAAGAGTAAAAAAGTCTAAATAAATTTGGGAATGAATAGAGATATTACTTTTATTTTTGTTATAGATTATAGTTGTAGATTATAGATAATATAAGAAAAAAAATTCTATTTTTATATTCTTAACTATGAATTTTATAATATTTTTAAAAGTTCTCCCAAATTGTCAAGAAATGTTTGGTCGCTATTTTATCTTGAGATTCAGTAGAAGCAAACATATAATGCTAAAATTAGAAATTTGGAGTGTTAGAAAGTAGAAACTAGAAGTTTCCACTTTTCCGATTGGGGTTTGGTTTTTCTGTGGGAAAATCTGCAAATTGGTATCTGAAAACCAAATAGTTGAGAGTTTTACTGAGTAGAAAAGGGGGTAACATGATTTGATTTCCTTGCTAGTTAATGAAGTAGGGTAATTTATTTATTGTTTTATACTTGATTTGTGGTAAGTTGATATGTTGACTACTAAGATTTGATATGGACATGCGTTCTGTAATTCGTGAGATAAGGAAATGATAATTTATTTATAAACTGAGTTAATCTTCACTTAGAACATTGTCAACTTTGATCCATTGCATATTTTCTTGTCTTGCTTTACGATGCCGATTTTATTGCTGCTATGTTGTTATTCTGCATGAGTATGACATTTCTTATTTTCTGAGTATGCATTCTTAAACAGTGAAAACTGAGATTTCGATAATCACTGTAATGATGTGTTAGTTTGGTCTGCAACTAATTTTGTTGTATTTTTAAAGAATGAATTTAATCCCAGAACTATAAAGTTAATTGACTTTTTTTTTTGTTGAAATTGCGGGAAATGGATTCTGGTCACATGAAGTATCGTGTGATCTGTTCTGTTTTATATTTCTGTTGCTGCTATGTGACTTTACATCATTTTCCCTTTTTTTTCTGAATTTCCAGGCTTTATACGTAAACCTGAGATTTGAAGGGAAGCTGGCTTGCTTGACCAGGTAAAACAATTGTTATTTTGTTGTAGAACACTTGAGTTATTATTGATTAATGATTAGGGAATTTGATGAATTTGATTGATTTGTATCTCAGAAAACATAATATTTTGACATTTTTTAATTACCTTGATCTTCTTATGTGTTACCAAATTGGTTTGAGGCTTTAATATTTGACAGCAAAACAGTAGACAAGTCCTAATTCACTGTTATGTTGGTTCTTTTTGCACAAGACACATTCTTTTGCTGTCTGTTTTGTTAAAACATAGAGGAAGGAAGATTTGATAAGCTCATAAAAAGTAGCTACACATGGATAAGTTCTTTCACTCTATTTTCAAAGAAATTTGTTCTGTTTTAGCGTTTTTGTTTCTGCACTTAGAGTCTTTTTAAATTCTACAATAAGCACATGGACTGCAGGTTTGTTAGCCTAGCTCTGTGATGATTGTTTATTTTGCATTGTAGCATTGAGGACAAGAGTTGTTTAAAGGCTTAATTGCACTTTTGGTCCCTTTAGTTTGTACTATGTGTAATTTTAGTTTCTTAAGTTTTTTTTTTCAAGCAAATCAAGTCCCTCTATTTTAAAAATTAAGCAAGTTTGGTCCCTTTACTACCAATTTTCTTCTATTAAAAACTTTAAAATTTTGATTCTTTTATGCAAAATTGTACAAATTTAATTAGTTATATTGTTTTAAACCTTTTTCTGCTCAAAATTCACCAATCAAAACATCACATTTCACCCAAAATAAATAATAAAATCTCAGTTTTCCTCCTCTTCAAAACCTAATATCTCATTCTACAAAACCTAATATCTCATTCTACAAAATCCTTCAAAATTTATCAAATTTTTACTATTTTTTTTGCTTCTAAAATTTTAAAATGATTTCATAGCCCTAATCTATCATAAAATCCCAAATATATAGATAGAAAATGATAATTGGAGTATTTTAGATAAAAGAAAATCAAGAGAAAATTAAATTTGCTTAATTTTAAAAATAGAGGAACATAATTGGCTTCAAATAAACTTGGGGGATTAAAGTTGCACATATTTTAAACTAAAGAACTAAGTGAAATTAAGCCTTGTTCAAACTTAAAAGGGATATGGAAATGAATTAGGTTTATATTAATCTGTGATAAATAGGTTAGTAATTTGGAGGTTTATTTACTATTTCAAGCTTATTTTATCCTGCATGATGAGAACTCGAGAAGAACTAATTAGGTACATGCTAAGTTGCTGCTGCTTTTTTTTTTTTTTAATTGTTTTTGGTTGTCTAAGCTATTTATTCATGATTCTTTATTTGGTTTGTGGTGTTGATGGAAAAAAGTTGTTCAAATTTCAAACAAATATGGAAATGAGTTAGGTTGATGCTATCTGTGATACATTAGTTAAGTTATTTGGAGATAATTGGTGTTTCTGTAATTTTGTATTTACTATTTCAAGCATATGTTACACTAAATGGTACGGACTAATTAGTATGCTACATGCAAAGTTGCTGCTGCTGCTTTTTTTTTTTTTTTTTAATTGTTAAAAGTTATTATTCATTTGGCTAAATAGCATTGCCCTCCTGCGAGAGATATTTAAATTATGCTGCACTCTTCAAAATTTAAAATATTACAATTCCCATCCCTGAAAGATGGAATGTGCTACACTAAGTGCATTCTAATGTAAACAGACCTCGTAGTTGTCGTGACTGGTGAGTAGCTATGAATGAGCCTCTCGGGAACATTTTTCCTCTTTGTGTAACTTTCAGTATTACCTGTAGGCTGTAGCTAATTTGAACATCCCATTATCAAATTTAAGACTAGAAGTTGAAATAACGTTATAAACACTCCTATTGTCTTTCGGGTTTTTCCCAAAATCGATAATTAGTATTTAAAACTAGGTGCTGCTGGTGCAATGAGTCACTGAGAGAGAGAAAATATGCCTTAGAGGCTCGATCACTCTAAAACGAACTAAAGCATAACATATATTTATCTCATGGGAGAGGTAAGTGTTATTTTTTGAGGGGTGGGCAGTGTAATTTAAGCATTTATTTGGGGAAGGTGAATGTAATTTACCCTATTTATTTTTCTGTTCTTTCAATGAGGAGTCATATAATGTGTGATTAAAAGTTTGTGTACTTTTACAGGCTCTGGACGTTTAAACAATTCTGATCAAGATCCAAGTTTGCTTTCTCATTTTCTTGTCGAAGATTTTCGTTACACTTCCATGGCATACCCCTTCTCAGATTTCAAGTACTCAGATGGCCTCACTGTAGTGGGCATATCCTTCTGCACAGCTATTGTTTGTGAGGCTATCTCATGGGTTCTTATCTACCGCACCAATTCTTACAAAAACCTTAGGTCCTCCATCGACAAAGCCTCCAAGAAACTTGAGACCATGAAGACAGACAGCAATAAAATCAACATCAAGAAGTCCAAGACCAAAAAAATTGATCGCGTTGAGACAAGCCTCAAAGAATCGAGCCGTGACTTGTCTCTCTTCAAGTTCAAGTCCGGTGGTGTGGTGGCTCTGGTTCTCTTTGTGGTCTTTGGGTTGCTAAATTCTCTCTTCGAAGGCAAGGTGGTTGCCAAATTGCCCTTCAAACCTTTTGGTCTTATTATGAAGATGAGCCATCGAGGGTTGCAGGGTATTGACCCCACTGATTGTTCCATGGCTTTTCTATACTTCTTGTGTTCCATTAGCATCAGAACAAATTTGCAGAAGTTCTTGGGTTTTGCACCACCAAGAGGTGCAAGTGCTGGCCTCTTTCCCATGCCTGATCCAAAGACCAGTTGATTAACAATCTTTGAACCTTTTATCTCAGCTGTTTCTAGGTTGAAGATAATATGGAACTGCATAACTTCAGTGGTTTATATTTGATTCGGTTCTCTTAGGGAGTCCAGCATGGTTTTAATTGGTATAACTGATACTGAAAACAGTCAACTTCAGTTTTACAATGATGTTTTTCTTGTTTTGATTTAAGTGCAATAAAGACTTTCCTCGTATGTTACTGTAGAAAGGGAGTTTTATCCGCTTAGTAGCCTCCCTCACACATTCCACTGTTTTGTTGTTTTTACACTCTCACAAGTGGGGATATAATTGTCATTATAAACTATGAATGTCATCTATATGTTATTCAGATATTTGGTTCCTTATTGCTATCAATGAGATCTGCATAGGACACTTTAGATAATTTTTTTAGTAAGTATATATAAAAAAATTCAGTGAAGTGAATTTAACTTATAAATTAAAATAAATTTACATACCTTAAAAAGATAAATGAAAGAACACATGAAAAAGTTTGGATATATAAGTTAACTATAACTTGGAAGAAAAATTTAATTTATTTTACTATTTTTTTTATTAAAGAAAACTTAGGCGAATAGTTAATGTTTGAATAGGGTTTTATGGTTGGTCCACAATCCAGGGTGATCTCAAAGTTTCTAAGGGGTGAAGACGATGAGATTGGTTCATGGATTCTTTTAGGTAGGTTGAGTTTTGAAAGTTTACCAAGATTGAGATAGATTTTCTCACTCAATCAACGTTTATGGAAATACTTATAGATTATCCACTAATGAGACTTGAATCTACGTTCTTAAAAAATAAAATTAAATTAATAAATTAAAATTAACAAAAGTTGTTTCAGTTGATTTTATTTTAGTAATTTAATTATTTTATTTTCTCCTATGTTTATTATCATGAAGTTTATCCGAACTAGTACAAAGTTTCTAACGGAGTTTTTCATGATTTTTGTTGGTCCGTTGATTTGCATGTCTCCAGTTATTTATTCATGAACCTTTTTGGAATTTCAGTATGGTTTTTAATGATTTTTGAACGGAACTTGTGTCAATGATTTGTTTGGACATTGCTCTTTTGGGAAAGGACTGCTATTCTCTCTTCCTTTTTGCTCTTTGCATTTTAATTAATTTTTTGACAAAAAATATTTTTAATAAAAACTAGTTTTCGCAACGTACGAATATATCATAAAATTGATTTTTGTAATATAAATATATTATGAAAATTAGTTTGTTATGTATCTTGTCAAAATATAAACGAAAATTAGTTTCTTTTAAATCAACAACATATGACCAAAAAAATAACGAACAAAATGCAATTAGAGAGATGAAACAATGGAGGTGTGAGAACTCACGTAAAGAAGACAATGAAGGACGAGAAAGAGCATTGCTTATACAGAAGAAAGTGAGAAGTTGAGAGGGAGTGATAATGTTTGAAGAAGACAAGGAATCTGGGAAGGGGAGATGGGGTATATGAGTATAAGGGTAGTTTAGGAATTATTGAAATTTAAAAAATTGAGGGGATGAAGAATAAAAGAAAGTGCAAATAACAACTTTTTTTGAGACTTAGTTTTAATACGGTGTAGACTAACATGATCTCTTATGGATAATCTTGTGTAAAATGTATAATCTTTTATAAACTACTAGTTCTACGAGGTTTCATAATCATTTGAATCAAACGATTTTTGTAGTCCACGAATAAAAATAGTACGTTGGGAGACTATTTTTGTTTCTCACTATGGGAAACTAGTTTTAATCCTTAGATATAATAATTTTTAAATAGAATTTTCTTTTTTTTGCCCCTTTCTTGATTTGTCCCTTCATCTCTCCATCCCAACTCCCTAGAACCCCACCTACTCTTACTCTCCCACGAAACAACAACACTTTCTATCTTTATGGTTTGTGGTTTGACATTGGAAAAATAAACAGAGGATATTGATTAATGCAAATCAAGAATATCTTTTGTAATTCTCCCAAGTGATAACTATGGTCTTAGCTTTCAAGTGTTGATGTTTATTCTTCCACCAACACTCAATTTCATTAGCTAACATGAAAGCAATAAGGGTCACCTTTTAAGCATTCATGCACACCATGACTCGAATAATTTTTCGATTCTTTGCAATGTCCCTTGCGGTGTTGACGTTTTGTTCCATTAGAGCCTAACTAGTCTTTGGAACTCAATTGATCCACCATCCTTACTTTGATCCCTCTCCACGACCTAAGCTAAGGCATGGAGAGCATCGACAATAACATGGTCACACCTAATAAGATTCATTACTTCACGCGTTAACTAGACACAACAAGTAATGCAAATACATAAGTCTTATGCTAGCAATTCAATCAACATATTAGTAGAACACTCTTATCAGAGTACACATTAGTAGGAAGATAAACACATAACACAATGTTCGAATGAATCGACTTGCTCTGATACCACTAAATGTGACACCTGTTACCCCCAATGCTAAACAATTATAAAAAATAAACTTAAAGAAATTCAAACTTTCAATATACATCAATTAGTAAATGATTTCACATTATCTTCTCACATATTGTAATTTAAAACACACATGTATCCCTACTGTTACTCCAAATAACCAATTTCTAATATCATAGAAATCATAAAATATAAACAAAAACATATTATCATAAAGTAATTACAATTGCCCTAGTGTCACATGTCCTATCAAAGCATCAAATCCAAAAATACATGAAACTACAAGAAAAACAGTAAAATGAGGAGTCTAGCTCAATCCTCATGATCTTGCTCATTGTTGCTTGCAAGGTGGCATTTAGTCCAAACATAAACAACATATGAAATGGAGTGAAAAATATATTTCACTTAGCTCATAGTATGAGCACAACATGAGTAGCACACACTCACACAATTAAAATTAATTACAAGATAGAAAATAAACAATCCACGTATGCACATGAATGATAATAATACATTGTTAGTATTACTCCATATGCCATGTGGTACCAACTCTAATTCAAGAAAGTAGGCTAGGGGCACACAACTCAACTTCTTTGTTGCCCATCCCACATTAGCATGTTGCTCTTTGGTAACATGTCAGGTACTATTTGACTTGCATCTTCGGTCCCGACTAGTGAGGTTAATCACGACCATTGGGATTTTCGTGCTGATTAGTCTTTAGGAGGTCTAGTGACTTTATCGCTCAAGTTCATATCTATTTCCTTATACACCTATTTCATTAAATGACACATGTAATGCAGTTCAATTTAGTCACTATTCCACTTTTAACATTGGGCTGATGAGAACCATTCTTGCCTCTCACAGGTTAGACACCTCATCTCACAACCCATAACAACTTAGTGAGTACCCTTCTTGTCCTTCACATGCTAGATCACTTACTAGGAAAATGTTCCTTAGGCCCATTTTTGTCTTTCACAGACTAGGTCACCATTTTTGAGAACATTTATTCTTATTACCCATTTCATATCACATATTATCATTCTCAATTATTATTATAATGCGTATTATGACTCATCATGTTTTGAATTAAATGTATCACGAAATACAAGAACATATCACATAATTTCATACAATTCCAATTATAAGCACTTAACTTGGTCCTCCTTTCGAGAAATTAAGACATACAATCTTTAATCATAGGTAAAAGTTATTAACTTGATTCCTCCTTCAGGAAACAAAGACATGCAAACTTGAGGTTCTAGGGAAAAACCTCTATCCACGACCACGAGTTTAAAAGTCATGTGCTCTACCAACTGGGAGACAAATTGGGGTTCTAGGATTTTAATCTACAATCACAAAATTAAAAGTCTTGTACTCTATCAATTGACAAAGACAAGAAATCCCAAACAAATAATCAAACACTCTGCCAATCATAAAGGCAATCAAACACAAACAATCAACATGTAAGTAACCAAACACTTGGTCAATCATAGGACACACAAACAACTAGTCAACAAACAACTAAATACCTTATCAATCATATGATAGTTAAACATAAGTACCAAGCAGAAAAATGACTAAACACTTTGTCGATCAATAGAGACAGTCAAACATAAACACTAGGAGACAAACAACTAAGAATTGTGTCAATTGACAAAGGCAATCAACACAAACAACCAACGGTTTGGGGCCAACCCCTCTACTCACAATCATTAGCAAGTTTAGTTAGGAAGTTAGTTAGTTAGTTAGTTAGAGAAACGATTTTGGGAGTTTAAGGGGTTTCTTGCATGGGAAGTTTCCTCTCTTCTCCATAGTTTCTACTACATTTTTCTGCATTTTTTCTCTGGTCTTTCCTTCTTTATATTTTGTTGAGTTTTCTATGACGATGACCATAGAAGGCTAAGCTTCTTTGTCAATTCAAGGTTCAAGAATGCAAATCGGTTTGAATTCTTGATTCTTTAGTTTTCTTATGCAATTTCTACTATTTGTCTTTCCAATTCTTAATCTGTTTTCATGATTGTGATTTCGTTTGAGTTTTGGATTATGTTCTATTAGGTAATCGATTGATAACCTAAAATCAACCAGTTATGATCTTGAATCCATGCTAATTAGGAGCTGCGATTGTGATCTCAATATGTATGGGCGAATGTTAAATGATTATCTAAAGAAACTTAGGTTGATATGAAATTGTATTCTTCTTAGAACCATGATAACTGATTATGTGATTGAATTCTTGAATTGATGTTACAAAATTTGTTTTAGAATCAATTCAATCTTGTATAAATTTCTTCTACATGATAATTCATGTTCTACATAATTCTGTATCATCCAAACCCCCATTTTTCACATTTGTTATGGTTTTTAATCAACAGGACTGGACATAATTGATTGTGTCCTTGTGGGATTGACCTAGGTTAGTCTCTACACTACAAAATATCAGACAGTCCACAAATGGTCCCTAAATCTCTTGAGAAATCTCCAAGAAAGGAGAAAATTTAAACTATTTGGGCTCAATGCTTTGCATCAAACCCAACTTGTTTAGAAACTCTCTTGCCTTCCCTATTGCTTGTTATCCAACTCCTTATATAGAAAGATGAGACAATGCATGAGCTCATATTTTCCAATGTGAGACTTGAGCTATCCTACTCCTTATATAAGAGGTGATGCATGAACTTATGTTTCCTGATGTGGACTTAAGCTTTTACCATATTTAAATAGCCTATTTTTATTAATTTAATTAATTAAAATCTAATTTAAAATCTAACATATATTTATCCCAAAATATTATTTATATAATTATAAAACAATTAAAATAGTTATTAATAATAAATAATAAAATACAATATTTGCAACCAATAATAGAATAAAAATTGGGGTGTTACAACTGGGAGAGAGAATGAGACAAGTATGGAGAAAAAGAAGAAGAAAGAAAAGAAGAGGAAAAGAAAGAGAAAGAAAAGATGGGAGTGTCGTCGTCCATGATAATTAAAAATTGCTCCGGTGATAAAGCATTATGGAGTGCTACAATTAATGGTAAAATTTTGTTTATTTTGCCTTTATTTATTCTCCTCCTTGTTTTTCCTTCATCTTTATCCCTCATTTTCTTTTGATTTTTTATTTGTTGGTGTTTTTGTTGATTTGCATTTGTTGGCCGAATCAAGGTGGATGCCACGTCATTTGAGTTTGTGTGTAGGTGCAAAACCCATATTGTTTGGTAGGGCTATTCATGAGGTCACATGACATGAACCATTGTCGGAGTGTCAAAGGAATGGATCTCAAGGTGGGTGTTGCATCATTTAAGTTCATGTTTTGTGTGTGAGCATAAAACCAAACACCATTTGGTGGGACTATTCATAAGGGTTCACGTGAACCATCGCCAATGGTGTTAGAAGAATGGATATAAGTGTAGGGAAAATGAGATGAAAGAAGAAAAGATAACAAGACGAGGGAAGAAAGAGATCGAAGGGGGAGTACTGCCTGAGTGACTATGGTGATGAAGAAGAAGGATGGGTAAATCATGAAAAAGAAGGAGAGAAAGAGAAAAAAAGAAGAAAACAAATTTCAACCATCTATTTAAAATTAATATATTTAAAGGTAGAAAATCACTTTCCCACTATGGGAGACATTGTTTGGTTTCCATTCTAGCCTTCGTTTCATAGTGAAACATGAAATTAATTGTTTTTTTATGATATACCTAAAAGAAGGAGTTTTTCCTGGATGTGATGGGGTTAGCCAAAGACTGCAAATGTCTTTTAATTGAAGTCATAGTATTATCTTTCTTTCTCCTTTTTTAGGATATATGCAAAGTTATCTTTTAAAAGGAACATTATTCACACCTTTTTAAAAGGAGTTGGGTAGCCATTAAGCTTGGTTATGGGTGAGCATGATTACATTAGGATTGAAATTCTTTTAGGATCAAAACTAAAATACTATGATCTTCTTTACATGGTTATTCATATTTAAAATAACAATTATTGTACCATTGTTTTCTTGGATACTTAAAATTAAAGCAAGCCTTGAAAATAGAGATGATAATTGAATTCAACTGTAGTAGTTACTCGTAAAAATGGCCATAATAGAAAAATATTATATGCTAAACAAGTATATTAAATCTTGATATTTATTTGGAAACTGTTACAAAAATGAGCGTGGATATAACCAACTCGTTTCATATCTTACATGATTTAATCTGTTAAATTTAAAATAAAAATTAATGTTACACAAATAACTACCTATAACAAATATTATTTGAATAATTATATGTTAATAATGGAGAAAGAGTGGAAAGAAAGAGAAATTTAGATTGAAAATTAATTGTATTGAATGAACTAAAACTAAATTTTTTAGTTAACTTTTTTTACAATGACAACAATATAGTTTGAATCTAGAATCTCATGCAAACTATCCAAACTTACTAGACCAATTCTAGTGGATTAAATGTCTCGATTTATATATTTAAAGTACTTGAACAACCAAATTATGATTGAAAATTAAGTATATAAGAAAATAATTAATGCTAATTGAACAATTACAAAGTTTTATGTGTATCTAGGCTAAGCTTAAGGACTTGAAGCTCATAAATTCTAGCATTTTTCCTTTAAACTCAGAGTGGTTGACTAAGAGCAAATTTATTAACAATGATGAGTTTGTAATTTAGATTAGTGATTTGAAGAGGTTATAGAACCTTGGTCAATATATTGATATTTAATTTAGTGGGAAATATGAGTGTGATATTGTCGCAAATACATGATTTTGTCAAGTAATAGAAAATATTATTGTCTCCACATGGACTATAGCAAAGATTACCAAAATATTTTCAATGAGGCTACTTAAACAAACACTAATAAATTTAACTTAAGGTGAAGATAACCAAAAGAAAAGATCATGACCTCCATAATTGATGAAAGAAAGGGCAATGACAATGACTCTAATGATGATGATAATGTCAATACCTAATCTTGGCAAAACAATTCTCAAGAATGATGAGAAAAATGAGACTCAATTATGAAAGGAAAGAATAATAGAAGGAAGAATCCCTTGCTCCAACTTGCTATGAATGTAGAAGCATGGACACTTCAAAACTGATTCCCTCACATTGCAAAGAAAATTTGAAAAGTATGATAAGATGAAGAAGAAAGGAAAAAGAGCCTAAATAGTATGGTAAGAAAATGATCAAGACTTAACAAAAGGATTAGATGAAGAAGCAAACATATGTCTTATGACTAGTCATAAACACTACAAGAATTTTTTGATTTCGCTACTAATTTTAGCTACCATTTAAATTAGTAGTGAAATCCTAACTAATTAACTATTAATTAACCAGAATATTATTTTTCTAGCTAAATTTAAGTTATATTCATTTATACTTCTTATTACTACAAATTAGCTAGAAAATAACTACAAATTTTAAAAATTTATTACAAATTAACTAAGATTATTTTCTTAGCTAATTTGCTACTCATTTCATGCTACCAATCAATATTATAGTAATTTTTTAGTTAATTATTTTTACTAGAAATTAGCTACAAAATAACTATTGATTTTAAAATTAGCCACAAAATTATTTTGTAGCAAATTTTAAATTTTCTAGTAGTGAAAGTTGAGGTTAGTGATTTTGATTCTAACTTTGATTATGGTGTTATACTCTTTTATGATGAATTGTAACAAGCTTTTATTGATATATTTGAGGAAGGAAAGAAAATTATTGAATATATTATTAAGCACAAAAAAGAGGTAAAATTCTAGGTTAGAAAAAGAAATTTCTAAAATTAAAATTGAATTGACATAATTATAATAAAATCTTCTCTTTCACTTATGATTTCTCTTCTAGTGAAAACTGCAAAAAGAAAAATATGCTTAATTGTCCTAGGTGTCTAAACCTAGAAGAAGAAAACAAAACTTTAATAAATGACTTGACTAGATTCACCCAAGAAAGGAACAATTTGAATGCCTTTATAGGAAATCAGAAAAGTATAGGTGATATGGGTGAGTTATGTTTCACTCCAACCAAGAAAGAAAAGGAACAAAAGGAACCATTATACACACCCAAGGAACCATTATACACACCCAAGAAATCAAAGAACAAATATATAACATGCTTGTATTATGGTAAGAAGGAACATGTTACATATGTATGCTATAGGAGGAATAAAACACCCAAAGTAATTAAGCAAATTTAGGTGACTAAAAAAACAATTATCAACACCTGTAAATCCAAGACAACTTGGGTTCCCAAAACCACTTAAAGGGTAGCACTAGCACTCATGCTAGGTAGGGAATTCATAAACACCATGAACCTAAAAGATTAAGAGAAATTTCCAACCTAGTCATTTATGCATATATATAGAAATTATCTGAAATTTTTTTTTGAGAGTTTAACGTATTTGAATTTTTTTTTGGTAATAAGTGCAAAATAAAAAGGGAAATGATTTAAGGCAAATTAGAAATTAGCATAAAATTCCCTAACTTAGATTCCCTTATTATTTATACCTTTAAATGTGATTTTTGGACCTTTTTTTTTATGGGTATGCTTCACATTATGGTATATGCCATATTTTCTTCATGTATGAAGTATTTTTTCTATGCCTATGTTTTCCTAAATTTGCATTCTAACTCTTTCAAGGCAAATTGAAATTTGGTATGCTTTCTTAAAAATGACTAAGGCAATTTAGGTTTTGCTTCTTGACCTAGACATTGATTAAAACACTCCCTTTAATTTCTCACTTTGAGTTTATCACATGAATGTTTTCGTGATACACTTGGTTTCATTTTATTTAATTCTTTTAGCAATACTATTTTAAGATATAAATGACTATAATAAGTTGTGATATTATTGGTATCTTTTTATATTGTGAGATGTCCTTAAAAATGAAAAAGAAAAATCAAAGAGACAAAAGAAATTGCAAAAAGAAGTAAAAGAAGAAAAATGAGTTATAAAGAAAAAGGATGAAAGGGAAGAAAAGAAGAAAAAAGAAGGGATGGAGAAAATAGAATGAAAAAGAAAAAAAGAAGAAAGAATAAAAAGTGAAATTAAGAAATCAATTTGCATGTCTTATTGTTTTTCCACTTTCTCATCTATGTTCTAAAAGGGTGCTTTAAATACGCTAATGAATGTGAACCCTTCCTTTTTATATCATACCCTAAAATTATTTATCTCCAGTCCTATTACATCTAAAAGAAAGACCTTTTGATTTTTGCATGCATACTAAATAAATAGTAAAGATTGGATTACTCTTCAAGCCCACTGTAAGACATTGGTATAGAAGGAAATGAGTGTGCCTAATATCCAACCATTAAATACTTGAGATAAAGAGAGAGATGAGTACCTATTGAAAATGAAATTAACTTTAGGGGACCTCTAGCTTATAATTGGTTTTTTCCCTCAAAATCATGGCTTAAAATCTCAATTGCACTAATGCTTGTATGTTAAATGAAATTATTTTACTTGTTAAACTCTCAAATTATTATCACGATTTTATATAGAATCATGCAGTTGCATTTTCATACCATGCATAAATTGGATAGGTTTTATTAATTTATCCTTGTATATGAAAAATAAAAAATTCATTAGCATTTACAAAATGCTATAACTTTGTTTCTATTAAGAAAAGCTAAAAAATTATATACACTGCATAAATTTCATTTTGAATACCTTTTAACTAGTGTAGGGTAGCAAAAATTTGATCAGGAGGAATTTAGGAGGTTAATTCATGCTTAAAATGTTTGAATGCCTATTTATGCAAAAAACTCGAGTTTCAAACTGAGGACCCGAGTCTCGCAACAAAGACTTAAGTTTGTCAACTAAGACTTGAGTCCTAAGCATTAAAAGCTCTTAAAAATCCAAGTCTTACAAAAGACGCAAGTTCTTTGAGTTTGGCTAGACTTATTAGGACCTTTAAGAGCAAAAGACTTGA
Source organism: Mucuna pruriens (assembly GCA_025330945.1). Taxonomy (NCBI): domain Eukaryota; kingdom Viridiplantae; phylum Streptophyta; class Magnoliopsida; order Fabales; family Fabaceae; genus Mucuna; species Mucuna pruriens. The sequence continues at coordinate 665,374 of JAENHJ010000328.1, read as the reverse complement.
ATCTCCAACAAAAGACTCAAGTCTCTTGTACGTATTTAGGGTGAATAGGGCCAAGAAATTCCTACATCGTTAGAAAACTCCCACACTCTCCCATTTTTGAAACCTCGACATCTCTTTCGTCCCAAATCCCTCTAAACAACTTATTTTCATTGATTAAAATGTGTTGAGTCCAAAGTCACATTTCTCTCATCATATACTACAAAACCCACCAATTGGAATTTCCAAAATCTAAATTTGAAATTTCTCTGCCATTACCCATTGTACCCTTTGAAAAAAGAAAGAAGACCATCAGAGTAAGCTCCTCTACACTATAACCCCTATCAACTACTTCTCAAAGAGCGGGTTACTCTCGTTTCTTTAGCTATGACTCTTAGATTTAGAAGTTCGCATTAGACTTCTCCTCAAGGGAATTGTAGAATCGCTTTAGATGGGTTGTGGGTACTTTCAATGAAAAAACTTTACCTTTTAAGACTTAAATTGAGCATAAGGATTAGAGAAATTTGTTGGTCTCCAAGGTACCTATTTCCACGACCTTGTAAAGACTTTATATGCAAATCTGTCTATTGATGATTCTGGCATAATTGTCATTGAGGTTCTCAAAAGGACATTAATAATCACTCCTTAATTATGGTTATCTATCACTCTATTAGAACATACATGTAGGAGTATAAATATAAATAGAACAAATAAATGGAATAGATATGAGAAAATACCACTCATAACAAGAATGCTAAAGGATGATGCTTTCTTACCTAGTGAAGGGATAATCAATACAAATATTCTCTCTCCAAAAAACATACTATTTCACATTGCATTATGTGAGATTGTTAATGCTTGCGTGGGAAATTACAACAAGGTTTATGAAGATGACATATTTCTTATGACAACTCTCAAGGTTGGAAAACTGTTTAATTAGCCCTATGTTCCTTACTAATTAAATGATCAAAGTTAAGTTAGAAATTGGGGCTTCACTTCCTTTTGTTGTTCTAATTTCATGTTTTATTGTTGAATCTAACTTTTATCTTAGGACTCAAATTAAGTTCACTATAGAAAAGCTTTTTGGGATTTCTTTTTTGGAAAAAATGAGAATGACTATAACACGTGGTGGATGTTGAGTAATTAAAGATGACATTGAAGATAAGGAAGATAAAAGTGACGAAGAGACTTAATTTTCTCATGAGACCTATGATTATCCTTTGCAAGAAATTTTGCTTTCTATCTTAAAGAACTTAGGAATGATCTTCAAAGGTCCATTAGACTTATCATCTCTCATTTCAACTTTATGGATGCTCACTTGTTTTCTTTGGAGGGAGTTGAGAATGATGAGTAGATTTGCTAGGGAAGCTACTAGGATTTTTGCATGCTTTCTTAAAAGTTCATTTTATGCTTAAGACCTTATGTTTGTTTTTCATTTATTAGGATATCTTTTTATGACTCTTTGTACTCCAAATTGCTTATGATTAAGGGTGAAAATAGGCTAAACAGTCAATTAAGGGCTTGTGACCTAGCATGTGGTCCAACCTATTTATTAAAAAGGTCGAGCTTAGTTTTTTTAAAAAAAATCCTTTTTAAGTAAAAAGATCAGGCTTTAGACTTAAAAAAAGTCTATTAAGCTTGATAGACTAGTCTTTTATATATATATATATATATATATATATATATATATATATATATATATATATTGTATTATATATATAAATTATATTCATTTATATTTAACACATATAACTATTAATAATTTTTTTAATAAAATATTTTTAATTAGAAATCACTTTTACTCATACGTATGTTGTTTTTTTTTTTGCTTTCTAAATTTAATCAAAACTCTAATAGGCTAACATAAATTACGTTGCAAGTCGTAGGCACAAAAAAGCCTATTCCTCAACTGCTGCTACACACACCTACTTCTCACACATCCATTCTCACGTTCTACACTTTTGTTCGTTGCGCCTTGTACCTCAACAAATAGCATGTCACACCATGTTGTCGCACGTGATGTTCATCGCACGCACATGATGTTCGTACATGGTTAGGTCCTATCACAAGGTATAGAATGATTATAGATATTTTATAAAATAGGACACATAAATAGATTTTTAGGTCAGACCAAACTTTTAAATAAGTTAGGTTAAGCCTTAAAAGATGGCCTATAACAAGTAAATAGACTAGACTTTTCATGTTTGATATCCAATTTTAAATTATTTTTCCCCAAAAATATTATTCCTAAGAATGTTTTTGATCTTTCTTTCCTACTAAATTGTTTTCACAAGGAGATGGTAAAACCCAACTTTACTAAGTTGGGAGAAACGTTTTTAATGGTGTCAAAACATCACAATATTCTGATAAGCTAATTGATACATAATGTTTTGAAACTTTTTTTTATTAAATATTTAATGTAATAAATAATAATTATTCTTAATTACAAATTTTAAAAATTTTTAATATATTAAATATTATAATTTTAAATACTTATTTATATTTTAATTATTTAAAAATTATGAAAACACTAATTAATAAATCATTTAAAAATATTATTGTCACAATATTCAAGAAATATTTTAATAGAAATCATAAAAATGTCCCCAACAGATAGAATGAAAATTTATGTGAAGTTCAACCTAAATAAAAAATATTAACAATTAATCCCGCAAACATATTTTACAATTTAAAAATTTATGTGAAATAATTTTACAACAATACTTATCTAAACCTATAATTTGATTAAATTTAATTTTTAAAATTTATCTTAGTTCACATAAAAATATTATTATAAATTATTTATAAATGTTATCTGTCTAAATCATTTTTTAATGTATTTTCTATATAAATCATTTATACTGAACTAGTAATAGTCAAATTTAAATAATTTTGATAATAAAAATATTAAATAAATTACATAAGAAATAAAAATAAAAATACAATAAATGTAATTATTCTTAAGTTTAATTCTTATAATTTAAAATTCAATTAATATTTTGTTAAAGCTAAATATTTTTAAGAAAGGGTTGCTAGTGATACCTATTTTAGATTTCTTATTTGTTTATTGTGATGTGCTTTGGAAAATGTGTAGCCATGACGTCTTAATAATTTCTAACTTTTTCTAGATTACAAAAACTTGGTTGTAAGTGATAATAAATTTGAATTTATTTTTTGTTTGTTTATTGTGAGAACATTTTGTTTCAAGGAGTACTAGAATTGTAATGACTTGGTAATCTCTACCTTTTCAAAAACAAAATTAATGAAATTCTTTTTTATTCATATTTAAATAAAATGAATCAAATTTTTTAAAGAACTACTTAATTTTGATTTTTCATTTCTCTTATATATGCAGGAGTAATGAAATATCTTTGTTGGGTTAAAAAATATTTTCATAAACTTTTCTTGGTTTAAAAAATAATAATATATTTTTAAATAATAAAAATTATCGTATTTTTTTTAAAAAAAATTGGTATATTAGAAAAAGTTTCATTATTGAAATTAGATATGAGAATCTTTAATTCTCATAAAATATATATACATTTTCTAAAATAAACTATTTTTTTAACCATTCCTATAATTCATGATACTTAGAATTCATAATTACCCGATGTGAAAGAACTTTTTATATATCAAATACTTCTTAAGAACATTTTATTTGTGGGTGTTCACGTTAGGGAATCCCGATAGAGGTTTTCTCTCGCTCACATGTATTTCTACTATTCCTCTATTCCTCTCTCTGGTATTGCTTGTTACCTGCCTCCCTCCACTTGGATTTCTCTCTTTATACTCTTTTCTCTATCTCTCTCAACCTTCTGGAAGTGATGATGATTGACAGATTGGGGACTTGTCCCTTGCGTGTCCTCTTCGCATAAGTCAGTTTATCCACTTTCCTCTTTGTCAAGTGTTAGGTGATTATCCCTCTTAAGCTAAAGATTATGCGTCATGATTTCTTTCCCTGTCAGGCGGAACCTCCTGCTAGTATTAAATGTCCGTATACTGTGTCAGTTACTTTAAGAGGGTTGACATGGTGGATTAGAATGATTAGGAGAGAATAGGTCGACTGGTACACATCCCCCGAGTACCAAGTGGAACGAAAGGTACTTTAGAAGTTGGTTGCTTCGAGAGGGTTATCCTGGTGGATTAGAATGGCCGATAGGACCGTAGGACAACTGGTACACAACCCCCCAAGCACCAAGTGGAGTGAGAGGTGCTTTTGTTACTGAGTTGATTGGTGATGTGTACAGCTTCGGATAGAGACCTATATTGGCGATGAACACGACTTTTCTAGTGCGTGAGGCACATAGGGATTTGTCCTTATAGTGATATCGGGGTCATAGCTTTTGATGCTCTGTGGGTGTGGGGGAGTGACGCATAATGAGTAATTAATAACAGTAAATGCAGTTAGTTTGCTAACTATACCGTGAATCTTCATTTTGCTTGTGGGATTGTTTTTAAAAAAGACCATTATCTCTTGACATTTGGTTACATTAATCGCAACCCACCATTTCCCACAACTTATTATTTTTTTGAAAAGTGGGCTTTGATGTCTTTCATTCCCTAATTGTCTAATCGTTATGATTCTCCTCCAGTTTTGCTACGTTTGAACTTATCTTTGGTGCTCCACGTCTTCCATTCGTGATTCTTCCCTCCATCTTCTCATTGATTTTAATGGTTGATACATCAAAAGGTGTGGCTCCATCTTTCGTCCTTTCTTTGTAGTCCTTTTATCCTGGGTTTTTTGGGTGGGTTTATTTGAATCCTTTGTAAGAGTGATGTGGTTCTATTTTGACCCATGCCCTTCCTTTATTGTAGGAAACATCCCTATGGTAGGTTCCTGTGCGTCCCCAACAGAAGACCTCTTGACTGTTTCTAGTTCCCCTGTTGAGCAGGGGAGCCCTTCAGGTGTGCTTGAGCCGAATGGTCCTCTTTGCGTTTGGTATTGCAAGAAGGGGGACGCTGAAAGCTCATCGAAAGGTATTGGACGTGATTTGAATGATCCTTTGTCCTACTCTTGGGTAGATGGCAAGGTTCAGGAGGTATCCTCTGTATACACTGAAGCTCACCTCCTTGATGAACTTATACATCATGCTCGTCTTCTAGGCCTTGGTCATTTCGGCTACTCTTATGTCAGTCCGATGAGTGTGTCTATGAGGGCCCTAATGGGGAGGAGTCCTAAGCCTACTTGTATGATACTTTAAGTTTAAGGCTAGGGATAAGGGTACCTTTTATGGCCTTCGAGTGCTTTGTCCTCCAGACTCTTAACGTGGCCCCTACGCCTCTTCACCTAAATAGTTGGGTGTTTGTTTGTTCCTTTGAAATTTTATGTTGCGAGATGGGTCGGTCACCTTCTTCTGGTTTTTTGGGGTTAGGGGTTATAAGAAAGTGGGTTGGTTATCCCTAAATAGTCGACCACATCGCTCCTTGCTTAAACCCTTTAGTAAGAGCTATAAGTTCTTTAAAGACCACTTCTTCCGGATTTATTGTTATGGGGATGGTCAAAACTTTCTCCTTGATCGAGAAGGGGAACCTCACTTTTCCCTTTTTTGGACCAAAGCACTTGCTGTCTCTATCCGTGTAGAGAGGTCATGCTTGGAGCCATGGGAAGAGAAGTTCCTTACCAAACTTATTGATCACCCCATGTTGTCCTATAGTGTTCGAGTCACAAACCATACACCTATCTTGGACCTAAGAAGGATCGTTGCAAGCATATTTTGCACTTAAGGAATGAATATTAGCTGGGATTCATATTAGGAACCTAAAAATAGAGAAAATACAAAACTGTGCTAATTCAAGGATCTTAGCTAATTTTCCTTTTTGTGCAGGTCCAGCCGAGGCTCTCAGGTCCAACACAGAAGGACCCAGGCCGATTCCATCTCGACCAGGCCAAGCCACACAACCAGGTGGCCCAGTAAGGGAGCATCCTAACAAGGAGTGGCCCTATAGTACGTTCCATGTCAACTATCCAATATAGAAGCAACCTCAGCTCCAGCTTAGTTGCCACATCACTCCTGGCGTAGTAAGGGAGCAATCCCACTTTTGTAATTTTGTTAGGCATCGTGGTTTGCGCGCTCATGTATACATAGGAATAGTCGTGTACATTTTAGGGGTCTTTGAATTCATTCTCTCCACATTTTCATTGAGTTCATTATCTCGCTCTCGCTTTTCTCCGTTTGCGGTGGTGCACGGTGCTGTAGTAGTGTTTCTCTCGATCAAGGAAGTACAAGCTTGAGGCTTAGAAGCCGAAGTCTGTCAGAGATGACCGCTTGGGATTCCAACACACTCTGGTGGAGCTGATCCTCAACGTTCAAGCTACTGGAGGTGAACTACCACCATCGACCATGGCGATCGTCGTGGAAGATAGATCCATCTGAACTCGGACCACTGCGTTTGTATTCTATTTTCTGTTAATCAATTTCGTTCTGCATTTCTTGCATATGTTCTTCTCTTCCCTAATTCATGATTTAATCCGCGATTGCAATTGAACCATGAACAAGTTAAACTAAGCTGATTGGAACTGGTTTAGCTAATTCAGTAGGTAATCCTTTAACGATTGTTAATGGAGAACCTAAAATCAGCTTTGAACTTAATCCCTACCAACTGATGAGGTAGCGATGACGTAATTCCTCAGTATGGTAATGTACGAACCTGTGGCGATTGTCATAAGCATTCCCAAGGCTGACCTGGACTGAGAATTGGAATAAGGAATCTGGACTGGACTTGAATTAATGGAATTGAACACGAACACAATTACATCATAATAATAATAGTAGTTATCTCGGATCAGTAGCATCCTTATATCATCATTTATTTTCTGCTTTCATTTACCTCTTCTCGTTTCCGCAATTGAAACCCCTTGTTTACTGCTTTCCAAGTCCGAGACAGAGATAGTCCATCTCTGTAGCGTCAGTTCTGCACTCAACCGAAACCAAGTCGGATAAGTCTCTACCGAGACCATGTCGGCTCAGTTTTTGCCGAGAGCAACTCAGCTAGTACCGAGACGAGTCAATACTCTACACCTCAGGTTCTAGGTCATTTCACTTTACACCGAACCACAATTGAGCACACTGTGTCCTTGAGAAAAATTGACCTAGGGTTGACTATACTATAGTTAGCTTTAGTTATTTGATGCGCGTTGAAACGACTAAAAACGAGCTTATCGGTAGTGTTCTCTTGAAGACATGTGAGGTTCCCTTCATAGCCTTCATTCCTTGTATGTTTCTGTAATTGTATTCATCTAGCATTTCCTTCCTCTCTTATAGGTCTTGATGCTGCTATCGTAAGGCTTTGAGGAAACAAAAATAAGCGAGTTCCAGCATTGCTCCTTTTTCGGGGTTGAGGGCCACCATGAGCCAACCTAGGCAAGATGTCGCTCCTTTGGCCATTACTCAGGAGGCTGACCCTACTCTAGTTGTTGTTATTGAGGGGGAAGATACGACTACCTCTCATGTTGTTGAGGAGGACTCGGCTGGTGACCAGGTTTGTACTTTGAAGAAGAGGCAACATGTCAAACATACTACCCTTTCATTGTTTGAGGACCCCTTGCCTATTAATTGGAAAGCCCTTTTGGATGACACTTCTAACACAATGTCAATCTGGAATCGCAAATTTCCCCTCCCCAAAATGATCGACTATCATTTTGCTTCCCCTTCTGATGTTGGGAAAGTTAAGACTCTTGGAATAGGTGGCGTGTTCAAGGTTCTTGAAGCGTATTCCAGCTATTGTTTGGTGCTTGCTAGAATTGTTGAATCTAAGTTTAATGAGTTCAGTAGTTAGCGAAAAAAATGATTGATACCAGGAGAAAAAGCTTATGATGAGATCTAACGGCTAGGGAAGCTTTGAGAAAGAAAGAAGAAGAGCTAGCTGGTGCTATGGACGACGTTACTAAGTACTTGGCCTCGAAGGAGCGTATGGAAGAAAAAAGTCCAGAGGGATGGTTCCCCGATTTCGACCGAGATCACTGCCTCGGTGCCGAACATTAGTTGGAAAGGGGTTTCTTGGGTGGTAGAGTGGGGTGTAGTATGATATGACCATAACACCTGGGGGAGTTCCTTTACCCATCTTCCTTTGGCTTCTTCTAACCTTCTTCGTAATCCTCTCAGTATTACCCTATTAGCTAATTTTGCTTGGCCGTTTGTTTGGGGATGCTCTACTGAGGTGAATGACTACTGAATCTTTAGTTGTGAGCAGAACTTGACCATCAACTGGGAAGCAAATTAGGTCCCATTGTTCAAGACTATCATCGTTGGGAGCCCAAAGCGACATATTAGTCTCTTCCAGTAGAACTGTCCGCTGCTATTGGGAATGGGCCCAGGATGTCAGCTTCCAATTTATGAAAAGGCCAAGGTGACATGACCAAATGTAATGGTTCTGGTGGAGCTTTGCAGATGTCTGCAAATCATTGGTACATATTACATTTTTTAACAAATTGAGAACAATTGCTCTTTAGTGTTGGCCAGTAGTAACTGGCCTTGGCGATTTTGCTTGCTAGGGTGCGACCTCCTATATGAGATCCGCACCTCCCTCGTGCACTTCTCGCATTACATACTAAGCTTCCTCGCTGTCTAGACATTTCAATAGTGAGAAAGAAAAACCTCTTCTATATAGGTGTTTACCTACGATGGTGTACTTGGCACTTCCTATTTCAACCTTTTAGCCACCTCTGTGTCCTCCAAGATGATGTCTTTTTTGAAGTATTCGAGGAGTGGGTCCATCCATGTTTGCCTTAATTTTGCATAGTATATGCTTGGTTCTTCAACGATCGGCCTAGAAATTTTTTGTGGATGACCAACCGATTTGTTCCCACCTTTTGGGTGCTTGCCAGCTTTGACAATAAGTTATCCCTTTCGTTTTGCTCCTAAGGGACATGAAGGAGTGTGAACTTCTCGAAGGAGGTTGCCAACTTCGTCGCTTTATTCCAGTATTTAATAAATTGAGAATCTTTGCCCTGGTATTATCCATTTACCTGACCCGTGACTATCTTGGAGTTTCTTTTGGCCATTAAGACTTGAGCCTCCAACTCCTTTGCTAGCTTTATTCCAGCCAAAAATGCCTCGTATTCAGCTTGATTGTTGCTGGCCTTGAACTCAAATTGTAAGGATTGCTCAATTAATACTTTGTCTGGGCCTTCCAAGATAACACACGCTCTGCTTCCCCTTTGATTTGACACCCCATCGATGGATAGGAACCACTCTTGACCATTGCTGCTATTGTGGCCTACTTGGGCCAATTTTAATATGAAGTTGGCCAAGGCTTGTGCTTTGATATGACCTCTTCTTTCAAAAGATATATCAAACTCGGAGAGTTGGATGGTCCACCCTACCATTCTTTCGGCCATATCCGACTTTCACAAGACCTGCTTAATGGGAAGTCTGTCTAGGTGATTATATGATTACCCTAGAAGTATAGGTGAAGTCTCCTTGATGTGATGATTAACGCAAGGGCGACGTTTTCAATTTTCTGGTACCTCCTCTTTGGGCTATGTAGGACTTTGCTTACATAATAAATCAACCATTGGCTCCCCTCCTTTTCCTAGACTATTGTTGCACTGACAACATCATCAGATATGGATAAATAAACGAGAAGAGGTTTACCTGGAGTTGGCCTATTGAGAATGGAGGGTGTTGCCAACATTGCTTTCATTTTTTGAAATGCCTCATCACTCTCTGTGGTTTATAAGAATTTTTCGTTCTTCTTTAGGCTGTGAAAAATGGGTAGGGCAATTTCAGCTGATCGGGATAAGAAACATGAAAAAGTTGTGATCCTTCCTGTCAACTACTGCACCTCTTTAACGTTTCGTGGGCTTCTCATGTTGATCACAACCTGACATTTTCTAGGTTAGCCTCGATCCCCCTCTCGATCAGTATAAATCTTAGGAAATTTTCAACTTGGACTCTAAATGAGCATTTTTTGGGTTCAACTTGAGTTGGTGCTTCTTTAGAATTTCGAACACTTGTTGCAAAGCATCACAGTGATCTTTAGCCGTTGTCGACTTTACCACCATATCATCGACTTATGCCTGCACGTCCTTGAAGATCCTATCCATCAGCCATTGGTATGTGTCCATGATGAAGGCGATCTTGGCTTCGTCATGTAGGTGCATGCTTATCTAATTGTATCTTGAGTAAGCATCCATGAAACTCAACAGTCCGCAACTAGAGGCACCGTCAACTAATCAGTCAATGCTTGGCCGCGAGTATAAGTCCTTCCGGCAAGCTTTATTCAAGTCAGTGTAGTTCGTGCACATTCACCACTTGCCATTGGGCTTTCTTATTATGATGACGTTTGCGAGCCATATGGGATATTGCAATTCTCTGATGAAGCCAACTGTCAGCAGTTTGTTGGTTTCCTCCTTGGTTTCCTTTTGCTTTTCTTCTCCCGATCATCTCCTCTTCTAAGTAATCGGCCTGGTCCCAAGGGCAATGGATAGGTGATGGCATAAAAAGTTTGGGTCAATTCTCAACATGTCGGTTGAGCTCCATGCAAAAACATCCCGATTTTTAGTGAGGAAACAAATTAAGCAGCCTTTTGACTCCATATCCAAAGCCATGCCGATCTTCATCCTATGAAGCTTGGAGGGACTGATCTGGACTTCCTTCAACTCTTTTGCTGGGTGCGATCCCAAATCTTCTAACTGCTAGCATGGATCTAGGTCCAAGAAGTTAACAAAATCTTTGTTACCATCGACAGGTTTAGGTCCTACCTTCAAGCTATGCTCATAACATTTGCGAACTATTTTTTTATCTGCCTAGACAACACCTACCTCCCTACCCATTGGATACTTCATACAGAGATGCGGGGTACACACCACAACCTTCAGTTTATTTAGGGCAGGGCGCCTTACTATAATGTTGTAGGAGGCCCAAACATTGACAACTGTGTATGAAACCGGTATGCTGCATGCACTTGTTCCAGTTTTGAATACAGTTTTGATTTCAATTGTCCCTTTTATTTCTACTTGTTCTCCTACAAACCTGAACATGGTTCCTGAGCACTCTTCCAAATTGGAAATGGGAAGTCCTAACTTTTGAAACATTGACCAGTAGAAGACATTGGCAAAACTCCTCTGGTCTACCAGAACCCTTTCTATCTTGTAATCGGCTGTTATTATCAAGATTATCATGGGGTTGTTTTACTAAGGAGAGATGCCCTTGTAGTCTTCATCGTTGAAACATATGACCGGGTCCCTTATTTGTGGAGGGTTGCTTTGGACAACTAGGATCGTCCTAACATGTTTTTTCCTTGTAAACGTGGTTTTTCCACCCAGTGATCCACCCCCAGAAATGTTGGCTATGGTACCTTGGTAAAAGGTGTTGGGCTACTATCTTGATCTGCTTCATTCATTTGGTTTTTCATTGTCTACTTCTCTACTCCTACCAGTTCGTCGCGGATCTCGACTGGGTCGTGGTTGGTTTTTTGAGTTCGTAGGCAGCTTCTCACCTCTTGTTTGAATGAAACGGTCTAAATGGCCTTTTCAAATTAACTTTTCTATTTGGATTTGAAGGGTCATGCAATCTTTTGTGGTGTGTTCGTCTGCCCAGTGGAACTCGCACCATTTCTTTTGTCCATATCCCAATTGCCGACTTGTAGTGGGTGGAAAATCCAAGAGTTGAGTGTGGTATACCTCCCGCAATGTTTTAGCTCTCTTCACCTTCAGAGGGGTAAACTAGGCTGGCTTGTTGTTGGATCGAGCTTGAGTCTTGTATCCCCCCTCTCGATTCGCTTTGGCTAAGGGGCCATGACTTGGCTTTGCTTGAGGTGCCAAAGGTTGGCGCTCGGCTTTAAATTGGTCAATGAGATCTTCCTTGGTCTCTATGTGTTTTTTTGCTCAACTTCTTATTTCTTTCATATTGAAGGGTCTTCTTAGTGCTAGTGAGTCGCTGAACTATCCCGCTCTCAGCCCCTTCTGGAAAGCTTTCACGAAGAACTTATGGTCCGGGTCGTTTACTCGAACTGTGGCATTGTTGAACCTGGTGAGGTATCCGTTTAAATTTTCACCCTTCACTTTTTTGATGTCAAAAAAATCTATCACCTCCAATCGTTTCGCCTTGTTTGCCGCAAATTGGGAAATGAACAGGGTGGCTAATCACTAAACGTTTGGATGGTTCAGGTTGGGAGACCCGATAACCATTGCATGGCCACGCCCCTCAGGATGCCCAAGAATAGCTTGTAGCTAAGGGCGTCACCCCCTGCTGATGTATACCTGGACTTGGAAAGCCTGCAGATGAGTGTGTGGATCTTGGGTCCCATAAAATGGATCCATTACCAACTCTTTGAAATTGGTTGGATGGGAATACAGTTGATCTTCTCACTTACCCCCAAAAAGTAGGGGGATTTAGCATGGATTGTATTGGTCGCTCTGCCTTGTTTGTTATTGCTTTCATGGCAGCTAACTGTTATCGTAGCTCTTCCTCCTATCGCTTGGCCATCTTTAAGACCTCTGCGTGTCATTCACCTGTCACGTGTTGTCATTCCTCAGATTCCGCATGCTGTCTCACTACCTCTGCGCTGAGACGTGATTGTTCGTTGCTCCTCTCTTGCAAAAAGACTACCACCCAAAGTAGTCGTTGCATAGTATCATCATCACCTACATTAGTGGAGCTTGCCTGATTCCTGGTAATAGGCATGATCGTCTTCCTTCCATGCACTCTTCTATGCTCTCCAAAGGTCAAGGGCATCGGGAAAAGTTTTCTCAAAACCCCATAATGGGTGCCAATGTTCACGTAAGGGAATCCCGATAGAGGTTTTCCTTCGCTCACATGTATTTCTATGACTCCTCTATTCCTCTCTCTACTATTACTTGTTACATACCTCCCTCCACTTGGATTCCTCTCTTTATACTCTTTTCTCTGCCTCCTTCAACCCTCTGGGAGTGATGATAATTAACAGACTAGGGACCTGCCCCTTGCGTGTCCTCTTTGCCTAAGTCAGTTTACCCACTCTCCCCTCTGTTAGGTGTTAGGTGATTATTCCTCTTAAGTTAGAGATCATGCATCATGATTTCTTTCCTTGTTAGACACCTCATACTAGCATTAAATATCCTTGTACTGTGTTAATTACATTAAAAGGGTTGACTTGGTGGATTAGAATGATTGGGAGGGTCGTAGGCCGACCGGTACAATAAATTTAAAATGTTTAGTTGAATTAAATTTGAAAAATTTAAGATTAAGATAAATTTTAACGTTAAAAAAAATACTTTTAGAAGTATTTATTGATCTCCTACCAACAAAAATTTTTAAAGTGAGATTCGAATCTACCAATTTTTTCAAGACAAGTTTTTATTCCTCAAAAGTTTGACTTACATTCACTTTTAAGCACGATTTTATTCATGGAAATTACATCCATACGCATGTATTTTATTACAACAGAAGTAGACGAAAATTTTAAATAAATTTTATATTTACACGTATTTGATTACAATATTAAAATTTTATTTTAAGAGAATTTTACCCGATAACTACCCATAACTCAAAGTTGCGTAGCGTACACAATTGTTAAAATAAAAAATCTTTTCAAATACAAAAAAAAAATAAATAGCAAAGCATATATCAAAACATGAAGATATATGTAAGAAACACCTTTTCATTGATTTACCTGAAAATTGTATCTAGTCCATAACAAAAGAAAGCGAAACGTTTTTTTTTATTTATTTAAGAAACACATTAAAATTTTTGCATATAAAAAAGGATAGCTAGAAAAGAAAAGATATCATAAAATTGAAAGCTGGTAAAATAGTAATAATGCATGTAATATATATGAAGCTAATGTGGTTCGTACATGATAAAAATCACTGGATAAGAGATATCTACGTATGAACCATAAACTTCTTTTCTGTTTTCCCGTTGCGACCATAATCGGTTGAAGTTTCTGAATGACATGCTCCAACACATTGAAAGATGGTAGGTTTAATCAAAAAAGAAAAGAAAAGAAAAGATGGTAGGTAACCTTCTCTCACTTTAAATTATTATTAGAAAAGGAGGGATGTTTTATTTATTTCTAACTTCTAACTTATTTTTAACTCCATTATTCTTCAAACTTAACTGAGTAGCTATACTGAATATTCCATCACTTTAAATCTTCTAACTTATTTTTTTATCCGTTATTCTTCTAACTTAACCGAGTAAAGATACGAGAATACTCCACCACTTTAAATATTTTATTAATACCTATAATTTTTTATATTTATTTCTATTACATAATATTATATATTTTGTATTTTTTTTTTCTTGATCTCTCTTAAGTAATTAGAGTGGAAGATATTTTTTTCAAGTTAAATTCTCCTTCCACCGCAACCACGCTCTCTTTGGCAGTTGACATAAGATGCAGCGACAGGTGCGAGGTTATTAATTTCAGCAAAGTTTCTGGAACTGAAATTATGACGCCATTCTGGGGTGATGACAGTGTCTCTGCCCAATTGCTGGAACAATACAAACACAAGTCGATGAATCCCTGCTGAAGGTTGTGGGCTCTCATAAAACACAACTTCTCTCCCTGCATAATTAATATGTCTAATGTCACCCTATAGACACATATACCTAAACATCAATATGCAATCTTTGCTAAAAAATGAATAAGCACCATAATTATAAATAAAAGATACATTTCTAAGAAATTATGGAAAATAATGTTTGGTTAATTAAACTGGTGTATAAAGTATAAGTAATTATTGTGTGTATGGAAATAAAATATTTTAAATAAGAATAAATGATGAAACATTTTAGTGGTTGATGTTTTAGTTTCTGTAAAACAACGGTGATTTGTAGATAAGAAAACAATAAATTAATGCAAAATCTTGTATAAACACACAACCTACAAAGTCCAATATTTTTAATTTCAGAGGGATTAATTTGTAACTATTTACCAATGAAGAAAAAATAGTAATAAACCCACCTAAACACTAAGCACAATGTGACCAGATATTTGTTGTTTTGTTCACTTACATATTTCAAATTATATTTATTTTTGGTAAAATAAAAAATATATAACAACAACGTTAAAACTTAATATCTTTAACCTAACTTCTTTACTGAGCCCATCCTAATAGTTCTCAAGTTATATAGTAGATACAACAATTAAAAAAAAAGGATTGTTATATTTGAATTATATCTCTATATCCTGCCATATTCATATATTTGAATATTCGATTTAGCCGAAATGTTTAAAAATGTGAAAAAATGGATATACTTGGGATCATTTGCATTCTGTTTGACAAACTATATATTTGAAACCCACCAGTTAGTTTAATCTTTATACATTTCGTAATTCATTACGAAGGGTCGACCTTAGCACATGCATTATTCAGGATTTATTTTATATTTTTTGACGTTCTCAAAAGCGGTTTTTCTATTTCTATTACAGATATATAACACGAAAAGAAAATAAAGTCTACTGAAATATACGATAGCATGACAATGGTTTAACTGGGCCGATTTTTTTGATTTTTTTACTAATTTTAACTATCATTTAAATTAATAGTTAAATCCTAATTAATTAACTAAAATATTATTTTTTCTAACTAAATTTAAGTTATATTCATTTATACTTCTTATTACTACAAATTAATTAGAAAATAACTACAAATTTTAAAAATTTACTATAAATTAACTAAGATTATTTTCTTAGCTAATTTGCTACTTATTTCATGTTATCACCAATAATATAATAATTTTGTAACTAATTATTTTTACTAGAAATTAGCTACAAAATAACTATTGATTTTAAAATTAACTACAAAATTATTTTTTAATAAATTTTAAATTTTCTAGTAGTGACAGAGGTTTTGCCTCTCAAATTCCTAATATAGCTCTACCCAAAAAATAAAAAGACTCATAATTACAATATAGTAAATTTACAAGAAATAATAGTTTTATTGAAAGAAAACTTATATCTGATATGTTTACTCTCCAATAATTAAATTGATTTTTATAAAATATAGTCACTCATTCATCCAATTTACTTCCATTAATTAGTTAGCTCTTCAGTGTTTAAAATTTGTCTCAAATTCATCTGACAAGGACTAAAGATATATTTGAAAAGAGAACCTAATTAAGTGTTTATCAAATAAATTTTTATCACATAAAAATTTATAATTTGGTTTACTTGAAGCATGTATAACAATATTGTTTTTCAGGATATTCCTTTTGATCTCAATAGTACCTTAAGCTTAATAAAGGTTAAATCATATCGTAGACATAGATTAAGGTCAATATAAATTGTGTCTAATATATCTTTTCTTATTAAGGTATTATCTTATCTCTATTTATACTTCCCAATTGGTATTGTAAGATTTTGTTCATGGACTGAGTATCTCTTGTACTCTGTTCTCTTGAGAAAATTTTGCTTATATAAAAAAAATGAATTTATAACATAAATTTAATTATCAAACTTATTAGAATAAGATAAAAAGAACTTACCAAAACTATAGGCTACTTTTATAAACAAATAAATTTCCTGAGTTATTCCAAATGTCATCTAAATTGATATTTCTATAGTCTTTGATCAACGGGGTATTCCATCTATATATGTGGAACTGAATTTAAAATGAATAACTTAACGTGGGATTAAAATAAAGCTTTTGTCTTCCGTTTCCTTTCATAATAACACTAACCCTTCTCATCAATTGATGCATGCAGCAGGTGAAATACAAATTGATAACTACATCAATACCCATTTTAACACTTACAGAACAACTTATACAATGCACATGGAATATTTATACTTACCAAAGCTTGCATTTGTGGTAGCTGGAATATCTGTCACCATCCTGCCATTTCGTTTAAGAGAGAAGATTGATAACAAACGAATATATATTAGTAAATAGGTCACAAAAAATTATAAAATTTGATCATACTTAAGTATGTAAGTTTAGGCTCGATCTACTTCTATAGATACAAGTTACAACATCATATCAATATTATTTGCTAATTTTGGAATTTCACCTGTGCATCTACCAAAGTTTGATAGAAAATTGAGAGACAGAAACATAGATTTATAACTCACCAGTGCAGGTATTCCCTCAAGACAGGGTTACTAGGGCTAGGGGCATCTGCGTCCACCATAACCTGAGACAACCATAAATTTTCATGTAGAAGAATAATAAAATAAGAAGATAAAACAAATTAAACTCTTCTCATGAATTAAAATTAAGTTATCCAAAGGTTAATTTATAAAAGTGAACTTAATTTATTTTACGTTCTTATTTTTTTTATACTATTGAAAAGGTTTAATTAAACTCATTATTAGCTAGTTAGCACTACTCACCAGTGTGTAGAAGGTCCTTAGGTCTTCACCACCAACAGTAACTCTTGGGCGGTTAACAACTTGAGAGGGCCTCAGTTCATAGCCACTGCTAATAGCTCTGTTATTGATGACAACCGTCAGAGAAACGGAGCTTGTGAAAGGGTTCAGAACATCCCCTATCACACCCCCAATAACAAGAGGGTTCTCCCGTGCCATGATTTGGATGTTCTGCTTATTTATTGTATACATCCCTATATATAATTTCCTCCTTAGCATCTGCTTTTGCTTCTGTCCCATCAATAGAGATTCTATTTGTAGTGACTCTATTTTATTCTTATTATTATCAATACAGATTAACTAAGAAAATGTTTATTATTAAATAATAATTTAATTAAATAATGTTTAATTAACTTTCTTAATCAACATAAATAATTTTTTTGTATATATGAGACTGAATGGAGTAATTGTTAATGTGGTTAATACTATTAAGAGGAAGAGAGTACTTTTGGTCTATCCAAAAAGAAAGTGGTTAATATTATTAATTACCAAAAAAAGTGATTAATATTATTAATGACTCTTGAGTTAAAGCTAGCTATAGATAGATATTTTAACCATTTAAATATTTTTGAGGTAGATTTAAGCATGTTTATATATATAATTAATCACATGTGGCAATTAATAATCTTATAATACTATATTAATTCTTTATGAAACAAAATTAATTACTATTAACTATTTTAATAATCTTATCATATTATTAATCATGTATCCATAATTATACACAGTCGCATTTATATACTTTTAATTATTTACAAAACAAAATTATCTATATTTATATATATAATTAACCATTAATTAGGATGAACGCTGGGCATACATAACTCAGCTATACGTCTCTTTTTCCTAAACTCAATGGGTGGTCTACCACTTTTGTTTTCCCTTATTTCAATAAACGTGATGGTCACTTGAAATTTAAGGTAGGAGAAATAGAAAACTTTTAAAAAATGTTATTAATATATTTTTTATTATTGGTTAAAATTGATTATTAAGTATAAAATTATATGGACTATACTCTTTATTTAATAAATTTTATTTATGATTCTAAATTTTAACTAATAAAGAAGAGTAGGTTGAAGAAAAAAAACATTTTAGAGTGTCTTGTTTCAAGTTAAAATTCAATGCAACACATTATATCACAATGACATTTTAATTTAGATTTGTATGAAAAAGATAATTTTGGACTTAGCTCATATGTTAAAAATATACAAAATTCTAGTCATAACTTTTATTTTCAATTGAAATTTATTGTGGTTTTCCGAAGAGTGCTGCTATTAACCATTTTTTGTGATCATTTTACAACGAACAGTCTTATTTCCCATTAATATTTTTTTATACTCACCTAGTCACCTTTATGCTAATTAGAAAACGTCTTCTTTTGCTCTTTCTTATTTGTTTACGTGTTAGGGATCTGACATTTTACAACGGGTGCAAAGTATTAAAAAATGATCAAATAAAAATAAAAGATATATAAAGAATGAGCAGAGAGAACTTAATTAGAAGGAGAAGAAAGAGGTTTCTACTATTCTTTGTGGTCATTTTACGACCTCCCCTTAAAAATTCTCAGGTTGAAAATCCCATTCATTATATTAACGAAATTACAATATTAATTTAATGGATTATTTGGAAACTCGTGTTACAAATACCAAGTTCTTTTTATGAATTAAAAAAAAATCGTCAATGAGCACATTAAAGATTGTGATTGTTTTAATTTAATTAATAGTTTTGAATTTGAGTTTTAAATATATAATTATATTAAATATTCGGAGGAAGGATTTTGTTACTGTTGTGTTTGTTGTGTTTTCAGAAAGAGTGTCCCTTTATCACTATTCATTTTCGTATTTATATATTCGAGGGATCCTTTGGTTACCCACGTCACTCGACAATCGTACAGACAGGTCAGATACGTGAAGGCGCTGCTCTGGTGGCGACATCTAACATGTCAGATTCGCTCCCTAATGGTTTTCAGAAAAGGACGTCTTGTACTGACTTTACTCTTCCACCCGTTCGTCCTGGTAACCGTCCGGTATACCGGACGGTTAAGTCCAGACGGTATACAGCCCCTCAAGCTTTATCTTCAGACTAAAGCTTGTACCTTTGACCAACCGGTTGTTCTGATTCTTCGTAGTTTGTCGCTTCAGCTTCCAAAATTTTGAATTTTGGGGAATATTCGCGTTTTGGCGCTTGTCCCATTAAATCGCGTCGCTTCGTCTTCTGACCCGAGGATTTAATCAATAAACCCTCAGGCTCTTCACATTTTTCTTCGTTATCAGTGCATATTGCTGCTTCTCTTCTGTTTTCGTGACTTCCTCTACTGCGAACGTCCTCATTCCTTTCATACTTTCATCTTCCTCTACGGCGTCTATGGATCCAGGTAATCTCCTTAGTTTCTTTCTCTGGTTTTTACTGGCTGTTTCCTTTTCTAGTGATCTTTGGATGAACATCCCTTTTCTTGAGGCGATATTCCGCCTATGCTTGCTTGGGTCCTAGACTAACCCTTGCCTATCTCGTCGCAGGTGGCCCTTCAGGGGGTATCGCTGGTTCCTCTGCTAAGGAAAACCAGTCTCTAGGGAGGGCCGCATCTCAGACTAGTTCTCCCCTTTCCAGCCCCTCATCTAGCTCGTCTTCTGACTCGGCCGAGGTTTTTCCCTTCGAGATTTGGTATCGCGATAATTCGAAGGACGATCTTTCTACTGATCCCTACTCATGGGTGGATTTGGAGGTGAAGAAGGTTTTTTCTACCTTCACACGTGGTAGCGCTTTGTTGGGAACGACCAAGGTTATCTGCCAACCGGGCCCCTGGTCAGTAACTGTCCGTCCTTGCCGTCCGGATGAACCTGCGCACGTCCGACCTGTGTCCGGTGATCCTCCTTTCTTTTTTCTATATGAAACTTTACCCTTTAAGTTAGGTATTAAACTTCCTTTTACTTCCTTTGAGCGGTCGGTCCTTCGGGCCCTTAATGTTGCTCCTACCCAGCTTCATCCCAACAGCTGGGGTTTCGTGAGGGCCTTCGAACTGATCTGTGAAGATTTGGGGAGAGCCCCTTCTCTTAGCGTTTTTTTCTGGTTTTTCTCTCTGCATAAGACGGCTAAAGTTGGCTGGACTTCTTTAAGTAGCCACCCGAAACGCAAATTGCTGAAGCCCTTCCTAGAGAGCTTCAAGGTTTTTAAGGACTGCTTTTTCAAAGTTAGCCGAGGGGCCTACGGGACTCCTCAACCGGCCGTCTCAGTCACTGTCACCGAAAAGCACCTGGAGGAGTGGGAAAAGGAGTTTGTAGCTGAGTTGCATGGTTTGCGAGTTCTTTCGACCGCCGAGATTATAAAAGGCACCAGTTGGTTGTTTTCTCTTAGTTTTTTCTTTCTCATATATTTTCTTTGCTCTAACTTTCTTTTCTTGGCAGGTTTTTTTGTTAAGTATCTGAAGAATGTCAGGAAGAAGATCTCTCAGGCTTCGCCAATCGAACCCAGTGATCCAGAACCGGCCGGAGCACAAACAGCTGCTAACACAGTACTTCCTTCTGGAGTTCCAGCGTCCCCACCTCAAGTAGTTCAATTGGATTCCCCCAGCGGCTCACCTTTCCAAACAGGTCCAGGCATTGAGGAATCTGATCGTCCGAACTCAGCTAATACGAACGAGGAACGTCCTCGGAAGCGCTTACATGTAGAGTTTGATGATCTTTTTGACGACCCTGCCCCAGTTCTAAATGAGGAGGCAATGTTCACCGGGGGTCCGTTTAGTCCTTTGCTTTGGGATCGTTCCATTTCTGTAGGTCATGCTGGATCTTCGGATGCTTCTTTGGCAGCTGACCGTTCTCGAGTGCAGCGACTGGGAGTTAAAGGTACTCTTAACATTTTCCACCAGCTCGCCGGATGTTCTCTCATATTTGCCCGTGCTGCTGAGGCCGAGTTTGGCGGGTTGGATGATCAAATGACTTCACTTTCAGATCAACTTGCTCAAGCACATGAAAAGAATAAGAGCATGACAGCCGTGCATCAAGAGAACGTTATTAAAATCAGTAATTATGAGCGCACGGTCGATGGCTTGCAGGGTGAATTACGACAAGCTTCTCACCAGAACGAGGAGCTATTGGTAGCCAAATCAGCTCTGGAAGCCGAGCGAGAGTCGCTGAGCTTGAAGATAGAAGGCTTATCTCTTTCCTGCCAACAGCTTGAGGCCATTAATGCAGATTCCCGCGAGCGCCTTTCCTTAATGGAATCTGATTTGGCCAAGATTAGGGATGAAAGTGCAGCTAAAGATGCCACTATCCTCAAGCAAGGGTCATCCATTCTTCAACAGTACGAGGTTGGCTTTCGCAGGGCTTTGGCCCAAGTCAAAGTGTTATATCTTGACTTGGATGTCGCTGAAGCTGATCCTTATAAGGATATTGTTGACAGACGTCTTGTTGATGTGCCTACTCCTCCAGATTCACTTATCGCCTAGATAGGATTTATAGTACTTTAATTTTATGAACACTTGCTGGTTTGTTTTTTTTGTCTATTTGCACTAAGGAATATATTGTGCTGTTCGTTTATTTCCTTGTTTCGAACTTACGCTTTATTTCTTACAATATGGCGGTCGGCCACGTGTGTCTTGCCTTTTAGTATTATCGGGTACATGTAGATTTCGTCGTTCGTAGATGTAGTTCGTACCCCCGAACTAGCCTTTTTAGGGCCGACCGTTATCGGGTACATGTAGATTTCGTCGTTCGTAGATGTAGTTCGTACCCCCGGACTAGCCTCTTTAGGGCCGATCGTTATCGGGTACATGTAGATTTCGTCGTTCGTAGATGTAGTTCGTACCCCCGGACTAGCCTCTTAAGGGCCGATCGTTATCGGGTACATGTAAATTTCGTCGTTGTTTGTAACACATGAGCTGTTCGTTTATGCTTTATAAAGTTTTCAACTGTAATACATACGTAATGAAATTGCGTTCCAAGTTCGGGGTACCTTTTTTCCGTCTAACTGCTCAAGACAATAAGCCCCTTTTCCTACTTCTTCTATGATTCTGAACGGTCCTTCTCATAGTGGTGACAATTTGTTATATTCTCCCCTTCTGGTTACTCTTCTCAACACCAAATCAGCTACGCTAAAGCGGCGGGGGATCAATTTCTCGTTGTATTTCTTGGCAACTCTGGCTTTCACAGCATACTCCTTTATGTGAGCTATCTCTCGTACTTCCTGCAACAAATCAAGATTTGCTCTTAACTCTTCTTCATTGTTGCCCTGCTCAAAGAAGGTCATTCTGGGTGATGGCTCCCCGATCTCGACCGGGATCACGGCTTCGGTTCCATATGTCAGGCGGAAAGGAGTTTCTCCCGTCGTTGAATGGGGGGTCGTGTGGTATGACCACAATACTTGAGGCAGTTTGTCCGCCCATCTTCCCTTGGCTTCTTCTAGGCGCTTCCGTATTCCTCGTAATATGACTTTGTTCGCAGCTTCCGCCTGCCCATTCAACTGAGGATGTTCCACTGACGTGAAGAGCTGTTTAATTTTCAACCCCTCACAGAATTCGGCCGTCACCTTAGAGGCAAATTGAGTGCCGTTGTCTGAGACTATTTCGGCCGGGATTCCAAACCGGCATACTATTTTTTTCCAAAGGAAACGTTTTACCCGCTCGGCTGAAATAGTAGCTACTAGGTCGGCTTCCACCCACTTAGTGAAGTAGTCAACAACAACTATTAAAAACTTCAGTTGTTCTAGTGCTATAGGGAAAGGTCCCAAGATGTCTATACCCCACTTGTGGAATGGCCATGGGGTCATAATGGAGTGTAGACGTTCGGGTGGAGCTTTGTGGCCTTCTGCAAACCTCTGGCACTTATCACATTTTTTCACGAAGTTCATGCAGTCGTTTCGCATGGTTGGCCAATAGTACCGCGCTCTGACTATCTTGCTAGCCAATGCTCGCCCTCCGATGTGCGTACCACATATGCCCTCATGAATTTCTCTGATCACGTACTCTGATTCAGTTTCATCCACGCATCTTAACAAAGGTAAGGCGAAACCCCTCCGGTACAGGCGTTGGCCGACAACTACATACTTTGATGCTTCTCGAGCTACTCTTCGGGCCTCCTTCGGATCACCTGGCATGTAACTGTCTTGAATGTATCTCTGGATGGGAGTTACCCATGTATCCTTCCCGTCCACGCATCCAACCTTCGGCCATCTGACCCCCTCAGGCTGTATGATCGTTGGTGAATGTAAGCTTTCGTGGATGACTGATTTTTGCTGTTGCCTTTGCGTACTGGCTAGTTTAGCCAATAAGTCAGCTATTTCATTATGGTCCCGGGGCACATGTACCAACGCGAAACTTTCGAACGTTGATGCCATTTTCCTGGCTTTCTCCCAATATTTCACTAGTTGCGGGTCTCTTGTCTGATATTCTCCATTCACCTGGCCGGTTACCAACTTTGAGTCGCTTTTGGCAGTGAGTTTTTTTACTTCTAATTCCTGCGCCAACCTCATGCCTGCTAACAGGGCCTCATACTCTGCCTGATTGTTGCTGGCCTTGAACTCAAAGTGCAAAGATTGTTCAATGACTATACCTGTCGGGCCTTCTAGGATAACCCCTGCCCCACTTCCTGAATGGTTGGATGAGCCATCTACCGACAAATACCATTCTCCCGTGTTGGTTTCGCCTACTGAACTGTGCGCCTCTCCCAGAATTAACTCCGTTAGGAAATCGGCCAGTGCCTGAGCCTTTACATGCCCTCTCCTTTTGAATGAAATTTCGAACTCCGATAACTGTACGCTCCATGCCACCATCCGGCCGGCCAAGTCTGGTTTCCTCAATACTTGGCGAATCGGGAGGTCAGTCTTGACTATGATTTCAAAGTTTTGGAAGTATGGACGCAATCTTCTTGAAGCGATTACTAAGGCCAATACACCCTTTTCGATCTTTTAGTATCGTAAGTCTGCACCCTGCAGTACTTTGCTGATGAAATATACCGGCCGTTGGTTGCCCTCTCGCTCCTGCACTAAGACAACACTAACTGTGGCATCAGATACAGAGATATATAAGTGCAAAGGGATACCTTCGACCGGTCGTGTTATTACGGGCGGGGATTCCAACATGGCTTTGAATCTGAGGAAGGCTTCTTCACATTCTTTTGTCCATACGAAGTTTTCAGCATTCTTCAGGGTCCCGAAAATTGGTCTGGCGGTCTCGGCCGACTGAAAGATGAATCGCGACAAAGCTGTTATCCATCCCATAAGTTGTTGTACTTCTTTGACATTCTGAGGGCTGTGCATTTTTATCACGGCCTGGCATTTATCTGGATTGGCCTCTATGCCCCTCTCTGTCAGCATAAACCCTAAAACTTTTCTAGCATGGACCCCAAACGAACACTTTTCTGGGTTGAGCCTAAGTTGGTGCCTTTGCAAGATATCAAACACACGCCCAAGCGCTTCACAATGCTTCTTTGCCTCGGTGGATTTCACCACCATGTCGTCAACATAGACCTCAATGTTGACTCCCATTATTTCCTTGAATATCTTATCCATTAGACGCTGGTATGTAGCTCCAGCATTTTTCAGCCCAAACGGCATGACTTTATAACAAAAGGCCCCGAAATCTGTAATGAAGGCCGTCTTCTCCTCATCCTAGGGTGCATCCGAATTTGATTGTAGCGTACCCAGATACACCATCTACCAATCTATCGATGCTTAGCAATGGGTTAGGATCCTTAGGGCAAGCTTTGTTTAAATTCGTGTAGTCCGTGCACATCCTCCATCGGCCGTTTGGTTTCTTGACCATCACCACATTAGCCAACCAAGTGGGGTACTGCACCTCCCAGATAAAGCCGGCCACTAGAAGCCGACTGGTTTCTTCCCTGGCGGCTTTTCTCCTCTCCTCTCCCTGTTTTCTTCGCTTCTGGGCGACAGGCCTGACACCCTTCCCTACGGATAGGCGATGACTCATGAAGCTGGGATCAATGCCCGACATATCTTGAGGAGTCCAGGCAAAGACATCCACATTTCGTCTGAGGAAACCTACTAACTGCTATTCTTCTTCGCAGCTTAGCGTCGTTCCTACCTTCGTTACGTGTGAAGCCGAAAGTCCAATTTGCATGCTTTTGACGTCTTCCGCCGGGTGCAGTCTCTCACCTTCATATATGCACCGAGGATCCAAGTCAAAATCTAGAGCATTGACGGTCGGCGCCAGTGGACCGCCTCCGATCTTCAGGCTATCCTCATAACATCTGCGGGCTAACTTTGAGTCTGCCCATATACTGCATATCCGCCGACCGACTGGAAACTTCATACATAAGTGGTATGTGGATACTATGGCTCCGAGCCGGTTTAGTGTAGGTCTGCCAATTATAATGTTGTAAGACGCTTCAGCATCTACTACTATATAGAGCACTAGGATGATTTTAGCCGTTGCTCCTTCTCCGAAGACTGTGTCTAGCTCAACTGTTCCCCTGATTGGCACGCATTCTCCTGCGAAATCATAGAGTGCCCCCTGGCTCTCATTCAAGTGTTGTAGTCCCATCCTCCGGAAGACCGACCAATATAAGATGTTGGCGGAGCTTCCTTGGTTGATCAATACTCTTTCTACCTTATACCCGACGGCGATGACTGATATCACCATCGGTTCGTCCTGAATGGGGGGTCCCAGCTTCAGATCCCGATCGTTGAAGGTGACGATCGGGCCTGTTTGCCGTTTCCCCCAGTGGTGTAGCGTTTGCCCCAGTCAACACGGCCTGACACTCTGCCACTTCCACCGTCCTGTGTTCGGACGGGTTGACATTTCCAACCCCTCCAGAAATGGTTGATATGGTGCCTCTATGACCGGCTGGAATATTATCCCTCGAGCGACTTCGCAACTTTCTTCCTTCATTCGCATGCGGGCGGCGCTGGTCTTGTCTCTCATCCGCCCCATCTCTTCTTGGGTTTCCTGGTATCCTCTTATGAACATATTTGTTGAGGCGACCTTCCTGTACTAGCTGTTCCAACTGGGTGCGTAAGGTCCAACATGCCTTTGTCGAGTGGCCACGAGTGCGATGGAAATCGCACCATTCATCTCTATTGCGCCCCAATACCTTTCCCTCTGGTTCTTGAGGGAATTTAAGCAGTCTCGTGTGACATATTTCCTTTAGGATCTGGGCTCTCCTCTCTGTTAGTGGAGTGAAATAGTGCTTTGTCTGTTTGACCCTTGCGTGATTCTGCTTAGGGTTCTCCTCTACGTGCTTGCCTTTGAGATGCATGTTGTCAGCCTCCATTCGTTCAGCTTGATCCTCCTCAACCTCGATATGCTTCTCTGCTCGCGCTCTGATTTCCTCCATGCTGGCCGGCCGTCTCAAGGCCAACGCATCGCTGAACGGACCGGCGCGTAAGCCTTTCTAGAAGGCTTTAACAAAAAATTTCTGGTCGGGGTCGTTCACCCGCACGGTCGCGGTATTGAATCGAGCTAGGAAGCTCTTTAAACTTTCTCCTCTGGCCTGCTTGATGTCAAAGAGGTCGGCCACCTCCAACTTCTTGGCTTTATTAGCCGCAAATTGCGAAAGGAACAATCGGGCTAAGTCATTAAAGGTATGGATGGATCTAGGTGGTAAGGTGGCCATACATTGCATAGCGACCCCTCTTAAGGTTCCCGGGAATAACTTGCAGCTGAGTTGGTCGCCGCCTCCACTGATGTACATCTGAGTGTGGAAAGCTTGTAGATGGGCATGTGGGTCCTGTGTCCCATCAAAGGACTCGATCAGTAGTTCTCTAAAGTTGGGCGGCACCACAGCTTCATCAATCTCTTCTGAAAATGGCTGGCCCCAGAAGGATTGGCTACTGTTATCCTCTTTTTGAGTAGACTCCGGCCGATTAGCAGCTTTGAGTGCTGCTATTTGTTGGCGAAGTTCGTCCTCCCTGAGCTCTGCCATCCTTACTGCTTGTAGGTGTCGTTCTTGGCCTGTCGGTGACGCCTCCTCCGCTTCAGCTTGCCTCTACTCAGCCTCGGCGCTAAGCTGAGATTGCTCATCGCTTCGTGCCTGAAGCGAGGCAACGACGCGCAGCAACCTTTGGAGGGTGTCCTCCTCTCCCTCATTTGTGGAACTGGTGATTGGCATTTCATCTAGTGTTGGTCCGATCTGTCCTTGGGTCGCAAGGTTCTTCTTTACGGTGGGCGCCAATGTTGTGTTCTCAGAAAGAGTGTCCCTTTATCACTATTCATTTTCCTATTTATACATTCGAGGGACCCTTTGGTTACCCACGTCACCCGACAATCGTACAGACAGGTCAGATACGTGAAGGCGCTGCTCTGGTGGCGACATCTAACATGTCAGATTCGCTCCCTAATGGTTCTCAGAAAAGGACGTCTTGTACTGACTTTACTCTTCCATCCGTCCGTCCTGGTATAGTTACCTACTAATGATCTTATTTAGTTTAAATAAAATTATCTTTGATAGAGGAAATTTATGATTTATATATATATATATATATATATATATATATATATATATATATATATATATATATATATAAAATTAAAACCAAATCACAGCAAAATGTTCCCCTTAAACACTAGCTAACTCCGGAGAGAGACTTAATCGGTATCCATATTAGGGAGAAAAGACAGAATTTAAATGAGAATCTATGAACTTTTGCACGTCTCTATCTTTCTTTAGACTTTAGAATACCTTGTCTTACTATACCAGTTTAAGTGAACTGCAAATCTCCATTTCATAGAATCTTATTCTCCTCGTTATCCTTACATAAGCCTTTTCTTTAATCCTTATATAAGTTTCATTTTGTGGTATATACATTAAAATCTTCCAAAATGTGGCCCATACCCATGAAATTGATACCAAAAAACACGAAATTATTAAACTTCGATCATGTAAAGTGGGAAGAGGTGGGACTTTCCTGAAAATGAATATTTGTAATATGCCCACTCATGTATAATGCGCTAGCTTTATTTTATACTAGAATATAAGTACAGATTTTACGTCAAGGAAATACTCCTGGAGATTAAATGCTGAAGATGTGAACCTTAGTTGCTATTCTCTTGTTATATGTCATAATTGTGATCCAGATCATGGGACGACCAACTAAATGAAATAATGAAAAGAAAGATTAATCACAAACTTTATTCATTTTGGGAGAATATTAAAAAAAACTCATCTGAAATAAAATAAATACTCTTCGAAACTTATTTTCTAGTCTGGGAATCACCTAAGCGTACGGAATAATCTACTACCTTGTGACGTTTGCTTTTAAAAATCAGTACCCTTGACTAAATGTGTTAAATACTGATAATTGTATGTTATTCCTATACTTGTAAAAAAGATTATATAAAAAAGACAATTTACTTTTAAAATCTATTTATTTACTTATATTAATATATTTATTATTATTATTATTATTATTATTATTATTATTATTATTATTATTATTATTATTATTATTATTATTATTATTATTATTATTATTATTATTATTATTTGAAAGAAAATGTACGTTTTATTCTTTTATTTAAGTAATTCTTCATTTTATAAAATGGAAATTTTATTTTAAACAGTTGATTGGTAAAAAGTTATTTTTGAGCTTGACACAGAGAGACATGCTATTATGTATCTTCAGGTATAATAATAGAAAATTCGAAGTTACAAAGAATTTTTTTAAAAAATTATAAATTGAATATTTTTATTTAGTATAGAAATGAACATAGTAACAAAAAAATACAAAAATATTTTTTATTTATATAAATGATATATCTCATATATATATATATATATTAAAATACAAGTAAAATTTCTCTATTAAAATGAATAAATTAACCCAAAACAATGTACATATTCAAAGAAAAAAAATCATCATCTTCAACAAGCTTATGAAATCACTTTATCACAAAAATCATAACAAAAAGTTCATTAAAATTTATCTTTTCTAGTTATATGATCCAAATGTGAAAATCTTCATTCCCTATTTTTGTTCTCATTTGATAAAAGAATAATGCTATTAATTCAATCTTTTTGTATCCATTTCTCATGTTCCACGTTTATGTTATTGTAAACCTTTCATTTAGGATATATTCATTCATTTATGTTAAAGCGTTCATTTTTACTTTGAAAGGAAGCTTTAATGCGGAATTTTTAACAAATATGAATGAATATAACCCAAGTGTAAGGTTTATAGTTACAAAAATGTATAATAAAAGAGACAAGAAGATTGAGTTAACTTGCTGAAAAGAGTTAATGTTCCTATTGGATCAAATGAAAATAAAAGTGAAAAAAAATCTCTCATGTAACGCTATATTTTCTCATCTATGATTAATTAAAGTGATTAAGAATAATTATAAAAGAAAATTAAACTTAATTCATGAATTGGTTTTGTATGAATTTTCAATATGAATTTCAATAGAAAGTTCTACTATGATTTGGTTGGATTGCAAGTACGTTGTCAGTGTGTGTTCATTGGGAAAACAAGTGACTAAGAAGATAAATAGTTAGGTATTCTCTAAGCCGTGTTAAAGTGTCATTGACACATTTTTCTAGATAGTTAACATGTAGTTCGAGAATAGTCATAATCAATTTTCTAACCTTGACAAAAAGCTTATCCTATCATTATGGTTAATCACCTTACCATTTATATTATGAAATTTAAAAGAGATTCTCTATAAATGACAAAAAGAGATAAGCCACACCACATCCATTTTATCCAATGTTTATATTGCCATTTTTGTCTTCTTAAATCTAGATTAGGAAACCTTTTATAGCCATTAGACCAAATAATCTTTTAAGCTTGTTTAAGAATCTAAGCTTGACCATAGTCTAAAACTCTTTCAACTTTTGGCTACTAGAATTTTCTAGAACATCCAGGAGCATTCAAATGTTGAAGTTTTTCATCACCGTCTTTGAAGCTTCATGTTGCTAGCCTAATCAAGTAAAGGAGCTTACTCCATTCTTGCTTTTCTTTATTTAAATATGTTGTTTAATGTCCCTGTTTTGTTAAACATGATAAGTTATATGTTGTTGTTTTATATTTCAACTATTATTGAGTTTTGGTGTTAGAGATGAGTTTTATGAAAAATGTATGTTGTTGTCATTCTCTGTTTTAGGATCTATTTGATGTATGAAATGTGTTTTTAAAGCCATATTATGTTGTTGTGGTCTATTTTGGACGATATATATGTTATTTTTGTTAAAAATCTTTTTTTTTTAAAGAAGCTTTAAGCTTCCATACTAAGTGTGACATCTTTTATCCCAATTATAAATATTAATATATATATTGGGAAATTTAAAACATTCATTCTACAAGGTAAAGATTCACATATACTTATATGTTATACTAAAATTTAAATAAAATTCTACTAGCTAGCACTCTAAAGGTCAATTTTAAACTATAAAAGTTTAAAATCCATACAACTTAAACATAGTCTTAATAATTTATTACAAACTACCAAGTCCTATCAGAGTGAAACAAAACCCAAAATAAATTGAACAAAAAATAGTAAATGAGGAGCTTGACTCATTCGTCAAAGCTCCTACTCATCACTTGCAAATGACGTTAAGCCTAAATACAAACAAAAAAAAGAGAGTAAAAATGTGTCATTACCACAAATGGATACCTTGGCAAGGCTGGGTAGAACATACAAAACATACTTATCAAATCATATTCATAGTTAACAATGTATCACAATGCATATGTTATGATAGTAATGCATCCCAATTACTACTCCATATGCATGTGGTACCATCTCAAATCAAAATAGTAGGTTAGGGACAACATTGCTAATGTTCATCTTTATTGTTAGTCATACCACGCTAGCATGATACCATTTGGCAACACATAAGAATCTACCTAGTTTTGCATGTATACTCTGACAAGTGGAATCAAACACGATTATTAGAGGTTAACCATCGAGTAGCCCCCAGTAGTTAGTGACCTTGCCAATTGTGTTCATATTTATTTTCTTACGTCACTAGTTGCATTACATGATGCATGTCAAACAATTTCTCTTTATTAGCTAAGATTGGGCTGACGAATACCATTTTACCTCTCTTGGCCTAGGTAACTCATCTCACTAAACTCACAAAAATCAGTGAGTATCATTCTCGCCTCTCATAGGCCTAAATAACTCACTTGACAAGTGTTATCGAAGCTCATTCTCGTCATCACAATAATACTCATAATCATTACTCAATTTTCATTTCTTATATTCACATTCATCCAATACAATAATAATTGTATATATGTGTATGTGTATATATGCATACAATTCAGTAAGATAAACACACATATCTTAAGTCTACATCTTACCTAGGGGAAAACCCTATTTACTATGTTCACATCCTTCTTAGGAGGTTGGAAGCTTGATGGGTTCACGTAGCGAGTTTATAAATTTGCTCAATAATTAAGGTTTACAAAATATCCTACACTTGTATTCTCTTAATGAAGCTTATGTTCACCTAGTGAAAGGGACCACAAAGAGTCCAAGTCTGAAATTTTCCCAACAAATCTTGAATTCGTTCAACGAATAGAGCCACAAAAAACTCCTTCTCTCTGACTCTTGTTCGGTGAGTCTTGCACTCGCTCAATGAAGAGCTCGCTCAATGAAGAGATCCACAAAGAGCTATTGCTTTTTGGCTCTCATTCTCGCCTAACGAGTCTCACACTTGCTTAGTAAGTCTCACAATTGCTCAATGTGTAGAGCCACAAAGAGCTACCACTCTTTGGCTCTATCACTCTCATCTAGGGAGTCCACAACTCACTCAATGGGTAGAGTGATAACATCGTTTTCTAGTCGTCTTACACGCATCAAATAACTAAAGCTAACTATAGTATAGTCAATCCTAGGATGAATTCTCTCAAGGATACAATGTGTTCTATTATGGCTTTATATGGAAAATAGAGTTATGCAGAAAACGCTAAGTGTAGAATGCTCAGTTGCTCTCGGCAAAGACTAATCCAATCCGGTCTCGGCAGAGACGAATCCAACACGGTCTCAACTAAACATAGACTCGGATGCAACAGAGTCGGACTAGACTCGGTTTTGGACGGACGCGACGGAGTCAGACTAGACTCAATCTCAAACGGAAATGCAGGAAATAAGGGGTTTTTGGTTGTAGAGAAAGTAAGGACAAGAATTAGAGTAAGTATGAAAGTAAATGCGATCTACACTACGCTACCTAACTACTGCATCAACACAGAGATTCAATAAGCAATTAGCTCTCGGTTCTTCCCTCAAGCTTGTGATTCCAAATCAACCTAGAGTCTTACGACGACTGTCGAAGGTTTGTCCATTTTCATACCGAGGATTTACATAACCGCTACCTCATTAGTTGGTAGGGAGTATGCACATGGTTGATTTTAGGTCCTCTAATCGATTACCTAATTAAGTTGTTAAACTAGTTCCAACCGGCCTAGTCTAACGTTTGTCTACTTTTACAAATGCGCAATCGCAACATAGTGAAAGCAGGTTAAAAGCAGGATTCACAAGCAAGAGATAAGAACGCAAACCAATTATATTATTGAAAATAGAGTGAGAATACAGGTTGTGAATTCAATGGTTTTGCCTTCCACAACAATCGCCATGGAAGGGCGGTGTAGGTTCACCGTCGATAATCAAGATGTTGAGGATCGGGTCCATCGAAGTGCATTGGCTAACCAATCGGTCCCCTTTGACAACCTTTGGCTTCCTAGTTCTTGACCTGCACCTCCTCGACTGAGAGAGACGCCTCTAAAGCACCGTGCACCACCAATGGAGTGAGAGCGAGAAGATGGAGCGTAAATGAGTATGGATACAAGTTTGAATTCAACAACCCTAAAACGTGCCTAGCGTACCCTATATATACATGAGCTGGGTAGCTTGTGACACACGCTAAACTTAACGAACTTCTGTAACAAATTACAACTCTAGATTGCCTATTCTATCCTTCTAATGATCAACCTTGCACTACAAGCTTCATCTAGGAGTGACGTAACTGCTGAGCTAGATTTAGCTGAAGTGGCACTGCCCTTGGGCCGTTTAGTTTGGATGGACTGCTTTGCTCCTTTGGGCTGCTGGGCTGTAGAGTTGGTCGGTCTAGGAAGGAGCTGGTCTGGCCGGGATGGCTTCTCCTGGACCGAAACTCTTCTTGATGGTTGAGATGCCCATTGCTTGGCCTACAAAATGAATCCAATCTTTTATTAGCTAAGATTCTCAATTTAGCATAGATTTATATTTTCCCTATTTCTAGGTTCATAATCTGAATCCTAGCTAAGATGTGATTCTTGACTACCAAATGATCTCAAAATTACCCATCTTAAGCCCTTGTTAGGTGTATAAAATATGACTCATCAAATCCCCACACTTACACTTTTGCACTCATGGGCAAAATCAGATTCTATCATCAAGGGAGTTTCAAAAGAGAAAATGAATTTTTCAAATGAATTTCTTAGATTCAACAAAATAGAGTCAACACACATTCATCCCGGGATCAGGATATTCAAGCAATTTATGAAAATTACTTTTTCCATATCCAAGGCAATAAGTAACCTGCAAACATTAAAGAGTAACCGAGAAGTGATAGAGCTCACTCAGGAAATATTCTCTCAATCTCTCAAGTGTTTGGGCTTGTATGTACACTCAAACATCCTATGCAACCGGCATTATCAAACCTTGACCAGCCTCTCCTTCTACACCTTCAAAAACACATGCAGTCATGATCAATAGGACTTTCTTTTTGGCTTGTAACGTGGGCAGGGTTAAAGGGTAGGATACAGGATGGTAAAGTGAGTTTGCTAACCATAGGGAGGATAGGAGCAATGGGGAATGAGTTCGCAAGCATGGAGAGTATCCCCTGAGGATACTACGATTCCATTTGAAAACATTCTTGCTCACTTCTTTTCTTCCCTTTATATTTTCTTTTCTTCTTTTTCTCACTTTTTATTTTGTAGTTTTGCGCTACATTTTTTTTCATCTTTTTGTTGTAGCTTCTAGTTTTCTGCTGCTTTTCTTTTCCTTGTGTCATCTTGCGATTTTCCTTTGTTTCACCCTGAAACTATCCGAGCCAAACTTACCAGGCCCAATTCTCTAGGCTGGGCCGAAACCACTAAAAGAATGGCCCTGAAACTAGGTCAACCCAAACCACAAGACTGGACTGAGACCACCAAGGAGTCATCCTGAGACCCAGTCAAACCCGAGACCGAGACCAGAGGAAGAGTCTCGAAACCGAGTCCACTCCAATTGTTACGAAGAGCGGAGACCGAGTCGCTCGAATATCAAGGCAAATCTTAACCCTCGCGCGGAAGCTGGGATTGAGGATAGGCAGACTCGGTTCTCAGTCCAATGGCCACCACTAGGCAGGGCCAAAGACGATTACTCCCTGATAGCTTCAGAACCCTATATAAACCTCAAACACGAAGGGTCAGGGGCATGAAAGATTGGAGGAAAAACCAGGAGAACAGGAAAACGGAAAGTTGACGATTGCAAGGAACAGAAGAGGTAGGGACTCCAAGTCTAGACTAAAAGGCAAGCAGAGGTACTGGTCCACGAGAAAAGAAAGCTCCCCCATTCCAAATTCCAGGTTGGTTCCCTTACTCTAGGGTTAACATATTGCATGCTTAGTATAGGATGTTCTTGAAACTCGAATTAGCAGTACCTCAATTTGCATACTAGGCTGGCATTGTGTCCTAAGTCAGACCTCATGCACCCTGCCCTTCTAGGTTTACGCCCTTTCCCGCGGTCAAAATCATGCTGGCTCCACTCTACCGACACGGTCTCGACACTGCTAGATAAAAGCCTTGACACAAAACTGCCCACCTCAAGGCCGAGTTGATCTCGGCCGTAAAGAAACCGGAATTGGCATTGGCCAATCCGGCTCCCACCTAAGCTTTGCCCAGAACTACGTTGACTTTGATTCCTCTAACGCTGAGGTACGTAGGCACAGGAGGCACACTCCTATCAAGTCGTAAATCTTAAACCCTAAAACTCTAGGGCACCCCACCTGACTCTCGTCCCTCTTAAATCCCAAAACCCTAGAATACCTTACCTGAACCTCCTCCCTCCTAAGGCCTAGGCCGGAAACACAACCCAAACACAAGCACCGTCCCCCTTCCCATACAACTAACCTAGGGTAACTATCAAGTGATAGACATGTTGGGGGCATCTACTGCCCCCGATATGTAACCAACTCCTGAACCCGCACCTCTGATCCTCAGACCAGTCTTTCCCCTAGGTTTCTTGGCGTTCCTAGAAAAACGTCGGTGGCGACTCGTGACTGTTGAGACTACCTCGGCCACTCTATGGCCGAGACTATTTCGGCCCACCTCGTACCTGATACGCTACGTCACAAATTAGGTTTTGACAGATGGTGACTCCACTGGGGAGGCCAGCGTAAACCCCTAAACTGCGTCAGTCCATCCAGTAAACCCCTAAACCGAGTCAGTCTATCCAGTACCGAGTCGGTCTATCCAATAAAACCCTAAACCGAGTTAGTCCATCCAATAAGCCCCTAAACTGAGTCGGTCTAGCCAGTAAAACCCCCAAACCAAGTCGGTCCATCCAATAAAACCCCAACCCGAGGTCTAAGTCGGTCTATGGTTCCGAGAGTAAGTCGGCTAACGAATCCGAGTAAGAACCTTGAATTTACCTCAAACCACCCATCTTTGCATAAGCATAGCATGCAACATAGTGTGTCCGATTGATCACGAAAATTTCAGAAAATGGGGACCAGGCAGTAGCCCAGAGTTAAACTGGGGTATCCTGCCCAAATAAGAGCTTCGAATATTCACGCCATCCGCTATCTCGGCAATTGTCTGAAAGGGCAGTGGCATAGAACGTTCGAGAAAATGCATGACAACCTCCTACAAATTCTGGAAATCGAGACACAACCAGAAGCACTCAAAGCCCTAGTCCAGTATTATGACCCGCCTGCATGGTGCTTTACCTTCAGAGACTTTCAGCTGGCTCCTACCCTGGAAGAGTATGAACGCCTACTAGGGTTACCGCTGGCAGAATCAGTACAATACTTCCACCAAGACCAGCCGCCCTCTTGGGCTGTGATAGCCAGGTTGCTGAAAACCTCAAAGGAGGAAATGACCAGAGCCAAGAGAAATCAGAATGGGTTAGAAGGGCTTCCCAGAGTATATTTAGAAGAGCGACTGTATCAACTTCAAGTAAGGGAAGACTGGCCTACAATGATAGACACCCTCGGACTATTGATGTACGGAATCCTACTGTTCCCTCAAGTGGAGGATCATGTTGACCTGGTAGCTATGGGGGTATTTTTGGCAAAAAAAAGACAGAGGGGAAAACCCCACTATGGTTGTCGTAGCAAACACCTATTACACCCTCAACCAATGTGGTGAGCAGAAGAGGGGAATCCTTAGATGTTGCACTCCCTTACTATATCTATGGATAACAGCACACCTTTTCCATTGCAAACACAGAGCGGCTTGCCCCATAGAAGACTTCAAATGGAGTTGGATCCAACCCATGACCAAGGAAGAATGGGTTAGAAAACTGGACAAGGCATCCGAAAGGACAATCCGCTGGTGTCCCCTGTGGAATGAAAGAGAGCACATAATCATCAAGTGCGAAGGATATCCAAAGTGCCGCTATTGAGAACACAGGACGCTATCAATTACAACCCAGAGCTAGTAGTGCGACAAGTAGGATACCCGATGATTAGGCCTCCCCCAGAAGAAGTCATGACACCTTTCGTACTACATTGGCCAGAAGCGCATAAGGGAGTTCACTACCGGAAAATCCGACATGCTTGGAGCAATACCATGAAAAATGGAACCATCGGGAAGATCTAAAGTTGCGGAGCTTCCCCGAGCTATAGGCGTTGGATGGAGGAGCGAGTCAAAACTATAGGACTCCCATGGGGTAAAATTCTGCCTCGGGACTCAGAAACTCAATAGTATGAGGTACAAGAGACCCTCGAGGTGGAAAAGTTAAAAGCAACCCTGGAGCAGCCGAAGGCCGAGAGGCCCATTTGAAACGAAAACTTGAAGAGGCTACAGAGGAGGTTCGTCGTGAAAAGCGGTTGAATGTCGAAGTCACCAAAAAGGCCGGGTGGAAAGGGAAGCCCGCTTAAAGGTTGGTAGTTTCCTAAAAGCAGCAGATAAGGAGATGTGTGCCAGGAGGGTTGAACGCGACAGGTGACTGATGAAGCGTGTTTTTCTAGTCGTTTCGAACGCTTATCAAATAACTAAAGCTAACTATAGTATAGCCAACCCTAGGTCATTCTTCTCAAGGACACAGTGCGTTCTAAGTGTGCTTCAATGTGGAGCAAACAGAAGTGGAATCTAAGTGTAAAATTACCGACTTGTCTCGGCACTGGCCGAGTTGCTCTCAACCGAGACTGAACCGAGTCGACCTCGACAGAGACAATCCGGCTTGGTCTCGGCTAAGTGCAGACAGACGCTACAGAGATGGACTTCCTCTATCTCAGACTTAAAGGTAGTAAACGAGGGGGGTTGGAATGCAATTAGAATCAAAACAGAGGTTAACTACCATCAAAATTGAAATTAACTACAATACAAATGCAATTACGCTACTCCTAATGCTATTGCTATTACTGTGTTCATGTTTAGTTCCAATAATCAAGTTCTTTCTGGTTCAATCACTCCAATTACAGTCCTCATCAGCCTCCAGTGTTCTTATGGCAATCGCCAAAGGTTCGTCCCTTACCATACCGAGGATTTACATAATCGCCACCTCATCAGTTGGTAGAGATTAAGTTCAAGCTGATTTTAGATTCTCAATTAACAACCGTTAAGTGATTACCTACTGAATTAGCTAAACCAGTTCCAATCGGCTTAGTTTAACATTGTTCCGTCACCATGTGCAATCGCAACGCGGTAAGTGAACTTAGATATCAGAAATGCAACAGAGATCAGAATTCAGAAAACACTTATAACATTGAAAGCAAAATACAAACACAGGGCCTTTCGATGATCCTATCCTCCACGACAATCGCCATGGACGACGGTGATGATTCACCTCTGCTAGCTAGGATGCTGAGGTTCAGATCCACCAGAGTGCATTGGTGCTCCAATCGGTCTCCTTTGATAACCTTCGGCTTCTTAGTTCCTAGCCTGCATTTTCTCAATCGAGAGAAACACCATTAACAGCGTCGTGTACCACCATGAGCGGAGGAGAAGAAAACGAGAGAGAATTTGGAAATTATGGATGCGGGAAGGTTTGAATGCCAAAAAGCCCCTATTCGTTCAAAGTTCTATCTATTTATACAAGAGTGGACACAGCTAACGATGCTAACATAATTACATGTACAATTCCTATTCTACCCTTGTTGTGACTTGCGTTGCAAGCTACTCCAGGTAGTGACGTGGAGCTGAGCTGGACCCAAGGTGGCTCTAATTGCTGACGTGGAGTTCCACCTAGATCTACCTAGCTGGGCTCCCTGCATGGGCCGAGTCTCGGCCTGGGCTTCTGATGGTGGGCTGAGCTTGGTTGAACCTGCAATTAAGAGATAGTTAGCTAAAAACCTTGATTAAGCACAGGTTGTGTTTTACTCAAGTTTAGGTCATTAATCTGGATCTTAGCTAACAGTCATCTTTTAAGTTCGTGAGTTGCTCAATGGTACCCTTCTTAGGTCCACTTAAGATGTACATTTTATGACTCATCAGTGACCAATGAGAAAGAACAGCTTGAGAAGACCCTACTTGACCTCTGAATAAGGGAAGAAGAGCAAAAGGGGCAAATCCGCCAGTTGCAAGAAAAGATGCGTCTTCTGGAAGAAGAGCTCGCAAGGGCTAACCTCTTTAGGGAATGTCTGATAGACCAGAGGCGCAAGAGCATACTCGAATTGGTCAGGACCCGAACAAAAGCGGAAGAAGACGAAGCCCAGCTCAGGGAGACTATCCAAGGACTAGAAAAAGCGGTAGAGGAATGGAAGCGCAGGTGTCAAGATGTGGCTAACAACGCCCAAGAACAGGAAAATGTGGCTGCGACAAAGATCTCGTTTTGGAAAGATAGGTTCCTCAAGCTAGCGTGGCTCGCCAATCAAGCTCTAAGGGATATCCGCAGAAGCCTCCGGACAGCAGAGGGCATGGCGGACTTTATAAAGACGCTGAAGGAAATAACGAGCTTCTTAGGTCTCTGTAGGGGCTGTATGATCAGATAAAGGCCATGATCACCCCGCCCTGACAGAAAGGGGTCATACATTGCTTTAATTTACATTGCTTTAATTTAGAATGTCTATATACATTGATGGTTTTGATAAAGTTATTTGTATACCCTTTGCTTTTCTGAATATTTCCGTGATCAAAGTAGTCCACCATGCATCATCATATACTAAACATACCTCATGCATATTCCTTTTTCTTTTCCTTTCCTTTTGCACTTCGCGTTTACATCCAAATAAAAAAGAATAACGTTTAACACAACTCCAGGCAAAGGAGAGTGAGCGCCCCCAACCACCGATACCATACCCGAGCCCGAACCAGACACATGGAGCAAGCAATAGACGAACTAGAGCAACAAAACATGCAAACAAGGGCTGAGGTTGGCCAGATGAGAGAACATATGGGGGAAATGAGAGAGCAAATCAATAAGATGTTCGAACTCCTCACATGAAACACCACCCTTCCCGTCCCTACTACTACCCCGAGGGCAGCGTCTAATGCCGCGACCCAAGGAACTCCGGCATATCCCCCGGGATTTTCCCCGTAATACGGGATACCGCTAGGTTGGAATAAGCCTACTGAAGCACAGGTGGTCGAAGAACCAGAACCAGTAGAGGCAAGCTATCCGTTGCCCTAGGCCACGGTGAACCTGCCTCACTATTCCTACCCCGTAGGCCACACTGGGCAGACGGGGGTCACCTCTAGGACTCAAGAAGCCATCCCTGCACAGGACGAAAAGATCAGTTCCCTAGAAAAGCGAGTGCGGGTCATCGAGGGTACAGGGGGTCACGGCTTAGATGCCACCGACCATTGCTTAATGTCCGACGTGGCCCTCCCAATAGACTTCAAGACCCCCAAATTCGAAAAGTACAAGGGCAGTTCTTGCCCTTGGGTACATCTCGCTATGTACTGTCGGAAGATTGCCGCCTACATTCACCAGGATAAAATCCTGGTACACTGTTTCCAAGATAGCCTCACCGAAGCCGCCCTAAACTGGTACGTTAATATGGAGAAGAGAGAGGTAAGGACCTGAAGAGACCTGGCCGAGGAATTTGTTCGCCAGTACAAATATAATGAGGATATGGCCCCTGACAGCTCTCGGCTCTAGAACCTGTCAAAAACAGAATCTGAGGGGTTCAAAGACTACTCCCAGCGTTGGCGCGAATTGGCAGCCCAAGTCAAGCCCCCACTAAC
Source organism: Mucuna pruriens (assembly GCA_025330945.1). NCBI lineage: Eukaryota > Viridiplantae > Streptophyta > Magnoliopsida > Fabales > Fabaceae > Mucuna > Mucuna pruriens. The sequence continues at coordinate 624,841 of JAENHJ010000328.1, read as the reverse complement.
TGAGAAGGAAATGGTCTCCATGTTTATAGAGACGCTTCTATCTCCCTTCTACGACAAAGCAGTAGGGAGTGTGGAATCGAACTTCGCGGACTTGGTAACGGTGGGAGAAAGAATCGAGTCCGGCCTGAAACATGGAAGGATCGCTGGCAACCTCACCGGCCCTGGGAGGAAGCCTGCACCCGAAAGGAGGAAAGGGGAGACCAACGCGGTTATGATCGACCCCTCCAAATCCTACAATCCCGGAGGAAGCTCAAGCTCCCCACAAATCACGCTCAGTCCACCCGGGATGATAGTTTCGACAAACCCTCCAAATCCAAGCAGGGTAGAGGTGGCAAGTCCACCCAACGCCCATAATGCTAGGCCAGCTCGGCTAAGGAGGATCTTTACACCCATACCAATGACTTATACGACCCTCTTCCCCCAATTGCTGCAAAAATACATGATCACAACGGTCCTGGTGAAGCCCATGGAGCCCCCATATCCCCGGAGCTACGATCCCAATGCCAAATGCGACTACCACGCAGGGGTCGTCGGCCACTCCACGGAAAACTGTTGAGCCTTGGAACACAAAGTGCAGGACCTCATAGAAGAAGGACGGCTCAATTTCAAAGAAACCAGGCCGAGTGTGAGCACGAACCCTCTTCCTCCTCATGGGGGGGCATCTGTCAACGTCTTGAGTCACGAGCCCGCAGGACGAGGAACCCTGGGGCAAGAGATTCTACAGATCGCAGTAATTGAGCATGCTGAGGCCCCATATCGAAAGCCGCTCACCATATACTACGACCCGGCACGGGCGCCGCGGTCCCCCTCACCATTTATGTCCCCGCCCAACCAGCATACTGCGACAACCACGCGGTACCATGGCGATATTACCTAACGGCACCAGAAATGCCCAAGGAAAAGGAGCTCGTTAAGCAAATCACCAACATTGTCGAAGCCAGGGGCATTACCAGGAGTGGTCGCATCTACACTCTGGAAACCCTACGGGGTAAGGAGACCCACGCCCCCACGGCAGGAAACATACCAACAACAAGCACTCAAGCTCTGGCGCTAGAGAAGGAGGCTGAGGAATTCTTGAAAATCATCCGGCACAGCGAGTACCAGCTCCTCGATCAAATGAATAAGACCCCAACACGGATTTCACTCTTGTCTCTACTCCTCAACTCTGAGACTCATCAGAATCTTTTCCTGAAAATATTAAAGGAAGCTCATGTAGCCCAAGACATAATTGTGGAAAGATTTGGCAGCCTAGTTAACAACATCACCAGCAAAGGCCACCTAACCTTCTCCGACGATGAAATACCAGTTGAAGGAAAAGGCCATAATCAACCACTCCACATCTCGGTAAGGTGCGATGGTTACATGATTGCCAGGGTCCTAATCGATAATGGGTCGTCCTTGAACGTCCTTCCCAAAGTGACACTAGACAAGTTGACCCTCGCAGACGCTCAACTGGGGCCTAGCTTGGTTGTGGTACGAGCCTCCGATGGTTCCAAAAGGGAGGTCATGGGGGATATTTCCCTGCCCATCCTCATCGGTCTAGCCTTGTTCAATATCACTTTTTAGGTCATGGATATACGGCCAGCCTATAGCTGCCTCCTCAGACGACCCTAGATACACGCTACGGGAGTCGTGCCTTCTTCCCTACACCAACAGGTGAAGTTCATCAACAATCACTAGATAATTAGCATCATGGGTGAGAAAGAGTTGGTCATCACCACCCCTACGCCGAAGAATATATTGAAGGGGATGAGGAGGCACTAGAGGCCTCCTTCCAGTCGTTGGAGGTAGAAGGCACTACCGGATTGGAGTCAAAAAGCACTACACCTACTCCCCCGGGAAATATAGCACTCCAGGTTATGATCAAGAAAGGATATCAGCCAGGCAAGGGATTAGGCCCCGCCTAGGGGGGCATATTAGCCCCAATCTTCGTACAGGAAAACCTAGGTAGATCTGGACTCGGTTACCAAGGAAACGATTCAGGGGGGAACACAACTCTCTCCAAAGAGGAGGCCATTTTAGGTCAATTCTTTGTGCGGGAAGGCATAAAAGCAATAGGAGGCGAGGCTACAGGCCAAACATGGTGGATGTATGCTACAGAAAGAGCTAACCAACTGGACAACTGAGATGCTTCCAGGCCAGGACTTTTTGGAAATGTAATTTGATCTTGTAAACCGTCCTCATAACTTAACAATCAATAAAGTTTTAACATGCATTTTTCCTTTTTTACTCCATTTGGTGTTTTTCTGTTCATCCTTGTTTTTCTTTTTATCACGCACTAAAATGAGTCCTCTCTAATAAACCAGTAAAAATAACCAATAAGCCCAACTGATAACTAAACCCTCGAGGATGAGGAACCTGACCAACCAAGCGGGCCAGGCGAGGGTATAAGCACCGAAGCCGAAGCCCTGACTGACATAGAACGGTGGATAGACAAAGAAAAGCCAAAATTCGAGGCCCCGACAAAGGATCTTGAGAGTATCAACCTCGAAGAAGGAATAGAGGGGAGAGAAGTCCGGATAGGTAAGCAAATACCCCCTGACTTGAGAGCAAAGCTCATTGAACTCCTAAAAGAATACGCGGACATCTTCGCCTGGTCATATCAAGATATGCCTGGCCTGGATCGGAGGATTGTAGAGCATAGGCTACCCCTGCTCCCGGGATCCACCCCGATTAGGCAACAGTTATGAAGAATGAGGCCAGAGGTGGCCCTCAAGATCAAGGAGGAGGTAGAGAAGCAGTGCAACGCGGGGTTCTTGGCAGTAGCCAATTACCCACAATGGGTAACAAACATAGTGCCAGTTCCCAAGAAAGACGGGAAGGTGCGAATGTGCGTAGACTACAGGGATTTGAACAGAGCCAGCCCCAAAGACAACTTCCCACTACCCCATATTAACGTGCTTGTAGACAACACCGCGCAACATGCATTCTTCTCCTTCATGGATGGATTCTCGGGCTACAACCAAATCATGATGCTCCTCGGGGACCAAGAAAAGACGACATTCATTACCTTATGGGAAACCTTCTGCTACAAAGTAATGTCGTTCGGGCTCAAGAACGTAGGGGCAACATATCAATAGGCCATGGTAACCTTGTTTCACGACATGATGCATAAGGAAATTGAGGTATACGTGGACGATATGATCGCCAAGTCAAAGACACTGGAGCAGCACATAGAAGAGTTTTCATAGAAGATTTGTGAAAACTCTTCTCGAGGCTCTACAAGTGCAAGCTAAGACTAAACCCTGCCAAATGCACTTTCGGGGTAAAGACAAGCAAGCTGCTCGACTTCGTGGTCAATGAAAATGGCATCGAGGTAGATTCGGACAAGGTCAGAGCCATCAGGGAAATGCCAGTCCCCAAATCAGAATCAGAAGTTAGGGGATTTCTAGGTCGGGTCAACTTCATAGCCCGATTCATCTCCTAATTGACGGCCACCTGCAGCCCTATTTTCAAACTCTTGCGAAAAAAACAAAAGATGGAATGGGACATGGAATGCAAGAGGCTTTTGACAAGATTAAGAGGTATTTGGAAAACCCCCCGGTCCTCGTACCAGCAGCACTAGGGCGACCGTTAATACTCTACTTGACAGAGTTGGAAGAATCTATGGGTTGCATGTTAGGACAATAAGATGCCACAGGGAAAAAAGAGCAGGTCATGTACTACCTCAGTAAAAAATTCACTAATTGTGAGAAGAGGTATTCGACACTAGAACGGACCTGTTGTGCCCTTGTTTGGGCTGCCAAAAGGCTATAGCCATACATGCTGTCCCACATTACTTGGCTAGTAGCCAAGAACGACCCTATCAAGTACATCTTCGAAAAGCCCGCTCTTATAAGACGAATCGCACGCTGGCAAATGGCTTTATCCGAATACGACATTCTTTATGTAAGCCAGAAGGCCATTAAAGGAAACGCCCTGGCCAAACAGCTCGCCTATCACCCCCTGACAGACCTGCAGCCATTAGGCTATGAATTCCCAGACGAACATATCATGGTAACCGTTGTGGATAAAACCCAACACGTTGATGAATGGACAATGTGGTTTGACAAAGCCTCCAAGTAGGAAACGGGGTTGGAGTCGTTCTGATCTCACCTAGTGACCAATGCTTCCCTTTTGCCGGCAAGTTGGGGTTTGATTGCACCAATAATATGGCTGAATACGAAGCCTGCACCATGGGTCTCCTGATGGCCCTAGAATACCAAGTAAAAAGACTCAAGGTATTCGGAGACTCGACCTTGGTTATTTATCAGCTCCGCGGAGAATGGGAAATGAGGGATGCTAAGTTAATCCCATACCACGACCATGTGAGGGAAATAGTTACAATGTTTGACGCGGTCACGTTTCGCCACATTCCCCGCGAGGAGAACCAAATGGCAGATGCACTCGCCACCTTGTCCGCAATGGTACAGGTGAATGAGGGACAAGAAATGATAATCCAGGGCCGACAACAACTGCAGATGGCCTATTGTCAGTGTCTTACTCGCGGAATAGTAGAACCAAATGCGGAGCCATGGTACTTCGATATAAAAAGATACCTCGAGAAGGGGGAGTACCCGGACGGAGCCTCTGAAAATGGAAAAAGAACCTTGAGGCGATTAGCCTCTGGTTTCCTTCTAAGTGGGGCCACACTGTACAAGAGAAACACAGATATGACACTCCTCCGATGCGTGGATGGTCAAGAAGCCGAGCAAATCATGGAGGAGGTACATGAAGGGATCTTTGGCACTCATGTAAACGGGCACGCCCTGGCTCGTAAAATTCTCCGGGCAGGGTATTACTGGACCCGAATGGAATCAGATTGTTACCAGCATGTCCGAAAATGTGTAAAATGCCAGATCTACACCAATCACCTCAACGTCGCCCCATCCGCACTATACAATCTCAATGCGCCATGGCCGTTCTCCATGTGGGGCATCGACGTAATCGGACCCATTGAACCCAAGGCGTCTAATGGGCACAAGTTCATCTTGGTAGCCATTGATTATTTTATCAAATGGGTAGAAACAGCCTCCTACTCCTCCGTCACACGCAGCACGGTAGTACGGTTCATCAGAAAGTATATCATATGCCGATACGGTCTCCCAACTCACATCATCACAGATAACGACACCAATTTAAACAATAAGATGATGACAGAACTCTGCGAGCAGTTCCGAATTTCCCACCACAACTCCACACCTTATCGTCCTAAGATGAATGGGGCAATGGAGGCGACTAACAAAATCTTAAAGAAGATAATACAGAAGATGGTGGTTACTTACAAAGATTGGCATGAGATCCTACCATACGCACCACATGGATACTGTACGTCAGTACGGACATCCACTGGAGCAACCTCGTATGTGTTGGTATATGGTACAGAAGCGGTCCTTCCGATAGAGGTAGAAATACCCTCCCTAAGAGTACTGGCGGAAGTAGAGCTGGACGAGGTTGAATGGGTCCAACAACGGTTAGACCAGCTGAACCTTATTGAAGAAAAATGACTCACCGCCTTGTGTCATGGTCAACTTTACCAAAGACGGGTTAAGAAGGCATTCGACAAGAAGGTAAGGCCCCGCATATTCAGAAAAGGAGACATGGTGCTGAAACGAGTTTTACCTAACCTCAAAGATCCGAGGGGCAAATGGGCACCCAACTACGACGGACCATACGTTGTAAAACAAGCCTTCTCTGGAGGAGCCTTGATCTTAACCAACGTTGAGGGTCAAGATTTAAAATACCTTGTCAACGTAGACTCGGTTAGAATGTTCTATCCTTGAAATGTCTTTAGGGTAAACGGTGGAAGTGCAAAGGCTCTCGCATGGAAAAGTGAAGGTCAGGGGAAACGGACCCGAGGACCAAACGATTATCCATCACTAAGCCTCTATTAGGGTTAAGAGGCCCTCCAAATTTGTAATCATTGGCAAAGCAATAAAACATTTTTCATCTGTTCCATATCTTATCTCCTCCTACTCCCTCTATTTCTTTTCCTTTACGTCTTATCGCATGCTAAAACTTAGGGCTGGACAAGTAGAACACGTTTCCAAAAGGCGCCAGGAAAATGGCAGCCTTTAGAGCAAGGCCAGGGGGTTAGCGCTTCAACTTAACCCACAGCCTGTAGAACCAACTCCTGATGTAGACGTCTACGTAGCAAAACAAAGGCAAAAAAGGAAAAGAGTCACACATGCCTCCTTATCTAGTCAACCCGCCCACACATCAATACCCAAATTAGAAATCCCTCAAGTCAGCATTCCCTTGTCCAAACTATGCACATTCATAGAGTCACATGCCTAACCCGACTCTGGAGAGAAATCCACCTTCATACCCTAGGTGGCCATCAAGCCGACTTGACCTCAAAGCCTAAAGAGTTGAATGACACCCGGATATCAGAGGACCGAGTAGCCCTCGACTCTTGGAAACCAAATCGCATCCGAATGTCGGAGGGCCGAGTGTCTTACCCATGACTAACTCTCGGATTCCGAAAGGCCGACTTGCTCACTACCAGCCTTTTAGGCACTTCCATATCTATCCAAACTAGTTGAATGGCTGAAATAGGCAGTTTAGTAACCAGTCTATAACCCAAGTTATCTTGGCTACCCAATTTTTGGAGGGATGACCAAAACAAAAAGTCATTATGCCCAAGCCCTCGAGTCTACAGAAAAGCCGCTATTTCCCTTAAGCATTATTTCCTAAGTTGAATCCCCCCAAGCCTCGAGTCTAGGTTAAGGCCATTATTTCCCTTAGTATTATTTCCATTAAGTCATTATGCCCAAGCCCCGAGTCTAGGTTAAGGCCATTATTTCCCTTAGTATTATTTTCATTAAGCTGTAATGTCCAAGTCCCAAGTCTAGATTAAAGCCATTATTTCCCTTAGTATTATTTCCATTGAGCCATTATGCCCAAGCCACGAGTCTAAATTAAAACCATTATTTCCCTTAGCATTATTAGACCAAATCCCCAAGCCCCAGTCTAGAGTTGAAGCCATGGATCCAACATACAAGGCGGACTCCATCCTCTTTTTAGCCTTATTTTATTAACAATAAAGTCCATGAAATTTCGCAAAGATAAAAAAAACACAAGAAAATGCTGAAAAGAAAAGAACCATTTCATTAATAATGTCATGAATACATAATAAGCCTACTTTTGAGGAGAATCCAGGAGGGAAATAAGTTTCCCATCTTGGACCTCTTTGGTCATATCATAGGGGCTAAAGTCAAAATCGGGGGCCAGCAGAGCTATCTGCCTAAGAGCTTTATTGAACCCATCTTCATGTTGTTCCACGATGGCCCCCTCTAAACAGGACACGCTCTCAGCAAGCTCTGCATTCTCTTCTTTCAATTTGCCCGCCTTAGACTCTGCGGCTGCAGTCTTGGCCTCTGCAGCCTTCAGTGCATCCTTATCAGAAGCTAGAATAGCCTCCACCTCCGTCACCCTTGATTGAGTTTCAGCAAGAGTGGTATTCAACGATGCCATCTCGGCTTCTGACAAGGACACCTTTGCCTTCAGCGAAGCCGATTCCGCCTGAGAAGCAACAAGCTGAGCCTTCAAATCTTCCATCTCAGCATTGGCCCTCTGACTAGCCTCCTTCATCCTTTGGACTTCGGCTAAGGACTCAGCTCTGGCCTTTTGAGCCTTTTCCAACTCCTTCTTATTGATGGCCTCTTTGGCCACAATCTGCTCGGCCTTCCGCATCATTCCTCGCCAAACTTCTAGAGTGGCCATCGAACGTGCCATGTAGGCAGTCATCATATCAATGGAGTTCTCGACCCCAACTGACACCAATAACTCTCGGTCATGTTGGGGTATCCAACTTGTAGGGAAAAGTCCTCGAATATCGAACCCTAGGCCCCATAAGGAATTGGTAGTCAGAGGAGCCACGTAACAGGACAAGCCGCCAAGGGGCAGATCCGGCCCTGAGGTCACCACCACCTTGCCTTTGGATTGAACAGGCAAAGGGGGAGGAGGCGGAACAATAGTTTTCCCCTTCATGGCAGCCGCCTCCTCTACCGCAGTAGAGCTGGCCTTCCTTTTGCCTGCCTCCTTGTCGGACACGGCGAGAGCCGTCAGCTTCTCAACCACAGTGGCCGAGTCCTTCCCGGCCAGCCTAGCAGCCGACTTCTTCTCAGCAACAATTATTGTAGTGGCGGTGTTAGGGGCCTTTTGGCCAGTGCTTTTGGCGTCGTTGGTCAACCGAGCCTTCTTGATCAACTTAGCCATATCAACACCCTGCTTCTTCAACATACCTGCAAGCAAAAAACATAGTACATCAGTACCTTCGGCGCAAGGCCGACTAAAGAAGGTCATCACTTAGAAAAACTCACTCTTCAGGCGGAGGGTAGCGTTGTTTGTGGAGATCCAGGACACTATGTCCTTGTAGTTCATTCCTCTTGGTAGGCTATCCAGTATCTGCAAATCAACTTTAGCCTCCTCACCAGCCCCTTAAACTTAGAGGGCTCCCTCCAGTACAACGACAAAGGTCGACGATCAACGCAGAAGTGACCCACCTCAGTCGCTTTAATCTTTACAAAACGGCTCTTGAAACCCTTGTAAGAGGCCATGTAGGAGGTAAACAACCCTATATTGGGCAGGAGTGCCAATGATACCCAACCCACTGATTGACCAACTCGGGTGGTGTAGTGGCTGAGAAAGAATGGAGCAGACGACGACATTCCAAGCGCTAAGCAAACTACCTTGAAGGCTTGAACCACGGCCCAACCGTTGGGATGTAGTTGGGAGGGGTCTATTCCTAACATTCTTAGTACACCCGCCTCAAAAAAATCGAAAGGGAGAGTAAGCCCCAAATCCAGGAACACTGTCTCATACATGTAAATGAATGGTTCCTCTCCTTCGTTGGCGGCATGGCACACCCGCTCCTTCTTTCCACAGCGCACCATTGTTAGCCGACGGGAATGGGAACTGCGAACCCATTTCCCCTCCTCTACTAGAGATCCCACTTCAGAGTGGGTCATCTCATATTGATTCTCTAGTACGTCCTTGTGGACCCATGGAATTGGATCCACCTCTAGCACCGAAGGTGCAGGGGCCTGGGAAGAAGCCCCATCAGCCACAGCCACGGGCATGGTCTTCAAGGCCTCACCCGATGTAGAAGAAGAAGAGGAAGTGGAAGAAGAGTAAGTCTCAGAACTTGAAGTACCTGACATGGTGGCGAGGAATGCGAAGGTTGGGGAAGACGCGGAGCAAACAAAAGGTTCAAGAAGAAAATTCAGAGAATGTGAGGGCTGCTATGGAAAACTTAAGCGCGAATGAGACTAGGATAGGAAGAATGGAGCAAATGAAACACAAGTAAAAAATACGCGTGCATCCCGCAATAAATGGGTGTTTGGGAACCCCGCGACGGATGATTACGGGGTGCGCTTCTCCAGGGCGGCGTAATCATTGCGCCTCCTTCCATCAATGCGTCCCAAAAGCGAGCAAATCTGTCTGAGGAGTGGCAAGGCGCGTCCCATCATGCGCAGCCCTCCAACTTCCCCCAAAAATTCAAAAACTAGAGCCCATGCAAAAAAAAAAAAAAACAAAAAACCAAAAAAAGAAACAAAAATAAAAAAATAAAGGCAAGCCCAAATCACCACGGCCTACTATATCACTTTGGCTCAGGTATAGGCCCATGTATGAGCCGCCTCTACATCGGCCACCTCTGTCTCAGCCATCTCAGCCTCAGCCTCAACCGTCTCAGCCTTGGCTATCTGTCTCTTTCTTGATTCTATCTCTATCTCGGCCCAAGAGGAGTCGTCACGGCCTCGATCCGACACCAAGGACCGCACGACGATGAGGCCTCAATATGGCCGTCTCAACGATAGCTTAGGAAACCACTGACCCTGTTCCTTCAAAGACTTTCTCTAGCCTGGATGCCAGCGGATAGTCCAATGCCACATTTTCCGACCTAGATGCCAGTGGATAATCCAGTGTCTTTCTCTTTCTAGCCTAGACGCCAGTGGATAGTCCAGTGCTATATTTTTCGACCTGGATGCCAATGGATAATCCAATGTCTTTCTCTTTCTAGCCTGGACGCTAGTGGATAGTCCAGTGCCATATTTTCCGACCTGGATGCCAGTGGATAATCCAATGTCTTTATCTTTCTAGCCTAAATGCCAGCGGATAGTCTAGTGCCATATTTTCTGACCTGGATGCCAATGGATAATCTAGTGTCTTTCTTTTTTTAGCCTGGACGCCAACGGATAGTCAGTGCCATTTTTTTCTGACCTAGATGCCAATGGATAATCCAGTGTCTTTCTTTTTCTAGTATGGACGCCAGCGGATAGTCCAGTGCCATATTTTCCGACCTGGATGCCAGTGGATAATCCAATGTCTTTCTCTTTCTAACCTGGACGCCACCGGATACTCCAGTGCCATATTTTTTGACCTGGATGCCAGTGGATAATCCAGTGTCTTTCTCTTTCTAGCCTGGATGCCAGCGGATAGTCCAATGCCATATTTTCTGATCTGGATGCCAGTGGATAATCTAGTGTCTTTCTTTTTCTAGCCTGGATGCCAGCGGATAGTCCAGTGCCATATTTTCCGACCTGGATGCCAGTGGATAATCCAGTGTCTTTCTCTTTATAGCCTGGGCGCCAGCGGATAGTCCAGTGCCATATTTTCCGACCTGGATGCCAGTGGATAATCCAGTATCTTTCTCTTTCTAGCCTGGATGCTGGCGGATAGTCTAGTGCCATATTTTACGACCTGGATACCAGTGGATAATCCAGTGTCTTTCTTTTTCTAGCCTGGATGCCAGTAGATAGTCCAGTGCCATTTTTTTTTCGACCTAGATGCTAGTGGATAATCCAGTGTCTTTCTTTTTTCTAGCCTGGACGCCAGTGGAGGTCCAGTATTCGATACTATTCCATCAAGCCTATCCCGAGTCTTTATTTATGCTCATCTGGAGGGATCACTCCCTCCCTTGGATAAGCACAAATAAAGAGAGGGCAACTGTTGCACCCCGAAACTGTCCGGGCCAAACTTGCCAGGCCCAATGCTCCAAGTTGGGCCAAAACCACTAAAAGAATGGCCCCAAGACTAGGTCAACCCAAACCACTAGACTAGGCTGAGACCACCAAGGAGTCGTCCCGAGACCCAGTCAAACCCGAGACCGAGACTAGAAGAAGAGTCTCGAAACTGAGTCCACTCCAGCTGTTACGAAGAGCGGAGACCGAGTCGCCCGAATTTCAAGGCGAATCTTAACTCCCGAGCGGAAGCTGGGATTGAGGATAGGCGGACTCGATCTTCAGTCCAACGGCCACCACCAGGCAAGGCCAAAGGCGGTTACTCCTTGACAGCTTGAGAACCCTATATAAACCTCAAACACGAAGGGTCAGGGGCATGAAAGATTGGAGGAAAAAACAGGAGAACAGGAAAATGGAAAGCTGACGATTGCAAGGAACAGAAGAGGTAGGGACTCCAAGTCTAGACTAAAAGGCAAGTAGAGGTACTGGTCCATGAGAAAAGAAAGCTCCCCCGTTCCAAATTTCAGGTTGGTTCCCTTACTCCAGGGTTAACATATTGCATGCTTAGTATAGGATGTTCTTGAAACCCGGATTAGCGGTACCTCAATTTGCATACCAGGCTGGCATTGCGTCCTAAGTTAGACCTCATGCACCCTGCCCTTCTAGGTTTATGCCCTTTGCCGCGATCGAAATTATGCTGGCTTCACTCTGCCGACACGGTCTCGGCGTCGTTAGATAAAAGCCTTGACACAAACCTGCCCACCTCAAGGCCGAGTTGATCTCGACCGTAAAGAAACCAGAATTGGCATTGGCCAATTCGGCTCCCACCTAAGCTTTGCCTAGAACTACGTTAACTTTGATTCCTCTAACGTCGAGGTACGTAGGCACAGGAGGCACACTCCTATCAAGTCGTAAATCTTAAACCCTAAAACTCTAGGGCACCCCGCTTGACTCTCCTCTCTCTTAAATCCCAAAACCCTAGAATACCTTACATGAACCTCCTCCCTCCCAAGGCCTAGGCCGGAAACACAACCCAAACACAAGCACCGTCCCCCTTCCCACACAACTAACCTAGGGTAACTATCAAGTGATAGACATGTTGGGGCACCTGCCTGCCCCGATATGTAACCAACTTTTGAACTTGCAACTCTGATCCTCAGACCAGCCTTTCCCCTAGGTTTCCTGGCGTTCCTAGAAAAAACGTTGATGGCAACTCTTGACGGCCTAGACTACCTTGGCCACTATGTGGCTGAGACTATTTCGGCCCACCTCGTACCTGATACGCTACGTCACAAATTAGGTTGTGACATCCTTTTCAACCTTTTTCAGATACACTACCCTTGCTACGTCCTCGGGTGTCTCCCCTGACACGACCTAAATCACACCGCGGGCATTTTTTAGTAATACGATCTTTTATTTTTCGTGAGATATTTGGTTTGAATAGAAATGGACTGGATGTTGCCGGGAAGCCAAATTTGCTTACTTGACCCGACACTAAGTCGGTATCGGTTCAATCAATCCAGGGATTGACTGGACCCATACTAATTTGGACTGGAGTCTCCACCAACGTTTAATGGTATGTTGAGAACCTGAAACGGATAAGGCAGGTGAGCGAATCTGAGATCCGGGTAAGGGATCGGTTACGCATGGGAATGCCATACCATCCCATCCGCCTATCATTTGGTAGTTACCCTACGAATTTCATACGTTAGTACAACCTTCATGTTCACTTTGTTTGGCAGGAACTGGAGTGGATGATGAGGAATGTTAAGGGCTTTTAACTTGACAAGAGTGTGCCTCTCGCTCCTACGTACCTCTCATAGCTGGGAGGAATCAAAGTTAATGTAGTTCTATGAGGGGGTCAGATGTAGGGTTAGACTTTCCATTTGGCGTCTTTCCCTTGGAAATCATATCTAGGCTTACTAAAATGGGTGTGATGGGACTTTCCCTTAGGCTTCCATCAAGACTGCAGAGCATAAACCTTCTACTAATGTTCAGCTCTACGATTAAAGGTCCAAGATTGGACTATCCATTAGGAGTCCTTCCTCGGTGTCAGGCCATGCATGAGTGAACTAGGATGACTCGGTCATGCATTGGTTAACTCGGACATGTGAGATGCATTGTGTTTTAGACCACCAAGAACCAAGGGCTGGCTACATGCCGCTCATTTGGGGTGAAATTGACCCGGTTGGGGTGCTAAGATGGCACGCTGGCCATCTAAAGTGTAAGGAATGTCGTTTATGGGATGTAGAATGGCTCGCCGGGAATCTGAAGTGTAATGAATGCTATTTATGAGGTAGAAAATGGCTTGTCGGCCATCTGAAGTGTAATGAATGTTGTTTATGGGATGCATAATGGCTCGCCGGCCATCTGAAGTGTAATGAATGTTGTTTGTGAGGTAGAAAATGGCTTGCTAAGATGATGGACGAGATTTAGCCAAGAACCTTACCTGGTATCTAGAGAGATGATTGGTGCTGGTAGCTAGAAACTTGCGCTAGTGCCTTCGAGCTATTCGGGCAGCAATTTCATAGCGAATTCGCTCAAAGTGTGTACTTCTTGATTCTTGCCCCCAAGTTCTTTACAGTGAGGCCTCTTATAGCCATCGGAGGATCACTAAGGGTGCGCCTGATCCTGCCACCTGGCATCTCCCCGACCTCCTGATTCAATCCGTTATTATTAGCAATCCCTAGACTGATCCTCGTGGGGCCTTGCGTCTAGTTGTGGCACGACCTCCCGAGATTCGCGACGTATCTCGTGGGTAGTGGCCAACCTGGCCCATTCGTGTGATGTGATTGGCGAGGATTTTTAGTATGTTAAAACTTGCCTAGACCTTGTTGTTCTGACGTGGCTTGATCAGCGGCTCTATCCAATTGAAAGATCTCGTGGCTTGGATGTTTTTGAACATGGTGAAGTGGCGTCTTTTATGCTGAAGTGGCGAATCACGTCAGCGCGAGCTAAGCTCCTGGATCCAGTTCGGATTGGTCTTTGGGAAGTCCAGTACCAACTCTAGTAGGGTCAATTTTGAGTCTCCTTTCTCATGATAATCCAGGTTGGGCCTAGTGTTGTTCCAATGTGGTCGCATTGGGCCGTGGAGGTCCATTCTCACCATTTTCTTTCCACCAAGGTGCTCTCTTGAGTTGGACACTTTTTGGATCCCACATCCCCCACACTTGAATGAGATCCATTCCTAAAACAATTCCAAAGCTCCTCTAGCCCCTAAGGTTGGGTTTGATCATGGTTTTCCGGTTTTGGCTTGTAATGAGTTGTCATATCAGAAAAATGGTTATTCAGACTCAAAGAGGGTAAACAAGGGATTTATGTTTGCAAGGTAGGTCCATTTGGTTTGTAACTTGTTAGAAAAATGGCCTAGATCATATCATTCCTGCATGCGAAACTAGATGTATCTAGAGAATGGAAAGATGTAAAACCATTTATATATAAAAGGCTAAAAAATTCTCACACAGATGATTGCTCTGCCACTAATGGTTTCTCCTTTTCATTTTTTCAATCACTTATTACCTAAGGATGCAAAAATTTCACTCCTTGTCAAGTTGAAAACCCTTCCTCTAGGGTTATGCATTGTGTCTTACTGTTTCATCCAATCCTAAAGAAAACCATTTAAATTCTTTTCAAAGCATTTTTCTCAACAATCAGAAATCAGAATTCAGTTAAGGAAAAATAACACAAAAATCAAAAGTAAAAGCAAAATTTAAAACAAAATCGAAGTCGGTCCGGGTTCGGCCGAGGTGGAACCAGAGTTGGCACAGACTCGGTTGAACAATTTTATTTGAATAGAAAACGAGACTAAAGAAAACAAAACTTAACCAAAATGAACATAAGACACAAATGAAAAATGAAAACCTAAGCAAAACACACCAATTAAACAAACTTTAAACTAAAAAGAACAAAACATAAACAATCAGCATGGAGTCGACATAGAGTTTGATATAAGCAATTTATTGTAAAACAAAATTGAGCAAGCCTCAGATGACTACACCCTCCCCCAACACTTGAATGATGCATTGTCCTCAATGTATGGCATGAATACATAGGGGATCCTAAGGTTTGCTCAGGGTGTGTCATCCGACGGGGCTGGTTCCATTAGTGAAATGCTCTCCATCTCACCCACTGTTGATGCTAGACCTTCATGGAAACGTTTGATCTGATGCCCGTTGATCTGTAAGGTGTTTTTTGTATTTTCATCTTTCAATTCCACTGCACCATAGGGAAAAACATTAGTGATAACAAACGGTCCATCCCTTCTAGAACGAAATTTACCTGCGATGAGCTTTAAACGATATTTGAATACAAGCATTTTCTGGTCGACTTAGAACTCCTTCCTCTAGATCTGTTGGTCACGAAACTGCTTGACCTTTTGCTTGTATATCCGGGAGTTCTTGTATGCTTCCAAGCGGAGTTCCTCTAGTTCTTGTAGCTTGAGCTTTCTTTGTTTTTCGGCTTGGTCATAGGCCAAGTTGCATTGCTTGACTACCTAGTAAGGTTGATGTTCTATTTCGACCTGGAGATGATAGGTTTTCTCGAAGACAATCTGGTAGGGAGACATCCCCAATGGAGTCCGATACGTAGTTTTGTGTGCCCATAGAGCATCCTCAAGGAGTCGGCTCTAGTCCTTCCGACTGGGATTGACCATCTTTTGTAGTGTTTTCTTGATTTTCTTGTTGAATACTTCAGCTTGGTCGTTTGTCTAGGGGTGATATGTTGTGGCAACTCTATGCACCACCCCATACTTGTGGAGTAAGGAGGACATGACTTTGTTGCAAAAGTGACTCCCTTGGTCACTTATAGAGCTTTTGGCACACCAAACCGGCAGAAGATATTGGATTTCAGAAAATCCACTACAACTTTGGCATCATTGGTCTTGGTGGCTATGGCCTCTATCCATCGTGATACATAGTCGATGGCAAGCATAATGTGTGAGTATCCATTGGAGATTGGGAATGGCTCTATGAAATAAATACCCCAAATGTCAAAAACTTCACAGAACAAGATGGGTTGCTGAGGCATTTCGTGCCTTCTACTAATGGTCATTCTTGCTTTTTGGCATTTTTCGCAGGTGGAGATGAATTGATAAGCATTTTTGAAAATGGTGGGCCAATAGAACCCGCAATCAAGCACTTTTCAGGCTATTTGAGTGGATCTATAATGGCCGCCTCCAGATGCTACATGACAAAATTGGAGGATCGATTCGATCTTGGCATCCAAGACGCACTTGTGGATAACTTGATCATTGTAGAGTCTCCAAAGGTATGGATCATCCCATATGTAATACTTGGGATCACTTTTAAGTCTCTCTTTGTACAGTCGAGATGCCTTTGGTGGAAATTGAGATGCGGCAACAAAATTGCAGATGTCTACAAATCATGGTGTAGTTGTATTTATATGCAGCAGTTGCTCGTCAAGGAATTCATCTCGAAACGGCATCAGGTCACTCTTCCTCTCGATTCAGCTCAAGTGGTCTGGTACTAAATTCTCAGCACCTTTCTTGTCTCTGATCACTATGTTAAATTCTTGGAGAAGGAGCATCCATCGAATCAATTGCGGCTTTGCATCCGGCTTCTTCAACAAGAATCTTAAGGCAACATGGTTAGAGAAAACAATGATTTTGGAGCCAATAAGATATGAGGGAAATTTGTCCAAGGCAAACACAATTGCCAGCAACTCCTTCTTAGTTGTATAATTCAACTACGCTGGGTCCATTGTCCGAGACGCATACGCAATCACATGCGCTTGTTTGTCAACTTCGGCTTTCTGGTCTAAGACGACTCCCAATGCCGAATTGGAGGTGTCACACATAAGCTTGAATGGATAGTCCCAGTTGGGTGCTTGGAGAATAGGTACGGATGTGGGTGAGTTCTTCAGCTCCTGGAATGCTTCAACATAGGGCTGGTCGAATTTGAAATCCACATCCTTCTATAGTAGCTTGGACAGTGGCAGGGAAACTTTGCTGAAATTCTTGATAAATCTTTTGTAGAACCCTGCATGTCCTAAGAATGAGCGAACCTCCCACATAGAAGCGGGGTTTGGAAGAGAGGTAATGATATCAATCTTGGATTTATCAACCTCGATACCTCTGTTGGATACAAGGTGTCCCAACATAATTTCCTCAGTCATCATGAAATGACATTTTTCTAAATTAAGCACCATATTTGTGTCTATGCATCTAACACCTTGGATAGATTTTCAAGACATGCATCAAATGAATCAGCGTACACCGTGAAGTCGTCCATAAAGACTTCCATGCAATCCTGTAGCATGTCCGAGAAGATACTTGTCATACAATATTGAAACGTACTCGGCACATTGCACAGGCCAAACGGCATGCGTGTGTACGCAAAGGTATCGAATGGGCAGGTGAAGGTCGTCTTGTGTTGGTCTTTAGGTGCAATGTGGATTTGCATGTATCTGGAGAATTCGTCTAGAAAGCAGTAATGAGATTTTCCTGCTAGTTTTTCCAGGACTTGATCAATAAAAGGCAAAGGAATATGGTCCTTGTGAGTCACCTGGTTTAATTTTCTATAGTAAATACAAACTCGCCAGTTGTTTTGAATCTGCATAGGTACCAACTCGTCGTTCTGGTTCTTCATGATGGTCATCCATACTTCTTAGGTACTACTTGCACAAGACTAATCCACTGGCTGTCTGAGAGATGGGATAGATGATCCCGACAGCAAGTAGTTTTGTCACCTCTTTCTTGACCATGTCTAGGATCGTCGATTCAGCCTCTTTTTCTTGTTGCCTTATGGGTCGGGCCTCCTTCTCCATTAAAATTCTATGCATGTAGAGGGAGGGGTTTATGCCTGGAAGGTTAGATAATTTCCACCTAATTGCCTTCTTATATTGCCTCAGGACGTGCAACAATTTCTCCTCCTGCTCCCAATGGAGATTGTTAGCAATTATAACAGGGAATTGCTAATCATTGCCCAAGTAGGCGTATTTCAAATGACTCGGCAATGGCTTGAGCTCTGTAGGTGGTGGCGAAGATGAAGAGCTACCATTAGTTGATTTTGGATCCGACTGGCCGACTTGATATGGATACGGCACAAGGTGTGCCGACATGATCTCGACCCTCGATTGTTGTGGTCAATTCATATTGGTTGGGTTAGATCCAGCTCTCGTCTGGTTGGAGTCGGACTCGACATTCTTCTTTGTATTAGAGTCAGATTCGGATGGAACAAGGTCCCAGACTTTGTTGCCTGAAATAGACTCGGCTTTCGCATGTATAATGAAGTTGGACTCGGCACTTGTCTTTCTAGCCGAGTCGACTTCGGCCTTCTTTCGGTCTCGGCCTCTGTTAGTCGGCTCATACTCGGTAGTGAACATTGTTGCCACTTGCACTAATAACCACTTTTTGGTCTCGACAACTTGGACTTCTGCATTATTTGAACACTCTGGGTCTTCATAGTTGCACTAATAAATCAAGCAATTTGGTTTCCTGACTCAAGTCGGCAAGGTCAATGATATCATCCTTAGAGTCGAAAAGATTGTGTACTTCCCATGATCTGTCATCGTCAGCCTCATTTGTTATAGACCCTAAGTAGTCAATTATATCAGTGTCTCCAACAAAATTTGAAATATCACCACTACTGGTATCTATATAGAGGTGTTCCTCAACTAGTTCATCAATTAGTTCTATGCCAAAGAGTGAATGGTCTTCGGTGGCATGCTTCATGGCTTCAAAAATATTGTACTACACTAGGGTGTCACCAAATTCCATTGAGAGCGTCTCGGCATGCTCATCAAACTTTGTTTTGACAGTCATTAGGAACGATCGCCCCAAGATTAAGGTGGATCCCTTCCCTGATGTCTCGTCCTCCATATCCAGTACATAGAAGTCGGCTGGGAAAATCAGCTCATTAACTTGGACCAGTAGATCTTCGAGAACGCCTAGGGGTTGAACAACACTTCTATTTGCTAGCTGTATTGTCATCCTAGTGGGTTCTAGGTCACCCAAATTCAAGGATTTGTAGATCGATGTAGGCATGACATTAATTGAAGCTCCTAAGTCCAACATCACATCGACAAAGGTACAATCGCCAATGGGGCATGGGACAGAGAAATTTCGAGGTCTCGGCACTTCTTTGGTAGTGCTTGCTGTGCTCCGGCGGTGAATTCATCATTTTTGGTCAACGCCGACACTATGCCTCCCAATTCCACCCCTCCTTTCATTTTCTTCCTTTTATGCACACACAACTCCTTGAGGAATTTTGCGTACTTAGGGATTTGCTTTATGGCATCTAGGAGTGGAATGTTAATTTCCACTTTTCGGAACATCTTTAGCAACTCTTCATCAGAATCATGTTTCCTCGTTGAAGGGGTTCGGGTTGGAAATGGCAATGGGACAGACTTCTCTTGTTGAAGTACTTATGACTCGGCATCTGGCCCAGAGTCGGTATTAGTCGGTCTCGGCTCTTGTTGCGGCGTTATTTGTGGTAATTGTTTACCACTTCTTAGAGTGACTGCGCTCGCATTCCCCCTCAGATTCAGGATTGTTTGTGAGGGTCGGTTGTCGGACCTGACCGACTATAAATGGCTCACAGTGTTTGCTAGCTATCCTATTTGCATCTTGAGGTCTTAGATGGTGGCATTAATGTTTTGCTGGAACTGCATATTGCTGGAGTTCATATTTTGTTCGAACTCCAAGTTGCTAGTTGCTAGCTGCTTCATCTAGTCCTCCAGAGATGGTGAGTTGCTTTGAGGTGGCATTCTCTGTTATTGCTATTGTTGGAATGGTGGCACCTTGTATTGTGGACTCAGCAACTAATAACCACCTTGAGTTTGAGGTACATTCGGGGCAAATCCAAATCGTCGAGCCACATAAGGCCCTTGACTCGGCCTTGGTCGAAATGGATGCTTTCCATATTGGTTATCAAACTACCGACTCTGATACAGCTGCTTCCTGTACTGATAACCACCTATTGCTCCAATGCTCACTGGGTAGTTCGACTCAGTCTCTTGTAATGTGGGGCACATGTTAGTGGGGTGCTCCACGGAAGTACATATACCGCATACTCTGGCTGCTATGTTTGGTTGATGTTGTCCAACAACGAGTTGCCTTACTAGTGATGTTAACTCGATCGGTTGATTCTCCAGTCTCAGGTTGTCAACTACATCGATTTCATTCACCATCTGGGGTTAGCCGACTCCTCTGATCCCAAATTGTTGTGTATTTCTTGCCATATTGGAGATCAGATACCTTGCTACTATTGACGTCTTGTTCATTAATGCTCCACCACTAGTAGAGTCAATCATACTTCGGTCCATCATCGTCAGACCTTCATAGAATTACTGAATCAGCAATTGTTCACTGATCTGATGATGCGGACATGTGGCACATAACTTGTTGAATCTTTCTCAGTATTCATGTAAAGTTTCTCTAGAGTGTTGCCTTATCCCATAGATTTCTTTCCTGATGGTCATAGTTCTTGATGCCGAAAAGAACTTCTCCAAAAACATGCTTTTCATATCTCCCCAAATGTTGAAGAGAACCAGCTGCAGGTATAACAAATCCTTCGTAGCTCCATCCAAGGAAAATGGAAATTCCTTCATTTTAATGTAGTCCTCCACTATCCCTTGCGGCCTCATTGTGGAACAAACCACATGAAATTCTTTTAAGTGCTTGTGGGGATCTTTTCCTGCAAGACCATGAAATTTAGGCAACAAATGTATAAGACCAGATTTTAATTCATATGTTTGAGCTGGTTCTAGTTGTTGATACTAAATGCACCAAGGTTGGTACACCACATCCAACATGGCAAGCTCCTTCGGAGTTCGATCATTGTTCTCCATTTGTTTTGGCTCTGTAGAATTGTTAGCACTACTATACTCAAAAGAATCAGAATTGTTAGTAACAACACTTCTATTATCAGAATTAGAAACAAAATTAGAACTATTACTATTACTTACTATTGTATTCTTAACTTTCCTTAACCTACGTAAAGTTATTTCTATCTCAAGATCTAGATCATACAATGGGTCAGAACTACTCCTAGTCATGCATCATAAGAAAAATAATGCAGAACATGCAAGTCAATTATGAGTATGGTTATTGTCAGTTATGCAAAGCAGAAAATGAATGTACTATGAAAAAAAGAAAATAAAAATTTATGCAGAGAAGAAAATATAGTCAATGATGCAGAGGCAAAAATTGTACATGAAAAAAATGATGATGTAAAGATTTTGCAAAAAATAAAATATGCACTATATAATTCTCTTTTTTTCAATGGTGAATTTCACACACAAAAAAATTCAACACACTCAACAAGTTATATTATTTTCAGGACCCAATTTAAAATAGACACGGACTCAAAACTCTGACTCAACTGACAGACACAACATTCTACACACTCGGGATTCAGCTTAACTCAAATTTGGCACACAAAGACACAAAGGAACTTGTATCCCCGGCAACGATGCCAATTTGATAACGTTGTTTTCTAGTCGTCTTACACGCATCAAATAACTAAAGCTAACTATAGTACAGTCAACCCTAGCTCGAATTCTCTCAAGGATACAGTGTGTTCTATTATGGCTTTATGTGAAAAATAGAGTTAATGCAAAAGACACTAAGTGTAGAATGTCGAGTTGCTCTCAGCAAAGACTGATCTAATTCGGTCTCGGCAGAGACGGATCCGACACGATCTCGGCTAAGCACAGACTCAAACGCAATAGAGTTAGACTAGACTCGATTTCAGACGAACACGACGGTGTCAGACTTGACTCAGTCTCGGACGGAAATGCAAGAAATAGGGCGGTTTTGGATGCAAAGAAAGTAAGGATAGGAATTAGACTAAGTATGAAAGTAAATGCGATCTACACTATGCTACCTAACTACTGCATCAACACAGAGATTCAATAAGCGATTAGCTCTCGATTCTTCCCTCAAGCTCGTGATTCCAAATCAACCTAGAGTCTTACAACGACCGTCGAAGGTTTGTCCATTGCCATATCGAGGATTTACACAACTGCTACCTCATCAGTTGGTAGAGAGTATGCACGTGGTTGATTTTAGGTCCTCTAATCGATTACCTAATTAAGTTGTTAAACTGGTTCCAACTGGCCTAGTCTAACGTTTGTCTACTCTTACAAATGCGCAACTGTGACAAAGTGAAAGCAGATTAAAAGCAAGATTCACAATCAAGAGATAAGAACGCAAACCAATTATATTATTGAAAACAGAGTGCGAATACAAGGTGTAAATGAGTATGGATACAAGTCTGAATTCAACAACCCTAAAACATGCCTAGCGTACCCTATATATACATAAGCTGGGTAGCTTGTGACGCACGCTAAACCTAACGAACTTCCCTAACAGAATTACAACTCCAGATTGCCTATTTTACCCTTCTAATGATCAACCTTGCGCTACAAGCTTCTTCTAGGAGTGATGTGACAACTAAGCTAGATTCGGCTGAAGTGGCACTACACTTGGGCCGCTTAGTTTGGTTGGACTGCTTTGCTCATTTGGGCTGCTGAGCTGCAAAGTCGGCCGGTCTGGGAAGGAGCCAGTCTGGTCGGAACGGCTTCTCCTGGACCGAAACTCTTCTTGATGGGTCAAGATGTCCATTGCTTGGCCTACAAAATGAATCCAATCTTTTATTAGCTAAGATTTTCAATTTAGCACAAATTTATACTTTCCCTATTTCTAGGTTCATAATTTGAATCCTAGCTAAGATTTGATTCTTGACTATCAAATGATCTCAAAAGTACTCATCTTAAGCCTTTGTCAGGTGTATAAAATATGACTCATCATAAAGCCCCAAAGAGCTACTACTATTTGGCTCTCCCATTCTTGCCAAACGAGGCTCATCACTCACTCAACGAGTAGAGCCATACGAACTACTGTTCTCTAGCTCTCTCACTCTTGCCTAGCGAGCCTCACCACTTGCTCAACGAGTAGAGCCCTAAAGAGCTTTAACGCTCATGTTTGCCCAAGTCTCACATATGTCTAACCATAAAGCTATGGAGAAGAATTTCCTCTTATGTTGCATCCTTGCTTAGCGAGTCCAAGATCTCACCTAGTGTGAGCAACGAATGCAGGTCAAAATTTCACAATTCTGCATTGGAAACTCAACACTTAGGGGAAAACTTAGAGACTTTCTATGTTATCTTAATTCTTATGAATTTCAGTACACATAACACATTTAATACAACAAAAATTCACAATTAACATGCCGATTTCAAAATATCCCTAATTTTCATAACTTAATCAACACAAAACCTAATTCAAGAACAACTTTACAATTCTATCAATTAGCAAAAAATCACTAGACAAAATCACATGAAATCATATAATAAATCACAACTAATCCAAGTAGTTTAATCATCCCTTCAGAGACAATTAAAATATACATATTAGGAGTTCTTAGGACAACCCCTCTACCAACACTTGCATAAGTGTAATCCACAATAAGATAATCTCAGTCCCCTTTACTTGGAAAGACAACAAACAATGACATCACGTGCCTTATGACCTTTCTTCTTGATACTTTGACATTGCCTCTGAGGGTTCTCCTCCTTTTCTCTCTACTACAAATACAACACGACATGTTAGACTAACTTAGGGTAAAACTGACATTTGATGCACAAGGAGGTAGTATCAGTTTTTCACCCTAACAAGCTATTTGATTACTAAGGTCCTTTTAGTTATTTTTAAATCAAAATGGGCCCAAAGGCCTCTTCCTTCAATCTTTATTTATAAAAATCTCATTTTAGCCCGAAACATGTTTCCTAGAATATACTTTATTTAGTTGGTGACAAAATATAATCTAAATACTCATTTATTTAAAAATGATAATTACAAAACAACAATAATAATAGTAATAAGAATTGGGATGTTATAACAAACACGTTAAAGACACGTTAAGTGCAAATTGAATTTTAGGGTTTTGTTAAAGGTGCATCGAGCATGTTGAATGTGTGTTAAGCATAGATAATAAGAACATGAATTCTAGTAGAACTCATTAAAGGCAGACTAAGCATGCTAAATGTGCGCTAAACACTATTGGAGGATATGAAACTTTATGGACTGATAGTATGAATTCTACTAAGCACATTGAATGTGCATTAAGCAAAAATAATGTAACTTAGAACAGTAAGAACATACGTGGTGGCACGTTAAGCCTAGGAATGTAGCGCTAAGTCCCAAGCCTTGGATTTTAAATGGAATAACATTCTCATTGAAGGACATTGAGCTTAGAGGTTCACGTTAAGCACTAGATAAAATTTAACTCTATGTAAAGATGTATGCTAAGCACAACTATGGTCATTGAGATTGCGCTAAACGTTGTATTCTGTTACACTTGAAAACAATTAACTTCCTAAAACACTAAGAGAAGAACACTTATATGAAGATTTAATAAGATTAAAATGGAATCCTAAAATCCTATCATAAGAATTAATAACATTTATTGTTTGTTGTAAAATTCAAGGACATTGAACTGAAGAAAGAAACTTGTTGAGGTTAGGATCCTTGGCGGGACCTTTACTTGGTAGAGGTTGGTTGTTGGGACTTCTACAAGCCACTATAAAGGTTATTGAGTTGAAACCTTTACATAATTGTAGTGACTTTAAGGAAAAACATCTCTATACTTGATTATTGAGTTGAAAATTTTGACGGTGATGCTATATACATACATACATGCATGAGTTCATAGTTATGATTGTGTTATGAATAAATATGTAAGTTAGGATTTGGTGAGAAGCTCTCAACCTTGTGTAGGAGAAAATGGTGGGTCAAGTTCATGGGCCTCGAGGATAGGTAGATGAGTGAATCCCACATTAAGGTTAAGGTCATTGCAAATCTTGTGTTATGGTAAGTCACTACCCATATATTTCTAGCCTAACAAACCATTACATTACTCTATAGATCAAATCATGGATTCCCCTAATAGTTGTGCTTTTACTAGAATTTGTATGGTTCTTGGAGGCTATGGTTCCATGTTGAAGGACATCTTCATACTGATTGCTCAGCCTATTGAAAATATCCATAAAGTAGGTTATGCATACATTTGGATTATTGATGTTGTATCTTATTATTCTCATTGTTTTATGGTGGTTGGTAATTTGTCGTTGTACATACTTGTTGTCTAACCATATGAATAATTTGCATGGTTGTTGGTGAGTTAAAGGGATATGAAAATCCTTTTTGTGCTAGTTAAATTTTGTAAGCTTACCTTGCACTACTTGTATATGCGAGAGCATATATCGAGGTTTACTAGGAGGCTGAGGATGCTTGAAGGTCATATTAATGTGGGCTTGTATTGTATTAACTTCCAAGAGACTATAGGAGATGGAAAAACATGTAGGATAAAATCAGAGATTTTGAGGGTTTGGTATAGGGAGAGCTTACACTTTGTTATGCTCTTAATGGAATCATATTTTTTCTCTCATACTACATACATCCCTATAATTTAGGTTAGCCATTCAAAAGATGTAGAAAGTACTTATACGCACTACTTGAGCTACCATACGCGTTTTTGCACATCAATGCTTGTTTTATAGAGGACCACATCCTTGAGGAGACTCTAATCATGATGTGGATCAATATGGCAGCATTCCACTTTTAACTCTTCATTTGTAGATTTAGAGTGTATTAAAATATGCATAATGTATTTAGTTCCCCACTTTCTTTTTGATGTATTTTGTTGATGGGTACATTGTTTGATACACATTGCCTTTTAGAATACTTTGATGTTGATGGTTGTAGTGCCATAAGACATAATAATTATGTTTTGATTATGCATATATGGTTTATTTTTGTATGTCTTGACATTCTCACCTTATGATTTCATATGTGAACCTTGATATATCGAACATGTAAAATTTCATGAACAAATTAATGAAAGGGCTTTCTTTAAATTTAAACCTTTTCACTACATAAGCTATTTGGTTTCATGTAGCGATATTGGGTTGTTACATCTGCCATGTAACCCATGTAACCAGAAAAGAGAAGATTCATGTATTGTTTCTTGTCATATATGGAAGTAAACAAATGCTTAAGGACAATGTTCAAACATTACTCCTATGTGCCTTCGAACATTGTTTTTATTCCTTAATGAACCTTCGAACATTGTTTTTATTCCTTAATGAACCTGTGAAGATTATAGGACAAAGGCATAACAAGAGAAAAAGAATTATAAATACAAATGAGAAACGACATAAATGTAAATCATGACCGTTCACAAAAATCAAAGGATATGTTGACAAAAAGACAAAGAAGTTCTACCATTATCACAAGAAGTTTTGATGCTGATAAAGCTAACAAATGAAGCACTCTAACGAAGACAAGAGTCAAAGCGAGAAAAAGGAAAAGCTCATTGAAGACAAACCCCAAACCCTAAATCTCATTGAATAAAGACCTAAGCCAAAGATTTTAAGTATTTTATGTGATCAATCTACATTCCAACCAAGTTTAACTCAAATGGTCCATTTAGGTAACAAAAACTAAAATTGTTTTTTTTAAATGATTAAATGAGCCAAGTTCATAATAAAAGGATTAGGAACTTGAAAATCTCACATTTAGACTAAAATAAGCAAATAACTTGAGTATCTTATTGCAAGACTTAAGTCTCACGAAGAAAACTATAGTCTTTTGAGATAAAATCTAGTTTCATGTTAAAAGTTCACAAAAATCCAAGTCTTTTCCTAAAAGATTGGAGACTCTTGTAAAAGACTTGATTTTTTTTTATCTAAATCAAAATCATATTTGTATCTTATATAATATATCATTAGGGTATGCAAAAATAGGTGTTAATATCTAATCAATTCATGAATCAGTAAAACTTTTCAAATTAAAAATTTGATAAAGTTTTTAACCTTTAACATTATCATATTAAGGGTTTTTGAGATCAAATACTTTCTATCTCTAAAAACCTTGTAAAAAGACAAAGGTTTTCATAAAAAAAATTAACCAAGAGAAAATTAGAGAACATAATTATAGTTGACTAAAAAGGAGAATTCTTGGCAAAAGAGAGAGTGCTAGATCTTCAATTTATGCTATCATAACTTTTTAGACTAAAGCAAGCTTTTAATTTTGCTTATTTAAGGGTGGTTAACCTTGGGGGTTTAATATGAGAAATATAGGTAGGGGTTGTATGGGAAGGGTTGTTGAGGTAGGTTGGCTAGATAAAAAATGTTTACAAAAAGACATCTTAGGAGGAGTTTTTTAGGTTTATTGCCTTGAGTGTAAAAGTCTTTCTGCTCTGTAATATTTTGGCATAGTGGAAAACTCAACTATAACTTGAAGACTGAATGTAGGTCACAAGTTGTGGTTAAACCAATATAAAATTTTGGTGCACTCTCTTTTATCTTAAAACTCATTTAACTGTTTTACATGTTTATATTTGTATTTCAATTATTAATTGGGTTAGGGTTTGTAACTTATCTCTTCATCTCTTTTTGGGAATTAATTCTTCATAATTAAAAGTTGGAATGTAAAATCAATTTTAAAAGAACTCAATTCATCTCCTGTTCTAGAGCTATTGAGGCCACTTTGTTAGCCAATGGTATTAAAGCTTAACTCTTAGGTCAAGCTTAACAAGTTCAAGAGGTACTCTAATAACTCTTTTCCACAAGAGGATGGTTTTATAAATTGTAATCCAACCTTTAATGGTGAAAGATATAGTTACTAAAAAGAAAGAATGCAAATCTTTATTGAATTTGTTGATATGGATATTTGGGATGCTATTGAATTTGGGGTTAACATACCTATACAATTTATCAATGGAATAATTGCTCCAAATTCTAAAAGTTTATGGAGAGAGGATGAAAAGAAAAGAAATTAAAATTTAATTTAGAATCCAAAAAATATTATAACCTTTGCTTTGTCTTTTGATGAGTTTCACATGATCTCAAACTGTAAAACCGAGAAAGAGATGTGGAATATGTTATATCATAGGAAGAATTAGGTCCTTCAATGTTTTGATTAAAAAAATTAAATTTTTTAAACTAACAAGCCTCTCACTCTTACCCAACGAGCCTCACTACTCGCTCATGGGGGGCAACAGAGGAAACATTCCTCTTTTTGTCATGTGCTTACCTATTGAGAACCACTTTTTGCCTAACAAGTGTGTGATGACTACAACTTGTGATTTCGTGATTTTGGCACAAAATTCAACCAAAACTTGGGTAAAGTTAGGATTTTTTATGTTCTTTCAATCTCTACTAATTTTAACACATAAAACACTTATAGATAATTGCAAATTCGCAATTAATACACCAATTCACAAAACCTCCAAATTATTTTACCAATCAATTCAATCAAAAACCTAAAAACTAGAATAACCAAAGATTCAACAATTGAGCATAATTTCCAACAAAATTTATGCAAAAATATCCAATTAATTCACAAGTCCAGGGAATTCACTCTCCTTCTTAAAGACCAAAAAGACAAACTCAACAAAGGTACTGGGGACGATCCCTCTATCTGTACTTGGTAAAATAAACTATAATAAGATGAAACTCACTCCTCTTATCTCGTAAGCGAAAACAATAGTAAAACAACTTCACGATTCTCACACTTCCTCTAGCCGTTTTTCTTCCTCTCTCTTAACTGCAAAAATGATAGAACAAAAACTAACTAAACAAAAACTAACTAAACACAAACTAACTTTGACGCATAAAGAGTCTTATTAACTTCCACCATAATGGGCCTAACCAGTTTTTTTTACTACAACAAGCCCAAATGACTATTTTTCTTATTTTAATAAATAAAATTCCAATATATATATATATATATATATATATATATATATATATATATATATATATATTCCCAAATAATATTTAATAAGTGACAATATAAAATAATCAACCACATAATAATAATAATAATTAATATTTTACAAGTAATATTAAATGAATAAAAAAATGGGTTGTTACAACCCCCTCTTTATAAGAATTTTTTACCTAAAAATTTACCTTATATAAACAAATTTGGGTAAGAAATTCATTTGATTCTCCAACTCCTACATAACATTGCCTTCAAAGTGTCAGCTATAGCACGATTTGATTATTTTCAACAACCCTAAGCAAGAGCTATTAGAGTGTTAGCTATAGCACAATTGTTCTTTCCCACCATTTTTTCTTATCAGGGAAGTAAAACAAGCAAAGAAGGTCAACACAACAAAATAGACAAGTACAACAAAATGGATAAACTCCTTAAAGTACATAATAAAAAAGCATTGACCCGTTTGATACCCTGTTTTTATTTGTATCAAGATCTACTCAGTTTTGCATGTATACCTATCACATGGTATCAAACATGACCATTGGTGGGTTAACAATCGGGTAGTCCCAGTAGGTTTAGTGACCTTAGCAATTGGTTTTACATATACTTTCTTACAACACCAATTGCATTACATGATGCATGCCAAACACATCATTTTCTTATTTTATCCTTTTTCAAGTTGGGTTGATGAGGATTATAATTGCCCCTCATAGGCTAAGAACCTAATCTCATTGAACCCACAAAATTAGTGACCACTATTCTGACCTCTCACAAGCCTTGGTAATTCACTTAACAAGTGTTACCTGAGTTCCTTTCTTGCTAACTCTTGGCCTATTCAACCTATAAAAAATAACCAATTGTCCATTACTCAATTTCATATCTCTTTTCATTTGTTCTAATGCAATGACAATTATAATTCTCAACAGTTATATATATAAACATACACAATCATCAAGAAACACACAACTCAATTCTTACTGCTCAAGGAATCCTATCCACTAAGTTCACAACTTTCACTTCGTGAGTCTAGACACTCGCCTAGTGAATAAGGACTACAAGGAGTCCTATACTAACATTTTCCTAACGAACCACTTTTTTGGCTCAATGAAGGGTACACTTGCTAAATGAGACTTGTTGCTTGCTTAGTGAAGGAGACTATAAAGCGTTTAGGCCTTCAAACTCGTATAGCAATCCTAGATTCACTTAGCAAATTAAGCCACAAAGAGTTACTACTCTCAGTCTTTCCCTTTCTCACTTAGCAACACTCTTACTCACCTAGCGATTTGAGCCACATAGGCTCTAATGGTCTTATTTGCCTAACGAGCCTCGTGTTTGCTTAGCAAATAGAGCCATAGAGAGTTCTAGTACTTTCATTCATTAAGAAAAACTCATCTTCACCCAACAAATAGAATTAGAGAGAGTTCCTACTCTTTGACTTTCACTCTTTCACTCAAAAAGACCACCTTTTGCCCAACAAGTAGAGCCATAGGGAATTATGCTCTCAAACCCTCTCATTCTCGCCTAGAGAGTCTCATCACTTGCTCAACGAGGGGAGCCATAGAGGAGAAATTCCTCTTTTCGTTGTATGCTCGACCAACAAGAGCCACTTCTTTCCCAACAAGTGTGTGATGGCAGCAAATCGCAATTTTACGATTTCTACACAAAATTCAACCAAAACTTGATTAAACTTAAGATATTTTATATTTCTTTTGATCTCTACCAATTCTAACGCTTTAAACTTAAGATATTTTATTTTCTTTTGATCTCTACCAATTCTAACACATAAAGCGCATGTATAAGAATGCAAATGCACACTTAATACAAAAATTTACAAAAACCAAATTTTTTTTTACTAATCAATTCAATCAAAAACCTAAAAACCAAAACAACTAAAGATTCAACAATTTAGTAGACAATTTCCAACATTCATACAAAAACCATGCAATTAATTCACAATAAGTCCAAGGAATTCACTATGCCCTTAAAAGACCATCAAAACACACTCAACAAGGGTATACTGGAATTACTCGCACTTATGTAAAGATAACCCATAATGGAAGACCCATCAACAAGGTCACATCAGCTTCCACCCTAATGGACCTAACCAATTTTTAGACCAAAACAACCTCAAATGACTATTTTTCTTATTTTTAACAAATAAAAACCCAATTTAAACCCCCCCTTCGGCACACACACATATTCTCAAATAATATTTAATACAAACTCTCAAATAAAATTTAATTAGTGACAATATAAAATAATCAACCACTTATTATTAATAATTATAAACAATATTTTAAAGCCAACAATAAATGAATAATAAAATTGGGGTGCTACACACACTACCATCTTACACTTGCACCCTACCACCCTCAACCTGCACACCACCACCCTCACCCTTCATACCAACATCCATCCCAACCTCTACACCAACATCCATGCCAATCCATGTACGTACTTCCCTGCCCCCATAAAGGTATCAATTAAAAATGGAATAACAATGGGTTTGAACAATGCAATGTGTTCAATGAAATTAAAAATCAACTTTGATTAAGGCTTATGATACCTTTTTTAAAAGCTTATATAATGGGCCTTAATTTAGACTAGGAATAGTTTAGGAATTAGAAAAAATTGTTTAGTTATTTAATAAGTATATCAAAACCTGCAATATTACATTCTGATCGTACTCTTCTTTTTACAAATTTGTTTAATTATAGTGATCTTTATTTTCTTTTTCTCCTCCATTCTTCTTCTTTCATATTAGTTTATTATTTTTTTAACCCTTCTTGAATGGTGACAACCATGAAAGACCAAAGATTTTAACCAATTCAAAATGTTTATAAATTTGGTTAGAATTTGAGTTTATGTTTTATGTTATATGTTATATGTTTTATATTGAAGTAAAATTAGATTAATGTTAATTAATCCAAAAATAATTGAAGTAAATAATCAATGGATAGGTTAAGTTAAATTTATGCATGAACTAACATTATTTAAGGATTATGATATTAGTTCTGTTAATAAATATTAGATGATTATCTAATTGAATTCAATTTGACTATGTAAGTTTTTTAATTTCAAACCGTAATCATTCCATCATGCAAGTCGTACCGTTATATTAGGTTTTCATAAATTTGATTTCCCACTTTATTAAGCCACGAGGCTTTCTTCGATCCACAACTGCATACAAAAAGCAACAATACAAAAAGCTACACAAGAGATTACGAATGCACTTACCTCGGTTACAACAAGAGGGACCACCTACGAAGAATCCTATCAGTATTGTAGTGACTACAATGGAGGGTGAAGAATCCTTTCTCTACTTGGGTTTGTGAAAAGAAAAAGATAGAAAACGACGAACTCCTCTTTCTTTATTTGAATCGTTCTTAAGTAAATAATAAAAGAATAATAAATATTTGTCAATTACTAACAACATTAAATTATTTATGTTACATACATTACAAGAATTTTTTTATTTTGCTACTAATTTTAGTTACCATTTAAATTAGTAGCTAAATTCTACCTAATTAACTATTAACTAATTAAAAAATTATTTTTTTTAGTTAAATTGAAGTTATATTTATTTATACTTCTTATTACTACAAATTAGCTAGAAAATAACTACAAATTTTAAAAATTTATTATAAATTAACTAACATTATTTTCCTAGTTAATTTGCTACTTATTTCATGCTACTATTTAATATTGTAGTAATTTTGTAGCTAATTATTTTTACTAGAAATTAGTTACAAAATAACTATTAATTTTAAAATTAATCATAAAATTATTTTATAATAAATTTTAAATTTTCTAGTAGTATATATTAAAAATATTAAACGTTGAGGTGCCCGATATGTGTCCATCATGTCACAATTTTTTTTTTAAGTGGTAGAGACCCATTTTCCAATGAGGCGGACATGTTACGTGTTATGGTTAACGGAGATTTCCAATGGCAGGACTAAAAATGCAAACATAATTTTTATAAGAGACTAAGATTGGTTAAAATTTTTTTAGGGACTAAAAGAAAAAATTGAGAAAAGAAAATGAGAGACTAAAAATATATTTTATCTTATAATAAATTATATATAAAAAACAAAAGGAAGGAAAAAGTGCTTGAACTAATAATGCAATTAATTATGTACAAAAGGTGGAAAAATGACTTAAATGGCTTAAAGCATGAGTTTGAGCATAACAATAACAAATGGATATGAAACATGAAGGATCTTAATTAGGAGGAACATCCAACTTTTATTTTCTATAGTTGTTGTATAAACATTATGAAACTATAATTAGAGACGATTATTTATTTAAATAATAAAAAACAATTTAAGGATTTAAAAAGATATTTACCTTATATTAAAATAAATATTTTTCATATAAATATGAATATATCACCTCAACTGCAGGATCAAAACCTAGGCTAAAGATTCATCACAAGCTGCACAAGGCCCCTATTTGCACACCGTGCTCCATCTTCTGTACCCTTCTTTGCATTATCATGCTTGTATTTGTTTGCAAAGGACAGAGAGAAGAACCATTTACATGCGAAGGCAAAAGAAAAATAAAAGAAGAAAGAGAAACACTTTTCGAATCTCCTAGAAGAATCTTTCTTGACTTTCAACATCATATCCTTCCTTTTAATCAAAGTTTCCGAATCTCCTACTTTTCCAATTGACCACAAGTGAAATTTTATGATGATTTTCTGATCAGCTAATTAATTAGCTTCCTATTCTGTTGGAACCAATTCCAAGATCTACTCGAAATGTGAGGACCACGACTGAGCGGAATAGGTATTTTAATCGAATGCATTTCCTGGTTAGAATTGTTTACATGGCCTTCTAAAATTCTGAAATAATGGTGACGTAAAGTGACAACTATTCTATTACCCAATCATTGTACTATACAAAAAAAAAAAAATCACATATCCGAAATACACACTAAAAAGTAGAGTTGTTTTGAGTTGCACGGAATTATAGTGTTAGATATTTAAACTTGGTTAATTAATTATTATTTGCAATGAAATTAATTAATTATTATTCATGTATTGATCCTAAGTATGTACTTATGCATGTACTTGCACAACAAAATATTAAGCAATTGGTGGGTGTCAATTTGAGGTGCAAAAGATATTTTTATTAATATACACATACAATTGGGTTTTCCCCACTGCAATTAGGGAATAATAAGAATTCTCAGTAAATTTACCAAACACGTTGGCATAATATTCAAAGCTTACACAATGGACTTGATTTCACTTGCTCAGCCCACTTCCTTTTATGACGTTTTTTTTTTTTTTTGAGGTCCAGCTGCAATAGTCGTTTTACTTCTTATATACCTAGCTTTCTCCGCCATGTTGTTTTCTATGGATCAATGACCTTTTTTGCTTTCTTTCCAACTTTTTTTGTAAGGCCTGTTATGCAATTTCCACTTAGTCTTAAACAAACTTCTACTTGTGTTATTAATAGAATATAATTTAAATATAATAAAAATATAAATACTTTTTATATTATCATGAATTATTATGTATAATAAATTATTGATGATCCAAAATAACACACTTTTACATAAAAAAAATTATTTGGAACACTTAAAAAAAAAAGAATATTAGACAAAATTTGAAAGCTTTTTCATTAGCCCTTAATTTAGTTTTAGTTGTTTATATTCAATTGGAAGTTGTAAAGCATTATGATTTTCTTTTCAATTTCAAACTAATTACCCAAAAGTGTGAATCTTTCTGATATGAGGTTATTTCTTGTTCGTTTTAATATGTGCGTAGCCACGTCTACTCCTGTGTTTATTAGTTTGTAGACGTATAGTGGTTATATTGTAATTTGGCTTACATTTTTCTTTCTCTTGGGACGTCAATAAGAACAAGAAATATTTTGGTTGATGAATTTGATAATGTCTAAAATTATTTTTATATTTTATTTAAAATTTAATAACTAAAAACAGTAAAATGCATGATAAATCAATACATTAACTTTAAATACGTATGAGTTAATATATTGTATTAGAAAATAAGGTCAATACAATTGAGTTTAATGAATGAGGTAAGCACTCAGGCACAATGATCATGCATTAGTTGAGAACATGTTGAAGTATATACCTTGGTTCAACGACACAATAAATTTGGATAAAAAGTTAATAAAAAATAACTACCATATCTGATAGTTTGTAAATTGTAGATTATGAGCATATATTTACAAAATCAATAATAACAATCTCCTAAAAATGGAAAACATGATCAACCCATTATCTATCGATATATTTACAATTAATGACAATGAATGTCATATAGAAAAGGTACATTACACAAGTAAAACTAACTTCATTCATACTAAAGAAATTTTTATATTTCTTCCTCACTTGAGCGTCATAGTATTTTTGCAAGTACTACTCTGTTGCCTAGAGGAGAGAGAATCATTTGTAACCTCCTAAAATAATAGATTTTATTTAATTAATTAATTAAATAAGTAAATGAGTCTTTTAGCGAATAATGTGAATGTTTATTTGAAGTTGGGTTAAAATATTTAGAGAATGGACCACTAGGATCCAATAAGGAATTAAGATAGGTAAAGCTCAAGTCACCTCTCACACAATCACACTCTCATTTGACCTAAAAAGAGAAAAGGAAAAGAGGGAAGAGAAAAAGGAGAAGAAGGGAGAACAAAAAGACTAAAAGTAATGAAAGAAAAGACAAACCCAGACTCACCCCTAACTAATTTTAGCATTCTCAAGGGGAGTGCAATCCGTTACATGTTTCTCCACTCTCTCATTGACTATTCTTTGTGATGAACCCAAGGATCCACAAACCACAAATAGTTAGAAAGTTCACACAAAAACTAGGTCTAAAATTAGGATTCAAAATTGAAAGAAGAAATTAAAGATATGAAAAAGATAGAGATGATTTTTTGCCACTAATTCCTAAGGACTAGATAAGAAAGAGTGAGATTCACCACAAGCATCTTGAAAACTTGGTGAGAATAGGATTCTTGCTCAAGAACAAGGAGAAGAGAAAACTCTGTTAAAAGTGCATTGCACAATTTTCATTCAATTAAAAAGTGATTAAGCTAATTACAACAAAACCTTATATAGGCTACAATAATCATGATTAGGTAGCTTAATTTAATCTTAAGACTAACCTAGAGGCCTAAAATATAAAGCCCAAAACTTGAGTTAAAACGAAAAATGCAAAGTGGCCACCAAAACTAGTGACCAAAAACTTGGTCACTAAGTAGAAAAGTCTTCTTTGGGCTTCTAAGCCCAACTACAAGTCCATTAAAGGTTATTACATGAAAATAATACTTAATAATAGTGGTCTAAAGGTTTACAACAAGTTTACAAAGGATCATAGTTACATTCAAAGAAAATATACAAAGTTTGGTCACTATTGGACCCTCCTTGGCCCTTAAGGAGACCTATCTCCTTATACACTTCTTCTTGTAGTTCCCTTAGCCTCCCTCTTGTTATGGGACCTTCCAAGACAATGGTCTCCATGTTCTTCAAGCCTCCATGATGGTTTTGACCTTGTCCAACCATATTGATATCATCCTCCCCTTCTTGAAAAGAATTTGACTTCAAATTTGGTACTTGAGTACCTACAAAAGGAGTTAAGTCAAACTTCTTTGAAGATTTTTTCCTTTTTCCCTTATTTGTTTGCTTTATTGTTCCCTTTTCTTTTCCAAATGTAGCTAAGCCTTCTCATGCAACTTTTTCACAAATTGGGCTTTGACAAGCCTATCATCATTCTCATAGAAGATATATTAGGCAAGGGCAGCAAGTCAAGTGGGGACAAGGGATTAAATCATACACCAACTCAAAAGGAGAATAAATAGTAGAATTAACTACCATATTAAAAAAAAAAATCAATATGAGGTAGTCATTCTTCTCAAGATCTCAAACTCTTACCTTCAATACATCTAAGGATTTGGGATAAGATTCTATTAACCACTTTGGTTTGTCCATCCATTTGTGGATGAAAAGTGATAGAAAAAAGTAGCTTAGCACAAAACTTACTTCATAGGGTCCTCCAAAAATGTCCAAGGAAGTTGAAGTTCCTATCTGAAACTATGGTCTTAGGTAAACCATGTAGCCTCACCACCCCCTAAAGAAAAGATTGGCCAAATGACAAGAATCATCAACCTTATTATGGCAAGGTATGAAATGAGCCATCTTTTAAAATCTATCTACAACTACAAAGGTGCAGTCTCTACCTCCTTTTGACCTAGGCAAATCAAGCACAAAATTCATGGAGATATCAACCTAAGGAGAAGTAGGGATATGAAGTGGAGTATACAAACCATGGGGTGAAATTTTAGACTTAGTCATTCTACAAACTAAGCATATCTCACAAACATGATGTATGTCTCTCTTCATGTGAGGCTAAAAGAAATGCTCAATCAACACCTCATAGGTCTTAAGTTCCCCAAAGTGGCCCATTAGGTCACCTTCACTAGTAATTCTCTAATGGAACTCCTAGGTAATCTCTTTTCTTTAAACAAAAAATCATTTTGTCTGAAGTAGCCATTGTAACACCCTCCACCCCGTTGCATAATAATATTACAAAAATAATAATTAACAATAAAGGATTCATAATTCAAGATTTCAAAACTCGTCATTTGTATAGAATTCAAAATAGCACAAAAGTGCACACTCCTAATGACACTCCAAAGGCCAATTTCTAGCATCATAGTATATGAATCGCAACTACAAAAACAAGGCGCCTTGATTCACATGTCCTATCAGAGCATAACCCAAATAAAACAAGAAAACAAAATGAAAGTAGTAAAAGGAAATAGTAGTTGAGGAGCCCTAGCTTAACTCTCACGCTCTTGCTTGTCTTCACTTGCAAGTGACGTTCATCCCAAACATAAACAATGCAAACAAAAGGGAGTGATACAGGTTCCTCACTCAGCTCATGGTATGAGCACACCATGAGTAGGACACATACATACACACATTTAATTATAAGAAAACTTCAAATATACATTGATCAAACAATTATCAACACACATAACAAACAGTAACAAGCAAGATAGATAGATAGATAGACACACACATAGATAGATAGATAGATAGATAGACACATACACAAAGACACACACATAGATAGATAGATAGATAGATAGATAGATAGATAAACACAAAAACACATAAATAGATAGATAAATAGATACATGCATTATGAATAATAAAAGAAATTGTCAAGGTTTTATGTAAACAAATATAAAGGACATCATCTTTCACCATGACTTTACATGGAAGTTTCTTATCCATAATGAACCAAGGACAATTAATCTTGATGTTGTTCCTTTAGTAGTGCATTAGAAACCAATAATCCTACAAGACCACAACATATTTTCCATAGTGAGGATTCATAATCTTCACAACCATAGTGTAGAAGTCTTCTCTTTAATAGTGAGAAGACTTACTTTGATCTTCTTTAATAGCGCTTAGGACAATTAAGATAATAGTAGAAGGCACACATTACTGCATCCATATTATAATTTTATAAAGCATGGGAAATTAAAAAATCAATTCCCAGAAGTCTAATGACCAACTAGAATGGTCAAATCAATAGGATGAATGGTGAACTCCTTCTTGGCCACTATACCACGAAGTTGGCCATTGTAACTTTTGAAAATATTAGTAATGAATTCATTTGTCAAATTAAGGGACGTAGAACCCTACAAATCAACAAAATATTTAAGGCCCTTCCTTCCAAGCATACTAAAAAATGGAAATCAATCATCCTCGATCCATCCCACAAGTATCCTAGGGAGACCTTAACTTTGACTCAAACCCCATCTTGGAACGAAAATGCACAAGAAAGGATGAACCTAATGGAAAAGTAAGTGGAGTCTCACAATGGGATCCTCTATCCTTTTTGTATGACCCACTTGAACTATAGGAGAAGTAAAGGAAGTAATCTGTTTACTTTTCTAGTGAGGTAGAGTTTAAGAATTTGAAGAGCCACCACATCTTCTTGGTATTTTGACAAACATTTTACTCAAGGGAAATAGAGAAATGAAAGGAGATTTGGAGTGAAAGAGTGAAAGAGAATAATAATTCGAATGAATAATGATGGGGAGAAATGGTGTAAAGTAGAACTATATATAAATAGGTAATCAATTACTTGCTTCAAGCAATTGATGTCTTTGCAATAGATAATCAATTATTTTGCTAGGTAATTGATTGTTTGAAACCATCTCAGATAGGTAATCAATTACATTGTTCAAATAATCAATTACTTGAGACCAACCACTCAAAGCAATTAATTACTCATTTCAAGTAATTGATTAGTTAAGATCAAAAAATATAAAACAAAGATAGATCATATAGTATTCAATCAAAATGCACCTACAACATTCTAAATATTTTCATATGCAATCAAACATATTCCAAATCATACAAAATAACATAATTAAGCCTAAAATACACATAGATAAGTCATAAATCACATGAGATCAAAATAATGTGAGACTTATTTATGATGCCAAGCTCGCTTCTACCATAAGAAAAGTTTTTCCTATGTAGAGGTTTGGTGAAAATGTCTACTTTAATTATTGGTTTCTACAAACTATAATACACAATCACCCTTCTAATATATGATCCCTAATGAAACGATACCTAATCATAATGTGCTTAATTCTGGTATGTAGGGTTCTTAGTCAAATTTTAAATTGAATTGAATGTATCAACATCTCCCACCTACTACCTTTTAATTAGCTTTAAAACATCAATGCACGATTTTGGAAGAATGACCTAGATTATACCTTATACTATGCTTAATTGAGAAATCTTGTATTCTGGCTTAAGTGTGACACAAATGTCAAAGAATAAGGCAAAGACAAGAAGATAAATCATAATAAGCCAACTCTTTTGAAGCCTTTAAAGTTATCAAGAAAGTTCATACAGGTGATCCTAACCAATATTGGTGGGACTGAAGTTGATGCTCACTTACTTGTAATGAATCATAAAGTGAGGATGATTAAGCAATCTTTATGTAATGGCATGTCTACTAAAGACAAGTTCTCCACTCCTATCATTCTATGTGTCGTTCCTTTTATATTTTTAAAGTTTATCCATTTATGCCTTTCTAAAATGTTTTCAATTTTCAAAGTTTTTCATAATTCTCTTTCTATTTTCTTAAGTTTTTCAATCTTTTTCTTTATATCGTCTCATAATCTTAAATATATGTTACTAAAACCTCCTAAAATATAGAAGGAAAAGTTTCTTTTTCTTTTTGTAAAATATTCTCAATCATCTTTACCTTTACCTCCCTCACCTCTTCATCTCCTTCATTCATCTAGATCTTTTGTGTATACATTTTTCCCATTTTTTATACATTTTTCATCTCCTAGTGTTGTATCTTATAACTATACCCAAGTAGTTGAAGATTACATGATCGCAAAACCTAATATGCAAGATGAAGTTGCACTTGTTCCACCTATTGATCCTGCAATCCAAGTTGAACATGAAATCTTGTTGTACATAATGGAAGATACTCAATCAAGTTGATTGAGCTTCACTTAGAGTTCTTTTATTTTTGTCAAGTAGCATAAAACTATGTATTGATATAGGACATTTATGTATTACATTGTCTTGGTGAATAACATAAGTTTTTATTTTGATTATCATGTTGTGATGTTTCTTTGATAACCTTATACTTAATTTTTATAATACTAAAATTTTGCGATGATCTAATTCTATTATTTGACTTGCATTGATATTTGACTACATACTCTTATACCATTAGTTCAATCAAGCACTTATGTCTTAATATGCTTTATTACTTTACATGTTCTAATAAAATTTTTATTTACATGCCAAAATGCTTTGGCATAAATGCTCAAATGCAATGTGCTCATACTTATGATCAAATGTTATGATATGAAAACATGATATGATATTTATACATAATATGGTATAATTTAATATGTTCATATATATATATATATATATATATACATACACATGTATTACATCACACATGCTTTGATGCATTTGTTTTGTCTAATGTAAGGTTTGATCAATATTTTTTACATAATGGTTATGCTCCTATAGAAATACTTAGATATAAGTCTTTTGTTATTATGTACTTTTTAAGTATGAATTAATGTTATATATAAATTATTTCTTGTAATACATTTACATTGTAATGTTACGAGATTGTTGTAAAATCTATTTTTATATGCTTTGATATCATCTTAATTGTAAATTATTTGTGTATTCCTTTATATTGCTTTATGATAGATAATTAGATTATACAAGACTAATTAGAAATGAATATCAATCTTAAGTGAAGCCCTTATTCATCACCTCATTAGTTTTTAGTCATCATCAAAACAAGAATGTTGAGGAAAGACTATCCCCATGAATTTAATGAATATAGAACAAAGCAATATGATGAATAAATGTGTTATGAACTAATTTATTTTCTCAAAGTATACACCGTCTTATGTAGCATCATTCTAAGACATTTCCCAACATTTGTCCCAATGCTTCATCATCTTAAGAACATTTGACATTCTAATAGGAGAAGTTTTTATCTTATGGATGTTATCATCAGACAAGAAAAGACAAAAAGCATCAAAAGACAAGCTATATAAAGTAGCAATCTTAAGTATCACAACTTGAACCAAAATGAAAAGAAATGTAGATTTTCGAGAATATTAATGTGTTACTCACAAGATAAAAAAGACTTAGGTGTTTTGTCAATCTTAGAAGAACAAAGGTGACTTTAATAGTCTAAATTACATCAACCATGACTACACCATTAAATATGCATTAAAGGGAACCAACATTCAAATTTTGATTGATATACCTTCAGATTAAAGAATCTCCCAACTTCTCTAAGAAGAATGAGTATAAATAGCAAGAGAGAAATATTAAATGACGCTACTTGCAAAAGCTCAATAACTTTTACTCCATATACCTCAATATTGTTATTCGTAGTGCATTCATTTTATATCTTTAGAAGAGAGACTAAACAACTATCAATATTTTTCTTTATTTTGATTATAGGATGATAGTTGTATTTTACTTTTTTTATATAAAACATAAGAGTATGGGAAGCATGAAAAGACTTGTAAAACAAAACTTGTGTATATCTTGAAAAGGATTGGAAAATAATACTTGAGCTTGACTTTAGAGAGACTAGTGAAAGAATACTTAGATTTGCAAGGATTAGGTCATCCTTATATTAACACATCATCTTAGTAAAAATTTTTGTTGAATGCCAAGTTGATATTGTAAAGTGGAATTGGATTGTAGAGTAAACTACCATAAATATTATGTGTTAATCTTTTTTCCATATATTTTTTGTCTTCATTACTAATTGAAGAGTAAATCTAATTGCAAAAAGCCTTTTTTAAAAATAAAAAGTAGTATTTCCTCAAAATCTATTTGCATGTCTTAGTCCTAAAGGAATATTCTATCATCTTACGATTAACCTTCCCATATTACACAATGTTTCAAAGGTATTATTTATAGTTACTTTTATAATGCCTTAGTCCTAAAATGATATTTTTTTTATCTTTAAACAAAGCCCTTTTCCCTACAATAATCTTTTGATAAAAAAAATCATCCAAAAGTTTTGATTCGTTAAAAAAATGTATTAAAAAATATAACAAAACACAATTCAATCTCTTTTTTACATGTATTTTGTGTTTATCTTTTAAGCTCTCCAATTAACTCTAAGATGGTCTTGAATATTTTTAAAACTTTTCAAACCAAAGAAGC
This sequence comes from Mucuna pruriens, assembly GCA_025330945.1. Lineage (NCBI taxonomy): Eukaryota > Viridiplantae > Streptophyta > Magnoliopsida > Fabales > Fabaceae > Mucuna > Mucuna pruriens. The sequence goes on along the minus strand of JAENHJ010000328.1, from coordinate 582,409 downwards.
TTGGTAAAAATATTTGCAACTTGGTCATAATTTTTCACATATTTCAAATTCTTTTTTCTTACAATGCAAATTTGTCCTTCTTTTTCTTCATCTTTTTACTTTCATTAGATAAAGGCAAAACACCTAGTTGCATCAAAATTCAAATGTTCATGGTCAACAATGAAATAAAGTAAATTATCCATAATTTTGATTTATTATATAATTTATGATTTTTTTTCTCAACCTTCTTAGTTTTTCAATTAAATTCTGAATGATAAGACTTCATTAATTGAAAGAGCTAGAGTAGAATACTAATTTAGATCTAAGCTTTTTGGTTTCCTTATTCAAGTATAGGAAGAATCATATGTGTCTTATTTATAATGTCATGGATCTTTTTAATCAAATTTAACATTCTAAAATATAGTAGTCTTCTCATTGCTTGGTTTGTAAAATTTGTTGTCTTTTTTCCATGCATCATAGCCAATAATTATTAAATTGAGCTCTATGACCTTATTGTCCTATATTTTTAACAAAATTTAATAATTTTTGTAGTGAATTCACCATCTTTATCAAATCTTTTAGACTTGATCAAATAACCAAATCTCTTTAATTTTCCATAAGTTTATCCAATTTAATGCTAAAAAAGAAAGAAAATACTAAACATATATCAAAAGGAGGAAATATCAAAGTTGACAATTTAAAGTTTATCAAAGGTGGTTGTTTCACAATTCTAAAATTTTTGTGAAGGATTATTTTGAAGTTAACTATGGTCTAAATAAATCCCCATGAAAGTCACACTTTCAATCCTTAACCAAAGCTCCACTTGGAGGATCAAGAAATAGGTCTACTAGTCAAATATTTAAGTTTCTATATTTGTATTGATATAAGTACACATTAAAATAAAGTGGCACATATAAGTGCTTTGGTTACATATTCTTATGTGACCCATGGGTGTTATTATATGTGTATTGTTAACTTTCTTATTTGGATGCTATATAGTATTCATTAACTAGACATGCACTTTTTCGTACAACAACACTTTCAAAATGTCCTACCACCAGAGCCAGTTTCCCTCTGACAGTTATAGAATACAGCAGCAACTGGCAATCCAAGATTGTATAGTTCAGCAAATTCTCTGGTATTGAAATTTTGTCGCCATCCAGGAGCATACACCCTCTGCCTATATTGTTGACGAAATAACACAAACACGAAACGATGAATCCCCATTGTGGGTCGTGGGCTTTCATAGCTTACAACCTCATTACCTGCATACAAATAATTAAACTTGTAATTAGCATATATATACATACATACATACATACATACATACATACATACATATATACATATATATATATATATACATATATATATATATATATATTACTCAATTCTATTGATAATTAAGCATTTATTCTTTGTTATTATTGATAATTATATTTTCTTATTTAAGCATTTTGGTTTAAAGTTTTTTAAGGAATTAGATTTGTTTACTTTTGGGATTTGTTGTTATTTCGTCTCATCATATATAATTTAGAATTTCATGCCTCATGAAATCATTTTTAATTTCTTACATTAGATGTTATGTAGTAAATACTATTTGTATTTCAAGCTAGCATACCAAGAAACGTGGTCCACATAAATGATTCTAATACTTTTATACTCCATTTCCTGCACGACAAGTAGATTTCTAAATGATACTATTGTATTTTGCATGATGTGATAGGTATCAAAAACAGGTTATAGTAACGCATACTTGTCGACAAATTATAAGATCACAATTTGATAGTAGATTCAAATATATATGATCTAGTTTGTGTATATTCATGTCACAACTATTTCATGTTAAAATTTTATATTAACAATCACATTTTAGGCCATAAGATCAAATAATAGATAAGCATAATATTTTGCACAAGAAATATATGATTGTAATAAATCATGAAAATATTTTCAAGAATTTTTTTTATCCTTGTCAAAATGAAATAATAATTGATGAGATCACTCATAAAAAGTCTAGAATTATTATACTATTTTTTATATTTTTGAATTAAAATCGTGACAAATAAATGAATTATATAACACAATATTCAATATCATTCAAAGTGTAAGGAAAACAAAACCATAAAAATTAAAAGAAAAAGTTGTTTAAACTATTTTTCTTAAACATTGTATAGGATACTGTATGGAGGATTACCCTCAACTACATTTTTATAATCTTGTGACATGATATGAGAAACAAATATAAACAAGTGATAGCAGTAGAGTTATGTAGATTTTAATGCTTTTAAGATATTACATAAGCAACTAATCTTACGTACACTTACAAAAATGAATATTTTTAATACTTATAAAGGTTATTTACATTTCCGCCCTCATTCATTTGTTTAATTTGTATGTTAATTATAATCTATAAATTAACCACTACGTCATTTGTTTTATATGTTTTGTTGCAACGCTTCTACTACTTTCTAAATAAAAGTTTTAAGTCTTATAATTATATAGAAGAAAAATATAAAGAAATTTTTTAAAGCAAAGAAAAAGGTTAAGAAGAAAAGGATAACCTGGAATTTTTTTTATACTATAACAAGAACTTTTATATATTTTCTATATGCAAAGAAAAGACTTAAATAAAAATCCAGACCATATTTGTGTTTGTGGCTATATTAACTTTTAATCATGATTAGACGTAATAATTATTCATTAAATTATTTTTTAGCAAATATTTTTATATTAATTATTGTTTATCATAGTCGGTTTGGATGATTTAAAACACATGTACTAGTATAACATTGGACTAGTCTATGTTAATATAATATTTGATTAAGACATAAATAAATTTTAGTATAAATATTGGAAGTCTATATTAAAAGTATGATATATCATATTAATGGACATATTTATTAGTATAATATATATATATATATATATATATATATATATATATATATATATAATCAATATATAAAATATTAGTATAATATATCATATAATCTATTAGGATTGGTCTATAGTAAGATGTTTCGGTAGATTGCATAGGATCCTATATTCAATCCTCGTTATTTTTATTGTATAATAAAAAAATATAATGAACCATAATTTTAATATACACTCATAATATTTATATTAATAGTTTATTTATTTTTTGTTAGACATAAAATTAGATTAATAAAGATAATCCTAATTCTTAATATTATTTTTTATTTTTATATAATTTTTTTTAGTGATTATGAGTTAACTATGGAAGAATCCCACATGATTCAAAAATGCTAACCACTTTATTCCATAAATTTATCAAACTATGCACATTATTCTATAGAAATATTTTTCAAATATATTATGGATTAAATTATATTATTACACTATGCATTTGATGAGTTCATGAAATTGAATTGTTGAATTTTAAATCATAAACATATTTTTTTTGTTTTTATAATTGACTTATACTTTAAGGGAGAAATTGGTATTTTAAATGAATGTGTAAAATTAACTATATACACACCGAAACTAGCGGTTGTAGTTGCTGGAATATCAGTCACCAACCTATATAAAATTCATTGAGGAAAAGGATGTTAGTTATAATGTCATGTTACTAAAGACTTATAAATTTAGTTCAAGTAATCAACGACATGCAAGGTATGTCTTATTTACTCACCAATGAAGGTACTCCCTGCAGTTGGGGTTACTAGGGCTAGGAGCATCAGGATCCACTAAGACCTTTAATAGAAGAAATAAAATTAATTAATAGAACTAAGTTAGAAACCACTATATTTAATGTATAATATAATATGACAACAAACTAATATAATTACTTACCAAAGTGTAGAAGTTTCTGAGATCATCTCCACCAACACTGACTCTAGGTTGGTTGGAAACTTGGGAAGGTTTTAGCTCACAACCATTGCCCACTTCTCTATTGCCATAGGTGACCCTAAAAGGAATACAAGTTTCAAAGGGGTCTACTACATCTCCTATGACACGCCCAACAACAAGAGGATTCCTACTACCACTAGGCATGACTAACACTACACCAAGTTTCAATACTATGCACAAATATGCCTTTGGACAATACACAATTGTACTACAAAATCCACCATGGGCTAGCTATTTATAGAGAATGATTGACATAGGGGAATATGATATTCCCACATGTGTTGTCTAGAAAATAGTCATTTTGGTTTTATGTATATAAAGCACGAGTCCATATTCGTTGAAAGAATAAAATAAAATTGTAAATAGTAAAAATTTAATAATTTAAAGTTATTAATAACTATTCTTGATTTTAACTTATATAAAATGTATACAAATGCATATATTCTTGTCATTTAAATATTCAATGTCATCAGTTAATTTAAAATATATATATAATATAATTTACATTTTTTCATACATTATCTTTATAATTTTTAATAAAGAATTATAAAAAAATGACAATATTTCTAACAAATGTTATAATTATTATAAATTTCTCAATATATTATTTAATTAAAATATATTTTTTCATAAGACTGAAACTAATTGGCTATATTTGTGTTGTTGAAGATTCTAATTAAATCATTTTGCTTGGTTATTAATTGGTTGAGAGTTGAACTATATTATCACAAAATATTTGAATGACAAATGTAAGAGAAAATTTTCACACTAGATAAGGAATAAGTAACTTGAGCAACATATAGGTGAGAAAGAATCGTAGAAGAAGAATATAATGAGAGGTGTAAGATAAAAATTCTTTAACATTAGGGAGAGAATGGATAAGTCGAGCAACATATAAGTGAAAAAGACTCGTAAAAGAATAGCATTTCTTGGTGGTTCTTCTAAAAGTATTTACTACATGTGTTATGTATATTACCAAAATATACTATGCTTTATTTATAATCAAATAAGGCTAAAATTAAGGTTACAAAGAATGATATAAATTTCCAAAAAAAATCATAAACAAATCTAGATCAAATCCTAAACAAATCCTTTAGAAAAGATAAGATGAGATCTTCATCTTAATAAAAAGAAATTAATCCTAAAAATATATTACAATCAAATCTATCTAAATCCTAATAAATTCAAATATCTTTATTTATTTTGGGCTTCAATTGCCCTAAAGAGTTACAGTTTAGTTTTAGAACAAAATCTCGTTAGCCATAGTTCTTTGTTTATTTGGCCCTTTAGATGTATAAGTTGGTTCTTAGTGTCTACATGAAAGTTGTAGATAAACCTATCCTTGAAATTTAGACACTAGTTTCACATCGAAATGACCTATACAAGTCTAGATATGATCAAGATACCAAACCCATGTTAAGCTGTCAAAACATAGTGTCTTTAATCTTCAAGTTCAAATTTGTCAAAGATAAGAGTCGAATCAAGTCACCACTCCTTCAAGAGAGTTGTAGATATTTTTTCAAGCTTTCCATAGACATTAAAATCTCCTTCATATCATTCTTGTAACCCAAGATATGACTCAAATAAGAAGTCAATGTCAAAACATATTAAAAATCTAAAAGGTAACAAAGATTTTCATAAAAATCCAATTGAATCCAAATATACAAAACTCAACTAAAATACCACTATTAGGTGTAATAATCATGTAATAAAGTTAAGTATAAAGTTATGATAAGTGCATTAAAATTGATTGATCAAATTCCTCCACACTTAAGCTTTTACACTTATAGGCAAAATAGTAATTAGAAACCCAAAATATTTTTTAATTGACATATCTTCCATCAAATCCTAAGAGTACAAGATAACAAGATGCAACATCAAAAGTATCAAGGAGTTAAGCAATTATGAAAAACATTTTTAACACCTAAAGCAAACAAGAAGACAAGTCAAATTAAAAGATAAACGAAAAGTGATGGAATTCTCACAAGGTACACTCTCAAATTTTCAAGTGTTTAAGTTTATATTTACACTCTAGCATCACATGTAAATTAACACTATCAAATTTTGATAAGACTCTAATTTCCATCACTTGAAAAGCATGCAATTAAATACAAAGAAGGTCTAAATCATCTTAATAATGCATGTAAATCAAGAGACATCAACAGAGTTAAGTCAAAACCCAAAGTAACTAGCAAACATGAGTTAAATCACACAAGAAAGAAAAATGATGGCATAATGTAACTTATATGTCACATAAGGATTAAAATCTCACAAAGGTAATTCAACCACCAATTATTCATAATTTAATTTTTAATGTCAATTTATTACATTAAAATTACAAAAATATCTTCGTCCTCAACCTCTAAAATAAGACTGATGCAACTACTTACAAATCCTACAAACTTAGAATTTCAATGAAAAACATGCACATTTTTTTATTTTGTATTTAAAACAACAAAAATAGTAAGCAGAGAAATGCAGAAAAACAATAAACAAAAAAAAAAACAAAAACGAAACAAAAAAAACATGAAAACAGAAACGAAAACAAAAAATAGAAATAAAAGCAAAAAACAGAAATAGAAAAAGTTAAGTAAAAATAAAAAATTTCTTACTTTCCAAAAGTATAAAAACTAGGTTAATAATGACAATTAGTTTCAATTCATTTTCTCTTTTAGTTTTTGGGAAATTTATCTTTAGGGGTACACTCAAGACATGACAACTTATTTAATAATTCCTATTTTGTCAAGAACAAATAGATGGTTTTCTTTCATATTTTTACAAAAATAATATTTTGATTTCACATTCCACTCATATAATAAGAGGGAATACCCTCGTCAAATTAAAAAAAAATATTTTCATAATTTTTTTGTTTAAAAAATAAAATTTGTTTTTGAATAATTAAGATTTCTATGTGAAATACAATAATTTTAAAAACCTGGACAATAAAGCTTCAAAAAATGTATACAATGAAGTAATTTCATTAAAGACATATTTTTGGAAATAAAAAACACTTATATACGCGTAAAAGTTTTATTAAAACAAATAATGGAAATCTTTGATTCTCAATATTTTTGGAAATAAAAAACATTTATATACACGTAAAAGTTTTATTAAAATAAATAATGAAAATCTTTGATTCTCAAATATTTTAAAAAATTTTATAACTAACTAAATAAATTTTAATTATTTATGAGCATCATTATTACAAAGAATATATAATAAAGAGATTTAGATTTTATTTTTAATCCTTCTACTAGTTCGATTCCTCTAAAATAAATTAGTATCCTCAATCACGAATTCATATCTAAACTGATGAGTAAACTTCGAATCTTGATTAAAGAAGATAAATATTAAATCACTTGTGCTAATAATTTTTAATATACTATAATTTATTAGTGATAGAAATTTTCACCTAGACATTATTATTATGTATATTTTTCTAAATTTATTTGTCCCCGTTATATCATATTTTAGGTAACATAAAACACACATAGCATATCAATACAGATACTCTTAAGCAGTTTCTTCTATCATTTGTCTAGTAAAATCACAACCGTCAGTTGTATTTAATGGTTGACAAATTAGCCAAGCTAAATAAGCAATTAAAAATTATTATTGGAATAAATGTCAGTGAATATTGGTTAATTTGTTTCTTGATATATTTGCTGGGTGCAAATATTGATCAATGTTATTGGATTGATGTCCCTAAATATTAACCACTCTTGTGGCCAATTAACCAATCTTCATTTGCATTTATTTTAATATTTAACTGCTTTGCTTTTGTCAGTTTGGCTTTTAAGGACTATTAAACGTGATATATAATAGTTATAATTTTTGTCTAAGGATGGAAAGAGAGCAATTAAAGAGGATTTCAATTATATGTGTTGGTGCATCTATGCAAGCAGTTGCCACACGCTACTGTAATTCAAGATATTGAATTTGTGTTATATTCTTCTTCATGTGCATATTCGTCTCATCCCAAAATGCATATAACTTTCTAATGTTGTAATTTCAATAGTCTTTGAATTGTCTAATCTTCTTTTTCATTGACATATTTGTCTCGTCTCAATTGCTCAAAGAACTTCAAATAAAAGTTGGACAATTAAATTATGATAAGAAATAACTGTATTATGTATATGTATCTGTATTCATATGGATATAATATGAACACATCATCAATTCTAACGTGTCCGTGCACTAGAGGTTTTATACTATGAAATTAAATAAATTAAAATCCTTGTAGAAAAGAGAGCATAGACAAAAGTGATATATAACATTGGATAAGATAGGGTCAAATTTGATAAAAATAACGCATTTAATAACTTTTTATAAAAATTAATTTTATGAATTCAATCATAATATTAGGAGTTCTTATAAAATAGATTAAGCTTATAAAATTTTATATAATTCAAACATTAATATTACGTACTTTTTTAAGATATAATATGATAATATTTAAAATATAAATATTTTACTATTTAATTATTAAATTATTAACATATATATATATGGATAGAGATCAAATTAGTGAAAAAGCTACTCTTTTCTCACCTTTCATTTTCTTGTAATATAATAATTCTAACAAATCACATATTTTATTTATTAGATTAGAAAAAAATAAAAGATGAGAATAAAAAAATAAATAAAATTACTTTTATATATATATATATATATCAAATTATATTAGTGTAACTTATATTAATTATTATATCATTTAATAATTTCATATAAAATATGATTTTTATTGATTCAATTATTGAATTAATTTTTTTTTTTACATTAATTATATATGCATCAATTTGATAGAATATATCTCCCCTGTTTTTTCTCTATATATATTTCAATTAATTATTGAGATTTTAAATTTATTTCAAAAAAATATGTTGACCTAATAAATAGATTACTTCTTTTCAACAAGATTTTCTTCGTGTTCATTCATTAGCATTCCAATTTCTAATCCTATGTTTAAAGGATCCATGCTACTCAAACTAATTAGGCCTGCATGTGAAAATCAGCTAAGTTCATTTTCATTTATTACACGTTAAGAATGTGCAAAAAAATAAACACTTTTTTTAATTGAACCAAACTATTTTTTTAAAACTAATTTGATTAACTGCACCGTTTTTAAAAAAATCAAATTGAATTTTAAATATTCAATTTGATTCTGAAACCGTAGTTTTCAGTTTAGATTTTTTTTAGTTGCGTTTTCCTTAGCACAGACTCTTGCTGTGTCATGTGTTAGACATTGGTAAGACTAGGACCAAATTAAAGTTGACCACCTAGATATATGTGCGTTAAAAGCGATACAAAATTAAACACAAAAGAGCATTTGCTGCAATTGTACCTCTTGAATACCACATGAATACGTCACCAAGACTAAGATTTTAATTTCATATGAAAATGACACATTGGAAGAAGAATTTAACAAATGATTGGCTATAATATAAAAACATTTAGTATCGTGGAATAATTCTTTTATCACATCACAGAAACACACCAGCTATTGGTTGGAAACTCACCTTTGCATTATGTCCTCAATTTGTTTATCTACTGTGGGGTTCCCCTGATGATAGTAATAGAGATCAGGAATCTCACATTCTGTTAAAGATTAAAACGTGAGAACCACTTGCCCATATGATGTACATCTTTTGACGAATCTTATCGTCCGTTGCAACCCTTTAATTTGATTTTCCATTTTAATTGGAGACCAAGGAGAATTGGCCCCAGAACTGTGCTCGAATATTTACAAAGCAGATTGGGTGTGATTGTGCCCTTTACTTAGTTCATCTTATTGGAACCTTGCTCTTTGTCCACCATCGACATTTCACATATACGATTCCTATGATGAGGAAAGAAAACACGAATACGGTAGCATCTTATTTGTTTCTGTTTTTTTTCCTGTTCAATTTTTTGTTTATAGTTTAAAAATGTTATCTTGTTTATATTATGTATATTTTCTTAATATGTTCTAAAAGAAATAACAAAAACAATATTTTTATTTTTATCATTTTCTGCCTATTCTTTTAAAAAAAGAAACAAATAAAAATAATATGAGATTTTCTTAATTATAAATAAAATATATCAATTATAAAAGTATATATAAATCAAAGACTACTATATTTCAGTTCTAGAAGTGACACTTATCAAGTGATAATAAAAGTTTTAAGCTGTTGCACGGAATCATAATTTATCCTTGCTTTTGTGAGTGGCCTCTGTGTGCACAAGGAGCATTGCGTCCCCCTCCCCCCAATTAAAATAATAATAATAATAATAATAGTATTTCAAATAAAGTTTTGAAAAATATTAATTATTATCCTTCTAAGCATTAATTAAAATTTTTAATTACACTGGTCCTCCTTAATAATTTGCCATAATTTCACTCCATTTGTGTAATGGATGAGCATTTTTATTTTGTGTATTTCTTATTCAGTATGTAAAAAATTAATTTTTTTTTAATATAAATAAGCATCAAAAGTAAAAAAGCCAATTAACAATAGGTTAATACGTAATGATATTCTCCGAACACTATTCCTTTAGGACATAAAGGTCGTCACTGAAGTGAACTTTGCATCATCTAATAAAATATATCTCTTTTCATGTATAGTGATGAGAATGTAATTTAAATCTAGGACACTATGACAACTATATATCTAAAAACCCTTCACTATCAAGTCCATCTTAATAAATTATAAAAAAAATATTAAGTATATAATCTGACATCAAACCCTTTTTAATATATTTAAAGTAAATCAATTATCTGCCAATTGAGTCGGAAGCCTAATATTTATAAGAGTACAGTAAAAGGTGTTTTATATATAACATATTTTATATGAGGGCTAGATAAGGATATAATTATGATCAATTAGATCCAAAAATTTGAAAGACATAAAATTATAATATAAAGGTAAGTGTTAAAATTTATATTAAATTTCCATTAAATCTAAACTAATTTTTGTACAACATGCGACGTGGTAAACCAGCATCATTTTTTTATTTCTTAATTTAACTAGATTATATCTACATGTATTTTTATGAGATTAATTTAACTATTTTTCATTCTAAGAAATTCTATTAACATTTATGTCGTTTAAAATTTAAAAAGTTTAATCTTTTGTTAAAAGTGCGATATACTTACCCACGCCATATTCTTTTTGTACGAATAAATGATTATCTGGTAAACTTTTAACCATTTACTGAAATGGTAGCCGATACTTTAATTTCAGCTTTTTTTTTTTTCATGAGTTCGATGTATCTAGTAGCGAATAATTCGTAACAATTTCGTTCTTATCTTTCTCGCTGCACTGCGTTGTTTTCACAAACAAAAGACATTTGTTTCTTTCTCTTCTTTCTAATATCTCCTCATCGGTCATCTCTCGTCCTCAACCCCACCATGCATTAAAAGAATCCATCTTTCATGATTTATTCTCTCTATCTTTTCAGCTTTCATTTATTCACACATCCTAATCTCCACATGAAGGTGCAATAAAGAAAGATAAATATCTAATTGCTCAACCTAAAGATCCTTTACATGAAATTGAAGGTCCTATTACTAGAGTCATGTAAGGTTTAATTATATGGAGATCAAAGAATATCAATATGAATTAAAGGCTATGCAAAAATGGGGTTACCTTAAAAAAAATTTGATGAAGATGCTTAATTAATTGAGTCTAACTTGAGAGCAACAATAAAGCCCAATACTCGTGACCAAGTTGTACTCATGGGCTGCAATTGTTCACTTTTATTGGATATTTTTATTGGACCTAAGTGAATAATAAATTAGTCCAACTTTCCTATCTTTATTTGATTTTTCGTATGCATTTTAGGGCCGAAATTTCAACTGACCTCTTACTTTCCCGTAGTCTCGTATTTAAACTGTCTACTGGTTATTAAGAAAAAAAAATGTAGCGTACATTTATTAGAACCTTGTAATAGTTTATAGCACCATTTTTTCCCTCATTTTTCATGATTTAGCAATTTTTATTATTGAATTATTTTATTTACATTTTTTGTCACTTATATAATTTGGCACATTTTATTTTGACTTAAGCTTATTTGAATTTATTAATTAATCATAGACGTAATAATTTGTCTACTGACACGATAGTCAATTGGCAAGATAAATAGTGGTAACATGGTAGTGAACTATGTTACTAATGTGATAGTTAATGTGACGAATGCATTTTTTGTCACCTTATTTTGTTACTTAATTTTTTTTTTATAAATTCTAATCCCAATTTTTTTTTATATATATTTTGTCTCCCAACTTTCAATAATTTTGTCATGTAGTAGATATATTCTTTATATATAATTTGGTACGTAATTGAATATAACATTTTTAAAAAATTATTTTGCTCTTCTTATCAAGAGAGCCTTTAAAAAAAAACAATTCATTTTTATATTTTAATTATACCAAACATGCTACACTCATGTAGCAGATATATTCTTAAAAAAAACAATAATGTTTTAGGAAAACATTAAACATATATTTTATTTTTGGATTATTTTTTTCACAAAGTAAAGAAGTTCTAGTGCAATTTTTTCTTCCAAAAGAAGAATAGTTTACCCAATTCATCCTTGCATAGTTTTTTTTATTCATTTAGTAAGACATTAAATACATAGTGGATTTTAAATATACCTTTTACACATTCTTTTATTTTTAAATTTTTATATTTATGAGGAGAAGTGCATTTAGTATGATGATATTTTAATTAATTAGTTTAAAAATTTTACCATTATATGCATCTTACAGAATTAATAAATAAAAAATATGATAATATTTATAAAGACAAATTCTTATCATAATTGTTAGAACAAATCTTTTATTTATTCTGTTATATAACTTTTAACCAGAGAGGATCCGGCTTCAAAAGTTTTGACGCATTTTATTTTCTCATAAAAGAATAATATTTTAGTCAATTCATTCCTAAATATTCTATTTATTATTTTAGTTAGACATTAAATACGTAGTGGGTTTTAAATATATCTTCTGCACTTTTTATCTTTTAATTCTTTTATATATATATATATATGGAGAGAAGTGCATTCAATATAATGATATTTTAATTATTAATTAGTTCAGAATTTCTACCACTATTTATTTTTTATAAAATTAATAAATAAAAAAATATAATAGTATATAAAGACATTATTATAATTGTTAGAGCAAATCTATTATTTAATAAATTCAAGAAGTTTTGGAGTAATTTTTTCCTCCTAAAATAAGGATAGTTTAGTCAATTTATTATTACATATTCTATTTATTTATTTAGTCAGACAGAGTCTCTTGATTTGCAAGTTATCTTCATCTTGATTTAATTTTTTAATTAAAAATAAAATAAATTATAAAAAATTAACTATGAAATTAAATTTTAGAAGTATAATATTTATAAATATAAATTATTACCATAAAAATTAGTGCAATTAATTGAATAAAATAAAAGGAAGTATAATGACCACTATTTATATCATATGAAATTAATAAATCATAAAAATATGATCATATTTATAAATATAGATTATTAACATAATTGTTAAGAAAATTAATTGAATAAAAAAAGTCATAATTACATGAAATATGTAATTTGTAAGAATAAAAGAAATAAAAAAAATAAAATATGATTTTATTTGAGACTCTTGATTTAATTTTTTAATTAAAAATAAAATAAAGTTACCAAATAAAAAATTAACTATGAAATTAAATTTGAGAATGATAGCATTTATAAATATAAATTATTAGAATAATAATTAAGATAATTAATTAAATAAAATAAAAAAATAAAATAGTAACCTTTAGAATTATTTGCATTTAATTCATAGCCAATTCTTTCACAAAGTTACTAGTGGTACTTCTTATTTTCATGATTACTTCCTTTTTATAATGATTCAAATTGTTGTTATTAATCATATATAATATTACATAATTTTGCTGAAAAAATTATAATGATGAAAGGATTTCAATAAAATAACAAATTTTATCTATAAAATACTAAAAATAGTAGTATTAGATATAGAATGTCCGTGCATCACACAAGTCCACCCACTAATAATTATAAAATAGTATTGGTACTCATAGATAAGTTGTTTCCTTCCAATAATATTTTCTTTATACACTCATCACTTAGAATTCAAACTTCTAATATATATACTTAAAGAATTTAACTTTAATTAGTAATACTTAAACCAATTATTTCTTGGTGATTTTTCGGGTGTATAAGTGTTTAGAAGAAAAAATAAAGAAGAAAAATAAAATAAAAGAGAAAAACTAATTCATATAAAAAATAATATATAATAAAATATAAAAAAAAATTGAGATGAAAGTGATACGGAAAAAAAGAAGTTAAACATGAATATAATAACTAGTATTGTCAAACTCTGACTAGGCCTGCCGATCTAGATATATAACCAATCCGACCTTATTTCCACTTGACAATTTTACGCAGCTCATTGTCCAAGGAAAACAAGAATTTGAACACAAGAAAGAATTTGAAAGTTGAGGGAAGAATTTGGTTGAGAAGAGAATTGAACCTGAACTTTTTGAAGGTTAAAATAAACACAACCACTGCAGTAAAGCTAAACTTTATAACATGAGAACTTATATACAATATTTTTATTTTTTTTAGCATATAATTTATATATTTAATATATTAGTCCATGTAGCCAGTGATCTAGTAATCCAGTGGAATGAATGACTGATCCGATTCATATATAACTAATAATAACTCAATATTTTATATCCAATCGTATGTGGCAACAAAATGATCATGCCTGGCTTGAAAATCATCACACATCACTTACAAATAAAGTAATGCATCATCCATATATTAAAATACCAGTCATCACTTATTACATAATTAAGCATATTGATGACCATATAAAGAGGAGAGACAAAGAGTTCCCATCAAACTCAAGTCTATAACATGTAAAAGAGACTCTGGAATTTGGCCATTTCCTTGGGAGGAAGAGCCACTATAATATTTATTCCATCGTCACCACCTCCTCCAAAAGGAGGAAACACTAGAATAATATCCTTGCGGTGATACACCACGGGACAACAATACTTCGGCTTCCCCCACGGGTACTCCACCTCTTCAAACCCTAATCTCCACCATGAAGACACCAAAACCTCTCCATGTGGAAACCCATTATGCAACTCTCCCCAGTCTATGATAGACCTTGCATACTCATCACTCATTCTCTTTGCACCCTCCGTCACCATCTCCACCAAGCTTGAGAAAGGACCCTTCTCCAACTCCTCGCACTTTGCCGTGGCGTACGCCGTCAACACGGCGTTGCCGGCGTACGCTTTCGGCAACGGAGGGTTCAGCTTTGCACGTATGTCCACGGCGTATAGTATGGTAGATGACCTAGTAGGATCGTACGGTGCAGACAACGCCTTGCATCTCCATATATGGGCAGTGATAACGTTAAACCCGGTGACACGGGAACTGGTGCAACCCTTGGCTTTCTCCTTGAGGCTGAGGATGTTGTCGGAGGTTAGCCGGAAAACCCTGAAGTTAAGATCTTCATTGGAGGCCTCGAAGACTCCGGACTCGAGGCCTGAGGGTAGGTTACCGAGCTTGATCAACTCGGGGTGTGGGAAGCTGACACGTGGTGGGGATCGTGCGGCCAAGAGTTGCCTGTCGTGGCAGGGTATCACAGCCAAGGGCTTGTTAGCAGCCAGTGCGGCAAGGTTGTCCAAGAAAGTTTTGAAGCTAAGCCCGTCAAAGGTGGTATGGCTGGTTGTGATCCCGATTGCAAAGCCACCGCACTTGAAGGATGTCACCTGTAAAGTAAATGATAATCAATTCATTTTATGTTATACCAATTCAATTAATGATGTGAAGTTAATCCAAATTTGTTTATATTTAAAATCATTTAACATTGCCTAACTTTAAAAGGTTTTTCTAGAGGATATTGGGAGACATTGCTTTAATGATTTTGAAATTTTCTCTGTGAAGTGATTGGTTGATAAATACTATGAACATCGGAGATATATGGTCCTATAGCCAAATAGGTAAATGTGCGATCCGATTGAAGGATATATATACTACTAAGCAACAAACGCAAGAGAAACTATTTGATGTACTGTAATCTTTAATTGTAAGGCTGATTTTTCGGCTACCTACCTATGGACAAACATAATAATTAATATTTAATATTTCTCAAAATCATGTTGAAGGTAAAGGACACACCCTTAGAAAAGAACTGGTCAACATCTTTTTCCTTAATTGAATGAAATATGAAGTTCGTGATGATTGTATGTTTTGTCCTCTGATTTTCCGTGTAATATGATAGTATGAGGGCAGATGAAAATGAAGACAGAGATTTCATTAAAAAGAAATTAAAAAGAAAAAAAAAAACGAAGACAGAGAAAGGAGCAAGAGCTACGTGTGTGTAAAATTGCATATGCTGGTATAATCATTTGTATGTTTTAATTTCTTAATTAGTATTCAATACATAAAACTAATCGTATTATAACAATTTTTCCCTACCAAATTGATATAATTATTTATTCAATGATTCACAGGTTATATATATTTGTTATAATTTATGCTGCTGCTAGAGTAAAGTTTAATGATAAAGTAAGTAACAATACAAAATTGTAAAATACATGCATGCTTGCATCATAATATTTATGAAAAATGCAATCTCTCTTTATTTTATTTTTATCCATCGAAATTGAATACCATATAAAGAGGTTTATAACGAGAAACATCATATTCAACCAATTGAATTGAGTTATACTGATTAATTTCTCTTTATTTATTGATCTATCTCAAGTATCCTTAATTAAAAAAGATAAAATATAAAATATATTGTACGTATATATAAACGAATATCTTTTTCTATATCTTAAATTAGAGTATTCTATTTAAGAATAATTTGATTTCTCAATTTATTCTCCCAGAGGAAAGAGACGTGTCGCTTTAAACTTTTTTCTTTTTAAATTCAAAAGTTAAATTCTTTTAAATAATCATGAATTTTTATATTTTTAATTTTTCTCTTTTAACCTAAAATTTTAAATTCAACCCAATTAAACCCAATTAATTATGTATATTTTATATAAGTTAATTATTTTTGTTCTGAATACTTTTCTCATTTAATTTATTTTTTGAAAATATACCTAAATTTAAAATATAAATGTGTAATGTATTAAAAGCATGCTACTATTATAAAATTCCATAGTGAAAAATGATATTATAACATTTATTTTATTAAATCTAAGCTATTCGAAACCAACAAATCATAAACACTAAATAAAAACTGTTCGGAATTAAGAGACTAAATCATTATTTTTTTTAAAATAATAGCAGATCTTAAGAAATCATTATCCTCATGAATTTGGTGGAAAAACTAATCAATGCTCTACGGAGACTTCGGCTTCAGAATTTTGGATAGACAAATAATGGAAAATATTAACATCAATATATAAACCCTTAAAATTCATTCAAAAAAAGTATTTATTACATAAAAAATAAAAAATTATAATACTTTTATATGCTTAAAATCAATGTTAAGAGAGGATCTTAATAAAATTGATAAATATTTGAAATGCTATAATATATTTTCGTCAGAAGAAAAATAGTACGGAGTATAATATTTCGTATATTAAATTGTTTGCCTCTATTAACATTCCAACTTCCAAGAAAAACAAAGAAGGAAATAATTGGACCAACAAAATTTCTACACGAGTGAGAGAGCAAAAGAAAGCTGATAGTACATTAAATAAAAGGTAGCTAGTTGATAGATATGTATTAATGAGCTTCTACATTGTGACACAGTCCACAATTGTCATGCTCGAAAAGTGGACGTTAGGCGTTTGTGAAGGGAAAAGAAAATGACTGCATTTAATCCAAACGACATTATAGCCACCCCAAAAGAAAGTGTAGCTGATCGATGCAATACTCAACAAATACTAGAACTCAACTTGCACAAGTAGATGCAATAAATTTACCAAAGGCAAATTAAAAATGGAAACATTGTACCTGTGCAAGGCATAGTAGGAGATCACCTGGTTTAAGGAAATCCTTGTGAATAAATTGTGCAAAAGCTGGATTGGGATAAACCAGGTCCCCAATCTCGCTTAATTTGTACTCACATGAAGCCACCACAAACCCAGCACCCTTTGCGTTGCAATCTATCTCTAATCTTTTGGTTTCGGAATTAATATTCAGTCTTCCGGCTAAGAAATCATAGACCACTAGAACATCCTCTAGAGCGCTCTTGAACTTCTCAGCCACCTTTTGGGGTGGAAAATCTTTGTTTGCTGCAAAGAAGTGAACCGTATCCACGTCGAAGTTGAGGACTTTGTCTATGTTCGATAGGAACAAGGACTTCTTCTCGGTTTCTTTGGATGGGAAAACCATTGAAGTTTGGTGGATGGTCACCTTCAGGTTTTGGAGAAGTGGTGGAGATTCTGGGCAAGAGGTTCCCATGTTTGACAACAGATAAATAAGAACTCGACCGAAGTGTATAATGTAGTAGTTATAGTGTGTGTGGGTTGTGTTTTGGTCTTGACCTTATTATATAACACATAGTGGGTGTCGTATTTATGGGCTCATGCACCATGCTTTATCTACCATAACGTGCTTTGCTAGCTTTAATGCCATGAATGGTTCAGATTGTGACACGAATTCACGAGGAAAGGAAGAAGACAAAAGGATTCAATGACATTTAGCTGATGAGACTATAAAAATGTTTTCTACACCACTATTAAAAAAATTTAAACTATTAAAAAAATTTAAAATTTATTATCAAATAATTTTGTGACTAATTTTAAAATTAATAGTTATTTTGTAATTAATTTTTAATAAAAATAATTAACTATAAAATTATTATAGTATTAATAATAGCATGAAATAAATAATAAATTAATTAAAAAAATAATTTTAGTTAATTTGTAATAAAAATTTTAAAATTTATAGTTATTTTTTAACTAATTTGTAATAGTAATAAATATAAATAAATATAACTTAAATTTAGTTAGAAAAAATAATATTTTAGTTAATTAATAGTTAATTATTAATTAATTAATAGTTAATTAATAATTAATTAATAGTTAATTAATAATTAATTAATAGTTAATTAATTAGTTAGAATTTAATTACTAATTAAATGATAGCTAAAATTAACAGAAAAATTAAAAAAATCTTGTAATAAAGGTCACATTTTGCATACTTTATCTCAATACTCACTTTTTAAGCGCAAGAGTATGTATAAAAAAAAAAAACATATTTAAACATCCAAAATACTATACATCACTAGAGAAGAAAATATATGAGTGATAAGAAGAAAAAGAAAATGGTGAAAAAAAAAAAGTCAGATATTGAAATATTATTGTTGTGTAAAAAAAATGTGAAGCGATGGTCATGTCAACGCCACTTATTTTGTAACAGACGTGTCGGTGTTTGATAAGCATGTCCAGCATTTTTCATGAGCCGGCGCATTAGGATAGGAGGCCAGTTACGGTTTCTTTTAAATAGATTGGTATAAATCACAAACTAGAAATTGTTGTTGGTAATTAGGAACTCTAAAGGATAAAGGGAGTTTTTGTGCCATCAAAGCTAAACTTCTTGGTTGGAGACAAACCAATAAGTGTGGAGATTGTACTTGCATTGTTGCACACTTACACTCTGTAGCACAAAATGTAACTTTTGTCTCACACCGTGGTCAACGTCATTTGTTTATCATTTTTTTCATCACACTTACATTGTTTATTAGGAGAGAAATTTTATGGTATCTCTCTAAATTTTAAGGATTTTAGAACAGCTCACTTTTATATTAGGGTTTTTTCTTCTTTTTTTTTTCTTTTTTCTTAAAGGGATGTCTACATGTCAAGACAACTACACTACTAAATTGATAGGAAGAAAAGGATAACAATCATTTGACAATAAAGATAAAACGAGAGTTAGGAGTGCATGAAACATATAGTTATGATGTATGTGGAGAGCCTGAGAAGCTAGCCAGTCTGCAACAGTGTATCCAAGGTTGCAAACATGGTTCAGTTGAACTTCCACTTTGAGAAGGTCCTAGATTTCTTTCATGATATGGTTCAACTGATTTTAGAGAGATGTTTTTGTGGTGATCAAATCTATTGCGACCTTGGAGTCTAATTCTACGATAACTTTCTTGTTTCCGTATTCCAAGCGTGGAGAATGCCAAGGTGAATTGTCTTTAATTATATAAATACGACATTGTTTCTACCAAACTTATTGCTAAAACCACCCATCCAATACTCATTGTGGTTTCAAATGGCTCCTCCACAAACTACAACGTTAATCTCCATTGTCGCTTTCTTTATCGAAAATAAGAGACTATTAATGTTTTATCCCTTGTTATTGAAAACAACCTTAAGCCAATTTTGTCATATGACATTAGCGGCAATGCCAAACTCGTCGATGTGTTAATCGATGTCTCCATGTTAATTAGTTAGTTTAATGTTGTTCTCTAGCCAAGTCTTAAAAAAATTGATTGCGGATATGAGGTATGGAACCAAGCTTCCCAAATGAGAGCTTCATTGCCATCTACGACCGCCATTGGCACCAACTCCTCATTCCTTTCTCCCGCTTCTCACCTCCTCGCTCCATCTTTCTCACTACCCCTCTTCATTTGGGCCTTTATGCATTTTCCCCCTATTTTAGCGAGAAGGATTTTTTATATTTACAATGAAAAGGAAAACGATAAATAGTGTGGGTATAATCGCCACTAATATTAAAATTTTCAAAATTTAGTAATTAGTGTCCATCGTTGATGCAAGTTGAACAAAATAAATAAAATAAAAATAATAATATAATAAATTAAAAGTGAATCGGCCAATTTTTAAAAATAAACAAAATAAGAATAAATAATAAAAGCCAATTTAGAATTGATATTAAACTACTAAAAGATGTGATATGGACATAATTAATAGATATCTTTATCTTTATTGTTGTACTATATCATAATGAGAATTTTAGTGATGTCAATATATCATAATGAGAATTTTAGTGATGTCAATAAATAAAAAATTTTAGTTATGTTCTCCAATATATAAAGTTATATGATTATTTCTCTTCCCTCCAACAAAAGGTTACAAAATTCCCACCAAAGGATTAAGAGGCTTCAATTGATGAAGAACTATAAAATTGCTATCTTTTTCATGACCTTAGTTGCTTCAAGTCTTTTACATAGGCAAAATGATCAATTGTTATTGTTGATTTAAGTATTAATCCTTAGATTGTTCTAAGAATTTTTTTTATTAATTTTTCTAAAATATATATTGTTTGAATTTTTTGCTTCCACAAAAAATATAAAAAATAATAAAGTAAGGATTAAAATTCTAAAAAATATCAATCAATTAAACCCTTTCTAATTTTATCTTGACCAACATCAATGTGTTAATTTGGTCTATTTTTTCAAAAAAAATCTTTTATGTAAATAAAACACCATTCCTTTGTTTTACTAAAATTAATAATGATGATGAATGTGAACAAATTTGCATGTTCTCATAATTAATTATGAAATTTGACATCTTATTTTTAAAAATATTTTCAAATTATTTCTTTCTTTTAAAAAATATTATTATACTTAATTATTATCATCATTATCTTTAAATAAAAATTTCTTTTTTGTAAAGGATATACAATGAGGACAACAAGATTCAAATCTAGAACCTTGTTCATACTACCAAAATCCTTCACCACTAAGCCAATTATTTTCTTTTCTTTACCATTTCATAAAATATTTTCCAAAAATATTTCTCAAATTTCAATTATTTACAATAATTTTTTATGAGAAAATTTGTTCTATAAAATAGTAGTTATTTAACCACTCATTTATTAATATAGTAATTTATCATTTTTTATAATATGCAAAGTAAAACAAGACATGTAAAAAAAATTAAAAGAATAGGTGATGTATGATATAATTACTTTTCCTAACTCATTTTTTTCTACATGTATCTTTCTTCAAAAACAATCATGTTCAAGGTACAATCCGTAAGATTGTTCATTTTATGCATGTGTTTAATTAAGTGAATTAGTAATTAAAAAGTTAAATAAATTTAATTATGGTTGAAAAAGAAATAAAAAATTTCATTTTTGCACATTTTTCAAGAAAAATTCCAACTCAAGTCAAAATGGTCAAAGACACACATACCAAGACAAGCTTTCTTTGAAAATAAATTACTGAGTCGAGTTAAATATAAAGAGTTTATAAGCAATTGTTAAAGATGTTTCCTAGTCGAGCTTAGTTGACCTAGTGTCATCAACATATTTTTTTTAGTATGATAACACATTTTTCGAGGCAAAACCCCCAACCAACCAGAGTCCCAAAAAAACCTAGAACCCTACAATCATCACGCTAAAACCCCAAACCTCATGATGGTTGATTCCTTTTACCCAATGGTTCATAAAACCCTTTCCCCAAAGATTTCCCAAAACCTTATTAACCAATGGTTAATAACCATTCCCCAAACCCTATCAATACCTCACCTTGGCAACCCTTGGAGCTTTTGGAAACCAAAACACCATCATCCCTCTCTTTGATTTTTGTTCTCCTTCAACGAGCCTAGATTAAGCCACCATTGTTAATCAATAACTCATCTTCTTCCTTAAAGTTTTCTAATTCTGAAAGTCTACAACAAGTAAGGGAAGTTATCCTTACATGTGCTTTGTATATTATTGTTTATTGTTTACTAGGTGCATAAATGCATGATCATATTTGTTATAGCTTTGGGTAGCCATTGATGGAGCTTTAAGCTTTTTGTGAAAAATGCAAAATGTTGATGAATTTACCATACATGCTGATTAAAGATTTATCTTTACATCTATAATGTGTTTATATGTAGTTATAAAGTGATTGAACGAATTGCATGTTGATTTGGTTAAGGTTTAAGTAGACTATGTGATTTTGCATGTTATTGTTACAGTTTTTCATTGAACGAAACACCTTCTTGTTGGGTGAAACCCTCTTTTCTAGGCTTCTATTAAAAGTTCACTGAGCGGGGGAAAACTCTCACTAAGCAACCTTGTGTTTCTAGGTGGATTTATGGAAAAACACAAGTTTTCTTCGAGCGAAAATCTTTCTCACTCAAAGAACTCAAAAACACCATCAAGATGATGAATGCTTGTTAAGTGAGTACACCACTTGCTTAACAAAATTATGAACATAGTAAGAAAATACCTGGGTGAGCTTTTAGAAAATCCAAAAACTCATAGATTTGCTAAGCGAATCTTAAATATGGCAGAGCAAGTGCTTAAGAGCTCTTTGTGGCTATTAAACACTAAGAAAAAGAGTACCTTCATTGAGAAAGGAGACAAGACTTAAAATTTGCTAAGTCTTTGCGAGGTTTTTTGTTGAGCGAGTTATCCCACTCGCTGAGTGATTTTGAGAAGAATTGAGAGAATGTTTTATGTGTCTTCTCTCGTTAAGCGAAGAAAGGTCTTCATTGGACAAAACAAGCATAGTTGAGATGTGAAGTTCCTGTGACTTTATTCTACTGGGTGAGCTATTCCACTCGTTGAACAAAACCGAGGTGAGAAATTAGGGTGCTCTCTATGAGTCCCTTGGCTAAGTGAGGGATTAGCCTCATTGAGCAAGACTTGTAAAGTTTAGGAAGTTAAGTTTTTGTGGCTTATTTGTTAAGTGAGATACTCTCTCGCTAAGTGAGCAAAACGAAGTCTGAACTCTTTGTGACTCTATTCATTGAGAAAATGTGCATAGATTGGTGGTACCTTTTTGGAATGTGGAAATTGTTGAGCGAGTTGTTCCTCTCGCTGAGCAAATTTCCCTAACATTGAGAAAATGTCTAAGTTATGAAAAATTGCACAAGAAATTAAAATCATATAAGATAATGGAATATAAAAAGAATGAGAAATATTGTTATAAAATGATGATTATGGATAGGTTGAGTTAAAATCTTGTAAGTGAAAATATAATAAAGATAATGGCATAATATGTTAAAATATTACTATCTTGAAATATATAATGCATGTAGGATAAGTAAGAGGATCTACCTTACTCTTAAGGAAATAGTTAGTGTACCATTCCTTGTTGTGGTAAGTTTCAGTGTCTTGAAGGTGGCCATGATGAGATGATGGATACATGGTGTGGATACCCATTTTTGTCCAGAGTTTGAAAAGGGAAAGAGATAAAAGGGATGAAAAAAGGGGTAGGCGGACTACCCCTCCCCCCCCAAAAAAAAAAAGAAAATGACAAAGAATATCGGAAAAGCAGACTTGGAAAGCGGAGCCTGACAAGCCCATGTGCCTCAATCTACCTTGGGCTAACGCCAATGGATGGGGAGTCGTGTGCTAGGCGTTGGCTTTTGAGGCAAGTCATCTTAGGCTTGCCATCCCACAGGCAATCAAAGACACGTGAACACTTTTCGCCGCGAAGGTTAGGAAAAAGAAGGAGTGGTCACCACTGCATTGAATATGAAATCGTCGCATTAATTGAAAGGAGCCCCGTGGAATGCACCGGGACATTTATGAGATGTTGGGAAGAGCCACCACATTAATGGTGAAAGATCTCCTTGAAAGATCATGGAGACAGAAGTTGGTCTATAAAAGGCCTTGAACTTGAAGGAGAATGAGGTAAAAAAAATTTATGGAGGAGAGCTAGAGAAAAGAGTGTTCTAGAGAGAAGAAGCATTGAGAAGAAGGAGAAGAGAGTAAGATCCACCTATTTTCTGAATACAACAATGAAACACCTGGATATTAGGTAAAACTCTAGACACTTTGCATTAATATTTTGTTTGTAGTGTTTGGTTCTAACCCATAGATTATCATTCCATGTCCAGAGCTTAAGTCCATAGCTCCCCCACAAGCTGGTTCTGAATCAGTCGTGCTGTCAAATCTGAGTCCCAACATCCAGGGCCTCTTTGACCGACTCTTGGAGTTGACCCTTTACTGAAGCTTAGTCGGCATTACGCCCCTACCGACTCTTAGTCGGCATCCTTTCGCAATCGACACTTAGCTAAACACCCTACACAACCGATTCAGTATCGATTTTTCTTATATAACCTTTTAAGCCTCAGCCAAAACTACGTAAACTTTGACTTCTCCATTTCATTGAAAGATACATAGGAGCAAGAGACGACTCTTGTCAAGTTCATAAAACCCCCAAACATCACTCATTCATCCCTTGTTCTGGTCAAATATTTTTCGGTCAACATGTGGTTGAAGATGCTCTAATCAAGGATCAACCAAAAATGTTTCATTCAAGGCTTCAGACCAAGGCCCAAACGAATATGCTCGACCATAACCCGACCCGAAGATTCTCTAAATGAGGTTAATTCAAAGATGTTCCGGTCAAGATTGAGTCGAAATTGTTCTAGATAAGACTGAATAAAAAATGTTTCAATCGAGACCGAGTCGAAGATGCTCAAGTTATGGTCAAAGACGAGTGAAAAATGCTCCGATCATAAGCTAAAGATGTTTTGCCCAAAGCTAAGTCAATCATGCTTTTGTCAAGATCGAGATAAAGATACTTTAGTCAAAGTTGAGTTAAAATTTTTCTAATTAAATTTAAATTGAAAGTATTTTTATGAACATTTAAAAATATATATTTTTAAAGTCATAATTTTTTAATTTTAAAAAATAATTTTATTGAAGGATTGAATATTCATCCGTAAAAAATTTGTTAATAAATATATTTTATGAATTTTTTTAAATAGATCATAAATAAATTAAATTTTTAATAAAATTTTAATAAATATAAATAAATAAATAAATTATTTTAATCTATTTATTATATTCCAAATCAAAATTTATTTTCTATAAACATATTTTTTAACAAAAATTCAAACTTTAATTCACAGCATTATAAAATACTTCCCTGTACCCAACGTTGTTCCCTGGCTAATGATTACACTCAGAAAGATAGACTCTATTTCTTAAAGTATCAAAATACATAATTTCTTTATAATAAATTTTATTTACCTCCCACTCCCGGTCTCTTCCAAGACAGTTATGATTCAAACAACGAATCACTTCTCAACACTAATACGATATATTCTCATTTAAATTGACTCATTCTTATTTTGTATTTTTTATTTTAAGAAATTTCATTTATATACGAGGAGTAGAATGAAAATGAATGAGAGTGTAGGTGGACGATGTTGAGCTTTGACAAAATCTCCACGCATCCCTTTCAACACAAGATGCCGTGGAAAATGAATTAGTGGATGGTCCCATCCATTAATTACAACCCTGCACATGGGCAAATAATGCTTCTTTCAATTGCACGCTAGCTGATATTTAATCTAATACTAAGGCCTAGCGTAACTAGAATTTTCAGCTTTAATAAAAGCAGTTTGACAATCAAATCGTTAATTTATGTGCCGAGAATATGAAAATGATTGCATTGGCAAATCATGAATCATGAGACAAGATGCAATCCAACATTTTCAACTAAGTCGAGTAAATCAGATATTTAAAGTTTAGGATTGGTTTTTTAAAAACTTGTATTAATTAATATTGTCGAGGTATTAATTAAACAGTATTTAAACATCATATTAAATACTTTTAATCATCTAAAATTAAACATTAAATGAATTTTTATATCCGATATTTTTGTTTATTTAATAATTACTCTTAAAGTATTGGTTAATATTATTTATAAAAAAAAATTAAATTTGACTTTATTTAAATTAGTTATGATTAAATTTTGGATTTAGCCAATTTAAAAATATAAAACTTAGATTAACTTAGTTCAATTCATTTATAATTTAATTATTTTTTAAAATTTTTATAATTAACTTTTTATCTAATAATTTAATATTTAATATATATCAATATATATTAGAAATTAGAAATGGTTATATTTATAAAGATAACTCAAAATTACAATTCTTAGTAGTATATTGATAAGCTAAAGGATTGGTCGTTACTTCCTCTATCAAAATTCTAGATTTTTCTAAACTAAAGTAACACATGGTCAACTTAGGTCATTTTTTCTCAAGGATATGTTTGTTCTAATATTCTAAGGTGTAAGGCTAAACAAGGGTTACAAAACTGAGACGTAGGATGCAGATTCAACAAGAATTGAAAAGAGGGTTGAACAGAAAAGTAAATTTACAGACAATATAAAGAACACTTAAAGAACAGATTAAAGACTATTTATGACTCATTAAGGTTACTTATATTATTAAGACTACTATGACATATTTATCTTATCTCCATCCTAATTTACCACTTACCGATCTTACTTCTAATTCTTATTATGCCAATAGTTCCTCATCAATCAAATTACCTACGACGATCGCTGAACATTCGTCTCGTGCTAACTGAGGACTTAAACAATCGCTGTCTCGAGTTTGACAGGGAATACGCACTTGATTGATGTAGATTATCTAACGATTATCTATCTTGTTGTTAGAGTGGTTTCGATCGGTCCTAAACTAATGTGTTCTAATCTTTACTGCCCACAATCGTGATTAAGCAAAGGAAAAATTATGCTAATAGAAATCAAAACATAGTGCAAACAGAATTACAATCATTCATTGATTAACCTGGAATGTGATACAAAGAAAAGTGTAAAGAGTTGTTGGTGGCTTGTGGATCAACTCTCGCAACAATCGCCAATAGTAGTTGTAGTGTTTCACCTCCGTTGGCCATGCATAGGGGGGTTGAATCACTAAGTAGTGTGCCAGCGCACCTTGACAGTCCCCTCTTAGCAACCGACCACTACCCGAGCACTAGTCCTGCACCCACTCAATCGAATGGCACTCTCTGAAGCACCGTGGAACAAAGAGGAAGGAAGTGACTTAGGCTTAGGAATGGAGAATGTGTATCTGTAAGGCTAACTGTATTTGTGTACTTTTCTTTTGGCTAACCAATGAACGTTGTCATGCATTCTTATTTATACATTCATCCTAACTAACTACTCTCTAACTGTATTAACTGAAATAATAGATTTAACCACCTGATCTAACAGAAATACCAGAATTAACTACCCTAACTACCACGTGCTAAATTACATTTTATGCACGTGCTCGAATCTGTCGAAGTGGAGTCAATCTTTTGAAGCCCGGATAAATCCAATTCTGGATGAGAGTCGACATCTCATTTGAGGTCGGCATCTGGATAGACTCAGACGTAGAGTTGATCCTGCGGAGTCGGTTCCCGGTATGGAATCGGCATGTGGATGTCACCTTGGTATGGAGTCAACCTTCGAAGTCAACTCTACAAGAGTCGGCATCTTGACTGCTGATGGAGGGTTTCGTCTGGCCTGGATGACTTCCTCTAGCTGATTTGACTTTGTCTAGTCTCTCCTCTGACCTGCAAAACAAGACTTATATTTTTGTTAGCTAAAATTAGTAACTTAGCCTAAATTTGCATTTTTCTTAGTTTAACCTTGGAAGCCTAAATTAGTCTTGTTAGCAAAACAAGACTGCTGATTGAGGGTTTCATCTGGCCTGGATGACTTCCTCTAGCTGATTTGACTTCATCCAGTCTCTCCTCTTACTTGCAAAATAAGACTTATATTTTTGTTAGCTAAAATTAGTAACTTAGCATAGATTTGCATTTTCCTTAGTTTAACCTTGGAACTCTAAATCTTATCTAATACATTATTCTTAACTCCAAATTATAGAGTATCCTACCTATCTAAAGACCTTGTAAAGGGTATAAAATATGTACTATCATATATCATTGTGATTTAATATATCAAGGACAACAATTTGAAAGGTATGTTTCTACTTTTTTTTAATTTGATTTAATATATTATATAATATTAAAATATATATTTAATTATTAATTATTTGATTACGAATGATTTAATTATAATTAGACTTATAAATAATAAACTAATGTTTTACCAGATAAATAACTAATCTACTTTTTAAAAACATTATATATATTTATAAGTTTAATAAATTTTAATCAATAAAAAATATTAAAAATATGTTATTAATATTTTCATTAAAAATAATTTCATTATTCCAATAGAATGGAAACAATAAACCATATCATTGACATAAAGGATTCAATTGTTTTTTTTAGATTTGATGTATCTTTTATGGATAACAATCTTGTTCAAATCGGATAAGATCACATTTTATATGACAATTTTTTTTCTCCAAGTAGTTAATACAGTTGTATACTTAGGACTTAAACTTGATATCACTGATTAAGTTAAAACAACTTTACACTAGTTATTCAATTTGCTTTGATTTTAAAATGTCAATATATAATATATTTTTTAATATATTCTTAAATATTGTTAACATTAATTGAAAATCATAAAATTATAAATAAGACACATTAAATAATAAGTAAAATTCATGATTTTTATTATTTTATTTAATAATAAAAATATTTAAAAGAATTTATTCGAGAAATAAATTTTCAAAACTTCTACTTTCATTAAAAAAAAAGTCAAATTGTCACTAAATTTTGTTTGTTTCTATTAGCCATTAATTCAACCATTAGGCATATTGATAAATTAGCTATCATGGTAGCAACTAATTTATGTAGTCACAAAGTCATGAGTAGTAAGTTTATTAATAAATGTCCATTTTTCAAGTCTATTTTTTTAATCATATAGTGACCAAATTTACAACCATTTAGCAATCAAATCATTATTGATCACTATGTTAAGATTTTTTGTAAATTAGTGATTGAATAAGTGTCCATCACTAAATAACAAAAGTTTGAATGGTAAATAATGACTAAATGGATGGTGTACACTAAAACTTGACATGTGAAAGAACTTTGGAAGCATTATAACATCTGAATTGGCGACACAGAATAAGTATTATTAATTTATGATTAGAAATTCCATAAGTAATATTTTCCCTTCCTTATTTTCATTTTCATCATCTCTTGAAGCTTTTTCCTACTCTTTGGTGCTTCACTCCTTTTCCTAAACTCTTTTATCACCTTCCATCCTAAACCATGAAGACTTTCAAACTTTCTAACGACATCACTTTCTTCTAATAATTTCAACATTCATTCTTCACCATTTTGTATTCATATGGTTCTTTTTCATCTCTCTTCTCTCTATTGCACAATATTATATGTTTACATTTCATTGTCTCTACTAGCTATTCTTTGAACTCCTTTACTCTCTCTTACCTAAGCTTCCATTGTTCATTGTCTATTGGTAAGTTCTTTTTCATTTTATTTTGTTTATTTTTTTCATAAGATGTGTGCTAGAGTTTTTATGCTCTTTGTTTCTTTTGTCATTTTTGTGTCTTGTGCGTTCTGTTTGTTTTGAAAAAACAATATATGCATAATTGGAATTTCACATAAAAGATTTGATTAGATGAAATTACTTTAAAGAATCATTGAATGGGAACTGATGCAAAATGTGTTTATATATATCTATCTATATGTGTTTATGTGTGTCTGTATGTATGTGTTTGTTTGTGTATATAAATGTGTCTGCTTGTCTCTATGTGTCTGTTTGTCTATTATGCTTGTGTATCTATTTGTGTTTATGTGTGTTTGTGTCTGTACCTATGTCTATGTGTGTGTTTAATTAGTGGCATAGATTTAATATTGTATATCTGTATGCTAACTCCAAAAGAAAAATGCACCCACACACTACTTATATTCTACTCTACTTTTTCATCCATTGCACTCATACATAGGTACTCACTCACCTATTCACACATTGTACCCACAAACCACTCACTCAGACACATTCTATTCTACTCTTTCACACACAAACACGCACACAACACGCACAGACACATAGACAGACAGACACATTACACACATGCATGCACACACACACATACACATGCACCCACACACACATACATACATGCGCACACAGTGCACACACACTACACACACAATGCACACACACACGTACACATGCACCCACACACACATACATGCATGCACACACAGTGCACACACACTACACACACAATGCACACACACATACAACACACACAGAGACTGGACAAACTAATAAAGTATATTTGAAATACTTAATAGTGACTTATGTTGGACATTTTCATATCATTTTATGATTAATATTGACACATTGATTGAGTCTTTGGTTATTGGGCTTAATTGGATTTAGTTGCTAATCTTTGCTTATTTCCGGACTTAATTTTCATTATGATGTTGTTATCTTGTGCAAACCATATATGGAGTTATCGACCTCCAAATTGGACAATCTTGGTAGCTATGGAAAGTTAAGACAAAGATCTATGACTTCTCTTTGTATGGATGAATTTTAAATTATTATCTAATGAATCTTTAGTTTATTTGAATTTGCTTGTTTATTAGAACCGTGATAACAAACTACATGATTGAACCCTTCGATTGATGCTACATAATTTTGATTCCAATTCTATTTTATTTTCTGCATAATTCTGTTTTACATACAAACCTCTCTTTTACATTCTAATTTGGTTCCTATTCAACAAGATTAGGTATTACATGATTGTGTCCTTGAGAGATTCGACCTAGGTTAGCCCATATTCTACGAAATTAAAGAAAATCTAATGATTTTGGTAGTGTTTCGGTAGCACTATCACACACACATACTGCACACACACATACTGCACACACACAAACACACACACATTACACACACTGCACACACACACAATGCATAGGCACACACACCACACACACATACACACACATATAGTGCATACCCACACACACTACACACACATATACACACACTACACACACACACACTACACATTACACACACTCACGCACATTGCACACACTCACACACACATGCACATACACACACATACATTGCACACACATTGTTGCTTGCCAACCCAAAATGTTAGCCAACTTTTTGGCTAACTTTGGATAGCCTTCACTTTTTCTTGAACCCCCTTTGAGCCCACAAAAAACCCCAAAAAAACAACTTCTTTAGTGTAGAAGGTGCACTTCTCTAAGTTCACATATAGGGATTCGTCCTTCAGCAGTTTCAAAACTTGCTAGACATCTCTCACGTGGTTGTCCAAACATGCAGAATACACAAGGATATCATCAAAATAAACAGTCACGCATCGTCCAATGAGACTCCTCTTTACATGGTTCTTGAGTTTCATGAACATACTTAGGGCATTCGTTAGCCCAAATGGCATGACAAGCAATTCATAGAGACCAAACTTGGACTTGAAGGCTATCTTCCATTCATCACATTCTCACATGCAGATTTGGTGATATCAACTTCTTAAGTCTATTTTAGAAAAGATACAAACACCATGCAATTCGTCCAAGTGATCGTCTAAACAGAGAATGGAGTGCCTATACCTAATAGTTATAGCATTTATTGGATGATAGTCCATATACATCGTCCAAGACTTGTCCTTCTTCAAAACCAAGATCACGAGCACAACACATGGTCTTTTGCTCTCCTTAACCCATCCTTTTTCTTTGAGCTTCCTCACCTGTTCCTGAATTTCTTTGCTCTCCTCGGGGTTAGCTCGATGTGTAACTCAATTTGGCAAGGTGTCTCCCATAGTGAAATCTATCTGATATTCTATTCCCCTTATAGGTGGCAATCCATGTAGGATGTCCTTGGGGTAAACATCTTGGAAGTTTTCCAACATTTGTTTGAAACATGCACATAGTTCAAGGAATTATGCAGACAAATAAAAATATAAAAATTAGTTGGTAACAAATATAGTGGTACCTTTTGTGCCTATAACACCTTCCTCACTACCCTCCTACTCGTTACAAGCACTTCCTTGGCCTTCTCAATTTTTTTTTTCATCATTTTTTTCTTTGGACACTCAAAGTCCTTTAGACACTGACCATCCTTTGATGTAATGTCCTTCTTTCTTTTTTCTCCCTCATTTTTTTTGTCTTTCTTCTCCTTTCATTCTATTTTTACTTTTTCTCTCAACTTCATCTTTAACTGGTCTTCAGTCACCCCTTTAGGTGACAGAGGCTTGAGAGTAACCTTCTATCTTCTATGGACGAATGTGAATCTATTGGTAAGATTATCATGGGTCACCTTGAGATCACATTGCCATGGCCTTCCAATAAGGATATGAGTTAGCTCTATGTGTACTGCATCACATAATACTTTGTCTTCATAATTACCTAAGGTAAAGGTCATGGATACCTGCTTCGTAACCGTTAATTCTCCCTGACTATTCAACCATTGTAACCTGTGTGGTTTAGAATGTGCCAAGGTAGGCAACTTTAGCTTCTCCACCAGCCTCGAGCTTGCAACATTGACAATGCTGCCACTATCAATGATGATTAAACATAGCTGACCTATAACATGACAGCGTGACTAAAAAATATTCTCTCTCTGTAAGTCATCATCTTCTCCTACATACGCACTCATTAGATGCCTCACCATCAATAGATCTCCTTCCTTATCTAGTGAGTACTCACAAGATGCTTATGAGTCACCATTGGACGATGAATATTTTTTGGAGCTATCAATATCCATTGTTCCATCTTCCTAGATGATCATGCTCCTTTTGTTAGAACACTATGAGGCTATGTACCCCTTGCCCAAGCACTTGAAGCATTTGATCTTGCTGCTTTTGGATGTAGGAACAAGACTAGGTAGCGTCCTCTCCTTCTTTCGGCCTTAGGGTATGGTACTTCCCTTCTTAGGAATTTTGTCTTTTCTTGACCTCTCCTTTTCCTTATCCTTACCCCATCCAATTGTTGGGGCCATTGAGCCTCCACTTTGATTGCCTGATGAACCAGATCATCCAAAGAGGCATAGTGGTAAATGTCTTTACTAAGCCCATGTATGAAACGAGTCATGGTTGCTTCGCTAGACTCCAGCATATTAGCTCTAGTCAAAGCTAGCTCCATATCCTTATGATAGTCTTCAATGCTCTTGGACCCTTGATACATATGTTGCAATCTATTGTAAAGGTCCCTTGCGTATAAAGCTAGTACAAAGAATGATCTTAGCTCCCTCTTAAGATCAGCCCAAGTATATGCATGTCTCATCCTCCTTTCTCTTATTTCTCTACAAAATTGGTTCCGCCAGACCAGTGCATAACCTGTGAATTCATATGCGACCATCTTGACCTTTTCATAGTCAAGATAATCAAAGCATACCAACACTTAATCTAACTTCATCTCTCAGTCCAGGTAGGACTCCATGTCTTCATCTCCTACAAATGGTGGAATGGGACATTTAAGAGTATCCATTAAAGCTCTCTTGGGAACCTCCCTTTCATCTCTATTAGGTGACTCAAAGTACCTCCAACTTTCACGATGTGGTTCCTCCTCATATCTCATTTGAGACTCCTCCTCGTGCCTCCTTTCTTTGTATGGCTCCTCCTCTCTCCTCCTTTATCTCTTATCTCTCTAAGGCTCCTCTCTTTCTCTATTCTGCCTTACACTCTTCTCGCTATGACGTGAGCTTTGGGATCCTTGGATTTTTCCTTTGGACTCCTAGTTCTGTGCCTATACTCTCGTGTATGGGCAAGGTAAATTTCTCCTTCCTTCTTCTTGTTGAATGCCTCCACCTTGGCATGGACACTCGTTGTGTCTACCCTGATAGCTTGTAAACCTCCTCCATCTTAGCCAACTACTCCTCTTGTCTAGCCATTTGCTTCATCATACGATTGGATTTGGGAGAGTAATTGTTAAACTCATTGCTGCTATAGCCAACCATGTTACACCTACTATTTAACTAAAATTTCTCAAAAAAAAGTTAATAATAAAAGGAAAAAAAACTCACCACTCCTTACATGTTTACACTCTACACTCGTGTATGCACTTTAGGTGCCTTTTTCTATAATGTGCATTATTTTCTTTTTCCTCTCAACTCTTCGGTTATGCCTTGAAAGAGAACCTAAATTCTACAAATCAAGTTCTATTATACAAGTGTAAGCCTTCGAATCAAGATAACTCTTAGGAAATGAAAACTCAAACACAAAAATAAAGAAACCAAATGAAGACAAGCAAAAAATGTAATAGAAAAGAAATCTACTCAAATCAAGAATCACAACAAAGACAATACGAAGACTCAGAGTTAGAATACTATCAAATTTGTAGAAGAAAAAATGAACAAAATTTTCTTCGTCCAAACTAAATGTCCAAATGTTATATCTGTACATGTCAACAACATGAAAATTAGAGAGTAGTTAGGGAAAAATAACAAAAAAAAACTGCCTTTAAGCACATGTGGATTGTCTATGGATCTATAAATAACTTTATGTTATACTTTTTTTAACTCGTTTTCCCCCGTGCTCAGTTTTTGCAACGTTGAATTTTGCCATGGATCTAGCATATCTCACTCAATCTTTTTCAATTTTTTTTATCCAACGCCTTTTTAGACAATTATCACAAATCATTTGCATAAATCATAATCAATTTCGCAATCAAGGATTTCATCAAATTAGGAGTGAAAAGCTCAATCGTGATGCTTTGTTTTTCTCAAATTTTTGAAACTGAATTACGAAAATGCAATTTCACCAAGCAATTTGACAATTGAATCGATTAAAACTTGAATTGCATCGATTAGATGATAAACAATAGCTAGGCGAGCAAAACCTGAGCTAAGATTTTAAAATGCAAATCGAATTAAAGCTAGATTTTGCATCCAAGTGGATTTCTTGACGCGAGTTCGAGGGATGCAAAATCATTAAGAATGTGCTTCAATTGCACACACTATAAAGTGGAAACTTTGAATTTCTATCTAATGATGATCAAATACCAAAACTCATAAGCTTTAATACCACCTAATACGATCTAAATTCCAAAATTGAGGATTTAGATTGATCTTAATTAGAATCACTCTCGATCTTAATTAGAATCACTCTCGTAGACCATTGATAATTCATATATTAGACACCCTATAAGGTCTTAAGATAGGTAGAATAGACTTTAATTTGTAGTTAAGAATCACTATTAGCTAAGATTCAGATTTCCAACCTAAAAATAGGAAAAATACAAATTTATGCTAATTTGAAGATTTTAGCTAGCAAAAAGAGTAATTGCATTTTGTAGGTTAAACTAGAGTCCAGACGAAGTCAACTAGGCTAGATGAAATCGTCCCAAGCGAACAAATCCTCTCCAAGCCGACTCCATCCTGGCCAGATGTAGCCGACTCCAAAGATCAAAGCCATCCCAGTTGAGGCTGGAAGAATCCCGACCAGATGAAGCCGACTCTTAACTGGATCCCGACACCAAATCGAATGCCGACTCCCATCTATCCAAATCTATTCGGGCATCAAAGACCAATTCCACTCTAGCAATTTCGAGCACATGGACAATTATGAATTAGCACGTGGTCATTTAGGAAATTAGTTAGTTGTCGTAAAGTTAGTTATTTTTGTTATGTTAGGCAGTTATTTTTGTTAATTTTGTTAGAGTTAGATAGTCTGACATGTATAAATAAGGAGATGTAGTTTGTTCATTGGTTACACACGCATCCATACATAGCCAAGTCATACACATTCATACTTCCATAAATCAAGCCTAGATTCTCACTTCATTGCCCAGTGTTCTACAGTGCTTCAATGGCGTCCAGTCGATCGAGTGGACGCATGACCAGGGTTTGAGTACTAGTCAATTGCTAAGAGGGGACTGCACCGGGCTCGATGGCACACTCTGGTGGACTAACCCCCTATACCTAGACATCTTTAGTGGAACATTGCAGCTACCATTGGCAGTCGTCGTGGGAAGCTAATTTCATCTTTCCCTATATCCACTACACATCATGTATCGCTCCAATAATTAATGAATAAACAGTTTTGCTTTCTTTTACTGTTATGTTGATAGTTCCTGTTAAATTTTTTGTTTCTACTTGTGTCATGGTCGTGCTTGGTAGGAATAGACCATGTTAGATTAGGGGCCGATCAAAACCAATCTAAGAAACATTATAGGTAATCAATAGAGTACCTACATCAACCACGAGCGTAATCCCTGCTAACTCGAGGTCGTGGTTGAATCAGCCCTTAGTCGACAATGGACGAATGTTAGGCGGTTGTCTTAAGATTTTGGGTTGGTGAGGAATTGTTTGCATAATAGGAACCAGAACTAGAACCATCTAGTTGATAACTTTGGATAGCGATATGATAAGTATAGTTCTGTTAGATATAGCTTGCCTTTACTTTCATGGTTAGTCATTTACTTTCTGCAACTTTACCTTACAACACAAAACCCTCCATTTTACTTAGCTTTGTCGTGTCTGCATTCTACATTCCCTAATCTGCATATTTTCAGCCTTTTACACTAGACTAAACTAGAATCACGTGTCCTTGAGAGATTCAACCTAGGTTGCCCCTATGCTACCCAAAACATAGGAAATCTAGTATTTTGATAGTTGAAATAATGGCTAAATTCAACCCTATCAACCATCTTGACAGTACCTAGATCCTCAATACTTCACAAATGTCATGATCGTAACTGAAATTGAAATAGGATTTTAGGATTTTTGAATTATCAAAGTACAATAAATCCCAAAAATTAAGGATAGGATAAAAGGAATTGAAATAGAAAAATGAAAAGAGTTAAGAAATGGCTCACCACTGATTTTCAGAAGAAAATCAGATCAGAGAATCGAGATTCACCACAAGCCTCTAGGAGAACTTGATGAGAATAAATTGTTCTGATCCAAGAACAAACAAGAGTCACTTTCTCAATTGCCAACAAGTAAATATCATTCAAATTTGAGATAAAACTGATACAATGTGCCTAAGTGCAGTTATTTATACAAGAGAAGATGCGCCAAGTATTCAAACTAATCTAATTGGGTCTTGGGCTGCAAGTTGTAAGTCAAACTCCCACAAATCCAACCAGCAAGGCCTTCCTAAGGTTGTGTGTTCAAAGGCGAGAAAAGTTCACAAAATCGTCCAAAGGCTTCAACGTCCAAACGTGTCAACCAAATGGGTTGTCCAAAGGACACCTTCGTCCAAAGGCTTCACAAAACTTCCAAGAGGCATCATTTGTGACACTGAGCCCTTTGTCCAAACGAAGCGTCCAAAGATGCGAAGTGTGTCCAAAAAGGCTGCGAGTGTTCATAAGGTGTCATGTGTCCAAAGAGTTTTACAAGGCCCTCCTAATTATTACAAGCTACATAAAGGCTTATACAGATGTATCTAAACTACACGAGGACAATAAAAACAAAGTGAATCTTGTTTTTGAATTCCCTTTGCCAACTAAGGAGGTCCATGTTCCTCTGTACTTCAGCCTCCAACTTCTTCATTTTACCCCTAGTTAGGGGTCCTTAAAGGCTCTCCCCTGTAGTTCCTGCCAAGTCCCTTTATGAGTCTTCTTGGTTTCCCTAGTTCGTATCAGAGAGTATAGAGTCGAAGGCCTCCATACACTTATTGTGCTTTTTTATGGCTAAGCATGTACTCCTCCTAAGCTACTTCCTTAACTGTAGATTGACACCATATGCATATGGCGTAGAAATAGAAGAACATTGCATCTACATGTGCATCTTGTTAATGTTGTGGTTGTTTTAAGATAACTGTATTTAACTAAATGTTGTGTATGTATTCTATCATATTTTATTGTTATACTTTGAGCATGATGTGAGATGTATCTCACTCATTTTCTTTCTTTTATATATTTTGGAGTATAGACAACATTCAATAGGACCTAGAGAAGTGTTCTTTGAGTAGGGGTATTAGTCTCCCTAAGTTTATGTTTTTCTTCATTATTATTTGGGATTTGTACAACTCAAACATAGATGATATCAAGGTAGAATACTTATATATTTAGTATTTATTATTAATGTATTCCATAATTTATTCTAAAATTTATGTTATCATGATTTGTGCATGTGATGTTATTTACCACGCCATAAGAAAGAATTTTTTTTAAAGTCTCATATTTCATTTTGCAAACAAAAAGATTACTTATTTTTTGCATAAGTCACCTTAGTAAATATGTCATGGTGTCACATAAGGTCTCATTTAGATAGCATTAGATATTGCTTTAGTAGTAGGATAAAGGAACTTGTTATAGCATTTTTTTTTCCTCAAATGTTTCTCAACCTTGCTTTCCCTATTGAAAACCTTTGTTACCATCTAAATTAGTTGAAGCAATTGGTAACTCCCATATGTGTGAACTTGCAACTTGACTTGACCAACTATAGGAATCCCAAGCATTAGATATAGAAGTCTTCTTATATAACATCAGTTCCAACTTAACCTAACCATTC
The DNA here is from genome assembly GCA_025330945.1 of Mucuna pruriens. Classification (NCBI taxonomy): domain Eukaryota; kingdom Viridiplantae; phylum Streptophyta; class Magnoliopsida; order Fabales; family Fabaceae; genus Mucuna; species Mucuna pruriens. The sequence continues at coordinate 543,490 of JAENHJ010000328.1, read as the reverse complement.
CTTGGTCTTTAATTCAAATTAATTTGCATTTGCATCCCAACCATTGGATGTTGAACCATTTAGTAGTTCAAGATTCACCGAGCGAAGAAAATTATAGACTATCATCCCTTCAATTTCATTTTTTTTATCTGCAAAAGAAAATGACAGTATTCAAATAATGTTTATCTACATACTACAATGTTATTAATTTGTATCTTATAGTTGATGTTAGCAAAAAGGACTCTCTTACAAGTTTGGTGCTTGGGGTGAAAACACAACAAGTTAAACAAAGAAAGATCAAATGATCAATCACCACAACAAAGAGCCTTTAAAGATTCTAGTAGCTCTTGTAATTGGAAAGATGATGTGATCCAAGAAGACTTTTCAAATTTAGGTGCTTGGGATGCAAACAATAGATTAGGCAAAAACAAAAGGAAATCTAAAGAAATTCAAGAGAATTTTTGGAACTCCAATAAATGGAAAGTTGATGTTAATCAAAGCATTTTTTTGTTAACATCAATTTTATATTTGTGGGAGTTCTAAGAACCTTCTTGCACCCTTTCATATCCATCATCTTGTATTTCATATTTGTTTCTTCCCTAAGGAGCCAAATCATTTCATTTTGTTTTTGTTTAATTTGTCATGTTTGCATTCCGAACATAGAATTTTGAACCGTCTTCTTGAGTAACATCAACTTTTCACATATAGGAACTCCTAGAATTCTTGTTGACTCTTTCTAACCCATCATCTTTTATTTCAAATTTATTAATTAGCAAGCAAATTAGTCACTAAAATTTTTAATATATATATATATATATACTTTTTAGATATCCATAAAATAAGTATAAAATATTCATTAATAATAACTAATCTCTACCATATTAATCAATAAATTATTTTGATGGTTAAATTTTTACGAAATCAATTATCAAATTAAAATTCTCAAAATGTTCTTTTAATTACTTATTATCTAACGATCAACTTTAAGGAAACTTTAGTCAATTACTATTTCGATCCCTCATTACAAGAGGCGAGCACCACGTTAATGATGGATACGTTTAACCTCAAGTATTAAATATATTAGTTGCAAATAGTGATGAACATTAAAATCATTCACTAAATTGCATAGCGACTGAACTGCGTTTCCGTTCCTATTTTGGTTGATAACATATTTAGCGATCAAAATTCTTCTTTCCGTTCACTAAATGACATTTTTTATTATATATTTTTTTTATATCAAAAAATTTATATTAGTAAAGCAACTCTCCCTACAAGACCAATGAAAATCACCGACCTTAACGAAAATTTATAGTAAAATTTTTATATCACCTATAATCGATGCAGATAGAAGACTGGACTAGATATGTAAACGGATGTTTGATATTTTTGTAGTGTATAATTACTTTCTTATAATTATTTTTATTTAATTTTTTTAATGTCATTTTTAAAATTAAGAAATCAAGCATATTATAGAAATAATATATGCTCCAAAAATACTAAATAAATTTCCTCGCATCTCCCTTAAGGTTTATTTCTTAGAAAAAAAAAACGTACAAAATAGAGAAAAGAGAAATAAGTGAGAAATAAAATAAATTTAGAGTTGTTTAATTTAAGAGAAATAGAAAAAAATAGAAAAGAGAAAAATACAAAAAATAGAAAATTTTAATTGATTAATAGTGTAAAAATAATTAAAAGTGTTTAGTATAAAATAAATAAAAATAAGAAAATAAAAAATATAATTTATTTATAATTAAAATAATCAATTCTTTAAATATTACGATAATCGATTTTAATAATCAATTATCAAACATTAAGTTGCATTACTTACCTATTCTGAAAAAGAAAAAGCCTAAAACTCACTTTTTTATTTCGTCCTCTAATTTTTTTTTATACCAAAGCACGCTCATTTGTCGTCCCTTTGCTATTTCTTTACTCTGCTTTCTCTTCCGTTTCTTATTTGTGCTCTGAGAAACCAGCAGAGCGTTTATTTCATCATGGGGAGAAGTTATTTGGCGGTTTCTTCCTCTGTTGTCATGATCCATAACCATACCACTACTGTTCGATATTAATGAACAAAAGAAGTTGAACCCCACGTGCATAAAGTAATTAGTAACTACATCCTGAAAATTGATAGTTATGAGTTATGACACTTCATTCATCACCACTCCACGCACCATTCCATCTGCACATGTAAAGTTCCAAACCTCTTTCACCATACTCTTCATTAAAAAATATAGGCTTTTATATATATATATATATATTGTTTTTTATTGTATTTAGTGTGTAATTTTAAAATTTTAATAACTTTTAAATGAATTTAAATCTTGAATGTTTTAATTATTATAATTAAGTTTTTTCAGTATTTTTATTTTGTTGAAAACTCTTAAATTTTTATTTTTTTACTCAACATATATTCACAAATTAAATCATTTTAAGCATATCAATAAAATTTTAATTTCTTCCAAATTGAAAAAAAAAAACTCATTTTCTTCTTTTTAAATCATAATCTCACATCTCATTAAATACTTCACATTTTATCCAACTTTCATTCAATTTCTTACTTTTAACTTATTTTATATTTCAATTCTGTTGGAAAATAGTAGTACTTATTCCCTCCTATGTGAACGCAAAATAAGCACTATGCGGAAGCGTAAAAATAAAAGAGTAGAGAAGAAGATGACACCAGAATTTTTACAGGGAAAACCCTCTTAGGAAAAACCACGGGACCTGGTCCAACAAAAGATCTCCACTATAAAAGTAGTATTACAAAGTGTTTTTCTCAATCTCTGAGGATCTCTCTATGAATCTCACCCTCTTGGATGGTATATAAAACTTTCTCTCTATATAACTCTCTCTTTCTCTCAAAGAGGAATACAAAAGACTCTTTATCTCTCTTAGGATTTTTTCACTTGGATGTGGATGATTCAAGCCTTCACAAGTTCTTCTATTTATAGGAGAAAAATGTAGCTTCTTCAAAGAGTGTTTAATGGAAGTTAATAAATTTTCACAATTCCAATGAGTTCTAGAAACTCCCAATACATTCTTCAAAGTTGAATGTGCATGTCTCAAGATCAAAGATTAATTCCAAGACCTTGGAATGTTCATCCCCCATGCATTATGACTTGTGAACCACAATTTTTTTAGGAGAAATCCAACAAATCTCCCCCTTCCTGACTTAATTGGGAGGCACCACAACACCAACACCTTGGCAACAATCTTCAACCTTCTTGGTTGGCATTGACTTAGTCATCATGTCAGACCAATTCAAATCTATATGAATTTTCTCTATCTTCAATTCCTTCTTATCCAACGCTTCTCGTATCCAATGATAACGGATGTCAATATGCTTTGAGCGTGAATGGAACATGGGGTTCTTGGTTAGATGGATGGTAATTTGATTATCACAGTTCACCACATAATCATCTTGATCATGTCCCAATTCTCTTAGAAAGTTCTTTATCCATAGCATCTCTTTGGAGGCTTCAGTGACTACTACATACTCTACTTCATCTGTAGACAATGTCACACATTTTTGAAGCTTTGACTGCCAAGAAACAGCTCCCCCTTCAAAAGTAATCAAATAACCTGACGTTGACTTCCTTGAATCCACATCTCCTACCATATATGAGTCTGAATATCCAATGAGCTTTAGATTTCCATTGCCAAAACACAAGCTTCTTTTGGCAGTTCCTCTTAGATATATTAATATCCATTTAATAGCTTCCCAATGCTCCTTTCCTGGGTCTGATAGGAATTTGCTCACAACTCCTACAACATAGCCAATATCTGGTCTTGTACAAACTATTGCATACATAAGGCTACCCACGATAGAAGAATAGGGCACCTTATTCATTTCTTCTTTTTCTTCTTCATTCTTTGGACATTGGGATTTGCTAAGTTTGAAATGTCCAGCAATTGGAACACGAGCACGTTTGGCATTGTGCATGTTGAACCTATTGAGAATCTTCTCAATGTAATCATTTTGAGATACTCACAACATTCTTTTTGAACGATCTCTAGAAATTTTCATTCCAAGAATCCTCTTCACTGCACCCAGGTCTTTCATGGCAAAAGACTTACTCAATGCCTTCTTGAGAGCAGCTATTTTTATTTTATCTTTCCCCACAATCAACATATCATCAACATATAAGAGAAGTATGATAGACTCACCATTTTCATATTTCTTCACAAACACACAATGGTCTGCAGAGGTCTTCTTAAAATTATGTTGGATCATAAAAGAATTGAATTTCTTATACCATCGTCTTGGAGCTTGCTTTAGACCATAAAGACTTTTCTTCAGACGACACACCAAGTATTCTTTGCCTGGTTCTTCAAAACCCTCTGGTTGCTCCATGTAAATTTTCCTCCTCTAGGTCTCCATGTAAGAATGCTATTTTGACATTCAATTGTTCAATCTCCAGGTCTAGTTTTGTTGCCAAACCGAGAATTGCTCTAATAGATGTCATCTTCACCACTGGTGAGAATATTTCATCAAAGTCTATTCCTTTCTTTTGGTTGCACCCCTTCACAACAATTCGTGCTTTGTACCTTGGGTTTGGATTGTTCTCTTCATTCTTGAGTTTGAACACCCATTTGTTTTGTAATATTTTTCTTCCTTTTGGTAATTCTACCAAATTGTATGTCTAATTATTCTTTATGGATTGAATCTCTTCTTCCATGGCTTGCAACCATTTGTCTGTGTCTTCCATCTCAATGGCTTTTGCAAAGCTTTGAGATTCACCTTCATTAGTAAGATTTACATATTCATCTGAAAAATACCTTCTTGACGGTTGCTTCTCTCTTGTTGATCGTCTCAATTGGGGTTCCTATCGAACATTCTCAATTGCTTGATCTTCTAGCGTCATGTTAGGTTGATCTATCTGATCAGGTTCTTCAGCCATCTCATCAAGTTGTCGCTCCTGATCTGGCTCTATCTGAGGAGTCTCTCCACCTATATTGTTTACCACAAGAGGAATTTGATCATTACTCACCTTGAGTGTTGGTTTCTCCATTTTCTTGATGTCTTGGATTGTCTGATCTTCAAAGAACACCACATCTCTGCTTCGAACAATCTTTTTATTTGCGAGATCCCATAATCTGAAACCAAATTCATTTCTTGGTGAACCAAGGTATACACATTCTTTTGCCTTAGCATCAAGCTTTGCACTTTCATTTTTTGGAATGTGAACAGATGCCTTACATCCAAAAACTCTCAAGCTGTGATATGAGGCCTTTTTACCAGTCCATACTTCTTCTAGTATCTTTCCAATTTAATGATCTTGAGGGTGATAATTTGAACAATTCAGCTGCAGTAACCACTGTCTCCCCCATAATGTCTTAGGAATTTTTGCATGAGACAACATGTTTCTGACCTTGTCGGTAATCGTTCTATTGAATCTTTCAGCTACACCATTCATTTGAGGTGTCTTGGGAGGTACTTTCTTGTGTCTAATCCTGTGAGTCTTACAATATATCTCTATATTCTCCACCATTATCACTTCTCAAACATTTCAACTTTTTACCAGTTTCTCATTCAACTAAGGCATGAAACTCCTTGAAGGCTCGAAAGACTTCATCTTTTCTCTTTAATGGATACACCCACAACTTTCTAGAGTGGTTATCAATAAAGGTAACAAAATATTGAGCACCACCAAGGGACCTTTCAGATGTTGAACAAACATCTAAATGTACAAGATCCAAAATATGCTTTCTTCTTCTTCCACTATCAGATCTATGGAAGGATACTTTGTATTGCTTACCTACTAGACAATCTTCACATAATTCAAATGTTTGTCCTTTTATGCTTTGGAGATGATCTCTCGCAAGGATCTCTAAACCCTTCTCGCTCATGTGGCCCAATCTTTTATGCCACAACTCCTTACTTTCTTTTTGAGCAACATTTGTCTCCCCTTTGCATATCTTTCCTTGCATGATGTATAAAGAACCTTCCTTCTTGCCGCGATCAACAATCATGCTTCCTCGACTAAGTTTCCATTTTCCACCACCAAACTGGTTGTTCATTCCAGCATCATCTAGTTTACCCATTGAGAGAAGATTTAGGCGCATCTCAGGCACATGTCTTACCTCCTTTAGCACAAGTTTGTTTCCATTTTCTGTTATCAAAGTCACTTCTCTTATTCCCACAATCTTGCTTGTGACATGATTGCCCATTTTTACTGTTCCAAAATCTCCTTTTTGATAAGATGAGAAAAATCCTTCTGTTATCCTATTTTTGGTTTTAATCTCAGCCTCTTACCTTATTTTTCTCCTATTTTAATTATCAAATGAGTCATTGTATTTGGAATGTAAATTATATGAAATTGAGTTGTCCTCAATTATCCTTTCAAAACTATATTTTGGGAGATAAATTTTTATTCTGAACAATAAAAATTTATAATTTTTATAAATTTATATTTTGTATTATCCATTCGATAACTTTTGTAAATGTTATACCAAATTTATAATTTAAAAAACAATAAAAAATTGAAAAGAAAGTTCAAACAAAACCTTAATTTTTTATTTTAAATAAATTTTTTAATTATAATGTAGTTGTCGATATTAAAAAAATATGTAAATGTTATAAATTATTTAGCATCGAATTATAAATTTTTTAAGTATTGTATTCGATTTTAATATATAAATAAATATTATCTTCAGTGAACATAAACCAAACAGGCATGTCAGCCTCTAATCTAACGCAGGGATAAGGATAAGGATAAGGGGTGTTATGGGGTGTTATGGGTCTCTGTAGTGTGCGAAGCAGAATTAATGTTGTCCAAGGTCCAAATTATCTATACCATGTTCAGTTACAATCTTACGAATTTTTAATATTTTGTATTGCGTTTATATAATATATATTAAAAATTAACCACTAAAATTATCTGCAGTTAACTTTTAAATGCATATGGTCAAAATCTCTCTAGATAGATATTATTCTTTCTGGACCTGTCTAGGTAGGTTTGGTGATATAGATAAGTTGATCATAAATTCATTAAATAAAGTGATTAATTTCAACAAGCATTTATTCTTTCTAGACTTAACGTTTAAGAGATTATGAATTGTATAGTTAAAATCGTCGATCAAGTATCCTACTTTCTAAACTTAACGTTTGAGAGATTATGGATTGTATAATTAAAATGGTCGATCAAGTATCCTACCAAGTAGGTCGACTATGTGTACAACTAGCCATGTAAATTAATTGAATATTTGTTAATAGGTCAATTGAGTATTTGTTCGATCCAATAAATATTTGTTTCAACAAGTGGATTAATCAACTATAAAATAATTAGACCTTTAACTTTGAAACTAATTATATTAAATAAATAAGGATGATTCCATTATTCACCTCACATATATAAAGGATATGCCAGGGCTTCTTCTCCATACGTTGGACCTGAACACTTTCCTTGCAAAGTAACTTCACAAACAATTTTCAACCAATGACTTCACAAATGATGTTCAACTCCTCAGAAAATAAATCTGACTCGAGTATCTTTTGCATTTTCTACTTGTTTCATCTAACACTAGCTTATGTAACCGCGTATGCATAATAATATTATTGGTTATTCATTTAAAAAATATGAATAATAATAATGATAAATTAATTGCATCTATATCTCCCTATAAATATTTTTATTGAATAGTTTTCGATAGAGTTTACAAGTATTTTGTAATATAAATTGGTTTGTTTACAAATTGATTACGAAGATAATATATTTAACATTTTTATGTTTGTAATTTTAAATGGACAATACTTTTGAACTGTGATTTTAAGTTAGTGGTTATCCTTCCATAATCATTTAAAACAAATTGAAAAATTAAAACAAAGCAATGGTAAACACTTTATAAATTATTTTGCCATGTTCCTTTTTTTATAAATATAAATCATCGACTAAATATCAAAGATTAATTATCCAATTAAATTTTAAACTTTTGGAAGAAACTATTGTCATATTAAATGAGTTGGATAAAATTTGGAAATAAAAGAGGGTTTTTCTTTTACACACTTTGGAGTATATATACTTGATGGAGAAGAGAAAGATAAAAAGAGAAAAGAAAAGTAATAAATATAACCAGCGACATAAGAAAAAATAAAGAGATAAATGAAAGAAAAAAGTGTAAGATATATATAAGAATTGAAATATGTTAAGATTAAAATAGTGCAACTTTTTACTTTTGTTAACAAATATGATTTGATAAAGAGATCATAGGTAATGTCTTAGTATCATAAAATAATTGTACATTGTCATTCAATCACAAACTATCATGTATGGTTAGTTTCTTCACTTTTATAATAATTAAATTAAAAGTCATACCAATGGTGATTTGTGATTGAATGATTCGTATAAAATTATTTTATATTATCAATGTATTACTATTAGACTCTTTGATAAATTAAAGAAAATTTATTATGTGTAATAAATTTGCATGATCTCTAAAGAGTTAGATAAACAAAAATAAAAGAAAGATATAAGAATTAATCTTTAAGTAAAAAAGTTTAAAGGAGCATCCAAGACCAAATCATTTAAAAATTCTTTGATAGTTTTAAGTTTATTTTACACTTCAACTTATTCAAAGCACAAATCAATTCAACTATGACTTCTAAAAAGAGATGACAAAAAAAAATTCTTATCTTATATGTCTAAACTAAGATCGAAACTTTTAAAGAAAAATATACTAATAACTTTGATATCCTATTATTTCATAAAGAAAAATAACTTGTGTACAAAGATGTCTCTAAAATTCTAAAATATAAAATAAATTTTTAAAATTAAAATCTATTAGTTACACTATTATTTATCATTAACTCTGTTGTAAACTATAATAATAATAATAAGTTATAAAATTTAAAAATTACTATAATAATAAATTATATATCAAAAATTAAAATGACAATAATTTTAATTTCAGATATTTATTTGATATTTTTCTAATTTCATATAACAAATGCTCCACAAATTTATAAACTAAAATGGTAGTTTACTTTTAAATAAATAAACATTCAAAAATCAATTCGTTACTACAGTATGGCTCAAACTTTCATCTCTAAAATCTCTCAAAAATTCATAGGCAATAAAAAAATAAGGAATGAAGTCATAAATTTTGCAGACTATTGAGAAACCACATTTACTTCTTTTCAACTTTCATCTATTTCTTTGTGAAAAAATTATTAACTATTATCATTCATCGCTGAAAACTTCAAAAGGTTTTTGCTATTTACTAATTACACTTTATTTTTTTTAATATTTGTTATTATCAAAAATATCATTTAGTATAAAATAATAAAAACTCTAATTTTTGTTTCTATTTTTATTATTTTTTAAACTTTATTTTTGCACTTTCATCTTTATTATTATTTTTATTTCCATCATTGATACTCTTTAAACTTTAATATTTTACACTTCATTTCATCTTCATTACTCTTTAATATTATGCATTTTCAATCAATATGGTGTGGTTATTCCATCAAACCTATATGTAATATTATGCGTTATTTTGGTCTATAACTACGACAATTACTTTATCCAAAAGTACATCCTTGTTTTACATATTTATTTTTGTTATATGTAACTTATTTATATTTTACCGAAACTATTTCTCCAAATTTATACTTGTTCTAGAACTATTTTTACTTCTAAAACTTAATTTCCGAAACATGTATAAATTTTTGAAAGACAGTTCCAATATTTTTTTATCTCATTATAACTTTATTTTTTCTTTCTTATTTATAAATTAATATCTAATCTAACATGCATAAACGAGGGAGCATTACTTGCCTTCACCGTCGTCAAGTCACAATCTTGTCCTCACCAACAAAGAAATGTCCAAGAAGAAAAACATCAATAAAAGAAACTAAGGGACAACGACAATAAAAACAATAGAAAGTGGTTGAAAATAACAATTTTAGATAGAAGGTGTAGAGAAATAAAGGAACTTCAGTAGAAAAGGATTTTCAAAAAATAAAAAGAAATGAGGTAAACCAAACATGAGATTATTTGAAAAAAAATAATTAAAAGATAAATAGCATAAGCCTAAATTAATCATCTTGTACCCGCTGAAGAGGCCCAATCTCTAAAGGCCATGGGCCTGCCGCGATGGGTTCTCGAGGGGAAGTCTTCCAAATAAGGAAATGAACCTGGGGATTTGACTATCGATCTTTATATTAATATATCTAACGATGTAGATTAAGTAAAGAGAGAAAAATATAAGGTAAAATAAGTAATTTAATGAAAAGAGGGGGAAAAAAGGCATTATTATATAATTTTATTAGTATGAATATAGTATCTACTATGAAAATACCGAACCTAGTACTTCAACAATAATTACTTCTAGTCAAACGTCACAAACCGTCACCTTTATCCTCCATCTAGTAGCTACATCTCACAGGAGTATAGCATTACATAAACCTCTCATCTTTGAAAGCAGATTGAGAGGAATACCAACTAGACTTAATGCATCAGGTACAACGTGCATTGATCCAAAGTTGGAAGTCATTGTCACAACTAAACATTCAAAACTTCAAATACAGCATATCTTAAACTTAAAAATATATCGTAAGGCTGTTGAAATGAAGAATAAAAACAACTGAAACAGAAAACAGTGAAGATTAAAGAACAGAGACAGTATAAAGTGTAAACAAATCAGAGTGGGAAGAGACAGTAGGTCACCAGAAAAACTCGTAGGTCACCAGAAAAACTCGTAGGTCACTGAATTTTCACAGAAAAAATGTTGGAAAATGTCTCAATGTGGAAAAGAAAGAGATGAACTACAGAGGCAAGAAGGATACAAGGGAGAGGCTGGTCTGAGTTTTTCAAACCCCATTTGATCTCAGAGGAGCCACAATGGCCCAAAAACACTTCAGAAAATGGAAAAAAAATGGTCAAGAAATAGGGGCATTTCAAGATTGGTTACTCACGCAGAGTGAAATAGCAGCCACTACAACTGTAAAATGGCCGTTATTGGCTGCAATAGCAGCCATAGTGGAGAAATCTCTGCTACTGTTCTTCTGTTGCGCCAGGCACTACGACACTATGATAGCACTGATATTGGATATTATTGATAACTATGATGTTTAAAAACAAAATCATCAGCATCGAAAATTTGTGCTAGATAATGTGGTTATCAGCAATTACACCATCTGATTAGCAAGAAGCTATCACCAAAGCATTTGGAATGTTCTGCTATAATCATCATGCGGTACAATAGCAACATTACGTCACATTTTAGTTCGTGCGGAACATTAAGCAAACATAATTTACTTAGATCAGTCAACAGCTGTAGCATTACTAGACTAGATCAGTCATGATTCACGACTAATCAATCAAATAAAACTTGAAACTAAATGGCTTTTGGGCGAGTAATATGATTATGGAGAAGTTAAGAGACACTCAAATGACTGCTGGAACATATAATAGTATGAACCAAGCGTAAGATAAATCTTCGATGTCTTTTTGTATCACTTCAAAGCTACTTTAAAGTTAACTCAAAACAAGAACTTTAAAAATAAAGTAGAATTTGTTTAGCAATTTTAGCGTAAAAGTTTCTTTAAAACTAAGTTTTGTTTCTTTATCTCATATCGATTAATTTCAAATGAGAAGAAAGGGAGAAGGAGGTTAAGGTGTGCAGTTTATTTTTAAAAGCTACAAAGGATCCATTTGGAGTAGTTTTGAATTTTTGGTTTTTGATTTTAAAATGTAATTTTTAAAACAAAACGTGTTTTGACAAAAAAATAAAGACTGAAATGATTTTTAATTCAATTTGAAAATACTTTTATGTCAATTTAAAAAAAAAAAAACTATATTGTGTTTTAAGTTTTTTAAACATCCCTCTTCACTCTCTGGCCACTGATGATCTCATTGCTTCAAGGTTTCATTCTTGCGGCCCTTCCATCTTCATTGCTGCAGGTCAGAGAATCTTGCTCGCACTGGACCAGGTTCACAATTTATTCCCTCCATCTCCCTCTATTTTATCTTATTTATCTCCTTATATGGGAATGTGAGAATTTGTCCATCAAATTTATATACACATGGGTCTGATGATCGAGACAATTTATGCATATATGCGAATCTGTCCAACAAAAGTTGCAAGAATTTGGGTAGTGCCGCAGTGGAAATAGTTGGAACCCAATGTTAATTGACAAGAAATTGAGAGGTCTTAAAGGTGTCTAGGGGCAGTTTTTGAGTATAGTTTTGAGTTATGATTGTTACAAGATCATAATTGACTAATAATTATACATAGATTAATGGGAAAATGGCTATAACCTCGCTTAAGGTCTCTTAAAATGGCACTGACCCCACCCTTTTAGCACATTGTTCTGCTCACTGCACCACTGACCACACAACGAAGGACCAACAACACATTGCATAGCACCTCCGTACTTAGAGATCATTGCAACTATCGGACAATTTAGTTCTTCTTTAAGATGTTTCTGCACTTACCTTTTATGGTTTTCTTTGCTAATATTATGTTCCTTCTTATTTGTTAAAATTGAGAAAGATGAATTTGTATTATTATTTTACTGGTGTAAGATTTTTACTCATGTGGTTTGCAGATGCAAACCACAAAGCAAAATTTATAATTTCCAGTGTTCGAACTTATTATACACAAAGGTGTCTTTCATTTTTAGTCATCTATACATGTGAGTATGCTCCTGAGTCAATCTACATATTTTATTTTCCTTCTTTTGCTTCATTTTACACATAGAAGAAAAGGTCAAAAAGTCAACTAGTCAAGTTTTAGGACAATTTTGTGTTTTTTAATTAAACTTATTGACATAGTTAATATTAGGAGGACCTTGCTTAATAGGAACTAAACTAATATACAATTTCTGGAGGAATTGTAACTGTTTAGAGAAAAAACACTAAAATCTAAAACACATTTTTTTTCAAAATTGGAAGAAAAAAAAAACTAAAACTAAAACTAAGAACTCATTTTGATTTTTAAAATTTTGAAAAGTTGAAACAAAACCACCCCAAATAGCCCTTAGCTTATTTCTCAAAAGTTCCCCCTTTTCTTATATAAATAAATAAGCTCCTTAACTTTTTAAGAATTTTCTGTAAATTTATTTAAGGAGAAGAAAAATAAGAAAAAAATTAAGTTAAACACTACCTAAAGCTTGTTTGAATAAATTTCTCCATACTCTTATCATAAAATTTTCCAATAAGCTAATTTAGCTTAAGCATAAATTAAAAAATAATTTTTAAAAAAACTAATATGAAAAAGTTTATGTAAATTATCTTATACATAAACTAATTTTAGCTCATTAAGTTATTTTTTATTCTTATTTTCTTGTTCTCCAAATGTTTTCGGAGAAGTTTAATAGGTCCCTAATAAATGTTCACTTAGCAATGGGGAGCATCTTCACCCTTTTAACAATCAACATTTAATGAATTTGACTCCTGCAAAATGACGGTGAACTTTAGACGGTAAAGTACGGTATTATAACAATTGATTGGGAAATTAACTGTGACACTTTAGTCAGTTTATCACTCCCGTAATTCCACAACCCAGTAAAAGAAAGAAGCAGAAATTTAGGAGTAAGTTTCAATTAAAAACACGAAACAGATAAAACCATGGGAGTTTTTCATTCAAATCCTGATCATTAAGTACTCATTCTAATCTCAAATATAAGAAAAAAAAATATTTGTTATAGATATTGGTGTCAAATATAAGTAAATGTCAACTAACTTCACCTCATATAATAAAATTATTTTTAAAATATCTTTTATTTATTAGAATTTAGAAGCTCTATTTCGAATGACCTTATTTTATTATTGAAATCAAATTTCAATAAAGATTAATTTAGAAAAATATTTATTATTAAATAAAATTGATATTTTATTTTTTTGGCTTATATATGAGAAAAGAGGGAGTAGTTTGGAACTTCCAAATCATATAGAGAAGTATAGGAAACTTTGCATAACATACTATCATGTTCTACTTACATTACAACCCAAAATGCAAAACAATAATAAATTTTAATCAAAGAAAGTTAGCATCTTATGGGGCAAACCATAGTGAATAGTAGGCTTTTTAGATTGAATAATATTAGTTAGTAACCAATGCAAGGTCTTGTGCGTTTACTATAGCAAACATACACAGATTAACAGAGATAGTTGGAGACAAGCAGCATGTTGATGAATGCTTAAGAAAGCTTGAGCTTGTTTCATAGAAGACTTTCGGCCAAGAAAAGAAATTTACCTTCTTTTTTATTTGCTTCCTTAATGGGTTAGTTCTACTGCAGGAAAGACAATCCCAATTAGTCCCCCTGCATCCTCCTCTTACCTAATATGTGGTGCTTCCAGCTGCATCTTGTTTGGACATGTACATGTCCAAACTTCCTTAACCAATTTCCCGTCATCCTTTCCCCAATTGGTACTACACTAATATCTCGATGTATACAATCATTTCATATTCAGTCCTTTCTTGAGTGGTCACACATCTATCTTAACATTTTCATTTCTAATATTCCCACTTTTTTCTCTTATTCCTTTAAACCCAATATTCACTACCATAGAATATTAACGTATACCAATATGATAAAACTTGTATTTAAGCTTGGTAAAGACTTTGCAATCACAAATAACCCCCTATGCCTTTCTCCATTTTAGTTATCCTAGTCATATCTTGTGTGACATCCACATCAATTTCCCCATCATTTTGTATTATAGATCCCATATATTTAAACTTAGAAACTTGTGGTATGATATTTCTCTCATGTTTACTTCCAAGTCATATTCTTCTTGCCTCTTCCTAAAATTGCAATGCATATACTTGGTCTGTCTTTCTCCTACTTAAGCAAAAACTCTTGTTTCCAAAGTTTATCCTAAAGCTCAAGTTAAAGTTAACTCCTTCCCTTGACTAGTTGACTTCTTAAAACTATATCATCCACATAAGGCATGCAATTATGGATAATCTTTTGTATGTCCTTGGTAAACACATCCAAGACTAGATTAAGCAAGGACTTAAGGTTGAACCGTATGTTATCCTATCCCTATAGAAATGTCCTTAAACTCACCTCTTTGAGTTCTCATACTAGTATTCCTTATTATTGTTAAGAGTGAAGACCATTTGCAATGCAAGAACAGAATTAGTCATGAATACCCCTTCATTATATGCCCATGAACAAACAACTGTGAAATTTAACTGCACTTGTTTTCATATACCCATCTTATTGGTTTCCCAGGAACAGAAATATTAAATCTGTCTGAAGTGATATTCTACATCCAAATCATCAATGAGCCATGCAGGAAATCTCAAAACATAGATAGATCAAATGAATTAATCCCACATATTCTGTATTTTCATTCACTTATGAAATATACCGTGATGCTGCTTGTAGGAGGATGCCAGCAAAGTGTAAAATGATTGAGCCAGAAAAAAACATTTAAGGACATACCTGGAGTACTCACTTTACAGGCATGTAAGTACTTTCTTTACACTTGATGCTTCAACACCAAATCATGATCCTATTTCTCAGATATTAGAATCTGCCCGCTCTATATACAGTTCAATGTCTTTAGAAAATCAATCATCATTTCAACAATCAGTGACTTACTCTTGTTTTTTTAATTCAGTCTCAGGTTTAGGTACAGTTGCCTTCAGTGCAACTTTTCTTTTATTTTGAATTTGGTGGACAAAATCAGAAATTAATACATTCAAATTTAGACTAGGCTTTCGATTAGTTGGGATATTATAACCTCCCCTTTTTACTGCTCGAAGCAAACACTTTTCACCTAATTGGTAATGAGTGGGGCATACACGGGGAACCATAGAACTCAATACTGGCTTGTTACAATAAGAAGGCCCTGTCGGCAAACTGCATAAAGCAAAATTTGTATCAGTAGAACTGTCTTCTCTAGACAATGCTAATACAAACAAAAAAACAATATGCAATCATGAAAAGTCTGGGCACAACAGTTACGGTTGTTATCATGTGACTGGGAAGCACAGGTTCAAGTCATCTCTTGTAAATGCAAGAGCTTTATAGCACATCAAAATATAAAAGGATAAAAAATAAACTAACAAATTGTAGGCATAATGATAAAAACAACAACTCAGTACAAAACAAGTATCCAATACATCAAATTAGCAAAATATGCACAAAAGTCAAAGTTTGAACAGTGTAAGATGGTGCCTTGGTGCGGGGTGAATGGGGCACTTTATACGTATGTTGCCACCACACACAACAAGGTCAGAAACTGATGTCTACAGATAAGTGATAGAAATTTTGCAGAAATATTTCACTATGTATGTTAAGATGACAATATCTGAAAGGCATGATTGATCAATAAAGTGAAATACTTGCATATTCTCAAGAATTTTGAATCAAACTCGTTCCTCTGTCATACAAAATCTGTTTGGTCTTAAACCCATGAGCTAGACTCCTTGAGAATAACTATTTATCTTGAATTAATCCAAGAACCGAAGAAAATAGAGGCAGGCAAAATTGATCTCACTGACCACAAGTGTTCCCATCATGTCACAATGTGATTATATCATTGAAACAAGAACAAAAAGTGCTTAGGTTAAAAACGAATTGAACAGATATTGACCATTTAAAACAAAATAGGAAAATTAAAACCATACTTCCAGGAAGTAAAAAAAAAAAAAAAACAAATAACAATAGGCACAGCACAAAACTTGTACTGACCTATTTTCTTGTCAAGCAAAGAAAAATTTTATAAGCAACATCAACCTTGCTTCAGTGCCCTAATTGACCCTTTCCAAAGCCACACAACCAATACTGAGAAAGCATTGTTATATGAAAACATCAAATCACTTAATTTTACCTGTTTTAAGTAATTAAAATCATGGAATAAAACAAGAAATTAAACATCAAGATTCACTATCTCACTTCAAGTTCGAGTCTTTCATTTCCCCAACGCACGCAAAAATATAAGAAATTAAAAAAAAAAAAAAAAAAAGTGAGAACCTCACTTTTTGGCAACGGCACTGCATCCCCAATAGAGGCACTGTTTGGAATCAGACAATATATGAGCATGACAGAACCTGGTGAGGGCCATGGCCTTGGACTTGCACCCGCTGAAAGCGCAGCGAACGACGTCGTCCCCAGCAGCAGCATTATTTTCGGTGGCGTTTGCGTTATCCCCCGAAACGACGGTGCCGTTTTCGTCTTCTTTGAAGGGGCTCCTGCCGTAGGTCCAACAGTAGTCTTTGTATTTGGCCCTGAGCTCCTCCATTAGGGCCCAGTATTGGGTCCGGTAGCACCGCTCGAGTTGCTTGACTCGGCGGAGCCGCCGCTCGATGACCTCGCGCCGAGTCAGCGCCTCCGACTTCGCCAGCGCCTTGTCTATGTCGGCGCCGTCGATGGAGATTGGCGACGGTGGAGGAGGTGGCGACTCTTCCATCGCTGTGTGGCTGAGTTACGAAGGAAAACAAGAAAGAAAGCGATAATAAGTGGTTGTTTTGTGTCTTTGACTCTTCCGTGGAAACGTACCACACAGCCTGGCAAAGGGAAAAAGCTGTTACAGTTTTTGCAGAAGGAAAATCAAATTGGCGTGTTTGATTTGATTCGTTTTGAATTTTCAAGTTTTGTACTCTTCAAAGTCCGGCTCAATAAATCTAAATGTATTTCTCCTTATGGTGTGTGAATCCGCAACGGATATGTCAAATAATTTAATAAATTCATAATACAAGTCGATTTAATGAAATATTTTTATTTTTTAATTTTACAAGTCCACAATTTTATTGTCTACTTCTTTTTCATTTTTTTAAATATAGAAATAGATAATGATACTGGCTATTTTTTTTTATGTTTTTTAAAATATAATTTTAAAATTTTATAATGATATCATTGACTTTCTATATTTTGTAAAAAGAATTAGTTGTGATCTTCTATTTATATTGTGAATGTAAAAATTGTACAATAATATATGATTTATTATGATTGAATAGTTGATCAAATAACAATTTCAACTTATGTTCTCTATTAAAAGATTGAAATATAATATTTTTATTATAGCAATTTATGTTATTTATTACATTAAATATAAATGATTATATATGTTTAATAATTATTTAAATTTAATGTAACAAATAACATAATTTAATAAAATAAAAAATATACATAAATATGTTTTTAGTTATTTAATCTTTATCATTATTTTGTGTCTTTAGTGATACTCTTTATGTATTTAACAGAAAGTTAAATAACTATTTTAAGTGATGTTCACTAAAATTTGTAGTACATGATTAATGTTTACCTCTAAATTTCTTTAAATTCTTAAAATAAATATTATTTGTTTACCTTAAAATGAAAATTAAAGACAAAAATAATAATTTTAAATATTTAAAGGATAAAAATAATATATATATATATATATATATATATATATATATATATATATATATATATATATATATATATATATTATTATACCAATATCAAAATCAAAATTCTCTCATTTTATAAAAACTAAAAATAGTGATTTTAAATTATAGAGAGGTGAAAAAAATTATAAAGACCAAAATTATAACTTAATCATTTTATAAAGACTAAAGAAAATTAATTTCTTGCTTGATCAACAAAAACATAATAGGTATGAAAAAATGTAAATTGAGTTGTTAGTCAAATTTTGAATAGAGTATAAATGAAAAATATACATATTTTTAAAGAAAATATTTGAAAGAAATTAACCATACTAGTATAAACTTTCAAAATTATAAAAGTTTTTTATTTAAAAAAATATAAAAGGAAATGTTGGACCCTCGAAGACGTTTAGAAGCTATAAAACAAATTTATAAAGAGTGACAAACTTAGCAAGCATGTTTTTAACACTTTGTCTTATCCATCAGATGATACCTATCTTGTACAATTTGTTGCATCGTCTGTCTTCGTATGTATTTCTTTTATCAACAAATGATAGCATACAACAAAAACACAGTGTTTCATTAAATGAAAAAGTGTTTCAAATATATTAATATAATGATAAGTGTTTTCAAGACATGCCTTTTTTTAGCAAACCAAAAAATGTCACATCAAATCACTTTCTCCAATAACTCTGAGCAATGTACCCTTTGAAAAAAAGTTGAGTCAAAATAGCATGGTTACATTACTTAAAAGGGAGATAAACACACTACTTTATCATATCAAAATGACTAGTTGGTGAAAGATATTTAATGCTTACATTAAATAATGCAACATCTCTACATACTCTAGCATAAGGTTTAAAAATCACAATGAATAACTTCGAAGATCCTCAATGTTTATATGATTAAAGGAGTTCTATAAATAGCTCAATGATAAGAAAACAAAGAACAAGTGACACATAGCAAGCTACCAATTATACATTCACAAAGATCTTACTTGTTCTCTACATTAAAAATCCTAGACTCGCTCTTGTGCGTTCATATATCTTAATAGATTAGAAGAGTTAAATCATTATACTTACATGTAAAAAGTGTTGAGCTTGAAGAGAATTGTTATAAATAATACTTGAGAGATTGCTTGAAGAGGTAATTGAAATAATACTTGGTTATTGCTTGAAGAAACTGTTGGGTTATTTTTGGGCTCCCAACTATGTGAATGGCCCAATCTTTCTTAGCCCGCTTGGGTCTCTTTTATAAGAGGAGAAGGGGTCAGATTTGGAAATAGAGACAGAGATTGAGAGAGTAGATTTCTCAAATAGAGAGAGTGAGAATTTCTCGTATAGAGAAAGAGTGAATTTTTTCACAGAGTGGGTGAGAGAATAACTCTTGTACTTTTATTAATCATAGTGGATTAATTTCTTTTAGTGCAGACGACCCGTGGTTTTTACTCCCTCACCTTGAGGGAGTTTTTCCACGTTAAAATATTGGTCTCTCTCTTGTGTAATTCTTCTCATTATTACTTTCATTTGCATTTGTGGTTACTCCTTAGGGATTCTTGCAAGTTAGGGGAATTTTTTATCCGTTGCGTTGTGTCACCACATTGGTGGTGCCTTATTGGTGATGCCGTACCACCTTCCCATCATCAAAGTGGTGGCCTCTTCCCCCATCGAGTGGTACCGCAGGCTCTCTGGTTTTGAAGGGTGTTCTACTTGCGAGAATAATGGAGGTTAATACAAATAAAATGGTGAGTCTGAATGGTACTAATTATCACTTGTGGAAAGGAAAGATGAAAGATTTATTATTTATGAAGAAAATGCATCTTCCTGTTTTTGCTGCTCAGAAGCCAGAATTCATGTCCGATGAAGAATGGAACTTTGAACATCAACAGGTATGTGGATTTATCCGACTTTTTGTGGATGGTAATGTTTATAATCACATTGCAAGTGAGATATATGTCAAGACTTTGTGGGAGAAGATTGAATCCTTATATGCCTTAAAGTGTGGGAACAACAAATTATTTTTGTTGAATTCTATTGTGAGTTGAAGTTCAAGGAAGGCACTTCCTTGTCAGATCACTTGAATGAATTTCAAGGGATTATTGATCAGATGTTAGGAATGGGCATCAAGTTTGAAGATGAGATTTTGGGATTACTACTTTTGAATTCTTTACCTGAGTCTTGGGAGACTTTTAAGGTCTCTATCACAAATTCAACCCCTAATGGTGTTGTCTCTTTGCAAATGGTAAAGGGTAGCGTACTTAACGAGGAGATGAGAAGGAAGGCACAAGGTTCTTCATCTCAATCTGAGGTACTTGTCATTGAAAATAGGGGGAGAAGTCAGAAAAAGGAAAGAGAAAAAAGTAGAAGTAAATCCAAGTCCATATACAAAAAGGTGGAGTGTCACTACTGTCACAAAACAGGCATATACTGGAAGCATTTGTTTCTGTGGAAAAAGGAGAACAAAGGCAAAAAGGGTAAGTCAAAAGAGAAGGATGATGATGATGATGATGATCATGATCGTGTCACCAATCGCTTCTGGTGATGATCTTGTCATTCTTCGAGACTTTGAATTGGTTAATTTTGTATCCGATGAGAGCATGTGGATTATTGATAGTGGTGCTACATTGCATGTTACACCAAGGAAGGAGTTCTTTACATCTTACACTGCAGGTGATTTTGGAGTGTTGAAGATGGGTAATGATGGTGTGACCAAGGTGATCGGTGTTGGTGATGTTTGCCTGCAAACCAACACAAGAATGCAATTGTGGCTTAGAGGAGTAAAACATGCTCCAGATGTTCGCTTTAACTTGATATCTGTGCATATGCTTGATGATGGTGGTTATGATAATCACTTTGGTCATGAAAAATGGAAACTCACCAAAGGTAACTTGGTTGTGGCCAGAGGGGAGAAGATTTCTAAACTGTATTGGACAAAAGCTTTGGTTGCTAAAGACAGTGTGAATGCCATGGATATGGAGGCATCTTTGTGGCATCGAAGGCTTAGTCATATCAGTGAAAAAGGGTTGATTTGTTTAGCCAAAAAGGACATGCTTCCAGGATTGAAGAATGCAGAGTTGGAGAAGTGTTCTCATTGCATGGCTGGTAAGCAGACTAGAGTATCCTTTAAGAAGCATCCTCCCTCAAGGAAGTCAGAGTTGCTAGAATTGGTGCATTCTGATGTTTGTGGCCCATTGAAGGTAAAGTCATTTAGTGGTGCACTTTATTTTGTTACCTTTATTGATGATTGTTCTAGAAAGCTCTGGGTTTATGTTTTTTTTTGAAGACAAAGGACCAAGTGTTGGAGAAGTTCAAACAATTCCAGGGCTTTGGTTGAGAGACAATCAGGCAAGAAGGTGAAATGTATTCGCTCTGACAATGATGGTGAATACTGTGGACCATTTGATGTATATTGCAGGCAGCAGGGTATCAGACATGAAAAGACTCCTCCTAAAACTCCTCAGTTGAATGGCTTAGCAGAGAGGATGAACAGGACATTGATTGAGAGGGTTAGGTGCATGCTTTCTGAAGCAAAGTTACCTAAGCATTTCTGGGGTGAGGCACTCTACACAGCAGTGCATGTTATTAATCTTAGTCCTGCAGTTGCTTTTAATACTGAGGTGCCAGACAAGATTTGGTTTGGCAAAGATGTCAAGTATGATCATTTGCGAGTCTTCGGTTGTAAGGCCTTTGTGCATGTTCCAAAGGATGAAAGATCCAAGTTGGATATGAAGACTAGGCAATGTATCTTCATTGGGTATGGCCATGATGAGTATGGTTACAGGATGTATGATCCTGTTGAGAAGAAACTTGTCAGAAGCCGTGATGTGCAATTCATGGAAGATCAAACTATTAAAGACATTGTTCAGAATGGTGAGCAACATAACTATGATGATCAGCTACTTGGAGATGTCTTTGATGTTCCTCTTGATGATGATGCTGAAGAGGAGCAAGAGATGTCACAAGATGAGAATCTGGGTGATGCTCTTGAATTGCCTCCAGTTCAACTTAGGAGGTCTAATAGACATAGACAATCATCTACAAGGTATACTTCTGATGAGTATGTGACCTTGACAGATGGAGAAGAACCTGAATGTTACCAGGAATCCATGGAGAGTGAAGAAAGGCAAAAGGCTTGGCAATCTAAATTGCAGAAGTATGTTGTTTTGTCCACTACCAAGGCAGAGGTTGGTTTTGTTCAAGGCAACATTGGTTGATACATGACAGTCGGGCCCGACTTGATGACCAAGGTAGTTCAAGAGGAAGTTTGAAGCTTCTTGGTGAGATCGCCCGGGATTGGCGATTACCTCCACATAGTTGTGAGGGGGGATATGTTGGGTTATTTTGGGCTCCCAACTATGTGGACAAAAGCCCAATACTCTTAAGCCCGCTAGGTCTCTTTTATAAGAGGAGAAGGGGTCGATTTGGAAATAGAGACAGAGATTGAGAGAGAGTAGATTTCTCGAATAGAGAGAGTGAAATTTCTCATATAGAAAGAGTGAATTTTTTCACAGAGTGGGTGAGAGAATAACTCTTGTACTCTTAATTAATCATAGTGGATTAATTTCTTTGTGCAGACGACCCGTGGTTTTTACTCCTCACCTTGAGGGGAGTTTTCCACGTTAAAATATTGGTCTCTCTCTTGTGTGATTCTTCTCATTATTACTTTCATTTGCATTTGTGGTTACTCCTTAGGGATTCTTGCAAGTTAGGGGAATTTTTATCCGCTGCGTTGTGTCACCACATTGGTGGTGCCTTATTGGTGGTACCGTACCACCTTCCCATCATCAAAGTGGTGGCCTCTTCCCCATCAAAAACAATTGAAAGAATACTTGGGATAAACTTAAATTCGTTTTTTATATATAGTTTATATGTAAGCAAAAGAGAACTTACATATAGTGAAAATTTTGGTGGTTTAACCGAGGACTAGACGTAGTATTTTAACAAACGAATCAATATAAAATCTTGAGTGATTATCTCTTATGTATCTCTTTTCATTATAATGTTTGTCTTCTCTTTTCAAAAAGTATTTTCAACCGAGTGATTAACTAAATGGTTTTTATATCACTTAATTACATCAGGCGAAATGTATTAAACAAAATTTATAAAAATTTGTAAAGTACATAATTCAACTTCTTTTCTTTTTGTATTCAACTATTCTAAAAAAAAAAATGTAAACAATCAGATCGTCGATTTGTAAAATTAAATAAATATAAAGTAGAACTTCTATGTAAATAACAAAAAAATGAAGTTGACGATGTCGGTGTCAATTTCTAAAGTTCTTTTTTAAGAAAAATATTTTTTAATAAACAGCCTACAGCAATGTCAAAATTTTAAATTATATTGACATCTCCGGTACAGGGAAATACTTTTTGAATTACATTATCCGTGTAAGTCACCATTAAACTCAAATATATATATACATATATAAAATTTAATTTTGAGAGTTTCACTCTTCCCACTCTTTTTAACATCTATCCACTCTTTTTACTACACTATACTTATATTTTACTCTTTATTTTTTATATTTATTTTTCTTATATTTATCCATTTTCCTTGCATAGTGTTTTTTAATCTTAATTTTTTCCTTCTTTTGTGTATTTTTTTTATCATTTTTTCTTATTTATTTTTAAATTTTATAATCTTTAATTTATTAGGGATAAATTTTGTTTATCTTTATTCAAGTTTCAAATAGCAAATAACAATCACTACTACAAAATTTAAAATTTGCTACAAAATAATTTTGTGGGTAATTTTAAAATCAATAGTTATTTTGTAGTTAATTTCCAGTAAAAATAATTAGTTACAAAATTACTATAATATTGAATGGTAGCATGAAATAAGTAGCAAATTAGCTAAGAAAATAATCTTAGTTAATTTGTAGTAAATTTTTAAAAATTTGTAGTTATTTCCTAGCTAATTTGTAGTAATAAGAAGTATAAATGAATATAACTTCAATTTAGCTAGAAAAAATAATATTCTAGTTAATTAATAGTTAATTAACTAAGATTTAGCTACTAATTTAAATGATAGCTAAAATTAGTAGCAAAATCAAAAAATTCTTGTAGTGAATTTTACAACTTTTTTGATTCAATGTAAAAACTAGTGAAATTTTTCTCATACATTTAATTCTCTTTACCTAAGTCATCACTTTGATATGAATTTTTTTTTATGATTTTGTTTACTTTTTTCTATGAAGTGTTGTTATCTTTCTAAACTTTTTTGAGTCTTTATAGAAAAATCATTACAAATCATCACTTAGAGAGTTTCTTCTATCGTAAAAAAGGAAGTACATCGAATATTTCAAAACTTCTAGCTTCTTTAATTTTACGTATATTTTTTTTAAGACTAACTTTCTCTTTTAGTAATATAATACATAATGGAGGTACATGGAATATTTCAAAACTTCTAGCTTATTTAATTTCATGTTACATTTTTTATAAGATCCACTTTCTCTTTTAATAAGACAATAAGTTACATTTTTAATATGTTTCATCTTAGTTTTTAAAGAGAAAATAGACTATGCACTCGCTTTGGTAAATAATTTTATATAGTTATCAAATCACAAACCACCATGTATGATAAGTTTGTTGATTTTTATAATAATTACCTTAAATTCATTTCAACTGTGATTTCTAATTGAATGATATTTTACACTATCAATTCATAACCATTAAACTATTTTTAAACTTTTGACAATGATTGACAATATTAATCAAATAGTATTATATTTTGCAAGAAAAATTAGCTTCTTCTTTTTAAAGCAACCATTGTTTACACACATCCCTTTTTATAACTACATTTGCACATGTTTTGCTTACATAACATTTTTTGTAGAGATGTTTGTTGGAAGAGGTTCAATTTTTTTTTTTGGAGAGTCTATATTCGGAACAAAAAAATAGAAAACTTTTGGTTTAATAGATTGAAATCTTCATAGAAAATTTGATTTGATCATTTTTCAATATTTTGTCCTAATAAATCATCACATACATCAATAAGAGTACATAAGTGTTATTTAAGAGAAAAAGTAAACCTCGACATAAAATCTATTACTATTTTATACATGCCTTGACAAGAAAAGTGTCTTATGTGTGATTTCAGTCATGACATCTTAAAATTTTAAATTTATTAACAAAATATATTTTAACTTTGTCTCATATAAATTTATTTTTTTCTTTAGTACTAGGAAAAATACTTAACTCTGCCATTTGATCGAGACTAATATTCTAAATTTCAAATCTTTATATATATATATATAAGTGTTTAATTTTTTTTACTTATTATATTATAGAATAAAATATTAATCCAATCTTTAAGAGTGTTATTACTTCTGATTATAAAATACTTAATTTTAATAAAATAACTATCAATTGATTTAATTCTTAAAATAGATACTTTTAATCAATTTACTCTTTAATATTAAGAATCAATTTAATTTATAAATTTTAGGATTATTAATTAAATTAAAATTTTAATACTAGGAATCAATTTACATGTATACACCAAAATTAATAATTATATGACTATCGATTTTAAACTACTACATATAACAATTTTAGTAACTTTTTTTTTAAAATATTACTAATTATTCTATTAGTAACAATTTTTTTATATCTTGAGTAATATTTAAATGTTGCAATTGATATTTTGCAACATGATTCAAATACAATATTTGTTAAAGTATTGCAAAAACTAATAGATAACATTTTTCTATATTTTTGTAACATTTTTGAAATGTTATAAAAAAATTATATATGGTGTGATGTTACTCTTAAATATAAAAATTAAATTAATTGATAATTTTAATTTCAAAGACTACATTAAAAATTTACTTTTATAATAAATATATATTCCATAACATTTTAAATATCTATTATTATAAATTACATTTTAAGAGACAAATCTTATAATTTATGTATAGATATCTTTACGTTGGAACATTTGCCTTTTGATATAAGTATCTAAATATGATTTAAGTATTAGCATAATTTAGATTTCTTTATTATATAAGTATTTGTTCTTACAAGTTATATATTGATTACTATTTATTTTAATCATATGATATTAATATTTTTTATATTTTCATGATAATTAATTTAATTAATAATAAAACTTAGATACTAAATTTCACTCGTGCAATGCATAAATTAAAATAGTAGTTATTTAAAATTAAGAATTTAAGTTTAGTTTCATTTGAAGCATCATAATATTGATAAATTCAAAGTCATTTAACTCAATTTTGGAATCATGAAAAAAAAATCCTTATTCTAGTTTTAAATTCTTAGAAGTTTTAACATCTCTTAGATATTTTCTTTCATCTTTCGTCATCTCTCGTCTAGTCAACTTTGTCTCCTTTTTAGTTTTCAATATAGGTGGCAAATATGATTGACAATAATCAAACAAACTTTACATTAATTTGAGACTCAATTTTATAACCAATTTATTAAACTTGTTGTATGAACCAAATGTATGTTTGAATCTATGTTCTCAGCCAATGGATCCACATTAGACACTCTAATCACTCTTATAAGCTTCTATTTCTGTTATAAATTTGACATGAAAAATAAGAAAAAAGGTGAGTGAGTAACGTGTGTCCAAATATATTATAAATTATTTGAACTCAATCTAAAAAATAAACGAGTTAAATTTGAACTATGTATAATTTGATTCATTTGATTTATAAACTAACTTGATAGTTAAATAAATATTATATATGTAATGATATTTTTTTTATTAAGTTTCTAGTTAATCCATATTGTTTTTATGAAATAAATAAAAAAAACATGTAACTTAATTATAGGTTTAAATTAATTTGAGCTAACAATCTGAACCAAGATGGTTTGTGAACTTGAATCAAATCAAGTTTGAACTGAAAAAAAGGTTCATATCAAATTTCAGTTAAACTTCGAGTTAAACCAATTATCATCAAGTCTAGTTAAGCCAAACCAAGTTCAACCTGACTAACTCATTTCCGACTCTAGTGGCAAAGTCAATCAGATTACTCAACTCAAACACACATGATGAAATTTAAGGCTTAGGATTTTAAAATTTGAGCATAAATTAAAATTTATTCTTTTGAGTTGGCTAAGCTTGCATATGCCCGCCCATACATAGTGGGCTTTCATCGGATTTTGGCCTCATTTTAGAAACTTGAGTTAAATATGAATTTTTTAGCTTGTCTTGATATAATCTGTGATACACACTGAGCTTGCGACTAGCCCATCTTGAACCTCTTTTGATGAAATGTAGGGTTTTAGCTTTAAATTTTAAAAATAAATTATCTATAGATCATTTTTATTTGTTTTAAAATTATTTTAACTTCTTTTTGGAAATAAAAAAAAAGGTTTTATAATTCTAGTTTTAATTTTTTAAAAGTCGCATCCCTTTTTATACCTTCATCCACCCTTTCTCATCTTTCATGCTATCTTCTATACCTCTCATTTAGTCTTATTCACCATTTGTTTAATCTTTACTAAGGGTGACAAAATGAGTCAACTTGATTAGTCCAACTTATATTTGCCAAATGAAGTGTAGGTGTTGTCTGTCCTTTAGCTCAAAGAACCTTATTCTTTTCTCTACCTAGAAGCCCTAATGTGAAACTACAAAAGGTAAGGGAAGCTTGCCTTCTTTTTATGTTTTCTGTCGATATATGTTGTGTGAGAATGATTATTGTGTGTTAATGTTGGTAAAGATGTTATCTTCAATGAATGTTTAGAGTTTGTGTTCAAATGGATGATTTTGGAATGTCAAAGTGTGATTTGATGTTGTGGGGTATTTCATGAATGCATTTTGATGTTGGAAATACTTTATTGATGATTGGTTTTGTTGTTGAAACATTTGAATTGAGAGGTATGGTAAAGATGGTTAAAAAATTGAGAATTTGGTTGAAAAACATGTTATTCTACTGTCTAACATCAAACTTTTTGTTTTAACTGATTATTTCTGGTTTTAATATGTTGTTTCTTATTTTAATGTTATTTCTTGATTTAATTTGTTATTTTTTGTTTTAATCTGCTACAAAAAATTGTAATTTATTGAAAAAAAGGCTTATTCTTTTTTATTTTTAGGACGTGTTAAATATTGGTTGATCGAGCTAAGTACGATTTTGTTCTTAATATTTACTCACCTTAACGAAGTTATTTCTAAAGTTTTAAAAGAATGTTGTAGCTTTCAAAAGTCTTTATTGAGTTTAATTGAAGAAGACATTGAATAATTTTACAAACCTTAAAATTAATAGATATTGAACTAAGTAGCTTATACATAGAAGATAATGTTTGAAAGTATAATTAAAGCAAAGTTAAATTCTCTTAAATTATGTGAGAATTTGTGTCGTGGGGAAGTGACTCATATAGTGAGATAAAAAAAATGTAAATTGTATGTTGCAAATTCTCTAGAAAATCAAATTGATAGGGAAGATCGATAGTGATAGAAATTTAACAAAGGTGATGTTGAGTAGGTAAATCTTGATAGATAGACTTGTTGTTGATGATGGAACTTGGGACTTGGAGGTCAACCATAGTTGAGATGACAAATACAAATTTGTCGTATCAAAAACTCTAAAGCAATATAACTACTACCATAGTAAATATGTTTGCATGTGATGATGGATGTTAAATGTTATAGGTTGAACTATTGATGTTGGGATTATATACATCCATTCATGCATGAATTTGTTGTTGTGACTTTGTTGTTAGTAAATATGTAAGCTGGAGATTAGACAGGGATCTCCAACCTAGTGTTGAATAAGTCATGAAGCAGTTGACAATGGGCCTAAGGAATAGGTGGATGGGTGATTTTATAGGGGCTCAAGATAATTGCAAACCTTAGGTTGTAATGAGCCACACCCACATGTATATACCTTAGCAAACAACTAAAACTTGTCTACAAATCAAAATTATGGCATTCTCAATGGTTTTGGCACGTGTCATATTATTGTGACTTGGTAGTCATGTTGTACCATGTTGAGGGATATGTCAATATTTGACTGCTTTAAATGTTGAAAATCTCCTTGAAGTTGAGTCTACATATATAGTATGATTGTTCATTGGTTGTTGTTATGATTTAGAGCACATTTATGTTGCTTATTTGATTTACTCATTTGCTCATTTAAATGAGCTTACCCTTGCATTTCTTGTTTGACTATGATGATCACATCAATTATGCATGAGTAGATGATGAGTCTTTAGTAGATCGAGCTACTCATAGTTGATTTTGAGACGTTGCCATAGAAAGATGGCGAGGTGACTAATTGGATGAGTCATACTCGCAAACTTGACATTGAGAAACTATCTTTATTTTGTTTTCTCTTTAAGCATATAGTTGTTGCTAGCTAGGGAGTCTATTTTGGTATCCTCTTTTGATGTATATGTAGTTGACGATTACACATTAGGTTTGATTTTACATGTACCTTATTACCTTTTTTGGTAATACTTTGATTTTAGCTTTTATTTATGGGTTGTAGTGCCATGAGACATATTACTTATTTTGTTGCTTATATTTATATATTGTGATGTAATTTAGTCTAAATAAATGATGTTGGTATTTTTTTTTAGATGATGAAAAAAATGTGTATTTTCATTATAGTGTTGGTGAAATGCAATGTCAGTTTATTATTACATATGTAGACTGAGTTAGAAGAAGGTAAACTTTAACAATTGAAAAATAATTTGTCATTTCATTGAAAATTCAAGTGTGTGAAAAGACCAAGTGCATTAAAAGAAGAAAAAAAATACACTAAAGAGAAATCAAAAGCACATAAAGTTTTAAGCATAATCCATTGGAGTGAATGACCCATTCATATTGATTTGTCTAATTCTGACATCTTTAACAAAAAAGTGGTTGAGAGAATATTAATGTCTAAATTTTGATTGATAATCCTTGGTCGAGTGACAACAATGTCCAAGGACTCACCAACTATGGCATTGATGTCATTCATCATTTGGCTTTGACCGACTTGTTAGTATGCAATCATTTTGGCCTTCTTAGCCTCATAGTCAATCATTGTAGTCTAGTCAACCACCTTCTTTTAGGCAACCTCAACATCTTTGGCAAACCCTTTAGCCTTAGGCATTATAGGTATCAAAGTTTTCATCCATTAAGAAAACTAGAGTTGGCAAAATGGGTAATTTGACCTGGCAACCAAGATGCAAAAGCGGATCAGGGTTGGCTTAGCCCAAAAATCAAATGGGTTATATTTTTTGTGGCTCGACTTGTTAGTTTAATTACCTACTATTTTTTTTGCCTATTTTATATAATTTTTAAAAGAAAAAAATAAAATAAAAAATTATAGGCCCAAATAGGCTTGATACATTTTGAGCCACCATTTACAGGCTTGTCGGGATGGAGTAATTTTGACAACTCTAAAGAAAATCTCTTATCCAACTTGATCTTTAACTTGATTATCTTTGCTCCTCTTTACCACAATCTCATTGGCTTAACCTTGACATCAGTCTTGACTTTGACCATTTCTAGTGGATTAACTTATCTTTTCCTTTTTTTTTTGTGGGAAGATTGATTAGAGGAAGATTGAATTCCCTTAGAAGAAGATATTCTTTATGTCATTCTTTTGATAAGGCTCCTTAAAGAATAACAATAATGACCTTAAGTTGAGGTTGGTGTGGTGGGATGACTTAAGGTTGCTCAACCTAAGGACTCAATGCATCATTATGGTTGTCAACCTTGTTGGTATGATAGAATTAGAGCACCATTTTTGTTGAATTGTTAGTTGTGAGGGTGAGAAATAAACTAAAACCCAATCCAAAACCAAAAAAATCAAATAAACAATTTCAAGAATGCCATCAAGTTGTACATGTGAAAAAAAAAGTTAGAACAAGTATTTTTGGACACAAGAAGATAAAGATAATTTTCGTTAATAACCAAACCTGACCAGAATAAAGGCTAAAATTATTTGAAGTGTGAAATTAGTGCTTATTCCTTAAGTGCTACTTGAAGATGAAAATAAGATTATTTGTAAGCTTTATGCAATTATCTCTTCAACTTACGCCTAACTTTGAGCCTTGTAGAGAGAAAAATCTTATGGAGAGAAAGGAGAAATAAAATTGTCTTTGCAATACTTCAACCTCACTCTCCACCATAAGTCCATGATTACCAAAAATTCTAAAATGGTCATCACCCCTCTAAACCATGTTCATCTTTAGGCTCCTTGAACAAAATAGTAAAAAAAACTAATTTTCAAAATAAAAAATACAAAAATACTATTCTTTTTGGATACCATGACTCGGGTGGGTTTTAGGAAGTAGAAGGCACGAGGGTAGCTCGTGTCTCGTGTGTGTGTGAAGGAGGCACCATTTAGTGTGACACCTTGTGTTAGGGGTTGTTTGTGTTAAGGAGGTGTCACCTAGTATAGTTCCTTGTTTTTAGGTGTTATGCTGTTTTTTCATATTTTTATGTGTGGGACAAGGCTAGCCTGTGCCTTATATTTTTTTTGTGTGGTGCAGACAAGTGTGTGAAGCGTGAGGCTAGCCTATGCCTCATATTTGTGTGTTAGGAGGGGTGTTAGACTAGCCAATACCTTGTATTCATGATTGTTAAAGTAAGAGGCATGATGTTAGTTTGCGTCTCCCAACCAGTCATTCTCCTTCCCCCGTGTTGTTGTTTGATGAGACTGAAAAAACTCGGATGAGACTAGAGAGGAGCTCTGACTAGACTAGAGATAAACTCTAGTGGGACTTGAGTTGTGGAGGATAAAAAGTGTAGTCCAAGACTACATACTTTTGTTGTAGAGGAGTGTATAATGCAAGACTATTGTGTTTAGTGGGTAGGAATTTTTTTCAAAATAATTACATGGTTGTTTGTTGATGTTAGTGTAAGTTTTGCCTATAAATTGGCTAAAACATTCATCTAATTGCATTTCTCATCTCAATCTCATCTTTATTTTCTTTATTAATTTTGTTTTAGTTCATTAATCCTTGTTTGCATTTGGTTTTATCATTTCTTTTAAATTTTAGTTGTTCCAACATTGATACGTTTTAAAAATGAGTTCTATAGTTGTGTGTATTTTTTGGAATGGTAGAAAATTTGAAGGTAAACAAGGAGTAATATTTAAAGGTGAAAAAAATGATTCAGATTAATCATGAGATTAGTTATGATGATTTTAAGAAGATTCATAGCAAATTGAAATTTTCACATAATCAAATTATTTTTAGCCTAACATGTAGAATTTTGGTGTCTCAAAATCTTATTACATATTCAAGTATTGAAATATTTGAGATGATGATGTTTAGTATATCATTAGTGCTTTTGAACAACAAAATTGTATGACAATGTTCAAAATATATGTTGATGTTGACTATGTTGGGTCTTCACTAGTATAGGTTCAGGAAATTGTTCATAAAGAAGCAATGTGTATTAATACAAGAGTTAATGTATCAGTGAGGTTAATTATGTCCATGTTTCCCAGTCGTTAAATTATGGTGACGATGGTCTCTCTTGCATGATAATGAAAATGGAGATGATGGTAATAAAGGTGATATTCCTTATGGAAGTTCATCTTATACATATGTCAAAGGTGATTTTGATGCCAATATTAATGTAGAAGTTCCCTTTACTTTCATTGGTAGTTCTCCAATTACCTCACCCGTTTCGATTCTTCAATGTACAGAAGTTGGTGGTAAGTATTTTATTAGTGTAAAAAATATTGTTTTTAAAAATTATTATTATAGAAACACATACGTTGTTTTTGTGTGTACATGAAACAAAAATTCTTTTTTGGAATTTCTCATCTCATTACACATATATCAATTGGGCACACCCTGACCAAGAGTCTCATTTTCTTAACTTGGATTTTCTTGGTTCATGACATGTAAGAGATGAGTTATATGTCGGTTTACATTTTGATAGTAAATGGGACGTATAGATGGTTATGAAGTAATATTCAATGAAGATGCACTAGTCATTTTGTGTAGTTGAATCTAAATCAACCATTTTGCCGATGAGGTGTCCTAATAGTGGACAAGGTTGTCCTTGGAAGATGAGAGCTATAATGTTCAAAAAGAAAATAAATGGACAATTACAAAATGGAGTGGTCAACACACATGTATGAATGTTTTGTTATCTCAGGATCATAACAAACTAGACTCTGAATTAATTTGTTCTTGCATACTAGGTAAAAATCTCAACTTTTGTTTTTGTGTGTCACATTATTTGTTAACTAATTGCGATGTTTTAAAATTGTTTTTAGGTCTGGTAAATGAAGACCTATCAATCCAAATTTCCTTAATACAAAAGCGAATAAGTAGTCAATTTGGCTATAAAGTGTCATACAGGAAGACTTGGAAGGCTAAATAGAAAGCAATAGCATGGGTCTTCGATGACTGGGATGATTCATATGATCCACCTCCCAAATGGTTAGAAAGGATGGTGCAATATTGTCCCAGATCCATATATAAACTCAAGATAAATGACTTTGTCTTAAACAATCAAGTGGACAATCGTTTTTGCAAGTTTGAACATGTATTTTAGTCTTTCAAGCCAACTTGTGATGCATTACAATATTGCAAACCAATTATACAAATTGATGGGATGCTCTTATATGGCAAGTGTTGTGGAACGTTGCTAATTGCCACAACACAATATGTGAGAATAGTTGTGTGTTGCCAATTGCCTTTGCTATTGTTGAAGGAGAGACATTAAGTGCTTGGTCATGGTTCTTGGCCAACATCTGACTCCATGTTACCCAAAAGCAAGGGATATGTATAATTTCTGACTGTCATGCAAGTATTAAATCAGCGATTGGAAATGCATATCTCATATGGCAACCACCAAATGTGTACCATGTATATTGCATTTGTCATTTTGAGAAAAAATTTGGTATCTTTTGTGAATATAGCCCAAAGGTGCAACATTGGATTGATGACATCTCAAAAGAAAAATGGAGTCTTTTGCATGATGATGAAGGAGATAGGCATGGACATATGACCACGAACTTGTCAGAGTGTGTGAACAAAGTATTAAAAGGTGCAAGAAATCTACCAATTACTACATTGGTGAAGTGTACATATGGTAGATTGGTAGAAATTTTGTTCAAAGAGGAGTTAGAGCAATATCTGAATTAGGATCGTGGTTAAATGTAATGTAAAATGTTAATGGACACCATTAAAAAAAATCAAGTAGAGATTTGCACTCATCAAACTTGTAGGTACAATATCCAATCGGCTACATTTGAGGTTGTAGAGGCCTTAAATCCTGTTACACAAAGGGGTGGACAAACTTAGACTTTTTTTTTTAATACACGAAAATACGAGTATGGTGAATTTATTTAGATATCTTTATTCACATGTTATGGCTACATGTGCTCATGTCAGCATGAATTTCTTTCAATTTGTTGATGCCTTACTTAATCAAAAACATTGTCGATGCATATTCTAGGTAGTGGTTGCTTATTGGCAACGATGTAAATATCCCTTCTAGTAGTGACCCCCAAGTTGTTCCTCTGATCAATCCATGATACATGGTAAAAGACACCCCAAGTCAACATGCATACGAAATGAAATGAAAAGATTTAGGATCATCATGATCCATTGAGAAGTTGTTGTAAGTTGACCATTATAATAAACAAAACATAAGGATTGAACTCATGTTGAAAATGAAAAATTTTGAAAGATAAAAACTTAGAATATTTTGCAAGTAAAAAAACTTCGCAACACGTCTACTTCTACTGCCTGAATCACTGTTCATTAGTCAATGTTGCTGTAATTGATTTGTCGTTTGTGAATAAAAACACATGGTCCAGATTGCATCGATAAAAGCATATAAATTGTTCACACCTAAGTGTTACTCATGGATTATTGTCAGTGTCAATGGTTTCTTATTTACGGGTCGGTTGTTTCTTAGTTACAAGTCAGTGTCAAATGCTTTGTTATTTAATGGTTAATGTCAATGTTTTTTTTCTTTGAGTTACTTTCAATAGTTTATGGTGTAATGTATATCAAAGTAAATTGTTAGTTATAACATTAGCAAATTAGAGTGTAAAGAAGTAAACAAATTAAGGGAGAAAACAAGTACTGAAATTACAAAGTGAAGAAGTACATAATTAAGGAGAAATACTAGAAAAATGAAGTACAAATATCATTTTCAAGGGTGCCAACATTGATCATGTATCTCATTTGGTGTTAAAATGCATCCACGTTGTTTGTGTCTAGCACCACGATCAAGGTTTCTTCGTATACCATCCATATTACTAGGAGATGCTTCAACTATAAATTCATCATTTAAGTTATGGCCCATATCAACCTACTCATTTACGTGGGATGAACTATTGCCAGAAAATATCATACCTCTATAAGTTAGAAAGAACATAGTGGCATTTTGCCATGCATTAAAGTTGTAGAAAGGTGTTAATGGTGTTAGCGTTGACAAACCATATGTTGTGGCATGTAATATGAAAGGGATTAAGAACATAACACGACCTAGTTGGACTTGATGAAAACTAAGTAGTTGGTGTAGGAACATTTATCCATTGGGTCATTGAAGACATGAGCGACTATGTACCTTGTGAATGATACATATATTGTTGGAAGACATCATAAGGTTCCACTAGAGTGACATAAAAAGTTCCTTCTAAGGGTTTTGCTAGGGGTGGTGGCAACTCCAATGGTTAATGTTCAATAGCCGTACGACACCTTTGAAGCCCTTTTCCTTCCCTCTTTCCTACCCCAATGTTATCAATCATACCAACAATAGGTATGTTTAGGATTTTAACAGTAGTAGCTGGAGTTGAAGCAATAGTTATGATTCAATCAATCTCCCCCAAAACTTTTAAGCAATAAGACAATTCTCTCATCATTCCCTCAAATGAGAAAATGTCTCTATGTTCAACTGTCAATTAGTGATACATATGTTCCAATGCATTGTACTATATATTAAGCATGTAATAATGAAAGTTCACATAATAAACTAAATGATAATAAATCATTAAATTTATATAATAAGCATAATTACAACATAGGCCTTTTAGCACCCATATAGCTAATCCATTGTCGAGTGCGTTGTTTGTACCACACCATGTACTTAAAGTTGGGACTCATGTATGGATTATTTGTAAAGATATTGTTACAAACAAAATCATGTCGTTGGTTCCATTGATAAACAAATACCACATGTTGGACATGTAAATCAATATTTTCTTTTCCTTTCCTAGTGAGGTTGTGAACGTCATTAGGTTAACATGGAGGAAATGGGATATGTTGTGTCATTCCATATTGGTGCATTATCCAATCTAGTTGATGTCACTCAATGATATGAAATAATTGAGTGGCACTATTGATCTCCAAATTTCACTTCCTACTAAGCAATATTGTGGTAGATTATGCAGTTGATCATTGTATGACTCCTATACAATCTACATGAAAAGATACATGTTAAAATAGAGAATAAATTATTGTTATCAGAATTAACTCACCTATCTCTTTTGTAACTTGTCTAATGTTTCTCAATATGTTGGTAGTCGATTTTTATTATATGTAAAATTCGACTGATCACCACCGACCCACCTTTACATTTACAAACAAATATAGGTTAAATTTATATAAACACAATCTTTTATTTTTATATGTCTAAAATTTATTACTACATATACATAATGTATTGCAAATGGTTCACCAATAAATGGTTGAGGATGTTGATCAAGTCCAACACAAGGAAACTTGTTTCATGCCTACACTTGTATCAATAAACACAAACCACTTATTTCTTTGCATTGCATTTAGTGGCCAAATATAATTTCCAAAATAAATTGGACAATACAGTCGATCCCCAATTATATTGACCACATTGTTGTAAGTCTAAAAGAAAATATGCATATTTTAAATGTACAAAAACTCCATGATATGGAAAATTCATTCCTCCTATCTTCCTTAAAATATAAGCTCTTATAAATCATAGCATTTGCAACATACTATGTGCATGTTCAACTACGTCCCCAAAATGCTCTTTGAGCCAAGTCACTTTGAGTCTAGAGTCTCTCATTTCTTCTTCAGGTACCCAAATAATTCAATGAGCAATTCCGACTAATTATCGTTTATAATACTAGTAACTGATTTCTTATCAACCCTTAATCCAAATTACACAACCACATCTTGTAACGTATTCGCACATTCACCTTATGGCATGTGAAAAGTGTGGATCTCTAGTCTCAATTGCTTTACTAATGTTGACATTAATGCATGATGATCTAGTAGAAATTTATTTTTTGCAAAGTCCTAAAAAACCAACTTGTCGGTAAAATTCTCTAACCAACGGTGACAAATCTATACCCGGTAAATGCAAGCTTTGCGTCCGTCCCACTCTTTAAATTCTAAATTCTTTCTAAAATGTGTACGTTTTGTAACAGCAACAAAGAAGTATTATGTGGACCCGAATATATAATATGACTTTTCATATTTGATTAATACCTAAAAATAAGAAATTATATTTAATAACAACATTTACAAAATGTTATATTACAAATTCTATGAAAAAATAAAAATAAATAACAATTAAGAAATTCAATTATTAATATTTAAAAAAAATTATAATATTCAACCTAAAAAAGAAATATTGTAAAAAAAACAGCACACAAATTTAATAATAATAAAAGTAAAATTATGAACTAAACTAATAACATCAAAATATTATATTACAATTCCTACCTAAAATAAAAATAAATAATAGTAAAGAATATCCACTATTAACTAAAAAAACAAAAATTACTAAAATTAACATAAATTATAATGTTCAACCTAAAAAAATCAAATATAGTAAAAATACATTACACGAATTTAATAATAATAAAAATAAAAATTATGAAGTAAACTAATAACAATAAAATATCATATTACAATTTCTACATATAAATAAAAATAAATAATAATAAAGAAAATCAATTATTAATTTAAAAAAAAAAACAAAACTTATTGTATACAACATAAAATTATAATGCTGAACGTGAAAATGAGAAATGTTGTAAAAATACAACACACGAATTTAATAATAATAAAAATAAAAATTATAACTAAACTAATAACAACAAAATATATTATAATGTGTATATAAAATTATAATGTTTTACTTTAAAAAGCCAAATATAGTAAAAAAAAAACAACACACAAATTTAATAACAATCAAAATAAAAATTATAAACTAACAAAAAAACAACAAAACATTATATTCGAAAATAAATATTAACCAAATTTATAATTCTTAAAGTACTTTGTAACTCAATAATTAAGCTCCTCAAGTACTCTACCACAAAAAATCAAATATCCTCAATTACTATATTACTCAAAATATCATATTTTCAATTATCTCTCACAAAAACTTATCAACTAATACAAAAAACTCTTCAACACGCCTCTATTTATTACCACAAATCTCACTAAAAAATTCTTCAAAACCCTCCAAAATTCAAATTTCAAATACAAATTTTCAATCTCCCCAATAAAAATTAAACATCTAACACTCAACTCCTAACACACTTTCCTAATATTATATTTCCTATAATTTTCCACACATTCCCATGCATTTTACCTTCTTAACGCACTCATTCTTAACATACCCCTTCCCAACACATGTATCTTCCCAAAACTGCTAAAAAAAATAGACATCCTACACGAGGTGCCACCTATTGTGGCACCTCATATGCTCTCTCATGCATAAGGTGCAAGTAGCTCGCACCTACTTCTTGGACCCCACTTTGTCCAAGGTGTCCAAAAGGACCCCAATTTGGTAAAATCTTTTTATTTTAAAAAATATTTTTTAGTATGGATAAAGAATCACATCTTCACTCGCATTTTTTCTCTCATAGAAAAGGAAATCAAACACAATATCATCAACCAGTAGAAAAAAAAAGGAAAACATAAACAAAAGTGAGGAAGAAAAAAGAAAAAAAGGTCAATGACTTTAGGCCATCATTTTGTCTCCTTGTTGTTGCACTATTATTAGAATCTAATGTAGTAGGGTCCATACCTTAGTGGCCACCCATGGTTGCAACAAAAGTGATAACTTACCTCTCTCTTA
This sequence comes from Mucuna pruriens, assembly GCA_025330945.1. Lineage (NCBI taxonomy): Eukaryota > Viridiplantae > Streptophyta > Magnoliopsida > Fabales > Fabaceae > Mucuna > Mucuna pruriens. The sequence goes on along the minus strand of JAENHJ010000328.1, from coordinate 504,170 downwards.
GGCTACATTGATACAACTATTTTGAAATTTATTTGTACTTAAGCTATTTCTTCTTGCAACTTTCCAGAGCAAATTAACTTTTTTTTCTTTCTTGTTTTTTTATGTTGAACCTTAAAATATCGATAAGGTACTTAAGTGTCTTTCACTCTATTATTCTAGTGCCTTATCTGTTTAAACCCAATCGAATAACCTATAACTTGCTAAATCCATAACCACCTAAATCGAAGGGCCTAGTAATCGTAAGCAATCATAAAATATATATGGTCGATTTAAGTCAAATGAACATTTTTTGCCTAAAACAACAGACCCTATTCGATGTTCACCCTTAGTTAGTTGTAAGAAAAAAAAGTCTAAGTAAGTTAGCAAAAATTTGGCAATAAAAACAACATAAAGAAAGTCTTATAGTTATGATTGAAACAAATGTTTCGGGAGAAGTGTTGACTATATCGTAAAAATTGAATAACTAGTTATATTTAGTCACCACTTTCAATTAAAAGACTCGAGCTCTAATTTAGGTGGCCTCAACTCAAAATTTGGAGTGGTGAAACCTTGAAATGGTAAGGCATAATGAACTTTATTCCAATAAATACAAAATAGAGGTCCATCACGATGGGCTATGAGGTTAGTAAAAAAAGAGTAAACTTTTTATTGTCAGGGATGATTTTATAAAAATCTTTCTTGAAATGAATCCTTTTCCTTTATGAATTAGTGTATGTTAACATAATATTTTTTCCTTGGATTCTTCTTAAGCTAACCCCAACCCTTACCATTGCTTTCTCTTAGGTTCTAAAGCACCTGGATAAGGTTCCAGAAGAAAAGAGAAGATGAAACTTAATTGAGGTATTGGCAAAGTAGTTGGAAGCCTCTTAAAACAAGTTTTTTTAGAGTTTGAATTTTGAATTCAATAAAGGGAATTTGAATTCCTAATGTTGTAAACATGTAGTTGTAGACATACATGAAGGAATTTGACGTCTCAAACAACTCAGAAACTTGTCAACTCACCTTAAGAACTACTAATAAGTAATTATCATTCTTTTATGGTCCAAAGTTTGGACCGCACTCTTCTAAAATTGGACTCATTGTGTTGTCACAAAGTAGGTGAATGTTCTAAGTACTTATTGGTCCACCCATGCATATTGTGTTGTAGGAGTTTTCTTGGACCACAAGTTTCTTCTCTTTTCATTTTTGTTTTTGCTTTGTATTTGCTTTGTATTTGCTTTGTATTTGATTGTGTTTTTCTGTAATGATTGTCAAGGAAGGCTAAACTCTCTTGTCAATTCAAGGTTCCATGATTGTGGTTAGTTTTAAGTTCTTGTATTTTCCTTATACAAATTATACTATGTTTCTCTTTTCTTTCCAATTCTTGACTTGTTTTCATGATTATGATTTTGCTTAAAGTTTTGGATTGTGCTATGTTAGATAATCGATTAATCACCTAAATTAACCAATTAAGTGCTTGAATCCATGCTAATAAGGGGATGTGGTTGTGATATCAATTTGTATGAATGAATGTTAGATGATTGTCTAATGAATTTTGGATTGATATGAAATTGCACTCTTATTATAACTGTGATAACAAACTGCATGATTGGATCATTGGATTGGTATTACATAATTATATTTAATTCAATTTTGTTATGTATATTACAATTGATATGATCTTAATAGATCAAAAAAGGACCGTCTTGATAATAGGTGAAGGGGAACTTGACCCTAACCGTGGCCTGCCGGTAGAACCAAAGTTATCAAAGCATGACCTAGTGAAAGGGGGAAGTTGACCCTAACTGTGACCTACTAGTAGAACCAAAGTTATCAAGAGAAAGCGTGACTCTTATCGTGACCTGTTAGTAGAACCAACACTATAAAAAAAAGTTCTTAATCCTAAGAACAAAGGAAAAGTTCTCACAAAGAAAAAACACAAATTTTATTAAATTCCAAATTCTCTATTCGGGTTGATTGTAAGAGCTTATTTATAAGCTTAGCTTGGTAGCCCAAAAGTTAAAGCACAATAATATTTTGACATAAAATCTTAACCAATCAAAAATCTCTATCTAAAATCTTAATAAAAAATCTCTATCTAAAATCTCAATCAAATATCTCTATCTAAAATCTCAATAAAAAATTTCTATTTAAAATCTCAATCAAAAATCTCTTATCTAAAAGAATTATTATGCAAAAATATATGTAAACAGATCCTAACTAACTACTTAGCCCAAATTACATGTCAATGACTTTAGGCTTTATTTGTGTTCTTCAAGATGAGCTTCATTCTTCATCAACTTGCAATAAAGTGTCTCATTTTGGTGTAGTCTCTGACTCACTTTGCTCTAAGTTTTCCTTAATTCTCGAACTCAGGCCCAACAAGGATTGCTTCAACATTTTGGTTTTGGACCTAGTCATGGGACCTCCAATGTCATGTAGATGGTCTTTGTCTTTGTCGGTTGGGTTTCTATCATTCCTCCCTCTTCAAAAAGGATTCGTCCTCGAATCAAATTCCTTACCTACAACAAATAAAGATAAATAAACAACACTCAAAATAGAACTTACATTACCATATGTAGTTGATAAATCCAACTTGTATGCATTGTCATTGATCCTTTCTAATACTTGAAAAGTTCCATCTCCTCTTGACTGCAACTTGTATTTTCTCTGAGTAGGAAACTGTTCTTTTCACCTATGAACCCAAACACAAACTTCAGGTTCAAAAGTAATAGCACGCCCTTTATTTGCTCGTCTTGCATATTGTTGGGTTATTTTTGGGTTCCCAACTATGTGGACAAAAGCCCAATACTCTCAAAGCCCGCTAGGTCTCCCTTTATAAGAGGAGAAGGGGTCATATTTGGAAATTGAGAGAGAGTGGATTTCTCAGAGAGAGAGTGGATTTCTCAGGCAGAGAGAGAGTGGATTTCTCAGGCAGCAAGAGAGTGGATTTCTCATAGAGGGAGAGAGAGTTGATTTCTTGCTGAGAGAGAGTGGATTTCTCATTGAGAGAGAGTAGATTTCTCATTGAGAGAGAGTAGATTTCTCATTGAGAGAAAGAGTGAATTTTTCACAGAGTGAGTGAGAGATACATAAAATAACTCTTGTACTCTTAATTAATCATAGTGGATTAATTTCTTTGGTCTGGATGACCCGTGGTTTTTACTCCTCACGTTGAGGGAGTTTTTCCACGTTAAAATATTGGTCTCTCTCTTGTGTGATTCTTCTCATTGTCACTGTCATTTACATTTGTGGTTACTCCTTAGGGATTCTTGCAAGTTAGGGGAATTTTTAGCCGTTGCGCTGTGTCACCACATTGGTGGTGCCTTATTGGTGGTACCGTACCACCTTCCCATCATCAAAAGGGTGACCTTTTCCCTATCAAAGTGGTATCAGAGCTCTCTGGTTTTAAGGGTGTTCTACTTGCGAGAATAATGGAGGGTAATACAAATAGAATGGTGAGTCTAAATGGCACTAATTATCACTTGTGGAAAGGGAAGATGAAAGATTTATTATTTGTGAAGAAAATGCATCTTCCTATTTTTGTTGCTCAGAAGCCAGAATCTATGTCTGATGAAGAATGGGACTTTGAGCATCAACAGGTATGTGGTTTTATCCGACTTTTTGTGGATGATAATGTTTATAATCACATTGCAAGTGAGATAGATGTCAAGACTTTGTGGGAGAAGATTGAATCCTTGTATGCCTCAAAGTGTGGGAATAACAAATTATTTTTGTTAAATTCTATTGTGAGTTTGAAGCTCAAGGAAGGCACTTCACTATTAGATCACTTGAATGAATTTCAAGGGATTATTGATCAGATGTCAGGAATGGGCATTAAGTTTGAAGATGAGATTTTGGGATTACTACTTTTGAATTCTTTACCTGAGTCTTGGGAGACTTTTAAGGTCTCTATCACAAATTCAACCCCTAATGGTGTTGTCTCTTTGCAAATGGTAAAGGTTAGTGTACTTAACGATGAGATGAGAAGGAAGGCACAAGGTTCTTCATCCCAATCTGAGGTACTAGTCATTGAAAACAGGGGGAGAAGTCACAAAAAGGAAAGAGAAAAGAGTAGAAGTAAATCCAAGTCTAGATACAAGAATGTGGAGTGTCACTACTGTCACAAAATAGGGCATATATAGAAGCATTGTTTCTTGTGGAAAAAGGAGAACAAAGGATAAAAGGGTAAGTCAAAAGAGAAGGATGATGATGATGATGATGATCATAATCGTGTCACCACTACTACAGGTGATGATCTTGTCATTCTTCGAGACTTTGAATCGGTTAATTTTGTATCCAATGAGAGCATGTGGATTATTGATAATGGTACTACATTGCATGTTACACCAAGGAAGGAGTTCTTTACATCTTACACTGTAGGTGATTTTGGCGTGTTGAAGATGGGTAATGATGGTGTGACCAAGGTGATCGGTGTTGGTGATGTTTGCCTGCAAACCAACACAAGAATGCAGTTGTGGCTTAGAGGAGTCAAACATGCTCCAGATGTTTGTTTTAACTTGATATCTGTGCATATGCTTGATTATGGTGGTTATGATAATCACTTTGGTCATGGAAAATGGGAACTCACCAAAGGTAACTTGGTTGTGGCTAGAGGGGAGAAAATTTCTAAACTGTATTGGAAAAAAGCTTTGGTTGCTAAAGACAGTATGAATGCCATGAATATGGGGGCATCTTTGTGGCACCAAAGGCTTAGTCATATCAGTGAAAAAGGGTTGACTTGTTTAGCCAAAAAGGACATGCTTCCAGGATTGAAGAATGCAGAGTTGGAGAAGTGTTCTCATTCCATGGCTGGTAAGCAAACTAGAGTATCCTTTAAGAAGCATCCTCCCTCAAGGAAGTCAGAGTTGCTAGAATTGGTGCATTCTGATATTTGTGGCCCATTGAAGGTAAAGTCATTTAGTGGTGCACTTTATTTTGTTACCTTTATGGATGATTGTTCTAGGAAGCTCTGAGTTTATGTGTTAAAGACAAAGGACCAAGTGTTGGAGAAGTTCAAACAATTCCAGGCTTTGGTTGAGAGACAATCAGGCAAGAAGTTGAAATGTATTCGTTCTAACAATGGTTGTGAGTATTGTGGACCATTTGATGTATATTGCAGGCAGCAGGGTATCAGACATGAAAAGACTCCTCCTAAAACTCCTCAGTTGAATGGCTTAGCAGAGAGGATGAACAAGACATTGATTGAGAGAGTTAGGTGCATGCTTTCTGAAGCAAGGTTACCTAAGCATTTTTGGGGTGAGGCACTTTACACAGTAGTGCATGTTATTAATCTTAGTCCTGTAGTTGCCTTGAATACTGAGATGTCAAATAAGATTTGGTTTGGCAAAGATGTCAAGTATGATCATTTGCGAGTCTTCAGTTGTAAGGCCTTTATGCATGTTTCAAAGGATAAAAGATCCAAGTTGGATATGAAGACTAGGTAGTGTATCTTCATTGGGTATGACCATGATGAGTATGGTTACAGGATGTATGATCTTGTTGAGAAGAAACTTTTCAGAAGCCGTGATGTGCAATTCATGGAAGATCAAACCATGGAAGACATTGTTCGGAATGGTGAGCAACATAATGTTGGTGATCAGCAACTTGGAGATGGCTTTGATGTTCCTCTTGATGATGATGTTGAAGAGGAGCAAGAGATGTCAAAAGATAAGAATCTGAGTGATGCTCCTGAATTGCCTCCAGTTCAACTCAGGAGGTCTAATAGGCAGAGAGACAATCATCTACAAGGTATACTTCTGATGAGTATGAGACCTTGACAGATGGAGAAGAACCTGAATGTTACTAGGAGTCCATGGAGAGTGAAGAAAGGCAGAAGGCTTGGCAATCTAAATTGCAGAAGTATGTTGCTTTGTCCACTACCAAGGCAGAGGTTGGTTTTGTTTAGGATGAACATTGGTTATTCTATGATAGTCAGAGTACAATTCATCTTGTTCCAAGAGGGAAGTTTGAAACTTGCTGTGAGATCGTCGGACTAGCGATTACCTCCACATAGTTGTGAGGGGGAGATATGTTGGGTTATTTTTAGGCTCCCAACTATGTGGACAAAAGCCCAATACTTTCAAGCCCGCTAGATCTCCCTTTATAAGAGGAGAACTGGTCAGATTTGGAAATTGAGAGAGAGTGGATTTCTCAAAGAGAGAGTTGATTTCTCAAGCAGAGAGAGAGTGGATTTCTCATTGAGAGAGAGTAGATTTCTCATTGAGAGAAAGAGTGAATTTTTCACAGAGTGAGTGAGAGATACAGAAAATAACTCTTGTACTCTTAATTAATCATAATGGATTAATTTCTTTGGTCTAGACGACCCGTGGTTTTTACTCCTCACGTTGAGGGAGTTTTTCCAAGTTAAAATATTGGTCTCTCTCTTGTGTGATTCTTCTCATTGTCACTGTCATTTGCATTTGTGGTTACTCCTTAGGGATTCTTGCAAGTTAGGGGAATTTTTATCCGCTGCGCTGCGTCACCACATTGGTGGTACCGTACCACCTTCCCATCATCAAAAGGGTGACCTTTTCCCCATCACATATTGTCCATTCCTCTTCTCAATGTTAGCTCGAATTTTGGCATGCAACTTTCTAACAAACTTTGCCTTTTGCTTTTTTCTAGACAATGCATTAGCCATAGTATTCTCCTTACCTTTCTTTTACTTGATCACATAAGGAAACATCTCTATGAACTCCAACCAATTGGCATGTCTCTTTTGAAGCTTACCTTGAGATTTTAGAAACTTCAAACTTTGATGGTCATAATGGATAATAAACTCCCTTAGCCACAGATAATGCTGCCAACTTTGCAATGTCCTCACCAAAGCATACAACTCCTTGTCATAGGTAGATTAGTTCAACACAGTCCCACTTAGCTTCTCACTAAAATATGCAATTGGTTTGGATTCATACATCAATAAAACTCATATTCCAACACCAGAAGCATCACATTCAATTTCAAAAGCTTTATCAAAATTAGGCAAACAAAGCACAAGTGCATTGGTCAACTTATCTTTCAACAAATTAAAAGCTTTCTCATGCACATCATCCCACTTGAATATAACATCCTTTTTAACATGCTCATTTAAAGGTACAGTAATAGAACTAAAGTTTTTCACAAACCTCTTATAAAGACTTGCTAGACCATGAAGGCTTCTTACCTTGTTTGCATTGTTAGGTGTAGGTCATTCTCTAATTGTCTTTACCTTTTCTTCATCCACACTTATTCCTTTTGAGTTGACAATAAAACCCAAAAACACAACAGATTTAAGGCAAAATAAACATTTTTTGAGATTCTCATACAATTTATTTTTTTCAAGACATTAAGAACAATATGCAAATGTTCAACATGTCCATCTAAAGTCTTGCTATAAATCAAAATACCATTAAAATAGACTACTACAAATTTCCCAATGAAAGAATGCAAAACATGATTCATTAACCTCATGAAGGTGCTAGGGGCATTAGTTAAGCCAAATGGCATCACTAACCACTCATACAAACCATATTTTGTTTTGAAGGTTTTTTTCCATTCATCACCTTTTTTCATACGAATTTGGTTGTATCCACTCTTTAAATCAATTTTAGTAAACACACAAGAACCAAACAATTCATCGAGCATATCATCTAACCTAGGAGTAGGATATCTATACTTTACAGTGATTTTATTGATGGCCCAACTGTTAACGCACATGCGCCATGTTCCATCTTTCTTTGGAACCAAGATAATGGGAATAGAACATGGACAAAGACTTTCCTTCATAAAGCCTTTTTGCAGCAATTCATTCACTTGCTTTTGAGTTTTCTTTGTTTTCTCGGGATTTGTTCTATAGGCTGGTCTATTTGGAATTGGACAACCAAGAACGAGGTCAATTTGATGTTCAATACCTCTTAAAGGAGGTAATCCATGAGGCACTTCATTTGAAAAAACATCAATGAATTCTTGTAACAAAGACTCAATTTCACAAGAAAAAGAAGAACAAAATTCGTTAGTGAAATAAGCATCCTTGTACAGGAGTACAAGTAGTTTCTCTTTTGCTAATACCACACTCTTAACCTCTTTTGTTTTTGCAAATGCACTTATTTTCTTACTTTTCTCTTCACTGGACTCAATTTCATGTTTTTCTTTCTTCTGCTTATTTTCATTCATATTTTCTTTTCTCTCTTTTTCTTGAATGCTCAGTTGCTCTTCTCTCAACTTACACTCTCTTACTTTCCTCATTTTTATTTGGTCTTCACATACTTTGTTTAAAGACAATGGAGTAAGAGTAATTTTCAACTCATTGTAAATAAAAGACAAACAATTGGTGTACTCCTTATGGATCACCTTGGGTCGAAGCTGCCATGGGCAGCCCAAAAGTATATGCCCTATCTCCATAAGAACCATATCACACAGTACTTCATCTTTGTAATTCTCAATAGCAAAAGGTATTGAAACTTGCTTGACAACCTTTACTTCTCTAATATTACTAAGTCATTGCAGCTTATAAGGCCTAGGGTGTTTGGAAATTTGCAAATTTATTTTCTCCACTAGGATAGTACTAGCGACATTGGTGCAACTCCCTCCATCTAGAATCATGCTACACACTTTTCCTTGAACAAAGCACCTAGTATGAGAAATATGCTCACGTGGCTCTACATCATCATCTTCCTTAGGTTGTATGCTAAGAGCACGCCTAGTATCAAATACAACTCCATCTATAGGTTCAACAACTTTCATGTCACTACAACCCTCCAATGGTGGCATTTCATCATCACTTGAGCTCCCACTCTCTACTTCTCCATTATCCATCATAATCATTGCTCTTTTATTTGGACATTGAGAAGCAATATGTCAAACTCCTTAACACCTGAAACACTTGATATCACGTGATCTATAGGATGTATTAGTGTCAATTTTACCTTTAGGAGGAGTATTTGAATATTTGGCCGTCACATCTTCTTTAGGGTTTGTAACCATTTTATTGTTCTTCCAATTTGATCTCCATGAAGAGCTAGAAGATGAAGCAAATTTGGAAGAGCTTTTAGACTTTAATTGCCTCTCCACTTGAATTGCTTTCTGCAGCAAATCCTCTATCTCCATATAATGCTACAACTCCACCACATCAGCTATCTCCTTCTTTAAGCCTCTAATGAATATAGCCATAGTTACCTCACGATTTTCCTTCGCATTGGCTCTAGTCATGACTATTTTCATCTCCTCATAGTAATTCTGCACACTCATAGAACCTTGTGTTAAACATTGCAATTTTCTGCGCAAGTCCCTATGGTATTAGTTTGATACAAATCTTCTTCTCATGATAGACTTCATATCTTCCCACGTACGAATGAGCCTTTCTCCATTTCTATGTTTGTTAATCACAAATTGATCCCACAAAATACTAGCATACTAATAAATTTAATAACTGCTAATTTTACCTTTTTCTCCTCTGAGTAGTTGTGACAATCAAACACATGTTCAACTTTTCTCTCCCACTCCAAGTATACTTAAGGATCATTCTTTCCTTGGAATGCAAGGATTGTCATCTTAATATTACCCGAGTAATTGTCACGTCTTGGTTCATCTCTTCTTCTTCTTTCATTTTCATTATGTCGTCCATTTGAATACTCCTCTTCTTCATGTTCATATAAAGGATTACTAAACATGTTAAACACATTAGAGACTGACTTGGATACTGAATAAGAATCTTCTTCTTCTTCATCATTACGTCGACTAGTAGGGCTTCTATACCTGGGCATAGATAGTAAATCATCCAACTTGGCATTTAGAGCTTTGAATTGTTCTTGAAAAGCCTCGATGACTAATTTGAGATCAACATCCCATTTGCCTTCTTCTCTAGTCATGATTAAAATACTGCAAAAAATAAAATTAGAAAGAAAAGAGATCCTCACATAAACACTCTGTCACGTGTTTACGCTTGAATTATGTTGTAATCACTGGTGTATCACTCAATTTGGCTTTTTTTTTGTCTCACTATTCTCGCCTTTTACCACTCAACTTTTCCTTAGGATATTTTAAATAAGAACTTTTAAGACTGAGGCTAAGCAGTAGAAACAGTAAGGATATTAGTGATTTGATAATTTTATAGGGTAAGAGTTAGCAATTTTTTGTGCGATTTTTTTTGTACAATTTTTTTTTGGTAAGATTTTTTTTTCTTTTTTTGTACAATTTTTTTTGTGATACCAAATGATATGATCTTAATGGATCAGAAAAGGATCGTCTTGAAAATAAATGAAGGGGAACTTGACCCTAATTACGACCTATCGGTAGAACCAACATTATAAAAAAAAGTTCTTAATCCTAAGAACAAAGGAAAAGTTCTCACAAAGAGAAAACACAAATTTTATTAAATTCCAAATTCTCTATTCTGATTGAATTACAAGAGCTTATTTATAGGCTTAGCTAGGCAGCCTAGAAGTTAAAGCCCAATAATATTTTAATTGGCATAAAATCTTAACCAATCAAAAATCTCTATCTAAAATCTTAATAAAAAATCTCTATCTAAAATCTCAATAAAAAATCTCTATCTAAAATCTTAATAAAAAATCTCTTATCTAAAAGAATTATTATGCAAAAATATATGTAAACAAATCCTAACTAACTACTTAGCTCAAATTATATGACAATGACTTTGGGCTTTATTTGTATTCTTTAAGATGAGCTCCATTCTTCATCAACTTGTAATAAAGTGACCCATTTTGGTGCAGTCTCTGACTCACTTTACTCTAAGTTTTCCTTAATTCTCGAACTCAGGCCCAACAAGGATTACTTCAATATTTTGGTTTTAAACCTAGTCATGCAGATGGTCTTTGTCTTTGTTGGTTGGGTTTCTATCAATAACTATGTTCTATTATGCATAATTCTATTTTCTGTATAATTCTATTTTTTGTATAATTCTATTTTTTGTATAATTTTATTTTACATACAAATCCGCATTTAACATTCCAATTGGTTCTTGTTCAATAAGGTTATTTTATGGTTGTGTCATTGAGAGATTTGGCCTAGGTTAGTGACTAAACTTGAGCTATGACAACATGAGCTTTAAGAAAACCTTCACGAAACTCCCACTTGTGTCTTCCGTTTTTCTCAAGTTAACCATGGAAAAAAAGTGAATACTTAAAGAGTACTTGAGAGGACGGTGCAAGGAGTACTTGAGAAGGAGGAACGTAAAAAAATGTGGAAGAAAATGCCAAGAAAAGCAATGAATTTGTGATAGAGGATAGTGCTTGAAAATTGCAAAGACATAAAATAAGTATAGAGAATCAAATAATAAAAAAGATGAAGAAGAAGTCCTATATATAGACAATTTTACAAGGTTAAAATTGACTTTTCTACCTTAGAATTAAGGGTAATAATGAGATCTCAGCTAAAAAATTGAAGTGCCATAATTACTACATGAAGCCTTATGTAAATTATTATAACTACTACATTAGGTTTAAGGATTTAGGTGTTACAAAATATGCCACATGCCCCACTAATTGATGAATTACAACTTGAACAAATATGATAAGATGTGACTACAAATGCACTTCCAAGCTAGATGTTCTTTCAACTACAAACAAGTAATAACTTCAAAATCATTATACAAACTTGACATGCTCATACAATAAACATGTTGAGATGAGGGTAATTGTTCCACATTGAACTTGAGGCTTAATCAGTATAATAGGACACTTCAACCCAAAGAAGAGAACTAACCTAATTCATTAGCATTGACCTTGGATAATAATCTTACCTAAGTACAAGAACACTACAATGCATTTGGAAACATGGAAATATACTTTGTCTTTGAGCAAAGTTACCATGTTGTGCACTAGAATAGGGTAATATTTCACTTTAGAAGTCTTGGGCTTATGTTAAAGAATTAATCTCACCTCATATTTCTATGAATAGCAACATTAGATACACATTTATTATATACCACCATTATGATAAAATTGCTACTAACATGGGAGACTCACATTGATTCTCTAAAATCCAATTAAAGTCAACCACTTTACCTTGAATACTAAAATAATAAATAAACATATTTAAATATATAAATTATATTCTAGATTTACAATGAACAATTTAAATAATGATATACAATTATTTTTAACTATTAACAAGTTTTCTAAAAAAAACTATTGAAATTCCATTTGAGAGATATTGATAAAAAACTAGATGAAAAAAGATTAACAATTAAAAAAAATTCAAATATACACATAAATATAAAAGAAAAATACTCTAAGATAATTAAGATAATTAAGAGAACAGTTTTTTTACTACTAAAATGTAGTATGTGAAATGTACTTTTAAAAGAGAAAAAAGGAATATAAAGAAGGAAAGTCTTAATTTTAATTTATAATATATAAATAAATTTTGTTATAAAACTATTTCCAAAGTTACATATTTAACAATTTTGTTAAAATTTACAAAATTAATAAAATAAAATATACAGTAAGGAAGAGAACCGTAGGATTAAACATAAGTCGGGAGAGGAAGGGTGTGAAATTGGGATGTGAGTGGCCAATGAGGGGAAAGAATCTATAAAAAAGAGGAGTTGGCGTATGGTGGGATGCAGAGGAGCAGAGCCAAACCCTCACCCGTCCCTCACTGCTCTGTCACTCGCTCATAGCCCGTAGCCGTCCGATGAAAGGGAAACAACGGTTAACTGAATCCGTTGCAGTTGTTCCAGGCGTCGCTTCCTCGCACCCCCTTCCGATTCCATCATCATCATCATTATCATTCTCTTCCGTCTGTTCCTCTTTTTTCCCAATTTCCTTTTTCTAAAAACATTTTTCTTTCTTATTCGTTCGATTTCTTTTTATAAAGAAAAAAAATCAAAGGACATGGAATTGGCAATGAAGGTGGCTGAGGCTGTCCATGTCTTGAACCACGATACCCAATCGTGCAACCGCGTCGCAGCCAATCAGTGGCTCGTTCAGTTCCAACAAACCCACGCCGCTTGGGACGTCGCCACCGCCATCCTCACCGCCGATCGCCGCCTCCCCCTCGCCTCCAATTTTGAGGTCGAGTTCTTCGCCGCACAGATTCTCAAACGCAAGGTTCTTTATCAAATTTGCTTTTCTTTCTCTCCCTTGCATTATAGAGGCTGGTATGTTGGTGTTTATTAGATGTTTGTGAATTATGATAGTTTGGATTTCATGACTGAGATTTCTGCTATTGTTGTGTTGTGTATATGGATTGTGAACTCGACGAAGTGATGAGAAGGTGTTGCTTCTTCTCAACTGAAAAATGTGCCAGACATTTATGTGTTTTGTACTGGTAGTCTTAAATTGAGTTAAGATTGAATCGATTTGCTAGTTAATATAATTTAGACAGGTTTGGATGAACTTCTTAATGAACAAGTATAGGGGAAGAAAGTTTTCTCATTTAACTTTTCTAATATAATTAAGCTTCCTTCGTAAGTTAAATTAAAATTGACTTATGCAAAAGTTAATTAATAAAAGTTTTCTCATTTAACTTTTAGAAAAGCAAATTTTAACATGTGAATAAATTAATTTTAACTTGAGAAAATTTTAATTTATTTTATTTTCCGTGCTTATTGAGAAACTTATTCAAATAGGGTCATAGTCAATGTCATTAATAGGATAAAAGAATGTGAGGCTTCATTAGTATTCGGTGTTCTTCTGCAGGTCAAATTTGCAGAAGGACTAAGGTTCAGGACTTTTATCGTTCTTTCTTGACTTTCTTAACCCTTTTATAATCTTTTGTTTTTAATTTTAAGTCAAACTGTATTTTTTATAGTGTGAAGGTTGATTTTGTTTTTTTTTTTTGTGTTTCGGCTTTTTGTTTTGGTCCTATGAAGAGTTCTTTGATGTTTTAAGATATGTAGGTGATATTGTTACACATTTCAAATTACAGATACAAAATGAAGGTTATCTACTGCAATTAGTAGCTAAGGATGCTTTGTTCAATGCCCTTCTTCTTGCAGTTAAAAGATTCAGTACTGGTCCACCCCAGGTGCATTGTTTTTATTTCTTTTTTGACTGCACAGATGCTCTTCACAAAGGAGCAGCTATGTATTGTAGACATTTAGTTGTCTTATAGATGAATTCATGTAAAAAATTTGTTTCAAACTTGTTCTTTGTTATTGTCATGACAGCTTTTGACACAGATCTGTCTTGCACTCTCTGCTCTTGTACTTCAAGTTGCTGCACATGGAAACCCTATTGAGCAGCTTTTTTACAGTCTCCGGAATCTGCAGAGTCAGGATGATGGCAATATTGCTGTCCTGGAGATGCTCACTGTCCTGCCAGAAGAAGTTGTTGACAACCAACGTATCGATTCTAAAATTAGTTCATTACACAAAAGCCACTATACCCAAGAGGTTTAGGAACTTTTGCATTGACACATTCATCTATGCCATGTTTTTCTGTGCATCCTCTCTCTCACTCTGACTTCCCACGCACTCTTGTGTCTGTTTTGCAGCTTCTCTCCCATACACCTATGGTTCTTGAATTCTTGCTGCAGCAGTCTGAAATGAATTTTGATGGTTCTGTGCAACAACACGAAAGGAATAGGAAAATTTTACGATGCTTATTGAGTTGGGTGCGCCATTATACTGATGACTCATTTGGTTTTTGCAAATTTTCCACGGTGCATATTTTTATGTTGCACTATTTTTAAGCATGGTTGTCTGTGGTTTGTTTTCTGGACAAGACATCTTTTACTTTGGTTCTCTCCTGTCTTATTTTCACAATGAAATTCTAGAATGGATTCCTTGTGTTCAGGTTAAAGCAGGTTGCTTCTCGGAGATTTCTCCAGGAACATTGCCAGCTCATCCACTTCTAAATTTTGTGTTCAACTCATTGCAGGTATTCTAGTTCTCATGCACTTGATTCTTAAGATGAGTATTCATGACAACTCAAGATTAATTTATATCGCATTCTCTGTGTAGGTTCCTTTATCATTTGATCTAGCCATTGAAGTTCTTGTTGAACTTGTGACTAAACATGAGGTATGGTTGCCCAATTTGATGGAACACCTTTCAGTATTGATCTGTTTGGCTTATGTGCATGTGTCTGTAATTATTTTAAAGATGTCATTGAACTACTAGTGTACTACTATGTTCTTGATATACTTTCTTGTTCTCTTATATTTTATAATATGTTCTAGACTTTGAGTTATCTACTAGATTTTAGAGTTGGTAGGTGCTTAAAGTGATCATATGTAACTGTACTGGTATGTTTTAAGTTTGAAGCTTTGCTCTCGTAATTCTATATTCCGAGGATAGATGGGTGTTTAGCCTATAATATTCAAATAGAACAGTCAAGGAACTGAATTTTCTTCTGGTTTAGGATTTAGGATAGTCTAGGTCCAAGAAAACAATTGAATTGATGTTTATTGAGCAACTAATGCTAGGGGTGGTGCTTTAGCAAGCTATAAGTTGATCATTAAGGGTCAATTTTAAGGATTTTTAGGTGCTGTGAATTATATAATGAACGTTGGGGTACGAAGGTTCTTACAACAAATTCCTGAAAGGTGAATTAGTAAATGATGCATAGTCAGGAGAACAAGTCTAGGAGAGAGGCTTTAAACTGAGGAAAACATTAGAAATTGAAGAAAGAGCAGTGATAGACACCTGCCTAGAACTAATACATACCTTTTGTGTACATCGTGCTTAGAAATTAGTTTGCATAACATGACTGATGCAATTATGGACTAAAATCCAAAAACTGATGATTACTTGTATTAGAGTTTGAAATTGGATTTGGATAATTATGGCACATTGTTGACACATTTTCAGATGCTCGATTTACAAAAAAATAGTATATTTTTTCATTTTCTTGGAAATTTTTTGGGTTGTTTAGATGTTGAGTCACAGTTTCTCATATTTTGGTTGAGACAACTGATTTTTCTTTTTTTGCATGTTTCTGAATCACACTTCCTATCTCCTCTCCACCTTTCAGTTCTTCTAGTATGTATATTTTAAAATTATGTTCCCACTATGCTTTCTTATTTGCCATTTGTGATAATAAATACTGACAGAAACAATGGTTTTTTACCACTATTATTATTATTGCGTAGTTGGTTCAATGGCATATGAGGCTATAACTTTTCTTGCTTTTTGTGTCTAATTTTTTCTACATAAATTTGGGGTGAATTTTGGCACAAAACTAAGTTAAACTAGTGCTTTTCTTCTCACTTATTGTATTTCTATGCATAATGTCTCTGAAAATGGGTGATATATTGATTTTGATTTGGGTTTTCTTTAGGGAGTGCCCCAAATTTTGTTATGCAGAGTACATTATCTGAAGGAAGTACTTCTTTTTCCAGCTCTTACTAGGGGAGACATGAAAGTAATTGGTGGCCTTGCTTGCTTATTGTCAGAAATTGGGCAGGCTGTAAGTATTGAAAGAATGAGTCTCTAGGATTTCCAAAATCCTTTTTATGGATACCTTTTTATTTGTTGTACATGTCTGTTTGGATGGCTTTGTTACTGTAAATTCATACTAATGATGACAATTGTTTATTTAATCTTACATGTTGTTAGAGATATGAGAAGAACTCAGTTACTTATGGTTACTAATCACTATCATTCATTTTTTCCATTGCTCTGTGCAAACCAAACAATGCATGCCTCATTTAACTTGTCAGCTTGTTAAATGTATGCTAGGCTCCGTCTCTAATTGTAGAAGCAAGTGCAGAGGTCCTAGCCCTGACAGATGCCCTCTTGAGGTAATCTCAACAATTTATTTAGAGTTTTTAATTGGTTTAGTCTTTTCTGCTCATTTTTGGGTTTGAAGAAATCAAAGATTTTAGGGTTTATTACATATGACCCATTCAACATAATCATTGAATGTGAATTCCTCATGCTGTGTAGTTAGTGGATCTAAGATGCTCTCACATTAAAGTAAAACTATATGAAGGATACAAATGTTTGGGTAATAACTGAGACGAAGATATGCAGTTTGGAAACTTGTATTAACATACCTGAAAATGAACTTTCTCATGTCATAGTTTTGCATATTTCTAATCAGCTTGCTTGCATATAGCATATTATTATAGATTTGGTTGGTGTTGAGATTAAACTGTTAAATATGCTAACAGCTGCGTGGCATTTCCATGTGAAGATTGGGAGATTGCAGACTCAACAGTGCAGTTTTGGTAATGCAATTTTCGTAAGGCTTTACAGTTTGTTTATTGGGGAAATTATGCTAAGTAGTTACCCTTGAGGTTTCCTTACGTGATATGCACCTTACCTCTAGTTTTTAACAGAACACTACCCATATTTTGGGATCAAGTTATGCACGGTACCTCTTGAGCTAACGTCCATTAACAGGAGTTATTCTCCCTTGCCTCAGTGGCCATGATTATACCCTCTTATCCCTCTCTGCATTGTCTCGTTTTCTCCTTCACCTCAGATTATCTGAAACTAAAATTAAGGAGAGATAGAAAAGCTTCAGTGAGCTTCTTAGTGAAAACTTGAGAACTTTCACCAGTGATCTTGTGTTGTATATATCAGTATCAAAATGACCCTGTTCCACTTGACTTGGTAGGTGCTGTTAGCAGTGGTTTCATTTGCCCTACAAAATTTGTAAATAAAAGTAGGGTCCTGTGCTTTAGGGGTTGCAAAAATGTACAAGCTACAAATGAGGATAAAAGGGAAGATAAGATTGAAGGAATTCAAGCCATGGTTTGGTTAATGGGTCTATTAATTTTCCAGAACACTACCATATTATGGACGGATGGGGTGATGCATGTGGTTTATAGTTTGTCCAGATTTTCTTAGTGTAAAATGAACCTCTTGTTCTTCAGTTGCTACCTTAGTTCTTTTAGAACAGTCACAATCATGTAGCTACCTTTGTTGCCTAGAACCCAGTGGCTGTTATTACCCATGCCTCAGCAGTAAAAAGTACTACATGATACTCACTTACCCTGTGATTCAGACCCTGCCCTGGACTATCTTTGTTTCTTTATTCTCTCAAATACCAGTTTGCAATGAGTCATGTTCTGATCAATTTATACACAGCCAGCACTAGTTTAATGAATCATATTGACATGTATCATATTTTGATCAAAACAGCCCTGACACTGGTTCATTTCCACCTCATTAGTTGGTACCATCCCTCTTTCTTCTTTGAAGTTTCAATTTGGCTGCTCATGAATGACTTGATTTGAAATCACTTGGCTGTTCATTGCTTGACTTGAAATAAAGGAGAATTAGAGAAGATCAGAAGAATGAGGAAGGTGAAAAAGAGAGAGGAAAGTGTTTATGTTTGCTAGGTTGAGACATGAGGAAAGGGTTTATGTTTTTTTTAATTTGAGGGCGTGTTTCAGATTTGGTTTTCTATTCTAATGGATGCTGAGTGCTGTATTCTACAGGGTAGGTTTGTGTCTGTTGTAAACTAGAGAGTGGGTGTGTGTCATATAAGAAAAACCTTAGGGGTACCAGGTGCAATTTCTCCTTGTTTATTTAATTTAACTATTTCTATTCATCTCATGTATGTGTGATATCTCTATGTTGCTCTATCTGCGTGCTCTCTCTTTTTTGAACCTCTTTATGGTATAGTTTCTTGTAGCCATTTATTATGCATGTAAAAAATTTAGTGGTTGTTCATGTTGCTAATTGATTACTGAGATATGATATAGCATTTTCTTTTCTCTGGGAATGTTCTTGTTATAATATCTTATATATTCAAGATAGCATATCATATATTATATGGTAGAAATGTAGAATGAATTAGGAGCAATCTTATTAACTAATATAGGATTGTAGATCTGCATTATTAGGTTCGAATCACTGTAATTAATATTAATGTAATATATATGGACCTTGTGTAGATTGTCCAGAGACATGGTTTATCCTTAATCAGATTGTTCTTAGATTTCTTAAGTTGGTAACAGAGCAGGTTTCATCTTGTCTCTCCCAACAAAACCCTAAATCAGCTGCGCCCACTGTTCATTGACAAATCCTTCCTCACAACACGTTAATACCGACATGCCCTTTCTTCCATGATACTTTCCAGCGAGCTTCCACCAATCAACTTTCTCGTGACCTAAAAATTTCATGTCTGGTTTTGAAACCCTTGAGATTAGAAATGCCAAGTCTTGATTGTGCAAACCTTGAAGTTTTACTGCTGTTAGCCTCTCCATGCACTCTACCTGAAGTCCACTACACCTTGAACATCTTCACTGGTGCATGAGGAAGTGTGGGCCACTTTGATGATGCCACTCTTTCATAGGCTTGTGTAAAATCACCTGCACAAGAATTCCCAAGTCCCTTTGGATTATTTCTTGGCTGTTTCAAGGGTTTGAGATATGGGTCTCATGGTTCTAGTGTTCTTTGAACAATTTTGATGGGCCTCATTATGGACCTATAATTAAGGTCAACATCAACCATAGAAAGGGGGTAAAGGAACAATGGTAGGATGTGAAATGACATGGAAAATGGAGGGGAGAAGTTTGTTATACTAGACTAACATAACAGACTGGACAGGAGGCATAAAGAGAGTGGGGAAGGTGTTGGAATCATGGTTGTTAAAATTGTGATCTACCTTGTAGGATCACACGATCTTACCAGTCAAACACCCTGGCAAGCTGGATCATACTCAAGATCATTGGAGAGTGAGATTGTAGTGGAATCGCAATTTACCATGTTTTATCATGGAATCGTTTATCCCAGCGAGGCAGAGAAAATCCCATTTTTTTCTCCTTCAAAAGCAAGTTCCCTACCATTCGCGACTTCTCTGACCTCTGAATTGTGCGTCACTGGACCTCTCCTTCAGAACCGCCAAAGCTCCATCTCACACCGCTACCGCCTTGGTGGGTCGTCGCTATTGCCGTTGTGTTTGGGACTTTAGTCTCTCTCACTTGGACACTCTCATCTCACTGTTCTGTTCTCTTTTTCTTTTACCTTGTCTTGCTGAACTGCTGAAGGTGAGATAGAGATAAGGAGAAATTTTGAAAGGATGTGCTAAAAGTTATGCTACTAAGGCTGTGAAAAGGCTACTGTCTTTTTGAAAAGATGCTAAACTTGTGGTATTAAGGTGTTTTATCTTTTGGCTGATAGAGTCATACTGTCTCAATATATTATAAATGAAGCTTTTTTAATCAGCTTGTATATAATTTTTTGTTTTAGAAAATGATTATTTTATTTTTAGTTTTTATAAAATTATCTTTTGTTAAGTATTTAACTATTTGGATTTATGATTATGAATTTTCAATTTAAGTTTGTTTAATGTTGTAATTTAGAGTTTATTTTCTTTATCTATATATTTTTTACACATATGTATTATATATAAATATTTTATGTAGGAATATTATGATCCCTGAGTTACAAGTTTTCAACCCCTTCCCGATCCTAGGTAAAATCTCGATTTGACAACATTGGTTGGAATCATAGAGAATATGAGAGGAATGAAGGAGGAAGGGGAAGGCAGGTGATGATTTGGGTAGTTTGAGGGTGGCTGTTGCCAACTTGCCATAGGGGCATAGGGCAGAGAAGATCTCTTTCTCTGATAATATCTTAATTTTTTTTCAGTTTCTGTAATGTCTATTCTACTGTAATCAGAGGTTTGTTCTCTGGATTCTCTTATTATTTCTATAGTGAATTTCAGTTCCTATCAGCTTTACTGTGTGGCTGGACCTTCCCTGTCCCTTTGAAGTACTCCAAGTGTTTCTCTTACTTTTTGGTGATATACTTTGACTAAGCATAATGAGATTTTTGCAGTGTTTGGGATTTTTTATCCGAGACTGTTCTTACTGATTTTTTTCCCACTAAACTTTGGGGTGATGTGTGCTGATATCCAGAGACTAGGAACTAGGAAACTTTCTGTACCCTTTAGCTTCTCAACTTTTTAATTATTTTTTTATCCTCTCTTTGATGATGTCTTAGTAACACACTCATCATAAGCACAAAATATTTTGTCACAGGTCCACTCTTGCAAGCTATATACTTGGCATTGATGAAGATAGTGCAAAAAATAGAAAACACGTGGAAGACATATTTTCTCCTGTGTTCTCAACATTACTTGATTCACTGTTGTTGCGCTCTCAGGTTTATTCTTGTCTATTTGCATTTTTCCAGTATGGGCATGGATTAATTCATCGTTGCTCTCTTTTTTACTTTCCTTTGTTTTTTTAGGGTGGGGTGGGGTTCTATTTGCATTTTTCCATCATGGACATTCCCCATAAGTTATATATTCCATACGAGGGTCTGAAGGATCTAAACTCCTACATCTTACCTGTTTACCTATTAGGGTTGGTTATTCCCATTGAACTTGAATTGGTGCTGGTGGGATTTTTTATTCATTTTTGTTTGTGAGCATAACCTTTTTTCAAGCGTGAGCACAATCCTTTGAGATTCCTTGTATTAAAAAGATTGAATCTTTTGAGTAAATTACTTTTTTTCCCTTCTGGGTACTTAACAGGTGGATGATTCTACATACAATGATGAGGGACGAGTAGTTGATTTGCCTGATGGCCTTATCCATTTCAGGATGAACCTGGTAGAACTTTTGGTGGATATATGTCACCTGTTAGGATCTGCTGCATTCATGCAAAAGGTGATTTTGAAAAGTTTGATTTCTTTTCTTTCCTTTTTGACTTGGTTTCCTGGGCTTGGTTTTATATCTTACACCTTTTATTTGGTATCAATTGTCTGATAACTATGATAATCACTAATTGTGAATCTGTTTGATCATGTTGGGTTATTTTGAATGGATACTAATGATAGTGATAGATAAAATGAAGATTTCATCCAAACTTCGGGTGTAGTTGAATTTGAAATCTTATAGGCTTGCTTACAATGGGAAGCTGATCTATTAAGTTGTTGATATACATCCTGATCTGTCCCAGAACAAAAATAATACCTTCGCAATTTTTGCTGGTAAAAAGAATACTATAGCAGGAGAGAGATAAAGGGCAAAAGGGGAAGGTTTCCTCAGATAGAACAAAAAAGAGAAACAAAGCAAGGTTGAAGAACCACTTAATCAATAATAGACTTGGAATATGAGGAAATGTAAATATTATCTTTTGATAAGTCAAAGAGTAAAACAAGGATCACTATTATATACAGCATTGGTCATAAAAACTATGCCAGAAATTATAGACATCAAATAGACCTGATTACTGCAAATAAGGAAACCTTGACCAATCAATCCTAATGAAGGAATAGATCTAATTAAATATATACAAAAAGAAATAATGCACATGCTTCATATTTTATACATGTTACAAACTCCCCCTCAAGCTAGCTGGTGAATAGATGTTTATTATTCTTGGCCTGCCAGTAAGATCTCAGAATTGTTCTGTTGGTAGCCCTTTAGTTAGAATATCTGCTTATTTACTTCTAGAAGGAACATATGCTGATATGCAGTCTCTATAAGGTCATTGTCTAACTTTTTCTTGATGAAGTGGTGGTCTAATTCTATATGTTTTGTCTTGTCGTGTTGAACCGGATCATTGGCAATGCTAGTGTGGATTTGTTGTTGCAGAAAAGCTTTATAGGAACTTCATACTTAATTCTGAGGTCACCAAACATGATCTTCACCCATAGTATCTCACAAACTCCTTGTCCTTAGAATGAAATATTGCTTCTTCACCAGACCTTGCAACTACATTCCTCTTCTTACTCCTCGATGTAACCAAGTTACCACACAAAAACATACAATATCCTGAGGTAGATCTCCTTTTAGCAACATACCATGCATAGTCTACATCTTTGTATACTTTGATGGACAATTTCCCCTCTTTTTTGAATAATAGTCCTCTCCCTAGGCTTGTCTTCAAATGTTGAAGAATTATATTCGCTTGTCACTGTCTTTCTTGTGGATCATGCATGAATTGGCTCACTACACTGATTGCATAGGCTATGTTAGGTCAAGTGTGAGCTAGGTAAATAAGCCTTTCCATGAGCCTCTAATACTGAGTTTTCTCCACTTTTGGGCTCTCATTATTTTCGATCTTGTGATTTTGCTCTATAGGAGTTCTAGAAGTTTTGCAACCTACTTTTCTTGTCTCCTTCAATAAGTTAAGGATGTATTTCCATTGAGAGATGAAAATGTCTTGCATGGAGTAGGCAACCTCAATCCCAAGGAAGTACTTCAACCTTCCTATTTCCTTCATTTCAAACTGAGCTACTAACTTCTCCCAAAAACATGTTTTTCTACTTCATCACTTGCAATGATCATGTCATCTACATAGGCTGATAAAAGTAAATTTTCCTTTTGAAGAATGTTTCAAGGGAAGAGAAAAGAAATCTTAGCTCTTTGCATGTTGTCCTCTTACTCTTTTAGCCTGCTTTGTAGAGGTCTCAAGTGTCTATGACGGATCCAATTGACTTTTCCTATACCCTAGAAAGAGAGTGCATGGATGCACATTAGGTGGCCGTTGGCGACGAGTCTCAAAGAAGTGGTCCATCTGGTAAAGTCACCAGTTTGAAAGGCAGTGGCAGGAGACAACAGTGATAGAACTTGTAGTGCAATTGAAGGTTTGCCAAATAGGGTTCCATTGGCAGTGGTGAAGGCTACCTAGGTTGTCCACAATGAAGGGGGCTAGGATTTGAGTGCTGAAGCGGAGCCCCAATATTGGAAGCTTTAATACCAACTTGGAATATGAGGAAAAGTTAATATTATTTTCTGATAATTCAAAGAGTACGAAAAGGATCACTATGTAATGTATACATCTATGATCATAGAAACGATGCTAGAATTATGGACCTCGAATCAGACTTGAATATTACAGATAAGGAAACCTTGACCAATCAATCTTAATGAAGGAATAAATCTAATTTGTGCAAAATAGAAATAATGCACATGCTTCATATTTTACGCATGTTAGAAGTTACAACAAATAAAATCAAGCAAAAGCACAAATAAAATCACTTTAAGAGCATCTTTGAATAAGTGTGACATCAATTCGTTGTTTTAACAAACTCTGAATTCTGTTATCATAATAAATAATTGATATCATCTATAGTAATTTTTCTTTTTACAGTAATAGTACTGTGTTAAAATAATGCAATTACTTTCTCAATCACTTTATGATATTGGACTTGTTACTCCTTTATCTAAATGTGAGGTCTTATATGAAAAATGATGGCCAAGAAATTTGCTGTCATTTGATTCTTTATAACAATTATTTAGTATATTTGCTGTAAAATATTTAGCTCATCTGAAGCACTATATTTTCATAGGCTGACAGCCTTATATTTGAGTTAACTAGTTGAAAGCATAGCTCATTTACTAAACTTGTGGAGCCTGAGCGAGTGTTAATTGAACAAGTTGTAAATGACTTGGCTAATTCATGGATATTCCTTCCTTCTTTCCTTCCATTTTCCACCTTCTATATGGGTGATCACCTACTAATAAAGCAAAACCAGGCATCCATCTCCCAACTCATCCATTTTTTAATATTTATGCTGCAGAGTTAGTTGTGTTGAATGTTTGGAAAAAATTGCAAATTATTTTACTGGAAAGTTGTTCATTTAAGTTTTTGAATGGAAGATAGTTTGTTATCCAGTTTCAGGCTATATTCTAGTTAATGTATGTCAAACAACTATTGATCATTATCATTAGTGAATCATGTCAATTTATTTAGTCAGCAAAGTCTCAATTTGAATATCATTGTATTTACAGCTCTTTATTGGTGGGTGGGCATCTCAGAATCTATCAATCCCTTGGAAGGAAGTGGAAAGCAAGCTATTTGCTCTTAATGCTGTGAGTATCACTTGCTGCTTTCACTTGGGATTCTTTATTGGCCTGTTAATTATAGCATTCAGACTGGTGATTTGTCATGCAACAATGTGATAAGTGATAACATCTGGATCTCATTGTTGACACTTTTGTTTACTGAAAAATGCACTTTTATTTATGGCAACACTTTCTTTACTCCAGGTTGCTGATGTAATCATACAGGATGGCCAAAGTTATGATTTCTCTGTAGTTATGCACTTGGTGACCATGTTGTCTACTAAACCTTCTGATGGCTTAAAGGGTTTCATTTGCATTGTGGGTTATATATGAACTCTCTCATTTCCTCTATTGGCAGCATTTAGTTCTAAGCAGTATTTATTCTATTTTCTTGTCCATTCAAAAGTGTACTTTTATTTTAGGTATACAGATCTCTAGCAGATGCTGTTGGTTCTTATTCCAAGTGGATATCTGCTTTTAAGGAAAATTTTAGAGCCTTGCTGTGAGTACTAAAACTCCATTTTTCCATGGTATTCATGATTAATGGATTGATTAGTTTTTTTGTCTCATTTTATTTTTTTAATTACCTTAAGCTCATTTATGATAATAGATAGATTTGATCAAGGTTTAAGATTTGTTTAATCAAACCTAAATAACTATGTTGCACCTAGTTAAGTAAATGCTGATTGACAATTCTCAGTATTCACATATTCATGTTGTGCTATGAACCTTTCTACTTTCAGATTATTTCTTGCTATTGGGATTTCAGAACCTCTATCTTCAAATGCTTGTGCATCTGCCTTGCGTAAAGTCTGTGAAGATGCTTCTATAGTAATTTATGAACCTTCCAATTTGGAAATTTTAATGTGGATAGGAGAGGTGGGTTACTCTGTGCTGGCAGTGGAGTAAATATCTGGATGATAATATCATGTATTAAGTTCTATGATGCATAGTGTGCATGAATTTCTATTAATATCATATTTTTCTCTACATGTTTAATACTCGTGTTACCATTTTATTTTTTCTATGCGATATGTACATGTCTGAAGATGCTCAGCGTCTTAATGTAAATAGAAATGTTTTTATACAATTTCTCTAACTTTCCAGATCATATATGAAATCATTTTGGTACATGGTATATAATATCTTTCTCAAATATCTAACTGAATTATGAATTCACCTTTAGCCATTTAAGTCATGCTTGTTGTTGTAGGGTTTAGAGAAGTGGCATTTATCTTTGGAAGATGAGGAAGAAGTTATGCACGCAATAAGTCTGGTCCTTGGTTCTGTTCCCAATCGAGAACTAAAGAACAACTTATTGGCTAAATTGCTTTCATCTAGCTATGAAGCTATTGGGAAACTTGTGAGCCTTCTTTTTCCCATCTTGTGCACTACTGATTTTGACTGTGTTGCCTACTTCAACAAGCTCTAGAGAGCTAGTTGTTTCAACTACCTTCTATCAGCATTGTGTCAATTCACCTTTAGTTGTTCTTAAAGATATTCCTGGACAATGAAATCAAAATTTGCCGAATGTTAATTTTTATGTTAAGATGAAAACATAAGTTTTGCCTTTGATTCTGATAATATAATGCGTATGAATTGTTGGCTAATTGCTATTATTCACTCTGTTCTCTTAATTTTATTTATTTTCTCAGTAAAGAGATAAAATGCCCAAGGTGGTAAAGGAAAATTAAAGGCGCATAAATGGTGATTCTTGACTTGGTTTCTTGTTATATGATGATTATGGGTTCAGCTCATTTTCCCTAAACTGATAATTGCTTTCTTAAAAACCATTCATAAAAAGAATGACTAAAAAGAAACAACATTGTAATTTGTGTTCTGCTTTTGCTTCCTAGGACAACCATCAATTTCTTGCTTCTCTTTAACAACGGATGTTATGTTTCTGCTGTCACAAATCTATCACATAAAAGAAATTTTACTTTGGTCATACAGTTCAAAAAATTAAGTTTGAAAAAACAAAAAAACTTTAAAAAGTAGCTTTTATTGATATCACTGCACAGCCAAACAAGAGAATTATGATGCTTTCAGATTTCTGTAGTTGAACATTTAGATTGTCCATAATATTTGTTGCATGAGTTGAAGAAATTGTAGTTATTACTGCTCCTGTGGGGAAAAGAAATTGTCCATAATATTTGTTGCATGAGAGCATTTTCTGTGTAATGTGCTCTTTGAATTGGTGGATCTCATCCTGCATTTTTTCAGGTTGATCCAGAGATAAGCCTTTCTCTTAAACAGAGCCCTGCTTCTTATACACAAGTTTTGAATGCTGCCTCTAGAGGATTGCACAGGTATGCTGGTGAATAGTATGTCTGGGATATGCTGTGTTAAACCCTTGAACCAATTAAATTTATTTTACTAGATGACAGGTTATTGTCAGGTTTTCTTATTCATTACATTTTTTACTTAAGCTGATTTGGACTTTCAAGCAAGTGTTTGATGTGGAATTTTTATATTCGAATCTAGTTCCCTATCAGTCTTTATCCTTTTTAAATTTTGTTTTCCATTTAAACTGTGTACAGATATCACTCCCTCCCCGTTTCTCAGTCTTTCTTGAACATTCACTCTATAGTTAATAATTAACTCCATCCCTCAGCCTCTGGTTGTGCCACGACAATTCTCAACCAGTCAATTGAAACATGTCCATTTCTCTTGCCAAGCTTCCAGTAAAAGCAGCAGAAGAAACAATATTTTCATTGACTCTATCAATCTCTCACTGTTACAAATCTTGCTTATGCTCTATAATGTGCACAAAGAATAGATTGTTACTTCCAGGATTGAGTTTCTTTAGTGTTTTTTATTCTCATAACTTGTTACACTTGTTCCATCTTTACTAGTATTGGGTCTTTTGTATTTGACAGTATAAGTTTGTTGTAGTCATTCCCTTCTCTCATTTATAATCATTTAAATTCAGAATTGGAACTGTATTCAGTCATCTTTCCATATCCGTGGCAACTGAACCTGCTGCAGATGACTCAATACTTTCACTGCTAAGGGTTTTCTGGCCCATCTTGGAGAAAATTTTTGGCTCTGAGCATATGGAAAATGGCAATTTATCTGTAGCAGCTTGCCAAGCTCTTTCGCTAGCTGTTCAATCTTCAGGTTTACTCACTTGGACACATTTGTTTATAGTTCATGGGTTCCTTGTGTTATTTTTTTTTTTTTTTGTTTTAATGTGCAGGTCAGCATTTTGTGACATTACTGCCCAAAGTGCTGGATTGGCTTTCGACAAATTTTGTGTTGTTCCAAAGTCATGAATGCTATATAAGAACTGGTAGGGATTTTTTTATAATATCTCTGGATCATTTAATGATCTATTATGCATGTTGAGATACTTGTCACTGTACTGGCCGAAGCGATTGTTAAATCTTAAATGACTTTGGCAAAGAACTGGTACATGAATTATTTAGGAAAATAAAAAATTGTGATTTTAGCTGGTATTTACATAAAGGCTTGTTTTTATATGTTTGTCAATCAATAAATCATTATTTGATGCTGTAACAATCTTATTTGTTTTTGTTTCCATATTCTGATAATGTTATTGTGCTCGTTCTGAGTTGTTGCAGTGAACCTTTACTAATTTCCTGATTCAAACAATATTTTCAGCTTCCATTGTCATTGAAGAATTTGGTCACCTAGAGGAGTATGGACCTTTATTTGTCACCTCGTTTGAAAGATTTACTCATGCAGCTTCTGTAATGGCCCTAACTTCCTCCTACATATGTGACCAAGAACCTGACTTAGTGGAGGCCTACACCAATTTTGCATCGACATTTATCCGATCCTGTAACAAGGTCTTTTTCATTCTTTCTGTTTGCTTTGTTTTTTTTTTTTGCCGGAGTAGGGATCCAGAGTCATTAGTGAGGTTGAAGAAACTGGTTTGAATTGTTTTATTAATATTTTGGTTAGATATATTTGCTGTTGTACAAATGAAGTCTGCATATCTTTACCCTATAAATGATGTATCACAGGATGCTCTATCAGCTTGCGGTTCTCTTCTTGAAGTTTCTATCCAAAAGGCAGCTATATGTTGCACGGCCATGCATCGTGGTGCCGCGCTTGCCGCAATGTCATATTTGTCTTGTAAGAAAAGTTTATATTGATTTTTGTTGCTGTTGTCTTATTGGTTTAGAACTCTTTCTTCTGTGGAGGGGAAAGAATACGAAAATTAAAGTAAGAAACTTGTTGGAAAGCTGCCCTAGTTGCTGCCTCTTTGGGAGACTGCCTCAATTGCAGCCTCAAGGGTGGTGTTTAGTCCCAGAGATATGACTTAAATAGATCTTATAAAGCTTGAGCAGTCTTCACCTTATACGTCAATTTTGTGAGATAATATCAGAGTTTATCTTAGATCCATTATTGGGCCACCTACGACATTATCACACTCTAGGCTAGTAGCCTTGTACATGAGCGGGAGTGTTGGGAAGCTGCCTTAATTGTGGTTGCACTTAGCCTGCCTTAGTTGCGGCCTCTTTGGGGGCTGCCTTAATTGCAGCTTCAAGGGTGGTGTTTAGTCCCATATCAACTACAGATATAGCTTAAATAGAACTTATAAAGTTTAGGTAGTTCTCATCTTACAAGCTGGTTTTGTGGGATTGAGTTGGACCATAAGTTCAAATTCTAAGAAAATTGAATAATATCATGAACCTTCTATGAAAATCATGTAGCCAAACCAACTTGTGGAAAAGCTGCAACTTTCTACTAAATTGCAGAACAGTGATGTTAATATTCATTGGTCTTTGTAGTTGCCTTCTATTTATGTCAACTAATTTTATTTTTGATGTTTTGATGTTTTAAGTTTTAACTGTAGTTTTATCAAACTTTGGTGTAATATTGACTAGAGTTATTGTTCATATATTTTGTAGTGTTTAGATGATGTCTCATAGACTCTCATTTTCCTTACTCTTCAGGTTTCTTAGATGTGGGCCTCGTCTCTTTGATAGAATGTATGAATTGTATTATCGAGGGATCATTCAACATCACAGCCATTCATGTCATATCTCACAGTGGTGAGGGGCTTGTATCTAATGTGGTGTATGCTTTACTTGGTGTGTCTGCAATGTCACGGGTAAATCTCTCATCTTTCCTTGTAATATGAATTTCTTTAATATTCTCAAGAGCAAATAAATGCATGTTTATGACTAGGTCTGTTTGGGTAGACTTCTCCACAAACATTTATAAGAGGAGAAAATAGATAAAAAAAAATTAAATAAACTTCTTCATAAGCTAAAATTAGTTTATACATAAACTAATTTGTGAAAGTTATCTCATATTAGCTTCTTCAAAATCTGATTTTTAACTTATGCATAGGCTAATTTTAGCTCATGGAAAAGATGATTTAATTTTTTCTTCCTATTTCCTCTCCTATAAGTGCTTACGGAGAAATTTATCCAGACTCTATGTAATGAAGTAGATTCTAGGAGAAATTGGTAAACTATGATGGAGAAATTGATTCTAGTTTTACAACTGTGCAGGACCCATAGTCAACTAGGGCTTTAACATCTGGTTTTTATTAAGGGAAAAAATATAATTTTTTGTAGTAATTCTATGATTCACAGTTTGGCAATATGCAGATTCATCCCTCACTTGAAAATTGAAATGATTACTCCCTTTTCCTTAACCATATTGGTGTCTTCATATGTTCATAACCCCAAAATATCTGAAGAGTCAAGTTTTCATATTGTTTAATATTAATTGTTCTTTTGGCCTAACTTGTGGAGGCTTATAGTTTAGATTGATACACGGCTAAAAGAATTGTTTATAACATGATAGGTTCACAAGTGTGCAACAATTTTGCAACAACTAGCAGCAATTTGCACTTTATCCGAAAGAACAACATGGAAGGCTATACTTTGCTGGCAAACCCTTCATGGCTGGCTTCAGTCAGCGGTCTCTCTCTCTCTCTCCCTCCCATTCCTTTTGCTTGCATATTTAGTTATTATGCCACCTTTAAGATTTGTTAATTTGTTTGACTTGTCCTATTATATAAAGAAACTGGAAGTTAGGGTTGGATTTTCTTCTAAATTTCCTATTTTCACGAAACCTAAAACCTGAACTTGATCACAGATTTTTTTTCTCCCTGCATCATTTATAACATTTTATATTTTGATTATGAATAGTTGGGTAACATACTCCATACCTTGTCAACTTAAGTTCCTGTTGGCCCCTTTTGATCTGTGACTTGAATTGGCTATGTAATTCTCTACTGGCATGTGGTCAAGATAGCCAGGTGCATCTGGTTGCAGTCAGTTGATTATTTGATTAGGCTGCAAACAGTTAGGCATGTGTAGTTCAATTCATCCAAACTCCAGTCCATCAAACTGGAATAAGGGCCTAGTAATCTTTAATTATGAGTCTAAGCGAATTCAGCTGAAAGCCAAACAACAGCTAGCTTAGTTTCAGCTTTTAAAATGTTTGAGGCTATGAGCTAAAGTCAAGGATGAAGCTTGACTTTAAAGAATGGGAGAATGATCAAGCCCAAAGTACTAGGTAACATGTTGGATTATGGAACAATCAATAAAAAATATATGGTTGTGTTGTTGTGGGCTGTGGCACTATTGGTTAACGTAATTTGAAAGTGGGATTAATTAGATTAGAGTATGGTTAATGGGTTACTACTTCTTGCTTTTAAGTGGTTTATTATGGCATAGACCAACCTGTTGCTGAGATCTTCCAGCTCTACCTTTGGTATTTTTCCTTGAGGAATTGTCAACTTTGACCTTGGATGAGCCAGCTCAAAAAATAGGATGTATATGATATATTGTCATTTTTACACATCCAAACTGTTCCACCATACAAAGAAAGTCTCCCATTACTTATAAGTTGAGATGTAGTTTATAAACATTCCTCCCTTAACCTACCAAAGTGCCTTTTAAGGATAAAACCATGATGCCTCACAAGAGGCAATGTGGACAATGCCACAATACAGTGACCTTAATGATACCAATGGACTTGAGATCGGAGCATTGATGCATGAAGGAAAGCCTAGGCCACTCTTACGCCCTGGCCTCGACTGGGAGGCTTATTCTGGTCCGTAAAAAAAGTCCCACATTACTTATAAGTCGAGGTCAAAAGTAGTTTATAAACATTTTCTTCCTTTAACCTTTCAAGGTGTCTTTTAAGGATAATTGTGGCAGCCCATAAGAGCTAAAACAGAATATCTTGGATGTAGTGACTCCAATGATGCTAGTAGTTAATAAAAGCCTAGCTGAAGCTTGTTTCGTTAAGATGAGGCAATAAGTTATAAACAACTAGTAATGTTTGTCACGAGAAAAGTTGTGCTGGCTGAACAAGATGTATTGGCTTTTTAATTTTAAAATACATCAAACAACGGCAGGGAACTGGGGATCAAGATAGGTTAGCATGTTCTTATGGATGCTTATGTTGACATGCATGGATATGGAACTGTAACAATCTACTCCATGTTTTGTGCATGTTGTCCTTTACATCTTTATTGGTAATTGTCATGTCCTAAAAATTGATGAACAATGTAGGTTGGTTGGTTGGTGTAGCTTAGTCATAGACTGTACTGTCTATTTTGCCATTGTGACCTTATGAGTTTGTGGGTTTCATCTCTTTTCAACCATTGTCCCTGTTGTGCTCACTTTGATTGACAATTAAGTTTTCAGGTTCAGGCTCTTCCTGCTGAATACCTAAACCACGGAGAAGCAGAGGCCATAGTGCCACTTTGGTCCAAGGCCCTTGCTGATGCAGCCTCTGATTATCTTGAGAGCAAGAACTCTGACGGATTAAAGAGTGATTTTGGGCACATGCAAGGGAAGGGTGGCAGAGTTTTAAAGCGACTGGTTCGGGAATTTGCCGATGCTCATCGAAACATACCAAATCTTACTTAATGAGTGGATGAACAATTTTATTTGGTTTTTAAATTATGCGTTTCAGCATGCAGGCAGGTTCAACAGTTGATGAGGCAGCTTTGGTCATTCCCTAACGGTACCTGTATCATTTGTTGTAAATTGATGAGATATGTATAGATGCGCGTATGGTCAACTCTGGTGCCCTACCATTTAAAATGCCTCACCATTTTCCGTTACTTTTTATCTGTATTTTTGTCCACTGTACAGTATATGCCCACAATTTTGGCCCTCAAAAATCAGGTTAGGATAGATGCCCCCTATTTTTCAAATTGTACAGGATATCCATGAAGGATCATCCGCATATGGAATTTGAGAGATTTTGAAGGAAAGTTAATGACATCTATATTCTATAGTCTTTTTCGTTGTACCACACGAAACAGTTTAAATTACTACAATAGTAGTTTTTTTTGTTGAGCATAATAATTCCGTAAAAAAATAATAGATAGCTGAAAGAATAACGAAATAACTATTATTCGCAAGAGAATAATTTTATATTTTTTTGTGAGTTCAATTTACTAGTAAGTTGAAATGCAATGAGAGAAGAAATAATATCAGTAATACCAGGGATAGATATACAAAACTAATGCACTGTACGTTGTAGTTATTGGAATCTAAAAAATTATAGTATATTTGAGTGACTTGATTTAAATTGGTTTTTGGTTAATTTTACTAATTTAAATTGAATTAATCAGTTCGGTCTAGTTTTTAAAATCATAGATTTGGAATGGTTTAAGGGAAAATATATAGAGATTAAATTACTCCTCATTCTCTGGTATTATTTTTCATTTTCTTATCATCTAATGAATAAGACGTGTTACTTGTTAAAATAATTAGAATAATTATATTGCAAGAAAATATTGGATAGAGATAAAGAATCTTTTTATTATTCGTAGTATTTTTATTATGTACGTTTTCATTTTTAGTTAAAGAAAAGAAATTATGGAATTAAAATAATTCACATAGAATTCCCTTTAAAAAATGATATAGTATGATTGAATTAAATAAGTTCTTGATGAATAAATATTTGGGTCGCTTGCGAATTTTTAGGTACTGTTTATTCAATATTTGTTCAATTCCTCTTTTACTCGCAAATACAATATAAGCATTTGGTTCGATGATAATGATATCTCTTAACATGTCAAAAACTAGTTGACACTCCACTAGTAATAGGTGATGTGAAGATTAATACATAAAATAATTTTTTATTTACTTGATACCTTCTTGTATATATATATACGAGAGAGGTTTTACATATTCCAAGAATTAATTTAAAAGAGTTTTTCCTTATCTTCAATTTTTATTTACTTACTTAGAGTGGTTAGATTATAAAAAATAAAAGATAATAACTCTTTAAAGATTACACTTAAATTTGGTGGATCCCTCCTCTCTTTCTATATATTTATTTTATATAAATTGATGTCTATTCTTAACTTTTTTTTTATGAAACTAAATTTATACTCTTTACCAAATAGAAAATATATGAACTCATTTGATTTTTTTAGTTTGCCTTTTCTTATGATATGTTGTAAAATGCTTATGTTTTAAAAGGTTGGGTAGACATTAGGTGTCTTTAAATATTTTTTAAATAGATATTCCTTACTTATTAGAATGGTAGTATTACAAGTAAATAAAAGTGTTAGAACGAAGAATAATTCTAAACTCATCTTTTTATTTTCTGTTAATTTAATGTTAAATACAAGTTAGTCGTTTAAATTATTAGATTAAAAAAATAAGAATAGAAATAAAAAATAATTCTCTTACACTTAATAAATATATATATATATATATATATATATATATATATATATATATATATATATATATATATATATATATATAAAACATTTTTTTCATATTCATTTAAACCCGCGCAACATATTACATCTTCAGAATAACGACAGTGGTTGAGGAAAAGAAATTAACAAAATTCACCTCCATGATTTGCCAAATTATGAGAACGCTGGATAAGATTAAGATAAAACAAAACAGTGAAGATTAATAATATACTCTAATCTATCTCAAATTGTTCTTCTCCTCTCCACCATTTCTGCAACAGCAGGCGAAAACCCTAGGCCGAGAGAGAGTCTTATTCTTTCACCCAAACATACAGAGGTGGGTACTTACACTTCACGAGTTGGATCTTTTGATCAGTAACCCTTTTCCTTTTATGTTTTTTAGAAGCAAAGTTTGCTTCTTTTGATTAGATTTGTTTCTGGGTATCGTTGTTAGTAGTAGCAGTGGAAGGATGTGCATCAGGGGGGTGGGAGGGGGCAGTTTGACTTGAATTTTCCCTGCTTTGACTAGAAATCGGACCCCTTTTTATTTTGTTAACTGAAAAGAATGAGGATACTGAAGATGCGTGTAACTAATTTTGGGTATTTTGAAAGAGAATGGAAAAGGAAGGGGGAAAATATAAACTTTGATTGATTGAGATGGAGTTCATGGGTTTCAGGCTTTAACACCAACACTCATCAAATTGCTTTGCTGGCAGTTAACTTTTTTTATTCCATCTTTAAAGAGTTCAACAAAAGTGGCTATCTTATTATGGTTGTTGTTTGTGCAATACTTTTTTTCTTTTGGGGTTCAAATTTTTTACCCGTCAACTCTATCTTTTGCGTGTTTTAATCAGTTTTTTTTTTTTTTTTATTCATGGGACTACTGTTCATTTGGAAATTTGGTTACCAATAATGAAATCATGTTAGCTTGCAGGCATAACGATTATATTTTGTGATTGTTTACCAAGTGTGGGAAGAATATTATTCCATTTGTATGGGTACCAAGGTGTTTAGTATATAATACACGAACTTATCTAATCATTCTTCAAGCTATATGTATGCCATTTATAAATTTAGTGTGTAAGCTTTAGCTAGATGTTTTACTTGTAAGATGTCATCTATGGTTTACCGCCGCATAGATTAGGACCTTTAACATGAATGCTAAGAAGTTATGCTGCAGTATAGCTTATAGGAGATAATTTCATTCCAAAAATTCTGTTAATATGTGCATTTCTGTTGTTTTTGGTTCCTTTCTGGCCTTGCTTTGAAATTTCTACCCTCATGGTCATTGAAAAGAACTTCTATGTTATGAAAAATGCAATTTGACTTAGTTTCTGCATTTAAATGCCTTGAGCAGAAGCACCAAAATTTATTACTTATCGTCTGCTATGGAAAAAGTATATTCTTTTGTCATTTTAAAGAAATTTTTGGTTACCAGAAGAGAAAAATGATTATTTTGATTTTGAAATATCTTCAATGAATGTCACTTGACAAATTTAAAGAGCTCTTGTTGGAGAAGTATAGTCTTCTTGGGAGTTCCTAGCTATACTTTTATAACCAAATATTTGAGGAAATGAAATTGAAATATAGTGTAAGAAAATCTAATTGCATGATATAAGATTTCATTATTGATTGCACCTGGAACCTAGAGTTCTGTTGGATCTTGGGCTGAGACACTACTGTACGAATATTCTCATAACTTTGGTACTTCACTGCTGATGGCTTATTGTTGATTCTGCAACCATTGAAAAAGATGCTTATCGATGTACTGTTGTTGGATTCTCTCAGCCTTCATCTCTAAACATGCAAATGTAGCAGATATACATAATATTGCTTATAATTGTATGATATTTTTCAATAGCACGAGTAAATGTACTAAAATATTTGTGATTTTGTAAGTGCTTTTGTGGGATGGTTAACTAATTGTCACCTGCCATTTGCTAAATTTGCTTCCATTTGGTTATGTTTGCAGGCTATTCTTCCTCTTTTGCCAACCATGGCTGATGGTCATGAATCAGACAAGAACATTGAAATGTGGAAGATCAAGAAATTGATCAAAGCATTGGAATCTGCAAGAGGTAACGGTACCAGCATGATTTCTCTGATAATGCCTCCACGCGATCAAATATCTCGTGTCACTAAGATGTTGGGAGACGAATTTGGAACTGCTTCAAATATTAAAAGCAGGGTGAACCGGCAGTCAGTGTTGGGTGCCATTACTTCTGCTCAACAGAGGTTGAAACTGTATAATAAGGTTCCTTCAAATGGTTTGGTTCTTTATACGGGCACTATTGTCACCGAAGAAGGCAAGGAAAAAAAAGTGACAATTGATTTTGAACCGTTCAAGCCTATCAATGCATCTCTTTACCTCTGTGATAACAAGTTTCACACAGAAGCTCTGAATGAACTTTTAGAATCTGATGACAAGTTTGGTTTCATTATTATGGATGGAAACGGCACCCTTTTCGGGACGTTAAGTGGAAATACTCGCGAGGTGCTTCATAAATTTACAGTTGATCTACCGAAAAAACACGGTAGAGGAGGGCAGTCAGCTTTGCGTTTTGCTCGTCTTCGCATGGAAAAGCGGCACAATTATGTCAGGAAGACTGCAGAACTTGCTACTCAGTTTTTCATCAATCCTGCCACTAGTCAACCTAATGTTTCTGGACTTATACTTGCTGGTTCAGCCGACTTCAAGACGGAGCTGAGCCAATCAGATATGTTTGATCCTCGTTTGCAGGCGAAAATATTAAATGTGGTTGATGTTTCCTATGGTGGGGAAAATGGATTTAATCAAGCTATTGAGTTATCCGCGGAGATGTTGTCAAATGTGAAGTTCATACAAGAGAAACGCTTGATAGGAAAATATTTTGAAGAGATCAGCCAGGATACTGGGAAATATGTCTTTGGTGTTGATGACACATTGAAGGCTCTGGAGATGGGTGCTGTGGAAACACTAATTGTGTGGGAAAATTTGGATGTTAATAGATATGTACTGAAAAATAGTTCTACTGGTGAGGTTGTGATAAAGCACTTGAACAAGGATCAAGAGGGTAATCAGAGCAACTTCAGAGATTCAGCCACGGCTGCAGAGTTGGAGGTTCAGGAGAAGATGCCCTTACTGGAGTGGTTTGCCAATGAGTACAGACAATTTGGATGCTCGCTGGAATTTGTGACCAATAAATCTCAAGAAGGGTCACAATTTTGCAGAGGGTTTGGTGGTATTGGGGGTATCCTTCGCTACCAGCTTGACATCAGATCGTTTGATGAGTTATCTGATGATGGAGAAGCGTTTGATGATTCTGATTAAGCATCTGCTATACTCTTCTAATTGGATTTTTCAATAATTGGATGAAGCACAATAACCTCCATTAAAAAAAATTCCCAGATTTTACTTGGATTTTATGGTACTAAGACTTGGTCCTTTGTTGTTACATGCATCATATATGTGTTATTATTAACTTCCTTTGGTTAATTATTGTATGCTTATTACAATTCTGGGAAGTCATTCTTCAATTCAAATATATGAATGTTTCAAATGACGTGTTGGATTGTTAGCAGAGACCTACTCAGAGAATTACTGTATAGATTTAAATTGTAAACAATTTTATCTAGTTGTAACTATTCAACTAGTCCTTGAGCACTTTTAAATTGTAAACAATTTTATCTAGTTGTAACTATTCAACTAGTCCTTGAGCACTCTAAAATTGTTTATTGAATGTGTTTTGTGTATTATATTTACGCATATGATGCTTTGTTTATAATTAAATAAATCTATAATTAAGAATACAAATAATGATAGAAATTCTTAAGTTCTACCTATGAAATCTTTTCATATTTTCCTATTTACATAAAATAAATGTATATCTTTAATACTCCTCCTAAAGCTGAAGCATATACTTTACATGAATCAAGCTTGTTAAAAATGTAGTCATCAAAGAAGGTGAGCATGACAGAGGGGTTGTCAGAGACAGAGGAGCACTACAAAGGGGTCGTCAGAGACATGTGAGCATGATAAAGGGGTCATCAAAGATATGGGAGCATGTCAGAGGGGCCGTTAGAGGTAAGAGAGCATGATAGAGGAGTTACTAGAGTCGGAGAAGCATCACGGAGGGATCTTTAGAGTCATAAGCACGACAAAGAGATTGTCAAAGTTGTGGAAGCATGATGAAAAGGTTGTCGAAGTCACTAAAGTACAACGAAGAGGTTGCTAGAACTAGAGGAGCACAATGGAAACATCGTCAAAGTTAGAGGAACATGACAAAGATATCATCGAGGTTAGAGGAGTACGGCAGAGGCATTGCCAAAGTTAGAGGCATGCGATGGAAGGGTCGTCGAAGTCAAGGAAGCATGACGAAAGAATTGCCAGAGTCATAGAAACATGACAGAGGGATCGTTGGAGTCATGGAAGCATAGCGAGGGATAGTTTGAGTTATGGAAGTGCAACAAAAAGGTCGTCAAAGTCAATGGAGCACGACGAAGAGGTCACCAAAGTTAGAGGAGCATAATGAAGGCATTACTGGAGTTAGAATAGTGCAACGAAAACATCATCAAAGTTAGAGGAGTGTGGTGAAGGCATCATTGGAGTTAGAAGAGTTAGAGGAGTGCGACAGAAGGATCACCAAAGTCAAGAGAGCCCAGCGGAGGCTTCACCAGAGTCAAGGAACTAAAAACATATTTAAGTTTTTTAAAAATTCTTTTTAGTTTTCTTAACTTTAAATTTTTATCTTTATCTTTATTGTAGAGTATCATTTGTGATACTTATACATTTTATTTCATGAGGTTTCTTCCCATTGAAATAAAAATAGTAATAATAAAGTGGAGGAAAAATTGACCTTTTCTCTAGTGGCAAATATTATATTTATTTACATAGCTCTAATTATTAAAATGTTGGGATGGGTAACAGAATTAAAAGATTGAAATGTTAATTGTGGAATTAAAATAATAAACAATTAAACATAATACTTCTTTTTTTTCTATGGTAAAATACAATATTGATAAACATCGTTATATTAAGATTAATTATTAACTATTTAGTATTATCACATTTTTCGCTTGCAAAAATGTCAACACAACAATTATGAATTTAAGCATTTTGTCTTATCAAGAATTTGTTTAATTAAAGTTAATATTTTTTAGAATTTTATTTTTATAACAAAGTTAACCCTAAGGATGTATTTAGTCGACAATGGTTAGATTGATGAAAGTGGTAATCACCTATAAATACTTTGAAACGTAAGCGACAATTCCAACAAAGTTTCAATACTAAATAAAAAAAATAACATGTTAATAAGGTAATAAAATAGATAAATGTGTGACTTTATGGCTATTATTAAGGTGAATCCCACCTTTAATACCTTAGCTGGAGTCTTGTTGACAAAATGTTTTGGTCGGCGACTAAAAGTATTCTTAGGATTAACTGTTGTCAGAATAAA
Organism: Mucuna pruriens; assembly: GCA_025330945.1. Lineage (NCBI taxonomy): Eukaryota > Viridiplantae > Streptophyta > Magnoliopsida > Fabales > Fabaceae > Mucuna > Mucuna pruriens. The sequence continues at coordinate 464,448 of JAENHJ010000328.1, read as the reverse complement.
AATCTAAAAAAATATGTCAACTTCAATTAAACACAAATTCTTGATTAGCATGAAATAAAATGCTTAAAAACACAATTGTTGTCCTGATATTTTTGCGAGGGATAGATGTGATAATGCTAAATAGTAAAGAACTTTGCTAGATTTCAGATGGTGCTCAAGAAACCATACAAGGAGCATGCCCGTTCAATCTCTGTGTAATAATGTTTAATAATAGACTGAAAAAAAAAGTAACTTTCAAAATATGCTGCCAAGGTGGCCCACCGTACATTTATGCATGGATATAACTGTCAATTTATATATGGTATGTTGCAATTCGCAAATCACACACTGCAAATGAAAAAATATAATATTGGCATAACTTGGAAAACAAGACTTCCCGGTAACAGTATACCTTGTGACCTCACTAATAAAATTGAATAAATTAAATTTAGTCAATCAATATTTCAAAATTCAATTTAGTCCCGGTAAAAATGTAAAACACGTTTTTAATCTCTCCAAGAAACTAAAATTACACCACTTCTAATAAATAGAAGGATTAAAATATACTAAATTGAAATATTTTGAGGGAGGAAAATACATTTTCCCTAAAATTTTAATGCTATAGGACAATTCCGCTAAATTAAACCGTGCTCGACATTCCATAAAAGCAATCTTTAGAAATTCTTAGGTGTCTTCTATTTCTTCAAAGACCAGCTTGAGTTAAATAATATTTTCAACCATCAAATTGAGTCTTTCCTTTTACTTAACAAAGTTATTGCAGACACCCTGACAAGTAACAACCAACCAGGTAGGCTATATATGGTATTTTGCAATGGTGCAAATCACACACTGCAAATTAAATAAAAAAAACGGTATTGCTTGAAAAACAATACTTCCTGATAACTGTATACTTCGTGTTCTCACTAATTAAATTTTCATAAAAAAAAAATTCTCAGAAGCTGCCATAACCTATACCAGCATTGTTCAATTACACTAAACCTAATTTCCACCTTTGGTCCTCTCATAAAATATTGTTTGAGCAAAATCGATGTTTATGTGAGAAGTGATTGATATCACAATGCAAAAACTCCAAAATATCGGTGAAAGTAACGTGGTTGGTTATCTCTATAATTTGTCATGGTTAAGTAGAATTGGTACAAGCACAAGCATAATATGTTCAAGAGCGGCCGGAAAGATCGTCCCAATGGATTCCCCACCCCCTAAGTCAAATAGCTAATAAAGTGACATATAAGCTTCAAAGAAAATAAGTATACAAATAATGACAACCACAAAGCCAAAAAAAGTGATTGTCACATGTTACACAAATTTAACAAACAAATTGTTTGCTGTTGCACAACTCAGCAACATATCCTTCAAAAAAATAATGTAGCTGAATAAATAAATAAATAAATAAATAAGTGTTGTTTGTTGAATAATTTCGACAAACAGTAGGTGCTGCTGCTGTACAAGAGACCAATAACCAGCGACAGAGCACAGACCACAAACTAGTAGTAGTGTACAGAGACCACAGACCACAAACCAGCAGAAAAAAATAAGGGAAACGACAAACCAGCAGCAAAAAACGAGAGAAGACAAACCAGCAGAAAAAAAAAAAAAAAACAGTGCAGCGCACCCTTCACAAACCAGTAACACAAATGAAAAAATCCACTCAGCTTTTCACATGAATAGAAGACTACCTAGTGGGTCACTCTGTTTCCGCATGAATGAAGAACAAAAGATGAGAAAGAAAAGACAAGAAAAAGATGTTACACAAGAGAGGACAACATGAATTGATTTAGAAGGAGCGGCTTATTTCCCCCCTTTTTACCTCACTTTTTGAAAGAAAAAAAACACTTTTTAGAGTTTTTGGAACCAGGTTGCGCGTGACCCGACCCGTTTTGGATGCGACCTGTTACGAACCAAAATTGCCACACTACACCAGAGAACGCAATTCATACAATTCTTGAACAATCCACGCAATTCGTTTTACGTTCAAACACAAAAACAATTCGAGATTCATGTGATAGTGACTACAATGGAAGAGAATATTATGAAAAGATATATAGATTTATTTATTATTTATCACACCCACCAACATTTCCATAAAAATACAGATGCACAAGGCAAAATTTGTCCTATAACTTCTCACTGGCTAACATACAGGAGTGCTGTCAACATTCTTTCTAATACATTTTTTACTATCTGATAAAATTTATTAAAAACTACAAAATCATGAAGGAGACATACTAAATAAGTGGTACCATCACACAATTTTGTAATTTCTAATAAATTTTAGTCAATAATAAGAAATGTGTCCAAAAGAGTGTGTCAAAGTATGTTACTAGCATTTCTAGTACCTTTAATAATATAAAGTTTGGGGCTTCAAGAATCCGCAAGTTCTATAAGTTGATTGACCACATTTGGCTCTGCAAGGGTACTTGTATCTCCTAGTTCATCCAGCTGCCTGGAAGCAATTTTTCTCAGAATTCTTCGCATTATCTTTCCACTCCTTGTTTTTGGAAGGCCAGGTGCCCAATGGATTTTGTCAGGTGCTGCAAAGGCTCCTATCTGAAACGTTACAGAAAGAACGCTAAAATTATTTTATAAATAAAATCATATATATTGACCTGTAAATGTGATACATGATCGATCAATTGGATCGTCCCAAATCAGCCTCATTAAATTCCTTGGCCTTGTATTGAGAGGTCAAAGAAAAAATTTAACTGAGAATCAGTGTAGGCACTGAAAAAAATACTATTCCTACATATAAAGCTACATGACGACCACGATGATGATTGGTGGTGACAAATTGTAATGTAGAACGTGTTAGCTCGTAGAGACTTAAAAGTTAGAACATTGTCTATGGTACCATTGGATCCACATTATTTACCAAGGGAACTAACAATAAAAATTGAGATTTCAGAACTATTTTTCAGTTGTTCTCAATGAAATGATAACATTCCCATGAATTTCTTAAACAACTAATAACATTAGGAGTTCAAAGGGGCCAAAACTCAATCAATCTAGGATGCAACCACTACACAAAAGCCATTATTACACTGGTAGTGGTGCAGACAAATGTGATCCTTTTTCCAGGAAAAGAGTGTAAAGGAAACAAAGAATGATAGCTCAACAAAGTAATTATTCGAGAAATTATCAAGGCACAGTAGTTTCATGTTGTCAGCTTTGAAGTACATACCTGCTTTCGAACCATGAGTATGAGTTCCTTACGCAGTTCTTCACTGTAAGGAACACCATCCACAACTGTAACAAATGCATAGATACCCTGTCCTTTGACCTACAGTAGTAATGGTGGTTGATTCAAGTACAGGAAGCAATCATATAATAATGCTATACAGAAATTGTACTTAATTTCTTTCATTCATACATTCAAAAACCTACGTGATGACTCGCACATAGAGAGAAAATTATACTCATACCTCGTGCTCCACACCCACCACAGCAGCCTCTGCACATTTAGGATGTGAAACTAGAGCTGATTCCACTTCTGCTGTGCCAATTCGATGCCCACTGCACATAACAAGACTATGTCAGACTAGAACATTAAATAGAATAGAACTGTATGGAAGATAGAACTTGTCTATTCATGTTTAAATGCTAAAATCTATAAAGAAAGAAATTGTAAGACTGAGGAATCATCAGATAGCACTTTCTAAATTTAAAGAATACCTGACATTAATGACATCATCAACTCTTCCAGTGAGCCAATGGTATCCATCTTTATCCCTGAAACGAAGTTAAATGAGTATATTATAATTATCCCACACATTGTTTCATGTTTTGATGTTGTTTCCTGTATTTGAGGTAAAACTACAGAAATTTAATTCACTAAGGCTAAACTCAAGCCCAAAGATTACTCTATACAAGAATCCTGGAAACTGGAAAATTATGAGCATCTAATGTTAGTAAAACACTAACCTGCTGCAACCATCACCACTGAAATAGTATCCCGCAAATGGCTTGAAATATGTTGTTTCATATCTTTCATGATCACCATACAGTGTTCTGAATGCCCCAGGCCACGATTTCTTAACACATAAATATCCACTGCACTCACCTTCTATTTCATCACCTTTCTCATCCACTATGACAGGCTATATAGTTACAAATAAATTAATCAGTGATGAAGGCAAAGTGAAACAGTAACAGAGGTAAAAGAACAATTACAAATGTACATTGAATTATAAAATGAACATATAAGGTCAGCATAAAAAACCTGAACTCCAAAGAAAGGGAAAGTTGCAGAACCAGGTTTCTGGGGCCAAGCACCTGGTAGTGGAGTTATCTGCAAGCAACAAAATAAGAAAATTTAGACCCAAAGGCAGGAGTGCACAAACATGATAAGCTTTGTGCTCTCTCTCTCTCTCATATATATGTGTGTGCAGTGACAAGAGATTGAAACTAAGACTACTATACAAAACCTAACTCTCCATTACCACTTGAGCTGTGCACATGTGATATGCACCAGATTAATTGTGAGTAATGGAATGAACCTATCTTACACGTTCAGTGCCAGCCATTAGAACAAAATTTAACACAGATAATCAATGGAAGCTACGATACCATGAAGCCACCAGTTTCTGTTTGCCACCAAGTGTCAGAGATAGGGCACCTTGAATCTCCAACTACATTGTAAAACCACCTGAAAGAGAAAGATCAAAGAATGCATAAGTGTGTTCTTTGAAACAGAAAATTAAGTAATAATTAGCTAGGAAAAATACAGATAATAACCTCCATGCACTTGGATTTATGGGCTCGCCTACACTTCCTAGGACCCGTAAAGATTTCCTTGAGTAGCGAGTAACAAACTGCACAAATTACAATGATTTGAATGAACAATAATTAAATTAAGAATGAATGGAACATCCACACTCTTGCATCAGACAGTTCCCTCGTTTTATCACTATGTTCAGATATTCTAGTTGGAACTTTATTCAAACTGTCAACATAAACTACAAGTTATATTCCTATAAGAGATGCAGATATCAGTTTTACATGAGGATGCATCTAAGCTTCTTTTGGTTAAAGAGTTATAATACAAATTCACATAATAAATGTTTATTTTATATAACTAAAATTTATAATAAATAAATGCTTTTGAATAAATAAATTACATTATAATTAAAATTTATAGTAAATAAATATTTTTGAACAAAAAAATATATTTTAGATTTATAATAAACAGTTTATACTGTGATCCAAGTAACTATTGACAATTTCTTTTTATAAAAATATTAAAATTCAATTTAGAAATAAAGATGGAAAAAAGATATAGATTGAGAGATAAATTATGAAAAATTCCTAAAAACACTCTCATTGAAAAAAAAAAACTCCTAAAAATACTCTCGTTAAAAAATAGCTCCTAAAAACGCTCTCATTCAAGATAACTATTTTAATTTATAAAGAGAGAGGATTATCTAAATAATTCAGGGACCGTTTGGTTTAAGAAAACATTTTTTTGTTTTCATTTCCTTTTTTCATGAATAACTACAAAAAATATCATATTATTTTCATTTTGTTTTTGTTCCCAAAAATTTGTATAGAGACAATATAAACAAGATATACAATAACAGTTCACTTCTTTGAAAATAGCAACAATATTAAGTTTCTCCAACCTCAAAACTGAAACTAATTTGAGGTATGGCCAAAGGAAAGCCATAAGAGATGAGACGAGCTGGGTTGTGAACGTACGCAGAAGCATTTATTCATAGTCAAATCATTTTTCATACAGAAATACTAATACATGTAACCATAGAGGTATCTTACCGCATCACCATCACGCATGAGGGACCGCACCAGTGTGGGGGCAGTGTACAATATTGTCACTTTATATTTGTCAACAATGTCCCAACATCGCCCAGAATCAGGATAATTAGGAGCCTGCATTCATGTTGATATCAGATTTCAACTGAAGTATTTCTTAGCAATTCCTTGACACTCATAATTTTCTATCTATGAACTCAACATGCCAATACTATGATGTTGCTGGAAATCATTGTACTTTTATTTATAAAGCCTGTAAATATTTTTTTAAAAAATATGTTGTCAAGACAATTTGTGTATCTCCAAAGCCCAGTACGAGGGAATCAAAATAACAATGTATGTAACCACAGCCTAGACAACCAACTGATCAAACACTAACTAGTGACCTCTTGCTAGTGAGGACCTTAAACTTCTTTCCATCAACCATTGATACATGAAGTACATCACTTTAAAAAGCATTTTAGCAGTTCATTTTGTTTTTGGCTGTTCAGTAACTATTCTGAGCTCAAAAAAATTTATTTTCTCAAAACACTATATTCACTGGTATAACACTATTTTTTTTAGAATTCTTAACTAACAAGCAACTGCCAAAGCATTTTTCCCACTAGGAGGGGTTGGCTACAAGATTAAATCAAACAATGTCATTTGAGTCCAATCAAACACCAAGTCTTCAGAAAAAAAATTTGATCTGTCTTTTATATTGGTTTCACTAAGTTTTTATTGATCTTCCTATACTGCAAATAAGCTAACCTCCATCTGTTCAACTGGGCTTCAATAAGTCTTCTTCTCACATGCTCAAACCATTTTTTAGATTCCTTAAATTATAGAAATTTGAATTTATGGTTGAATTGGTCTTTTTGGTTCCACTAATAACATGTTACTTGGATTCATTTTCTCTAGGTCAGCCATGCATATAAATGATTACCACTATGTTTCAAGTTGAAATTTATTACCCCTTCATACACAATAATAGATGCTCCATTGAGCATGGGTCCATAAGTCACATAGCTGTGCCCAGTAATCCAACCACAATCAGCTGTACACCTGTAGTGGGTTACTTAAAGGAGTTAAATAAAAGTAATGAATCAGTTTTCATGAAGAACATGTCAAAGATAAAAAGGATGAAGATAAACTCTCAAGGATACCAGTAGATGTCAGACGTCTTGTAGTCAAATGCATACTTAAATGTTGTTGCAGTGTACACCATGTAACCACCAGTTGTATGGAGGACACCCTTTTAGAAACACATATCAGAAGCAGCAGCCTCAAGTAAAGAAAGGAAGACAAAAGAAAGACTCCAAGTACAGCAGTAACAGCACAAAAATACCTTAGGTTTTCCTGTACTCCCGCTTGTGTAGAGTAGAAAAAGTGGATCCTCTGCATCAACCCACTCCACTGGACATGTAATTGGATATTGAGGAACAACATCCTGTAAAATCAGTCAAATGTAGCCAGAAAAGGTTTATAATTGTAAGGAATTTTATCATAACTATAGATAACCATGAACATTGAAAACATATTTAGCATCATTTAACAGAAATTCAAGATTCATAGCACTTATCATCAGAAACAAATTAAATAACTGAAGAAATTCAGACTGAAACAATTATGCAACTAATTCTTAGGCATGGTGCGTAGACATTTTCACAAAGTACTGAAAACAGAATTCATGATTCTACAGTTAGCTAACCATGTGAGAGTATATATGCAATGGGGGGAAACTTTTATATACCAACCTGCCACCATATATCTCTCCCTCCCTTCCATTTGGTATCTACCCTCTTCAATGCCCATGGGTTTTCATAAACTAGGCATACATCTGTCCAGACAGGAAAAAGAAGCAAAATAATAGATCGAAGGAGATAATAAAGGAACATAATGAATTAGATATTAAATTGGATGTAGCAAATACATCTTCACAAACACTAAAGGTAACTCTATTGGTTAGTTCAGTTGCAAATGTCTGTTAAATAGTGAAACAGGTCAAATGGGATGGACAACAACCATCAAGGGAAAAGTTTTATAACATCCCAGCCTACTCTTTATTAGTCAATATCAATGTAAGTGAAGCCAGTTTGGATTGGTGATACTTGATAGTAAAAGAAATTACAAATCGTCACTGATTTCTAAGAGCTAGGTTTTCATCATATGATATTCCCAAACTGATGTAGAGGAAGGCTCACTCCAAATGGCCAGGCTGCTAAGAGGGGAGAGCATCTATTGTAATTATTATTTATGTATCTCATGCCCAGCTGATATGGGACTTGCTCCTATGTCATATACTTAATATCTGACAAAATAAAAGAAAAAGGCATGAGACATGAACAACACCCAGAAGGCTATGAAGTTAACTGAGTAACTGTCAAAATACAGTACTCATTTTATTCAAGGCATTTGACCTATGTAGTATTTACATACTAGTAAGCTCCAGTTTGGAATGGTCATTGATCTTAAACTTTGTAGTGATACATGATATTATATATATTGATATCTCTCTCCCTCAGTGATTGTGTACGTACACACTTGTATTTGAATTTTAACCAACAAATCAGAACTACACAGTATTTGTTGACGAATATATCGCTGAAACTTTAAGCAAATCAATGATATTCCCACCTATAGAGACCCCATTTTGGGCTGAATCATTTATTGCAGCATCAACAATATCCTTAAGATAGATAACCTTAGAGCCCCTTTTAACAGCATTGCAAGTAATTACAACTTTTGGTTTACAATCAATGATTCTCTGGGCAAGAGATTCTGCAGAAAAACCAGCAAATACAACCTAAACAAAGAAAAAGGCTAACAGTATTAACTCAAAAGGCAAATGAAACATGACAAGCAATCTGGTAATTTTGATTGGATTAAACAAAAAATGGTGGACAAGAAAATGATTTTTAAGTTCTTGTGTGATACCGAATGAACAGCACCAATACGGGCACAGGCAAGCATTGTGATGGGAAGCTCCATAAGCATAGGCAAATAAATAATTACAGCATCTCCCTTCTTCACACCAATATCTTTCAGGTAGTTTGCAAGCTGAAACAAGAAAATTTACAATCACTCTGCCAATTTCCATTTTGTTTCCGTATGTTAAAAACAAAACATATTAGTACTGGAACTTTAGAAACTCCAGCTTGAATATCCTCTTTGTATACAGACAGAGAGTAAAGTCAGAACTAACCTGGCAAACTTGATGGAGAAGCTGAGTGTACGTCAAAGTACCATCCAAACCAGGTTCATTGCCTTCCCAGTACATGGCGACTTTGTCACCAAGTCCAGCTTCAACATTTCTATCCAAGCAATTATAACAGATGTTGGTGATGCCACCCTTGAACCACTGAAGAAATGCAACAAGTCAACACAGACACACAAAACAAGGTACAACCACACCCACCCTTTGAACAAACACTATCAAAAGGACAAATGAAAACAAATCAACTACCTCAATCTTGATATTCCCTTTCCTAACATCAAAATTTTCATCACACACTTTATCACCCCATTTCCTTTTCCAATAGAACTCCGAGGCAATTTCAGACCAGAATCCAGCAGGGTCCTCGATCGATCTCGTATACATCTTCAGATACTGATAGAACACAAATCACACACACATCAAAAATTCAAAGATCATTTTATATAAAATCTTGTAAAAAGAGTGAAACCCAGAAGAAGAAAAAAAAAACATTTTTTTTTCTCTTCATTTGTAAATGAGTCAAAATCCAGTAAACCCCAGAAAACATTTCGAAGCTGCAATCAAAATTTCAACAGCGATCAATGTAAATACTCTGAAACCTGTTCTGGGGTCTGAACATTGGCTTGGCTAGCAAAGTCCTCACTTGGAAGAACGAAATCATCCTCTTCCGTGGCGAGAGATTCACCGAGTATCACAGCGTTCAAGCGTGAAATGTTGCCAGCGCCTGATGGCAGAAGCTTCATTGATTCCACGTGGCGCAGGAAATTGCTGGTCCTGATATTAGAAGCCATAGTAATAGAGTTTTTCCCGTTCCTTCTCCTCTTACAGCTCCAAAACAGAGAGGGGGAAGAACAAGGCTTATTCAGAATGAGATCCAACGCAATTGGATGCAGAGGGTCACGGGAAACTCCACCCAGGTGAACATAGACTGGGTTATAGAGCACATTAATCATCCTGACACAATTGTAAACAGGTATATAAAAATTATAATTAATTATAATAAAACATGAAGAGCGAAAATAATAATTTTTTATTTAAATATACTTTTCATCTCTTAAAATTAGATCAATTTTGATTTTAGACTCTTAAATATACTTAAATATGCTTGATAATGGTTACTTAGACGTTGTTAGAAATAGACTACAATTTGCTTAGACATGATTTGCTTTAACATTTGACACGATTTATTTTAATATTGACCATAAACAAAATCTTCTCACTCTGTAAAAAAATATTACTAACTTAAATTTGAAGACTAAAATTAAAATTCATCAAGATTTAAGAAATTAAGTATTTGCATGTTACTTAACTCGAGGATTAATCTTGCAAAAAGCTGAATTTGTAAGATATTTCAGGCACATATAAAATGCCCAATGCTTTCGTTATCGTGAAAAGACAAATGTGGGTCAAAATCATAAGAACACAAACAAATGAACTTTAATTATTTCTTTCTTTTTCGAAATGAAACTAATCATTTTTTTTATTGGAAAATTGTGCACCCCCGCTTTGTTTTAGTGGAGGACTTTTGGGTGATGTTCCAAAATTCCAATTTTCTTTTCTTGGGTTTCAATTTCAAAGGAAGATATGAACTATTTTTGTTAGGGTCAAAATCACTGTGATCCAAAGACTAAAATGATAACAACAATAGCAATTTGTTATGATCCAAAATGGTCAGAGAGGCGGCATAGATATTGTAGGTAACGTGGTGGAAAAATGGTAATTTATTTTGTGGCAGAAAATCAAAGCAACGGTTCAAAAAGATAATATTTTTAATTAAAAAAAAATAAGATAGAATTGTGCACATGAGATTGACTCTTAAAAAATAAAAAGATAGTGTGGCTTTTTTTATTGGAACCACCGTTTCCGGCAATTGCTGGGAATGAAAAGAAGAATTGAATTCAAAGGAAATAAAAGAAACAAGGGTAACTCAAATACCAGAAGAGAGTGAGAGAAATGTTGCAAGGGCGAGACACGAAGCTATTGACAAACCTGTCAAATGATTCGGTTAAATAGGCATGTTGTTGATAACGTTGTGATGATTAGTTGGCGATGTGATTTTTGATTGGATTGGGGTAGCACTAACACCTTGCCGGTTGTTTAGTTTCCTCCCTATTTTGGACTTCGTTCCAAGTCGCTTCTTTATAGTTACAATGCATAGTGCCATCCGCAGTTTCTCCTCTGCTTTTGTACTGTACTTCACCTCCAATGGACTAACTATTTTATTCATTTCTTCCATTACAAAAATAAATGATTAAAATAAATATTATATACATTTTGTAAAGAGTATTATTTATTTTTTCAAATGTTTAATAATAAAAATAAAAAGAAAAAAAATAGATAGAAAATCTTTTTTCCTGACAAATTTTGCTTTTTCTTCTCATTATATAGCAACCCTCTAATACCTTATTTTTATTTTTATTTCTTATTATTAATTAAAATTTATAAATTTTGTAAGTCTTATTTTTATTTAATAAATATTTTTTTAAATTTTTAATAAATTTTAAATAATAATGAAATATATTAAAAATATGTTAATGAACGTGATATTATTAGTATTTTTCTTCCTTGTCTAATACACACCTAATTTCACTAGTCTTTTTCGTGAATTATCAACCCTTACCTGTATTCATGGCTTGTAAAATAGGAAGTTGATAAAGTTTGAAACAACTGTGTTCGTGATAATTTCAAATTTTTTTCGTGATATTCTAAAATTTTTATTCTCGTAACAGTGGAGTTTAGCTTAGAGTATTTATACTGTGTTTAATTATTATACATAAAAAATAATAGAAAATTTTCACAAGAAGATTAAGTATGTAAGGATGGAAAGAAAAATAAATTGGAACCGAATAAATCTTAAGTTGTTTAGATTTGATAGAAAATGAACAAAAATAAAAAATAATAATTAAAATGTATTCCATTGTCATCTGATGAGATGTTATCATATATAATAAATCTCTTTTTTTTTTTAACTTGGTTGGTTAAACATAAAAGAAAAAATATAATATTCCATTGTAATATTAATCTCTTTTTTATTCTATTTGTTTAAGCATTTTTATAAAAATAAAATAAAAAGATAAATTTTAAAAAAAAATACCATTTTCTTGTGGGAATATCATTATTAATTTAAAATAATAATAATTAAAAAATGTATTAAATGAATAATAATAATAATAATAATAATAAAAAAGTAAAAAGAAGACGACAAGAAAAAGAGGCGTAATCCATTTTTGTCTTACCAACCTTATTTATCACTTATCATAATCACAATGTATAACTACCTGTGTATCTTAATTATAGGAATTTGAATTTTGCATTGTCAATGAGCTTATGATTTTTGACAAAACATTATTTGCAGTAGACATATAAAGAACCATTTTGCACATATCTTCTCCAAGTACGATGTGGCTGGTCTGCTTTGTTTCTTGTAAGTATAACCTCCATCAAGCAATCTGTGTGCGCCTGTCTTATTCATTAATCACATGTGGACCATATTTTTCATATAGGACACATGTTAAAGGGGATACCATTTTATTCTGCTCATCTACACACAATAAAGACACACATATGCTCCATTTCGATTAAGGCGGTAATTAAGCTTATAAATTTTTTTCAACTTATTTTATTTTATATGTAATTATTGGAAGGTTCCAGAGAGTTTATAAAAAATATTTTATAATTATTCTATAAAATATTTTTAACTTATTTTTAATAAACTTTTTAAATTAATTTATAAGAATAACTTACATAAGAGTTTGTCTGAGATTAAACTACGATGGATTGATTAAACATACGATGGATTGTGTACTTTTTATTTTTATTACTTTCTTTTTCTCGAACTCATGGTGACTCTCTTACACTTGTTGATTAACGAAATAGTGAGTATAATATTTTTTAATACATATTATATATTTGTTTTTTTATAATTTTTCGTTGTCATTAAATTTGTTGCTAATAATTTGGTTTTTTAATTTCAATAACTTTTATACGTGACAAATTACAATTCTTTGTTGCTAATAATTTTTTTTCTTTTTTTTCTTTTTTTTATTAAAAAATATAATTTAATTAAATATATTTATATTTTTATATAATGTTAGTAATTTCTTTTATACGATATTACTACTTTATATGTTTCTTCTTTTATATTTTTCTTACATTTTGTTTTTATATATTTATATTTATTTATATATGTGAACAATAAATTTGTTAAGTTTATATAATAATTTTATGATATATATGATTTTAATTTTAACACTTTAATATATAATTTAATCATGTTTTGGTTATTAAATATTTTAATTTTAAAATTATTGATAGATGTATTATAAATTTTTTTATGGTAACTAGTGATTTTATATTTAATATTTTTTATATGTATATTAGTTGTTTAGTTAATTTTTAAATATTTAATTTATTTTTAACTATAAATTGATTTTTTTTAAATAAGACAACCTCTTATAAGTGTTTTTATAAATATTTATATAATAATACATATAAATTTTCAAAATTATGTTAATGTTTATAAATAAATAAATAAATAATATATATATATATATATATAATCAAATATAAATAGCTTATTGAATTTAAACATTTATATCATAACTTATATATATAAAAAATTTATTAAAAAATAATAATTAAGCTGTATTTTCAAATTGACCCTTAAAATAATAAAATATTTTTTTCATCCTCAAAATATTAATTTTAGCCTCTACAAAAATTTAATATATTTTTATGTTCTTACATTTATAAAAAGTGACGTGATTTTAATTTTTTTATTGGAAACTAAAAATACGTAATTTTAGATAAATGTAAGAATTATAAACATATTAAATTTTATGTTATTTTATTATTTTATTTTATATTTATTTAATTTATTATAATAATATCTAACTATCAAATATTTATGTCAAGATAATTCAGCGAGCGAATAAGACTGTTAAATCTAACCTACTAATTTGACAGGTTGAAGATAGGCTAAAACAAATTGACGAGTCTAACTCATTTTTAATTCACTAGTATTTAAGATATATATAAAAAATTATATTTTTATATAATTAAAAAGAATTATATATAAAATAAATAATATGTTAAAAAATAATTAACACTTTCTGTTATTTTTATTTTTTTTATTTTAAAATTTTTAGACGAATTTTAGCTCGCCCTTGCATGTGTTTAGCGGGTGAAGTAAATTATATTTTTGAATCACTTTTTACTAAACGATCAAACCATGAGGCTTTAAGTGGAACGAACGGATTGATCTCTCCTTTATCACTCTTAATCCTATCCCTTCATGTGACCACCGCAATCATAGCCTCCTCTTATTCTAATCATGCATCATTTATTGATTTAATATACTTTTACGTTTCTTTATAAACAAGACTTGGGGTAAATTAAATTCACTTCTCCCCTCCCCGTCCGTGACCATTTTATTTTGACTAAATACAAAAAACTATACGTACATAAAAATAAAAAGAAAATGCTATTTTGTACGGCACGAAACACTTACATAGATATCATTTTCTCTTAATTTCTATCAAAGATTTATTTTTATTTTCTCAAAATTATTATCTATCCAATGATATTTTAACAAGTAGATTCGTAATAATATCGTCAAAAGTCTTTCGTACCATATAGCATAGCTGAAAACAAAATATTATTAAAGTTGAACTTATGTGGCACCTTAAAAAGCACCAAGGTTCAACTCTCGCCGGTCCCTTTCATTGAACATTCCACATTTCATTCTTTTCCTTTTTATTTTTATTTTATTTAATTAGTCGTTAGTTTTTGCGTAAGCCTCCTTTAGCTTTTCATTTCTCCGCGTAAGCCTTCTTAAGCTTTTCATTTTTATTTTTCATTTTTACCACTTTTATTGAACATTCCACTGTTCATTCTTCTGCTATTTTATTTTTGTTCTTGCCACCAAAAAATTTTCATTCTCATATCTATTAAAAATCTTGTCTCATCTTATCATCCAACTCTTTGCTAGAAATTTCTTCATTGAAGGTATGTCCAACTCAAGAAAGTATTAGACAAATGGAACGAATAAGAGATACAGTTTGAGATCAAATGCCTAGAACTATCTAACTCTATTTTTCATTTTTTTATTGATGGGTGTATGATATTTTTTTTAATCATAGATTTATCACATATATGCAACTATTTTAATTTTTTAAATGTATATTCTTAATGTGAACTAAAAATAGGCATGCAGTGGCTAGTAATTTTTTAGAAATATTTTTTTATATATAATGTTTTTTTAATATTTAATTACTTTGTAATTTTTAATTTATAAAATAAAAAAATATTTTATAAATATTTATATAATAATATATCTAAATACTTCAAAATTGTATAAACGCTTTTTAATAATCATATCCAAAGTCAAATAATTTATTAAATTTTAAGTATTTACAACATAAGTTTTTACATAATAATAATAACTCATTGAATGAAATCTTAATTAAATCATTTATCCAAATGAGACCTTAATTTTTTTTAAAATTAAAATTGAGAAGTCTAAAATTAAACCAAGTTTTATAAAGATTAAAAATCTCTAAATGGTTTTATAAAAAGTAATGGTTTAAATGTATTCATCACCTAGTTGTGAAAATCCAAGTTTTGTGAAAATCCAAGTTTTGTGAAAACCATAAACCAAAAATTTTTCTTAAAATAAATGCTTGGAATTAGGATTAATGAATATATTGTATGATTCAACTTAGCAAAATATATGAAATAAATTAAGTTTTATGATTTGTTATATTAAAATAAATTAAGTTTTATAATTTTTTATATATGAACGAGTTCAAAATAATCAATTATCTATTAGGATAATACTTCTAATTGATTATTATTCTAGATAATTAATTATTGGTTGATGTGGAAAATAGTTAAATTTAGATTTAAATTTAAAAGAACTATCTTTTCTATTCATATATGAATAAATCAATTATAAATTTTAAAAATATATTTCTATTATTACTAAAATCCATTATAAAAGAAAAAAAATTTAAACTTATTTTCATTAAGCAAGGAAAAAGAAATTGGATTAATATCATACTTTTCTTTAGCATTTTCTATTGAGACGGTAAGTTACTAGTGAGCTTCAAATTGAATTATTTTTCCTGCAAAATTTTTTTTCTTATTTTGTGAGAAAGGTAATAACTCTTTTGTGTTTCTAAGGAGAGGATGTCCTAGGTTGTTTAGGGTGTCAGATCCTTAGGTGATTTAGAGTGTGTAATTCCAAGGTAGATTGTAATTATTCATAGTGTGAGACATTTGGATGGTGAGTTTTTATGGTGAATATTCTTGAGTGTAAAATGCTTATTAATGTAATACTTTAATTTAATAGTGAAAAACTCTCAAGTGAGACTTGAAGACTTGATGTAAGTCACAATTGATGTAACTAGACATCAATTAGACCAATATGAATATTTGATGTATTCTTCTCTATCCTTTAGATCTTATACATCTATATTTCATATTCTTTTATTATGTTTATTTTAATTGAGTTTCTCATCTTCTATATTTATATCTTCATAAGTTTTGAAAATTTAATTTACAAAACAGATTCTCATCAAATTCAATTCACCTACCTCTTAAGTTTGATCGACCATTTTTGGGTTACAATTTGTGTGTTCGAACAATAAATTTTAAGATTAAAAATAAAAAAAAAAAGTATCCACGAAAAAAGATTATTATTGGAACATATAAAATGAAGAAACATATTATTTTTGTATAAACTTTCAACAATTAAGTAGTGTGAATCTACTTTTCTTGTAATTCATTCTTGTTACTTTATTCTAGTACCTTTGTTGTTTCTTTCATTAAGTTTGTTAGATATTTTATTGTTTTGTTATGTTGTCCTTCATTTATCTTTTCATTCAAACTAATTAATAACCTATGGGTTTGAGTTCTTACCTACTTGTGTTTTTAATACCATAAACATATCAACTAAAATGTCTTGTTCAAGGATCAAATTCAAGTCCTAGATTGTTGATGTGTCCAAGGTATGAATATTGACTTTGTTTGAGTTTTAAATTGCACTTACCAAGATATTATGATGGTAGTGGTGTTCTTTAACACAACTTAAATGTCATCGATAAGGAGCAAGAACCTATAAAGGACACTTTAACATTAAAGTTAGTGACTATTTTACCAAAACAACTTATTATAGTAATGTTTGATTGTATATTTGTTTTTATAAGAGTTTGAGATGAGTTGAATTCCCTAGAATGAGTCCCTAAGTCTCATATAATTCACTGTTCACAAGTATATCTTAAAAATCTTATTCTATGACCTCGGTCAACACTTTATAATTTGTATTGATCCAACAATTTGAGCTGAGATGGTCCATTGTATGGATCGGGCCTTAAACCCAATTCAAAATGGTTATCCCAACTTGGCATGCTAGCATGTTGAGTTTTTTATCCAATTCTGAAGTCCTTACTCCTTATCTAAGGTCAAAAGGCATTTGAATTCAAATTACAGTTGTTATCTCGTCATTTCATATTTCAAATTACATTCTTCACTGAATTATATTTTTTTTCCTCAATTTCTTGAAACTACCATAAACGATTTACAGTTTTACACTATGATATTTCGTCCTTACAAAATTTTCTCCCGTTACATGTAACTTTTGTGCTGCGTTTATGTTACTGGTGCAGTCATGGCCCATTGCCGATGTTGTGTTTATGTTGTTAGTGCGGTTGTGGCCTTGTTGTGAGAAAGAGACGAACGTGTGGTCACTGATTTTGAGGAAGTCTCCTTGTATATGATATTATGATCACAGTTGCAGGTGCACTGTGGATTGCTAGTGTTGCATCATGCCATAAGATGAGAAGAACAACAGTTGCAGGGTACATGGGAGGTAGAATGATCATGAACTTGTAGTTTACTTTTTAACTCTAAGAAATTTAATAAAATAAAATTATATTGACATGTATCAATCTCACCAATTAAAGGGAATGGCTACATGAATATCTGACAGAAATCCTGAGATCTATAATAATTTTCATATAAAGTGTAAGCTTCAAACCCCCCCTCCCCCACCCTCCCTTTTTCAATGAAAATTTCTTTAGTTTATAAGACAAACTATGCTGATCATCATGGATCCAGCAACATGTTAAAACACAAATTAGAGGCATCCGTTTGGCTATGTATATAGACTTCTCCTAAAAGCTCCATAGAAGACATCTTGGCATGAATCTCTCGCATTGTGCGACAGTGAATGAGAACAAAGTCACAATAATTTATCTACTAGTTTGACTGATATCAATCTGCATCCCACTGTGTTGAGGTGGAACGATCTAAAACTAGTTCTGAGAAATCCAAATCCCCATATTGCTTTTGTATAAGTTTTTTTATGTCATCGATGCTAGTGAGTTTGCTCTTGTGGAGCAATTCTGCAACATCATGATTTGCTTCCATTGTGTTCCCTAAAGTGTAAATCTCATCCAAATTATAAGCACGACTATAGATTTCAACCATGCATGCATAGTGCTCCAAGATAGGTGTTATACCATAACGATCTGTCATAAGATTGAAATACGTCTGAGCTAGTTCCTGGTCATTCATATGCACGCAAGCACTCAGAACACCTACGAAAGTGATAGCATCAGGAACCTCATTTGCCTTCTCCATTTCTTCAAAAAGGTATATGGCTTCATCTCTAAACCCGTGCACACCCAAGCTGGTGATCATTGTATTCCATGTAGCCAAGGTTCTCACGTGCATCATATCAAACACTCTCTTTGCATCATCCAAACTGCCACACTTGCTGTACATGTCGATAAGTGCGGTGCCCAAGAATGGCCCAAGCTCAAAACCATTCTTGAGAGCAAAATCATGAACCCTTCTACCCAACTTGAGGCTACCCATCTCAGTACAAGCCCTGACCAAGCTCACCACAGTGTACTCATTTGGCCTCACATCATCAACCTGCATTCTTTCAAACAGGTCAAAAGCTTCAATTGGTTGCTTGTGTTTCACATACCCATCAATCATTGCAGTCCATGAAACAACATTCTTGGAAGGCATCTGCTCAAATAGTTTCCTGGCAGTGTCCAATTTCCCACAAGCAACAAGCCCGGCAATCACGGTGGTCCATGAGAACACGTTGCGCACGCGCATTTTATCAAACACCTTCCATCCACCATCTGCATGCTCACACTTGAAGTAGAGATTCATCATGGTGTTCTGCACATAGAGGTCACTCCAAAATCCCACTTTGATTGCCAGAGCATGGGCCAGTCTTCCAAAATCAAGGGAAGAAGAGGCTATGCAAGCATTGATCACAAAAGGGTATGTAAACTTGTCAGGTGCAAAGCCCTGGCATAGCATGGCCTTGAACAAAAGAAGGGCCATTTTGGGAGAACCACTAATGGTATAAGCTCTAATAATGACATTCCAGGTGAAGGTGTCTGGGGCATTGAGTTGATCAAATACCAGAGTGGCATAGTTCACTTTGCCATAAGAGGAAGAGAGCTGAATTAGCTTCCTCATAAGCAATTGGTCATAGGTGAGACCAAAACGGATGATTCTGCCATGGACTTGCTTCAGATGCTTGAAATTGCTACATTTTTGAAGAAAGAAAAAGCCTTCTTGAGAATCGAACCTCGTTGTTTCTGGAACTCCCAAGTAGGGAACTTTAATGTCTGGGCTGCAACATGCCACCTTCATGGCATGTCCAATTCCAATTTCTTCAATTGGCTATGTTGCAGTTGTCAGTGCCAATTGGGATAACCTCAGGACACAAAAAAAAAAAAAAAACCCATAAAGAAAGGAATCTAAGGATAACGTTGCCCATTGCTAAATGCTCCACCGCATGAACGGGAGATTGCTGTGCTCTTTGGATAAGGTTACATTTATCACTATTCCAAATGAAAAAATATATATTTGTGTACGTTACAAATCTATTTAATAATAGCAAGAGAAAGAGATAGAAGAAATATATTATCTATTTATTCTATTTGAATATATTTTTTTATAAAATAAATTTAAATTTATCAGTTAATTTGTCAATTATTTATTTTAATTTTTTAATTTAGTTTTAGTTATTTTATATTCAACTAAACTTGATTTTTTATTCTACTTTTGTTATTTTATTTTATTTTAAATATTAGATTTATTTTATATAGATTATTTTTCTTCAACCTTTAAGTATAGATATAATATATATATATATATTTTAATATGGGATTGAATTCAAGTATTTTAACATTCAGAAGTAGGAAGTAAGAAGGTATCAAACTAATTTCTTGAAAAAGTAGAATGAATAATTTATATATTTTGTATTTTATATAATTAAAATTTTAAGAGAAGATAGTATTTCATTTAAAATAAAGAAAAATTTTCGGCCTGAAAGAACACTTATTACTCACTGTATGTGTGTTTCAACACACTCGAAAATAGAAAAATATATACATATATAATATGATACAATATAATAAGAAAAGAAATATGAAAAAATAATATAAGAAAAATGATGAGTGTTATAAATTTTCTCTCAGGAAATCGAAAAGAAATGTGGCAGTGTTTCTGATTAGAGTTGTTAAAATGAGACCATCTACGAACTGATTCATTGCTAGGTCGAGTTGGACTTAGAAATTTTGATTTAAATAAAATTTGCTCAATTTGATTCAGTCTATTGAGTTTGTTGGACAGAAATGAACTCTAAAAACAGTTGACTCAAAATCAATAAAATTTATTTTAACTTAATATTTTTAAAAAGAAATTCTTTAAAAATTTAAGTATTTTTAAAAAATAAAACTGATCTAAAATGGGTCAACTCATCGTGCCATTACTGACCATTTGCTAGCTCCAGTTCCAATCACGAATAAAATATACATATATGTCGACGATGTTATTGCAATTAGTTCATTAATATTAATTTCCCAAAATTCCAAGCCAAATAAACCTAGTCCCTTAATAGTTAATATCATACTTTTGTCAATAAATTAATGTAATCTTTATATTTAAAAGCTGCTAGTAGTAATATCAATTTACAAAATTACTATTTAATCTATTTAAATTTTTTGCAAACAAGATTTTCTCGGTCTGTTGTGATATTTTTCAAAACAATATTATTTAAATAAACTTCAATATAAAAAATTTAAAAGAAAAATTTTAAATACATTATTTTACCTTTATAACTGCTTTTAAACACTTAAACATAGCACATTAATCCAAATTTTATTTTTATAAAAAAAAGACGCAGAGCGCATCAGTTGAAGAGCTCAAAATCCACACAAATTTAGAGCTCAAAATCCACCCAAATCATGGCAAATTTTTGCATACACGGATGAAATTAATTGAACAGCTAAGGGCTCACTATTTTCTGTTTTTATTTTCAGTAAAAATAAAAGAAAAACATGGATGAAAATATGTTTAATTGAAAAATTGAAAATATTTTCTTTAAAAATATATTTATAAAATAATCTAATTTTAAAAGTAAAATGATCATTTTTACCGAAATAGAAATGTGACTGATATGAAAATGCGGTGGCATTAGTCAAATCATTTGATATTTCTTTCTTTCTTTTGATTACACATTTGAGTATGTCTACTTTTCTTTTTTGATCTATTCAGTATCTCTACGTTCTTTTCGTTTCAGTTTCAGATTTTATTAAGAATGTGATGCTCAAAGCTTATGTTAAATTGCTTATGCAATTCACAGCATATTTATATATTATTTAATATTATAAGCTTGTATTGTAAAGGCATATAATATATATGTAATTTAATTACTTGTTAATTCGTAAAGTGATTACCCTGAATAAAATTTATTTTCTGGATTTTTAATTACATATATTTATATATTATTTAATTATTGTAATTAAACATGGCGGCTAACTATGTTATAAATATGATTGCCAACTTGTAAAGTATCTTATTGTCCTTGAAACTTCATATGCAATGCTAGTTATATTTATATTTATTTATTTTCTAAATAACTAAGACATTAATTTTAATTTTATTAAGGATATATATTATAAATTTATTATTCAAATTTTGGTTATAAACTTTATACCAAAATCATTTCATAAGTTTTTATTGAAAATAATTAAACTAATTTTAATATTTTATTTTCTAAAAATAGAAAACAAGAAGTCAAACTAAACATGTTATCTAAATTTAAAATTTTGAAAATAAAAATTATTTTTAGAAAATAAGAAAATAAAAAAAAACATTTTTTTAAACAAAACAAACCTAAAACCTTCAATCAGTTTACGGAAACAAGTTCAAAATCTAAGAGAAAAATGGAAACAAAGTCACATAAGTAAAATAAACGTGTTAAAAAAAGTAGATTTTGAAATTCTATCATGTTAAGTGAATGAAAAGAGATGTCAAATAAAGTTAGGATTTATAAGGAGATGCAATTGAGAATAAAACATGAAATTCTCTTTATCTTGGTCGTAAAAACATTAAAAAAATTGATATTTTGAAAGAGATGTAAAATAAAAACTCTCAATTAATTTTAACTTTCATATATAAAATATTGATCTTTTTTATTTCCCAAGATTTGAAAAACTTAACAAGAAACTAAAGACTCATATTTTGATGATGTTTTAGTGAAAAAAATGAAATACATTATTCATTATTTGTATTTATATGACTCTAAAACT
This sequence comes from Mucuna pruriens, assembly GCA_025330945.1. Classification (NCBI taxonomy): domain Eukaryota; kingdom Viridiplantae; phylum Streptophyta; class Magnoliopsida; order Fabales; family Fabaceae; genus Mucuna; species Mucuna pruriens. Next base: position 441,864 of record JAENHJ010000328.1, on the reverse strand, counting down.
AATTGCTAAATTTCATAACCTCATTCAACAAGGATTAAGTAAATACAAGATTATAGCATCTTCTCGTAGCAATATAAAGAGAATTTGATAATAGAATTTGTATACCTGATATAAAGAATTGAACAATTTCGTTCTTCATAAGACATGAATGAGTCATTAGGTTAAGTATTTGAATGAAAGAAGAATTATCGTTAAACACACTTGGTTCTATCAAAATTTTATACTAATTATCATCTAATGTGATAACAATTAAATAATCTATCATATGAAGGCAAAGACTTCTCATTAAGCATTAATTGTATAGCCTAACTCATCAAGAGCTATTAAGAATATAAACCCAATACAATGTACATCAATTAATTAAGTATTATAATAATAACTATTGTTCATAATTAAGATATTAATAATTAAAGAATACATTCTAACCATTCATTATTGATAGTCCATAAAATTAATTAATTTAACCTAATAAATGTTATAATACATGCAAATAAGGAGAACAATAACACTCAAATAGATAACCCAAAGAAAGAAAAAAGATATTAACTTTGAGTAGCTTTTTCATTTGAGTGTATTCTATCATCTAAGCGGCCTCAACCCAACATTTCTTCAACAATGAGTCTACCATTTCAAGTTTGCATAAAGCAATTAAAATGTTATCTTGGAAGTCAAAAGTGTTGTGGCTTGGAAGCCCTTATACAATGTGAGAGCTATTAAGACTAATCTCCAATAGGTTTCACAACCTTATATTTTTTTTTATGGAGACAAGAAAAACGACTATGCAATTATAAGTATTATAATATCATTGAATAAATGAAATGAATTGTTACGTTCTATTAGAGAGTCTAGAAGTATTTATGATTTTTGCTTCATCAACAAAAAATATACAAAAAAAATAATTTTGTTTTTCATCATTTAATACCTGTCGTAAACTAGATAGTATATATTAAGTACTCTTAATTTGGATAGTAAATGAGAGAAAGAAAGATGGTTCAATGACTTCGTTAAGATGTTAGCCAATTGATCATAAGAAAAGGTTAACAACAAATAAAATAATTTTGATTGACACTTTTCCTAAACAATTAATAGTCAATTTCTATGTATTTGATCCTTTTGTGAAAGCTTGCACTAACAACAATATGCCTAACAGATTGATTATCACAATAAAGAAGAGTTGGGGAAATAAAAGGAACACATAAATCTTAAAGCACATAGTCATTAGAGCTCACATATCATGAAAGTTAATGCATGATATTTGTACGTGCCGGCCATGACCGACCGACTCTTGGGTGATTACATGACGGCCGGTCGAGACGACCAACGGTTGTAGTGACTGGTACCTGGAGGAAAACGTCAATTCAAGCTGATGTGACAGAAGAGACATTTGTCAGAAATAGGGGAGCAGGGCGCCGTCGCATGTCAGAAAAGTCACCTATTGCGAAGTTTCCTTTTATGACACACATCTCATGGGGCAGCGGGTCACGCAAGTGGGATGGGAACGTAGCAAGCCTACAAATAAGGATTCAAGAAGAAGGAGCAGGATCATCCAGGAGGGAACAGAAAATATAGAGAAAAAGAGAGAAAAAGAGAGAAAGAGAGAGTTTTGTGAGAACAGAACATTGGCGCCTACCGTGGGACAGGTAAACTCATCAGTCCCACTCACAAGAAAGAAACAAATATGCCTGTGACCAGAAACCAAGCTAGTTTAACTAACGGAGGTGACGAAGATGCCCTCCAGAGGCTGCTCCATACGGTGGCTTCACTACAAGCTCGCAGCGACGAGCAATCCCGACAAAGCGAGGAAGCGGAGAGAAGATTCAGAATGGCGGAGGAGAGGCATCTGGAGGCCCTCAGAAGAGCCCAAGAGAGAGCAGAGGAGCTCCAGCAGCAGTTGGAGGCCATAAAAGGAGCTCGAAGAGAGAATCTTGTCCAACAAGAGACTCCCTCGAGTTTTTGGGGACAACCATTCAGTCAAGAAATAGATGACACAAGGGTTCCTCCTAATTTCAGAGAAATCGTGGTCGAACCCTTCGACGGATCCCAGGATCCCCAGACCCATCTGCAAGCCTTCCAGGCACAGATGTACATAAGTGGAGGAGATGACAGGTTGAGTTGCAAACTGTTCCCTGGAACGCTGAGAGGCGTAGCAATGCAGTGGATGGCGACATTGCCACCAAGGACAATCCAGACATTTAGCGACCTTGCCGAGGTTTTCACCTCCCAGTTCGCGGCAAGTAAGAAGAAGCAACTCGAGGTGGCCGATTTGTTCGACATAAAACAAGGAAGAGAGGAGAGCCTTAAGAGTTACCTGGCACGGTTCAACACCGCAACCGTGCGAGTAAATGACCCTGATCAGAAATTCTTCATCAAAGCTTTCCAGAAAGGACTAAGAGCAAGCCCGTTCAGCGACTCTTTGGCTCTAAAGCGACCAAGCAGTATGGCTGAAATAAGAACCCGGGCAGAAAAACATATAGAAGTAGAAGAAGATCAAGCAGAACGGCTGGCGGAAGAGCAAAACCGAAAGAACGAGGGAAGAGCGGCAATATCTAAAGCAGAAACATCGAGACGAATGGAGACAACTCATAAAGAAAAACACTTCACTCCCTTGAACGAAAAAAGGGCTCAAATACTACGGGAAATATGCCACACTCGGTTACTACGGTTTCCCCCGTCGTCAGAAGGAAGAACAATGGGAAACAACCAGTCCGAGTGGTGCGAGTTCCATCGTACCATGGGACATTCCACAGAAGCATGCTGGACCCTGAAGACTCAGATAGAGCGGCTCGTCCAAGGAGGAAGGCTAAATCAGTATGTGAACACGCAAAGGCAATGGGCACAAGGAGAAGGAAGCCAAGACCGAAGGCGAAGTCGGTCGAGGCCAAATAGCCCGACTTCCCACAAAGGGGTCATTTCGACCATAGCTGGGGGAGCACGAACATACCCCTCATCGTACGGCCGACCGAGAGGTATGGTCCAAGCTGTGTTAACCGGGGCCAATGTCACTCCGTTGGGAAAACGGACGATGTCACCAACCATCGTCTTTTCAAACGAAGATTGCAAAAGGCAGGGTAAGGGAAACGACGAGCCCATGGTCATATCGGTTACAACGAGACAATACAAGGTCGAAAGAGTATTGGTGGATCAGGGAAGCTCAGCCAACATCCTGTATTGGGAAACGGCGCAAAAGTTGGGAATAAGAAACCTGGAAAAATGTGAAGGCGTCCTTTACGGTTTTGCGGGGGAACGCGTTCCTATAATGGGAACGGTCGAGGTCGAAACAACATTCGGAGACATACACGGAGCAAAAACGATACCCGTAACCTATACGGTGGTAAACAGCGAAGCATCTTACAATATCATCATAGGACGGCCGGCCCTAAACAGATTAGAGGTCGTAGTATCTACCTTTCATCTCTGCATGAAGTTCCCAGTCGGTCGGACGGTAGCATCCGTCTGGGCAGACATAACGGCGGCTAGAAAATGTTACGAAGATAGCATGAGAATAGAATTGGCAGCGCAGAAAGATAAAGTAAACGTACTGGATATAGACCTTGATCCACGCCATTTCTCAGAAGATAGAGGACCCCACCCAGTAGGGAACCTTAAGAAGGTGCAAATTGGGATTACGGCCGACCAAACAACTCACATCGGCACCACGCTTAATGAGAAGGAAGAGAAGATGCTAGTGTCAACCCTGCAAAGGAATATTGACGTCTTCGCATGGACGGCAAAGGACATACCAGGACTCGACCCACGATTCATGTGTCACCAGCTATCGGTTAAGCCCGGGTCAAAACCAATAACCCAGAAAAAAAGGAAGCAAGGGGAGGAGAAAAGAGCAGTCGTCAAAGAAGAAGTGGGAAAACTACTAGCAGCTGGCTTTATAAGGGAAGTCCAATACCCTACTTGGTTGGCTAACGTGGTAATGGTGAGAAAGGCAAACGGTCGGTGGAGGATGTGTACTGATTATACCGACCTCAACAAAGCTTGCCCAAAAGATCCTTATCCGCTACCAAGCATCGACCGACTGGTAGATGGGGTGTCCGGGCAAGCCCTTCTGAGCTTTATGGACGCGTACTCTGGATACAACCAAATCCGGATGCACCCGGACGATGAAGAGAAAACCGCTTTCATAACCGAAGCAGGGGCTTTCTGTTACAAAGTCATGCCGTTTGGGCTGAAAAACGCAGGGGCTACCTACCAGCGCCTAATGGATAGGGTTTTCAAAGAGATAATCGGGAAGGATATGGAAGTATACGTTGATGATATGGTGGTTAAGTCATCTCGAACCGAAACACACTTTCATACACTAGAGCGAGTCTTCGCCATATTGAGAAGAAATCAACTAAGGTTGAACCCGGAGAAATGCTCTTTTGGAGTAAAAGCGGGAAAATTCCTGGGATTTATGTTGACCGAGTGGGGGATTGAGGCAAACCCCGACAAATGCCAAGCCATAATCGACATGAGGAGCCCGCAAAACCTTAAAGAAGTTCAGCAACTCACAGGAAGGATGGCTGCCCTATCCCGGTTTATCCCCAGATCGGCGGAAACAGCCTTGCCAATATTCGGAGCACTGAAGAAGGGGAGGTTCGCATGGACAGAAGAATGCGAAGAAGCATTCCAGCACTTGAAGGCAACGTTGTCAGCTCCCCCTATCTTGACACGACCAACTCCAGGTACTCCTCTTCACCTTTACATAGCAACTTCTGAAAAGGCCATTAGTTCTGTCCTACTACAGGAGCGAGAAGGAGAACAACGGCCGATTTACTTCGTGAGCAAGGTACTACAAGACCCTGAGACTCGGTACTCGAAGATGGAAAAGGCCGCACTAACTTTGGTAACGACCTCCCGAAGGTCGAGACCGTACTTTCAAAACTTTGAGATAATTGTGAAGACAGACCTGCCCATCCGGCAAATCTTGGGAAAACCCAATCTGGCCGGACGTTTGGTAGCTTGGAGCATACAGTTATCAGAGTTTGACATAACCTTCGAAAGCCGGGCACAAGTTAAAGCCCAGGCGCTGGCCGATTTCCTAGTAGAGATGACGCCGGCCGCAAACAAGGATGAAGAAGGGGAGTGGTTCCTCTCCGTTGATGGGTCGTCTAATCAAGCAGGAAGCGGCACTGGCAAGAACATTGACATCTTGATAATGACAAATTATTGGATAACACAAACTAACTAAGTTTTGAACAACAAAGCCAATGTCAAGTTTAGTAATTGTTAAATAGAGTAATTGACCAATAAGTTTATAATAGCTAACAGGATCATCATATGGTTCACCATTAGTAGCATGTAGTTTGTTGTTGTTAGCCATAAGTGTAGAAATTGGTTTAGAAGTCAAGCATCTAATGTCAAAAAGAATATCCAAAGTGTATTTTCTTTGACTGAGAGAGATGCCAACTTTGGATCTAGATACTTCAAAATCAATGGAGTATTTGAGTATACCAAGATCTTTGATATGAAAGATGTTGTCTAAAGATTGCTTAATTGTTTGAATCTCTCCCAAGTTATTACCAATAAGGAACAAATCATCAACATGAATTAGAAGTGTTGTAAACGAAGAACCAAAATACTTCAAGAAAAAGAAATGATATGAAGTTGACTATTTGTACCATGATTAATGAGAAATATGGATAGGCGAGCAAACCATTGTGTGCTTACCTGTTTTAGACCATATATAGAATGTTTGAGCCTATAAACTTGGTTAGGATTAGTAGATTTAACCCATTTAGGTAGCTCTATATAAGCCTCTTTATTAAGTGTGCCATGTAAAATAAGCATAATTAACATCTAGTTTATGTAAATGCCAATTTTGAATGATAGCTATAACTAATAAAAACATATGGCAGTAAGCTTAGCCATGGGAGAAATTTTGTCCAAATAGTAAATACCTTTGGTTTGGGCAAAACCTTTAGCAACAAGGCAAGCTTTATACCTTTCTATATTGTCATCATCCCTACATTTAATTTTATACACCTATTTACAACCAATGGAACTTTTTCAAGTGGTAAATCACTTAACCCCCAAATATGGTCCTATTCTAAGGCATAAACTCCAACATTCATTGCTTTGACCCAATATGCAAATTGAGTAGCATGCTTATAGGTTCTAAGTTCTTGAGTAGATAAAATAGCTAAAGTATAGTGTAAATGGATGGAAAAAGGAATGATAAGACAATAAAACTCAAAAGGAAAAGGAATAATTAAGGCATGACTAGGGGCTACAAAAATGATGTTGTAGTGGAAAGGATGAACTGGACAGTTCCAATAAGATTTCATTCTTAGAACAAAAATCCGATAGACTTATTGGATGGAGGGTCCCATTGGCGTGCATCTAGTAGGAATTAAACCTACGAATTCGCCAATTATGAGTTGGCCGCTTTATAAAGATAAATGAGAGTTTTTTTTTATTCTGATAAACCTGTGATGTGTAAAGGGGTCAATGGGGTTTTTAGTGGGTAAAGAAGGTGGGGTGGGAAGTGGGGATAAAGATGGATTAGGTAAGGTGTTAATGTCAAGAGATGGAGAATTAAGTACAAGATCAAAACATAAGAAGGAACTAAAACTACAACCATTAAAGATGCAAAATGAAAATCATTAACAAGTGTGAGATATGTGGAAAAAAGAAAACATCTTCATAAAATATCACATTTCTAGAAATTAACAATTCCCTATTGTGTAAGGTTATATAAGACATAGCCCTTTGTACCAAACTTAAACCCAAGAAAAATAGTCTTTCTAACCCAAGAATCAAGTTTGGTTCTACGATTAGGTAAGATGTTAAGGTTAAGAAATGGAGAATTAAGTACAAGATCAAAACATAAGAAGGAACTAAAACTACAACCATTAAGGATGTAGAATGAAAACCACTAACAAATGTGGGATATGTGGAAAAAGGAAAAACATCCTCATGAAATATCACATTTTTAGAAAAAAAACAATTTCCTAGTGCGTAAGGGACATAGTCTCGATGTCAAACTTATACCTAAGAAAAATAGCCTTTCTAGACCAAGAATCAAGTTTGGTTATGTGATGTGTTAAGGTGGAAGAATAAACAAGGCAACCAAAAACTTTAAGATCCAAAAAGGTTACGGGATGATGGTGAAGTAATTCGTAAGAAGACTTGTGATTTAAGGTTGAAGATGGCAACTTGTTGATAATATGGATAACATGAGTGTCAAAAAAGGACCAAAAAATTTGGAAAGATGTGATTGAAATAGAAGGGTCTTTGGTGATGTAGATCAAGGGAGGTCACCTAAAAGAAAAGGAAGAGCTAAGAGTAATGACCCCTCAATTGGGCCAAGGAGATCTAAGAAGGGAAGAGTTAAAGAGGATGAGCCTATGATTGAGTTGGGAATACCTATGAAGGAAAAAGTAAAAAGACCTAAGGAGCATTTTTAGGTAACAAACTTACTACCAGCTAAAGTCTAAAGTGGAAGAAGAGAGTTCAAGATGATGCATTTGATTCCAGTGAAAAAAGATCTATCATAGGAGACTTAATAATGCACCAACTATAGGCTTGCAACTTAACTTTTATTGCATTTTGTTTAAGTATTTTTGGACCCATTTTAATTGTAATAATGAACTGGTTTTATTTGAATTAAAAACCCAAGTTTCAATCCTATAATAGGTTTCTTTTTAGTTTAATTTAATTTATAATTTTTGCCTTAAGCTTGCTAAGACATTTACTTATGTTTCTTTCAATTATGGTTAGTCTCCTTGTGTAAGTAGTACCTTGGAATAAACTTTATAAATAAATATGTAATCCCCTTATTTGATAAGTTGAATAATATTGAGAATTACTCTTACTAAAGTATAAGTAAAACATTGACTCTTCTTTTTAGTTCTTGGATTAGACTCTTATTAGTTCTTATCAAAAGTTTTCATACCTTTCTGGCGAATTCTTGCTTGGTTTATCATTCTTTAAGAGTGTGGTACCTTCTTTCTCATCTATTCCATCTTTTTATTTTATTTATTTATTTAATTCCCTTGTCATTTATGATTTGTATCACTGATATAATTGTCTTAATCTCTATGCTATTTCAATTTTTCTTTTCCTTTTATCTTTAATTCTTCTAAAAAAGATAATCAACTCGATGACGATTCTAAAAACAATATGGCTCTAATTAAGATCATGTCACTTGGTGACATTGAGGATGTGTTGATGTTTGCATTCAAATATTGAGTTTTGTTTAAGGGTTTCTACATAGGAAATGTAATGAATTATGCCATGACTTTGATAAAAAAAAAAAAAAATGATAAATTTGACCTATTATTTGATAAAAGAAATATTTATTTTAGCAGAAAATTGAGTATGAACCAAGGTAATAAAATTTGGATACAAAGGGTTGCATTTTAGTTTTAGATTTCATTAAAAACAACCATATGTGCTTAGAGAATTAATCAACAATGGTGAAAAAATAATGATGGCCATTGATACATGGAACACGTAAAGGATCCCATATGTCTATATGAACAAGATAGAAAGACATAATGATTTTAATGTTGTTAAATGGAAATGGTAATTTGTGTTGCTTGAAAAAGTGACAAGAATCACAAACAAGAGAGTTATTATATTTTATGCAATATATGTACAATGAGATATCTTAAATGAAAATGTTAAAGATAAAATAGGTTTGGGAACATGTGTACAATGAGATTGCATTAAACTAAAATAGTTTATAGCAACAATATGTTGACGTAGAAAATATAAGCCATGAATCACTTCAACATGCTCAATCATCCTCAAATAGGTGATATCTAGTATTAGGTAAGAAGAATTAGAAAATATAAATTTATGTGGTTGAATCATACCCAAAGATATGAGGTTGCATTTAAAGGTAGGAAAAAATAGGATATTTGTAGGATAAAAATATTCGTTAAAAAAATAGTGCTAAAATGGTGATAAAATATGGTCGAATCATTAGGTAAAGTAATAATAATAGGTATGATGTTAGTATAAATTTTGAAAAAGGATAAGGTGGAACTTGTTGGTGAGTGTGAGATAAAAACCTTAAGTGGACTAGTGTGGACTTGGTTGGTAGAAAGACCAATCATATCAATTTGTGAATGTTGAAGCAAAATAAGGAGCTACTAGTATGCTCAAGATCAATTGCATTCCATGTTCGAAAGGTTGAGGAGTAGAGACCACATAATAAATATTAGTAGCAGTGTCATGTGATGATGTTTGTGACCACAAAAAGTGCATTTGGCTGAACCATTCAAATTGTTGCCTCTATACAACCTTTTCCTTAAGAACCATTACCACGACTTTGACCTTTACCTTGTGCAACAATATTAGATTGAAGAGTGAGAGTTAGTAGATTCACCTATTATACTCCTATGAAATTATCTACTTGCTTAATAATGAGATAGAAAACTTTGTTAATGGATGATAATGGTTCCATTAGAAAGATTTGTGACTTTACTAAGTTGTAACTATCATCGAGGCCTTCGGAAAAGAAAATAATGTGCTCATTCTCCTTCAATTTCTTAATATATCAAGCAAGAAGCAAGAACAAGGTGTGATACATGTGCAAACATAGGTTGGTCACAAAGAATCAAGTTCTTTCCAAATAATATTTATATTAGTGAAAAAGAATGAAATAGTACAATTACCCTGTCTCATTGCATGAAGTTTTTGTAGAAGGTCAAAAGTGCAAAATGATCAAATATTGCAAATCAAGCCACAATTCACGAGCATTGTCAATGTACAATATGCTTTGAGCAATTTGTAAAGTTAAGGTTCATGTACTCCTTAATAGTACCATAACATTGCCTTGTTGTCAAGCATTGAAATTAGATAAAAAGAAAGAACTAACATAAATTCACTATGAAGGTGAGTTTATTCTTCGATAATATTCTGTCTTGCATTGCTAGACTCCATGAATGGTAGTTTGTAACACCATTATTTTCATATTGACCAAACTAACTAATGCCATCTAATTAATTGATTATTACAAAATAAGCATAAGAAAAGTTAATTTAAGTTACTAGAAATCTTGGTAATTTATTTTAAATGAGTACTAGAAACAATTAACCAACTTAAATCATATAACTATGAGTTTTTGCCCCACAATATAAATACATATGAATATAATATTATATCTCTAGTCATCTTAAAGTATACATAATACTAAGTGTTTTAAAATTATACAACTTAACATGAGTGAACTCTAGTAAAAGGTATTTATACTAAATTGGCCTTAGAAATACATACAATGGAATGATTTTATCTATTCTCAAAATATCTACATACATAAAAAGAGAAAATCCTAGTCAAAGCAGTGTCAACTAATTATCCAATATCTATAACTCCTACCTATACCTAATGCTCAAGATCGTAGGTGTCTATTGGATTTTCCTTAGATGATTTCTTTCCAGAATCTTCAACAACAATAACATCCCCATTATTTACATATCACCTAACTATTATCTACATCGTTGTATCAAGTACATACATTACAAAAGAAAAGAAGGAAAGGAGTAAGGTCAAATCATTCTTAACATTTGAAATCACAAAGTGTAGAGTCAAAGTTTAAAATGAGTAGAGTAATCACAGTCCGTGATCATTTGAATAATGATAAGTATAAGGATCCTATAATTTTCTCTAAGTTATACCAACTCCTATATGTGAGCCTATTTCCTCTTGATGTTCTTCATCAAGGGATTTACCATAAATTTTAGGGAGGCACATTTCTCCAATGTATACCTCAATTTACATTTTGAGAGACTTACACAATACATTTTGGGAGATATATCAACCCTTTTAACTTACTTTTGGTCAAATAAGTAAGAATCAAACCTTCTTCTCCTTACCCTTGAGTGCAGTGAAAAACATAGGTGAAGAGAGTGAGATTGTGTTGTCTTCTTGCTCCTCACTCATGAAAGGTTGTTTCATGTTGTTCCAAGAACTTTGAGAGATGAAGAGTTTGAAGAACTTTGAGGAGGAAAAATAAAATGGAGAAGGAGAATATATAAGTATGTTATGCTGGTTTCTTTGTGGGAGGAGGGAGAGAATTTTTCTTTTCTTTTAATTAAACATGTGAAAAATATGCATGGTGGATAAAATTTTAAGAATGCAATTTAATTTAATTCTATTTTCATAATTATCCATGTCTAATGAAACTAATTCTTAACTAATGACCTACTAATTTAGTTGACTCATCTGGTTGTTCTCTAATTGGTTTTAGTAGGAAGAAATAAAAAATGAATTATATATTATTTAAAACTAATTAAATCTCTAATTTCAATTGAGCTCTCTAATATTTTTCTATTATGTAAAATAATACTTCAAGATTCTTCTACCAGTGATAGTAGAATTCTTACATTTTATTTCATATTTTTTTGAGTTTATTTGATGTTCTTAATTGTGCTATGCTAGTGAACACTTATGCAAAATTTTAAAGAAATAATTTTTTTAGAAAATTCACAAAAATTTAAAATAATATTCTAAACATATTTTATACTTAAAATATAATTTGATTATTTACAACCATTTACAAATAATTATTCTCTTAAGCAAATTATTTATTACTATTATTTTTTTATCTAAAAATCGTAAAAATTATTTTTATATTCAGATACTATTCTAATATTATTCTAAGCTTAAAAGTATTTTTTTTCTAAATATTTAAACTAGTTTTTGCTATTTATTATACCCATACGAACGATAAGTTATTTTTATTATTTCTAATTTATAACCGAAAATTAAAAAAAAATCTAAATTTAGATATTATTTGTTGTTCTAATTTGAATTCAATTTATCAAAACTTTCAAATTTTTACCTAGATATTTAATCGTAAATATAATAAACATATAATAATAAGAGTGTAAACAGTGAGCGTAGGTAGTTGGAGCCATTTAATAGAGGAAAAACAATTGCAAAGCCTAGATTCTCCTCTACACGATGATACAAATAGCTGGAGGGATTCAGAGAATGATCTTGAGCCATGAAAACCACTGGTGAATTGGTGATTGAAGCAAAATAAAGTTCAACTGTTGGAGGCATGCAAAAGAAGCTTGACCAATTAGCTAAAATTGAATGCAGAAGGCGAAGAAAAAGCAACTGAGACCATATTATAATATAATTGAATGAACGAGAAATGAACTGACTAATTATCAAACATCTGTACAAATAGTTGTCATACAACAGTCACAATTTATATAGTGAATAAACTTACAAAAACTATTTTTTGTTCTTCATCATCTAATAATAAGGCATCTGCATATTAATGACTTCCATAATATAGGGATATTGGTTTTAGTATTTCACATTATGTAGACAAGAAAATTATGTAGCTCATGAGCTTGCAAAAATTACATCCTCCTCTATTCCTGATTAGATTTGGCCATAAGAAGCTCCCATTTGTAATGCCTCTGCACTGATTTTGGATTCTTGTCTTCATATCTAGTAATTGAAATTTGTGATTTTTTTCGTCAAAATAAATCTTTTTTATTTTTTGATTTATGCGGAAGTTTAAAGATTTAAATTGATAAGTATAGGTAAAATTCTAATTTAACATTAATACTATTTTCACATTAATTTTCATTATTTTATATCAACTAACGACAATTTAATTATTAACTACTAAGATATATAGGTGGACTATTAACTTATTACTAGCTTATTAGCAATAGATTCTTCATTTATTAATTGGCCTTTAAAACTATAATTTTAAAATAATTAATTTAATTGATAAAATTTATTGTATTGGTAATTCATAATTATTTTATTATATATATTCTCAATTAAAAAATGAAAACATTTTTTAATGGAATAATTAATTAAAAAATTCATGTACTTAGCATCCCATACGATAAAAACACACGCCCACACGAAGACAATAGATAAATACAAAATAAAGGTATCTATGGGAGAACAGAACATGTGATGAGTTTATTTGTATTCTACTTAATCGATTTAAAATTTTGATGGATTAATTTTTATTTTAAATTTGAATTTAGCTTGAAAATATGTGACACAATATTAAATGAACTTATCATATTGACATTATATATTATATTATAATTAAATTATAAAACTAAAAAAATTAAACTATAATTATGATATATTTTACTAAATATATTTTAAAATAAATAATTAATATAAATATAATATTACATGTGATAAAATATTATTTATTAAATTAAAATTTTATTATTAATACGTAATTGTTTAAAAAATATACGATACACTAAGTTGGGATGAGATATCTTTTTAAGGTACATTGATTCTAATCTCATAAACTCAAAACCGTCATAATTTTTTTCAAACCTTCAGGAATAAAGAAATAAACCTAGTTTTCAACAGGCAAGACTCATTCTTGTGTACAGTCGAAAATATAAATAAGAAAAGGGTTTTTCTATCTCATCTACCAAATATATAAATTAAAGAACGTTAAATGTTTTTTCGCCGTATTGGCTCTATACGTGATAAAAAAACGTTAAATGCATTTTATTTAAAATATTTTATAATCAAACAATTTTAAATAACAAATAATTTGTTGTATAAAAAAAAGAGAGTATGGGCTGAGTATCCATTAAACCCTTTTCTATATATCTGTGTGTTTAACTTATCCACTAAGGATAGAAAAAGAATAGGTATTAATAATAACAATAAGAATCGTTAATAAAAATGAGCCATTCTCTGTTTCCCATCCGCATACTGAAAGGGTTGTTGGTTCAATCAGTGGTTGATTGAGTGAGTAAGAGAGTGAGTATGGGCGCGAGCAGCGACCCGACCCAAGACGGGTCGGACGAGCAGCAGAAGAGGTCGGAGATCTACACGTACGAGGCGCCATGGCACATCTACGCCATGAACTGGAGCGTACGCCGCGACAAGAAGTACCGTCTGGCAATCGCGTCGCTCTTGGAGCAGTATCCGAACCGCGTGGAAATCGTTCAGCTGGACGACTCGAACGGCGAGATCCGGTCTGACCCGAACCTGTCCTTCGAGCATCCGTACCCTCCGACGAAGGCCATATTCATCCCGGACAAGGACTGTCACCGCCCCGACCTCCTGGCTACCTCGTCGGACTTCCTCCGTGTCTGGCGCATCTCGGACCCCGACCAGGACTCCCACCCGTCCCCCCGCGTGGAGCTGAAATCACTCCTGAACGGCAACAAAAACAGCGAGTACTGTGGGCCCCTCACTTCCTTCGACTGGAACGAGGCCGAGCCCAAACGCATCGGCACCTCCAGCATCGACACCACCTGCACCATCTGGGACATCGAGAAGGAAACCGTCGATACGCAGTTAATCGCGCACGACAAAGAGGTTTACGACATCGCCTGGGGCGGCGTTGGCGTCTTCGCCTCCGTCTCCGCCGACGGCTCCGTTAGGGTTTTCGACCTCCGCGACAAGGAGCACTCCACGATAATCTACGAGAGCTCCGAGCCTGACACTCCCCTGGTTCGGCTCGGCTGGAACAAGCAGGACCCGCGCTACATGGCCACGATTATCATGGACAGCGCCAAGGTCGTGGTGTTGGATATCCGCTTCCCCACGCTTCCTGTGGTGGAGCTGCAGCGGCACCAGGCCAGTGTCAACGCGATTGCCTGGGCCCCGCATAGTTCCTGCCACATATGCACCGCCGGTGATGATTCTCAGGCTCTGATTTGGGACCTTTCTTCCATGGGTCAACCCGTCGAGGGCGGCCTTGACCCTATTCTCGCCTACACTGCTGGCGCCGAGATTGAGCAGCTTCAGTGGTCGTCTTCGCAGCCCGATTGGGTCGCCATTGCCTTCTCTACTAAGCTTCAGATTCTTAGGGTTTGATAATTACTCCTCTTCTCTTCCGTTCCTTGTGTGTGCAAACCGAAATTGGGGATGCTTTAGACTTCAATTTTAAAACACACACTTCTCTTGTTCTTTCTTTTATTGTTCATTCAAACCAATGTTAACCTTAGTGATTTCTGCCTTTCGAATCATCATACTAATCTTTAGGGTTTAGTGCATAAAACAAGCCTTAGTCTGTTTCTGTTAAGTTTTTAAAAAACAATTTCGGCTGCAATGTTAAGGTTCTAGAATCTTTGCTACCGTAATTACACTCATATTTGTCTGCAATTTCTTGCCATCACCACCACAGTTTAATATCTTGTTAGTATATATTAATGTTTGTCTAGTTCTTGTTTACTGGAAATTGGCCTTGTATGTAGATGTTTTCACTTCTGTTTCGTCCGTGTTTTCGCTGTGACTTGCTAACTCCAAGAAATCTACTTATGATGAACCGCAAGGGTGGTTTTGTGTGTTTGACACTGACTATTTACGGTTTGAGTTTTTGATGGTTTTTGTCTGAGCTCTTTGGTGATTGAATATCATGGTGTAGCTGAGATTGCCTACTAAGAAAAGGTATGGTTCTTGTTGGTTTTTGTTGCTAAAGCTTTTTGGTGTTGGTTTGTTTGTATGAAGGGTGCATTTGTCTGTGTGTGTGTGGATGCTCTGTTATCTTAGTTGTTTAATCTTTATGGGAGGCCCTGATTAGTAGAAAGCTGATCCAAGAGTTGTGTCATACTGTCATTGGAGTACAAATTGGACTCTCTGGTGGTACCGATTCCCTTTCTTTTCTTTTATCTTTACCTTGTGCTATGATGGTTTCCTTTGAACTGGCCAGGGTTCTGTTATTGGATTCCTAGCTTTCCTTTTTTTCGCCCTTGACTTCACTACTTAAGGTTATGGAGGTGAAGTTAGAGTTTAGACTTTATAGAGAAGCATACGAAATAACATTAGACATTGTATAAAATAAAGGAGAGGTTAAGGCACTGATATTATAAAACCCTCCAATTTGAGAAAGCCACATTGATTAGCCCTAAGAACAATGCTTCCCTGATTAAGTTGAGATTAACAGTTTAGTTCTGTTTTTATAATATTCAAACATTTAGGAGTTAGAATCTATCAAATGGTCCGACTACAGCAATTATTGCTCTTCCCCCATGATTTTTTGGTTTCCTCTGTTATTGTTGCAAAGAATGAAAGCATCTAAACCAATGTACTGTTTTCCCCAAAGGGTAAAGAACACCGCCTACCCATCCCACATATAAGAACAATATATTCCATGTTTAATTCCTCCTTTCTGTTGGCACCAAGTAAACTGTGATTTTTGCAACAACTGCTGATACAAAATACCGATGGGTTTGGAAGCAGTTTGCAGTGAAAAAAAAAAAAGAAAGTTAATGAAACCTCTTTTGAATTTGCACTCAATTGGTAGTTACAGAAAGATTTCCATTGTTTACTTGAAAAGATAAAAAAGTATGCTGCAGAATTTGAGTTGTAAATCATGTTAAATAATTCATCTGTTGAGTTGGTTATATTTTACACACATTTTGTCAATTTGCAAATTCGTTCGCATAAATACTAAAGTTTAATATGATTTTTTTAAATTTTAATTGGTGAACAAATAATAAATTATAACTATCCAATATTTAATTAATATATTTAATAGTTATTATCTGCTTATCCACCATAAACTATACGAGACACTTTCACGCCTTAGCCACGTCAGCATAAGATCCTCGATGGATTTTCAAATGTTATGCTAAATCGAAACTCAATTAAGAAAGTATTTGATACGGATGGTGATGAGTGCAGGTTAAGAGCGGATTATTTTCAGAAAATAGTTTTTATTTTTTTAAGAAAGAATAATTTAAATAATTTAAATACACACTATAAACTATTAGGTAATATTCGGTGAATGTTTTAGAATGCAACAGAACAAAACATAGGAATTTTATTTTATGTTTGATTTGTTTTAAAAATAAAACAAGATAAAACATGAAACTAAAATGTGGTACATTTTGATTCTATTAAAAAGAGTAGAATCAAAGAGAACAGAAGTGGGTAAGCAGAAAATATATCAAACATCGCGATTCATGTAGATAAATCCAATACTATTTTTTAATATATATTATATTGATCAAAGTCAAATTATAAATTCAATGATGGGCTCCATCTGATTCATTTTAATGGTAGTGAACTTATTAATTTTAATGGTAGTGAACTTATTAATAGCCACGAACTTGGAAAGGTGTTAAATTTCTCAGTTTGACCATTCTGATTAATGATTATTGTAGTCGATCTATTATTGCTCTCCACAAACTAGGTGTGATGCAAATTTTTTTTAATGATAGCTGCTTTTGGATGACGATATAGGAAGATGATGTTCTTATTTGTGGATTTGAGAATCACAACAGGATCACAGTCACTATAAGTATTGAATGGTGTACACTTATGACATCATAATCATTATCACTGGTGAGCAGGGGTGATATTATTTTAGTGTTGGGATCCTTGTAAACTATTTTCTTGCCTTCATCAGTGTAATCCTTAGTTTTCTTGGTTAATTCTAATGTCACATCCATGCGGCTGTTTTTCTTGATTTAATGCTTACACCCACGGGTGTGTTTTCTCTCTTTTTGTTAGGGCCTTTTACAAATTCATTCTTATCCATGTAGAGTATGTTTAGATAGACATTTTGTGTGTTTTAACTTGGGTTTAGAATGAATTATGCTTGATATCAGAATGAAGAGAAATGCTATTGAAACTCTCTTATTTTATTGAAAAAGACTACATTAAAATAATCTTCAATAGTAATAAAATAAAGAGAAGATAAATTAAGTAAGGACTATATTAAAAGAATAATTAATAGATAAAAGGACAATAATTCAAAAAGAGATAAAAGTGCCTTATAAAAAATAATCTTTCAACAAAATTTAAGTACAATCATTCAAGAAAATCGTGACATACCATTGTTAAATAATATTAGAGAAAATTTCGAAGGAGAAAATTTTCAAAGATAGCAATGAAATTCATATTTCAATAATGTAATTAAAGTGATGCTGTATAAATAAGATAAATAAAACAATACTTAGTTTAGAATATAAGTGATTTTAAGGATGTTTTTGTAAAACATTACTTTTTCTCTGTCCTTTTTATAAGATTTAAATTTAAATTTTGTCTTTGTCCATATTATAAGAATTAATATAAAATGTCTTATGTATTAATTATTTTTTCACAAAATACTCTTTAATTATGAGTTTTTTAAGGTTAATAAATAGTAAGTGAATACATTAATGTATAGAAATCACAAATGAGCTAGTTCGATCCAATTTTTTTTATATTTAAAAAAATCTAAATTTTTAATTTTTTTTAAAACAATATCGGATCAAACATATTTAATTTATTTTGGATCAATTTTTTTGAAACCTAATTTGATTTGACCCAAACAAAATTTGCTCAGTTCTATTTAGGTCAAATTTTATTGAGTCCCAATTCAATTGGCCAACGGACAACCCATCCATTTTTCACCTCTATTAATATCTTAAGTTTTTTAAGAATTTAATTTTCTTTTATATAAATATTTTAAGAATCTTTACTTTTTATATATATAACCAATAAAAATTAAAATAATGAATATATTAATAATGAGACTAAAAAATTAAAATTAATAAAAGATATTTATAGAAAAATAAAAATATATCTTATTAATATTAGAGATAATTTTTAAAAAAATAATATTATTATCTAAATAAATAAAATTTTTAATTTTAATAAATTAATTAATTGAATCTTAAAAAAATATTGAGAGATGTATTTAACTTCATATTAAATATTCGTAGAATAAAATATTTATTGGAAAAAAGTTTGAGCAGAAAATATATAGATGTGATTCCATTTGAGGAACAACTTGACACATATCGGTATTTTATTCTGCTGTTGCAATGGGAACCAACCACGTCCACATTTTTGCCTACTACATCTGAACCAACTCCCTATTATCCATGTGCGCGTTGATTTTTTCAAAGGAGGTGCTATTTATACTCCTCTTTTTGCTCACTTGCCTTTTTTTTTATAATTTTTTTAATTAAAAGACTGCTGTATGAAACTAATTTTCATAAATATAAAAATTTATGCTACGAAATAAAAAATCATATTACGAAAATTAAATTTTATGATAAATAAAATTTATACAAGTTCTTTTTTTCCCTTTTTTTTTTGTTGTAAGATAGAATGAGAGGTTTAAAATACATAGTAGAAATTAAATTTTATTATATATTTAGATAACATACCTAACAAAAACTGTTTTCATTATATATCTATTATAATTATAAGAGAAATGCATTCTTTTATGCATTTTTAGAGACTTTATTTATTATTCACAAATTAAAAATAAACTTGTTAAATATAAATGAATTTTATCAAAATTTCTAATTTTTAATGAATTTCAGTTAAAAAAAGTGTCTTGATATAGTTTTTTTTAGTCTTTCTCTAATTATAAATATAAAAAATTATGAACACATAGGAAGAGAAAATGATAGAAAAGGTGTTTATGGGTTGATTTAGATTTTACTGACATTAACTAATCAAAATAGTTTAGATTGATTAAATTGAACTTATATTTTTTTTTTTCATATCCACACAATCCAATTAATAATAAATTGATTTGGATTAAGTTAATAGATGTTCGAATACGTGATCATCCATAGTAAAAATTATTTGTGCACGTAAAAGTAAAAATTCTATTATTATTATTATTTATTATTATTATTATTATTATTATTTAATCCTTTATCTGAGATATTAATTAAAAGATTAGTTTAATTTAAAACAAAAGATTAATATTAATTGTTTATAATACGGTTAAAAATACTGTTATTAAATATTTAAGAAATCGTATAGTTATATTTATTTATTTCACTATTTGAATTTTTTAATTTAAATATGTAAATAATAAATTTAAATTTTTTTATGTCATCACATATTCATGTGTTGAAATAATAAAAGGCGTAACCCGAACTATTCATGAAGGAATTGATTTACACTAGAAATAGAGTTGTAGTGACCGTTAACCCTAAGAATGGCAGTGTAGTGAAAAATGTTTCCTTATCCAAAGAGTAGAACCATCTAGCAATGGTGTGGTGGAGCAATTAGGGATTATCCTTTAGAGTATTTAGGCATATCTGAATAGCCACGCCACGCCACGCGCAAGTGCAACATGATGGTGGCATGTTGCGGCCCAGACATTAACTTGGGAACCACGGGGACACCGTTTGGTTCTCAGGAAGCCCTTTTCTTTCTTAAAAAATGCAACAATTTCAAGCAGCTCAAGGAAATCCACTCCAGAATAATCCGTTTTGGTCTCACCCATCACCAATCCCTTTCAAGGAAGCTCCTTAAGCTCTCTTCTTCTCTTTCCCAATTGAACCATGCCGCTTTGCTATTTCACCATCTCAATGATCCTCATACCCCCACCTGGAATGTCATGCTTAGATTATATTCCCTAAGCGATTCCCCTCAACATGCCCTTATTTTGTTCAATGCCATGCTATCCCATGGCTTTGCACCTGACAAGTTTACATACACTTTTGTGATCAATGCTTGCAGGGCCTCTTCTGCCCTTGGTTTTGGAAAAATGGCCCATGCCCTTGCAATCAAAACGAGATTTTGGCGTGACCTCTATGTGCAGAACACGATGATGAATCTCTACTTTGACTTTCAGAATGTGGACGATGGTCGCAAGGTGTTTGATAAAATGCTTGTTCGAAATGTGTTCTCGTGGAACATCGCCATCGGCGGGCTTGTGGAGGTGTCAAAGCTGGACGCTGCAAGGGAATTGTTTGAGGAGATGCCTCCCAAGAATGTGGTGTCATGGACTGCAGTGATTGATGGGTGTGTGAAACACAAGCAACCCGTTGAGGCCTTTAAGTATTTTGAGAGAATGCTGGTTGATAGTGTGAGGCCAAATGAGTACACTGTGGTGAGCTTGATCAGAGCTTGTTCTGAGATGGGTAGCCTCAAGTTGGGTAGGTCCATTCATCACTTGGCTCTCAAGAATGGCCTTCAGCTTCGCCCTTTCTTGGGCACTGCACTTATCGACATGTACAGCAAGTGTGGCAGTTTGGATGATGCAAGGAGAGTGTTTGGTATGATGCACGTGAGAACCTTGGCCACTTGGAATACAATGATCACTAGCTTGGGTGTGCACGGATTGTGGAATGAAGCACTGGCCCTTTTTGAAGAAATGGAGAAGGCAAAACAGGTTCCCGATGCTATCACTTTTGTGGGTGTTCTCAGTGCTTGCATTCATAAGAAAAACTTGGAACAAGGTCAGAGGTATTTCAATCTTATGACAAATCGTTATGGTATTACACCTATCGTGGAGCACTATAAGTGCATGGATGAACTCCATACTCGTGCTAACAAGTTGGATGAGACTTGCACATTAGGGAACAAGAGGGCGTTGACAATGTGTTAGTGGAAACAAATCTTTGATTCAATTTCGGTGAAACTTAGGCATTCAAGCTATTGAAAGAACTAATACCACCAATAAAATTTGAAGTTGTTACTACCCGTTATTTGTTGTATATATAAGAGTATTTCAAAAGGTTTAAGATTCAAGTCTCATATTGTTTAGTTTTACCTGTTTTCAACTGTTTATATATCGACTTTTGTTTTGAACTTTCAAATAAGTTAGTAAAAGCATGGCGGCATGAGATTGGGTTTGTTGCAGTGCAAGTTTTCCGATTTTCCCCGGCGCCTCTAATAATGAGTGTGGTGATTACTATGTCCCCTGTCTTCTGGATTTGAATCTGTCGTCATATAGAGTATATATTTTAATTTTTTTTTAATCTTTTTAGTTTTAATTTTTGCAGGATTTTAGTTTTCTTTTATTTTGGATTAAAGTATTGATGGATTTTCGTTTTCTGTGACAAAATATTCCGATGAATACACGCTAGATTCTGAGCTCACAGACACTAAGCAGCTAATGTTGAAAAATTATTTTTTCCTTTCGTGTGTGAGAGATAAAAGGAAGAAACACTTACACTTTGTCAGATACCAAATGAAATAAGGAAAGGAATGGAGAGAAAAAAAAAATTAGTGAAATACAAGTGAAAATATGTATTGGTTGAATTGATGGAATTAGGAAAGAAAGGAATAAAATAATTTTTTAAATTTACTTGGATCGAAGAGTGAAAGAAAAGAAATTGAGCAAATTTACATAAACACAACTTTACCCTTTATTCAAGATTAGAGAATCTTTTATGCATAGACTTAAGCACAAGAACATGTCATGTTATTATTGTGAGTGAAAGACATACAACCAAGAAAGTAGAGATGTTATTAAATCAGATTCACGAGCTAATAATAAAGCATTACAGTAATAAGAATGTCTAGCAAAATTGAATACAGGAACAAGAGACTTCTTAAAAAATCGAAAAGAAGTTGTGGTGGTTTGCATAGAAACAAGAGAAAGGGAAGAATGGGGAGAGTTGGTGTGCGTGGAGAATGGGAAAGGAAGGATACCAATGTCATGTGGAGGAAATTTCACGAGGACGAAATTCTTCTCATGTGGAGTACACAAAAAATTCATCCTTTCTTTTCTAATTTCAAAGAGATTCATTTCTATTTTTTTTTTTATTTATTTCTCTCTTTTTAATTTTGGCCCAAACATACAAAGACTTAGAATATCCAAAAATAGTTGTAAGAGTCATGATTTTGAGGGTAAATACACTTGGATTTAGAAAATAGACACAAGAATATTTTCATAATTATTTTCTTTACAAAGAATTTCTTTGGAGGAAAAGTATAATTAAGCTTATTTTTTTAAAATATTAATAATTAAAAAAATCTTGTATTACAATATAAATTATTTATTATAAATTCAAAATATAATTTATATGTTAAAAATATTTATTTATTATAAATTTAAATTATAATATATATTAAAAATATTTATCTATTATAAAATTTAATAATATAAAAATAAATATTTATCTTTTATATTGCACCGACTAAAATACAAGTTAGAAAAAAAATATGAATTGATATATAGGATTAACTTAAATCTATAAAGTATGCATTTATATTTTTTTAGAATCATCAAAATTTAAATATTATATTAGACATCCAATTAATCTTAATAGAATAATATGAAATTATTATGAATGACAAATTTTTTATTATATTTTAAATATTTAAATTCATTTTTTATTAAGAGATGTATTGAATTGAAATTTTGAAATATTATTTTGACCTAAAAATCTTGTAAATTTTAAATGATTATATTGGAATGTAATGATTTATAAGTTTTTTTTTAGTTTTTATAATTAAAATTTTATAGTTTATATTTTAATGGATTTATATCAAAAGAATTTATGGCTTTACCAGATTTGAAATGATCTTATGAATTTTTTAAGTGTTCAAAGTTACAAGAGTTGTAACACCTATTTGCCCTTTCCTTTATTATTTTCTTATTGTGAACTCTTTATTTGAAATACTAATAAAATTTTTTTTTTTTAAGAATACTTATCACACTAATCAAGTAATATGTTTTTAAATATGTAAATAATATTATTTTAAGCAAAATTTTTATATTTAATTTTTTAATTTCTTCCTAAATGTATGTAAAAGGTACACAAAAAAATATAAAAAAATAAAAAAATAAAAATTAATGATCAATGTAAATGTAATTATATTAAAAAAAAATGTAATACCACGTATGTTCTTATAATATAACCAATGATTCAAAATATACTACCTAAAAAGTAGAATATTATCTTCATGCATTTTTACCCATAAAAAAAGTCAAGTATCCAAAGTAAGACACAAGTTCCTATAATATAATCAATGATTCAAAAATATACTACCTATAAAGTAGAATATTGTCTTCATGCATTTTTATCAAGCATAAATAAAGGCAAGTATCCAAAGTAAGACACATGTTTCTATAATATAAACAATGATTCAAAATATACTATCTTTAAAGTGGAATATTATATTCATGCATTTCAATAAATACAAAAATAAATTCAAATATCCAAAGGTCTTTATGCTTTTTGATATTGTTTTTTTGTTGATGCACATAATTAATTCATCCAAACAAATTGATTAAAGGAAAAAACAAAGTAGAAATGTCTTTTACTTTTTTGAAGAGAATGTATGTAAGATTGAAATAAAACAAAATAACTAAGTATTGTACTAACATATGTACTACCTTCAACGAAAAGAGAAAAATAGTGTGATAGGAGAAAGAAAAATCCGATAAAGATAGAATAAAAAAGAGAGTTAATAAAGTCTCAAGAGTTTTTTGAGTGATATTGTTGGATTGTGATTTATTGCTAAAAAAATATTTTAAAATCTATTGAAATTCACCCATCTATCAAAATTTATATGTTTTTTTAATACCAAAAGACTTTTTATAAGTTTTAAAAAATTTTCAATTGAATACTACTGCATTTTGACATTCTTTAAAAAATTTTGATAATCTTAATTACATGAGAATTATTTATATTATTTAAAAATTTTAATTGAATATTCAAGATTTTTATATTATTTTTTTACTCTCCAACTTTGTTATAAAATATTATATAAGTTGCTATGGTCCCTTTACATTTAGAAGGGTTTTGGAACCCTCATTATTTGAACAAATAGAATAATGATACGTGGATACTAAGGTGGTACTAGTGACACATGTACACTGTGGTACTAAGAAAAATAGTTTTAAAATGTGACAAAATTAAATGGAGAGAGTACAACTTGAAACTTTCTATAGGACTAACGTGCAAATTTAATTTTTATTTGGTTTTAATTTAGAAATAAAATATTTATTATTTAATTTAAATATTATAATAACGACATTACTTCTAAATTAAAATAATAATATTTAATATTAAAAAATTAAATTATATAAATAATCTATAAATTTATAAAATCAAATAAACTATGTATATCCTAAATTAAATTTAATTAAATAGTTAAAATTTTATATTATTTATATATAATATAGTTTAATAAATAAATAATTTATTATTTACTCCTTCCTGTTAGGAGTGAAAATAGGACAAGTTGTCCGTCAAGAGCTACGACCCAATTTGACCCATTTAGCAAAAAGAATAGGCTCAAGTTTTTAATTATTTTTTAGTCAAACAGATCAGTCCATAAACTTTTAAAAAAAGCATATTAAGTTTATTGGGATAATCTGCTTATCAATAATATTATTTTTAATAAAATAATATTATTAATATAATATTATATATTATATATTTTAAAGAAATTATAAAATTAGTCAATTTCACTGTAAACTATTTTTTTTAAAATAGTCAGTTTTGGTTGGACAATTTTGACAATTACATTATCTACAATGGCTATTTGAAAAACTAGTCGACAATGAGGGATAGATAGTGTATAAACTCAAATAGTTACCTATTAGTATAAAGAAAACATGTATTAGTATAATAGGTAATCATTTAAGCTTATACACTAACTCTCTAATCCTTTTTATAAGATCCAAATTAGAGCTTCACTTATTAACACAACATTTATTGGTAAAATATATATTTATTGATTTATTAACTTTGGGATTATTACACACATTTTTTATCTAAAACAAAATATGAGCATGATTGTTTAAATGAGTATAAGAGTACACACATATCATATTAACTTTGGGATTATTACACACATTTCTTATCTAAAACAAAATATGAGCATGATTGTTTTAATGAGTATAAAAGTACACACATATCATATATATATATGAGTTCATATTAAATTCAAATGTTCAAATCTAGTCTACTCTATGTAAGTTTTTTTTTTTCACCAATTCAGTTCCACCATTACCCATGATCTATTTTATAAGATTTAATTAACTAATTCAAGAATAAGGAATTTAGTTAGTAGCATTAAATATGTCCTAAATTTTTGTATATTTTTTCAAAATTACTTCTAACATTAATGAGAGATATTTTTATTCTTTTTATAAATATTTTTATTATTTTAAATTTTTTTAATCCCTCTTATCATTAATAAATTTATTACTTTAATTTTTATTGATTATGCATGTTAAGAGTTAAAGTAAGATTCCTAAAATGCTCTTCATATAAGACAAACTCTTAAAGCCCATTTGGGGTGAACGAGAGTTTTTTGTTTTTGGTTTTCAAATGTAATTTTCAAACTAAAATGTGTTTGACTAAAATGAAAATTTTTAACTCAATTTCAAAACATTTTTACATTCATTTTGAAAATAAAAAATAATAGGTTTTGTGAATTTAGTTTTTAGTTTTAAAGAATACTCTCTTACTACATTTAACAATTATCATTCTTATTGTCATTACTACTACTACCACCATCACCACCACCACACTCCTATCACCATTACCGTTGCCGTTACAATCACTATCGTCATCACCGCTACCACTACCATTGTTGTCGCCATAGACAATTATCGTCACCGCCATCACTACCAACATTCTTATCTACACGTGAGCACATGCTTAAAAACTAATTTTAATAAGATAGATAATTTTGAAATAAAGTTTATTTTGAAATTAAAAGATAATTTTGAACAAAAAAAAAACTAAAACTAAAAACTAAAAACTAGTTTTGATTTTTAAAATTTTAAAACTTGTAAATAAAAACCACCCCAAATGTGTTCTAATATACTTTACTTATTATTATTGAGTTTTATGACTCGTCATTAAGATATTTTTGTGAAAAATAATTAATGCATGAGACATTATAGATTGGTTCTTGTAAAAGGAATCAAGGTAAAACTATAATTTGGATCTTATAAAAAGGATTAGAGGGTAGTATATAAACTCAAGTGGTTACCTATTATACTAATTTATAAACTATATAGATTTATTAAATTATAATTTTATTTAATAAAATTTAATTTATAAAATTATATAATAGAATTTGGAATATAGAATACATAGAATTTAATTTAATTTATAATTATATAAATAATATATTTATTGAAATTGTGAAATTTCAATACATGTAAAATATAGACTTAAATATGTTTTCAATCCATGTAAAATGAAAATTTTGATTTTGGTCCTTGTAAAGTTTTATTTGACTTTCATCCCTTTAAAATTTACAATTACTGATTTTGGTTCCTATAAAATGCATCCAATTTTAGTTTAGTCATTGTAAAATATTTTTCTTTGATTTTTATCGGTCCAAAATTTGAAATAATTATTTTTAGTTCCTAATATTAATTTTAAGATAAATATATAACATTTATTTTAGAAATTTAAACTTTTATTAAAGTATTACACGGTAGCATAGTACCACATTTACACCAGTAAACCCGAACACATAAGTAATTACCCAATGTTACATAATAATTGAGACAAAAAATAATGATTTTAAATTTTAAAATGATGAAAATCAAATTAAATATTTTATACGAAACCATAATCAAAACTTACTCATTTTTCAGAAACTAAAAATATATTTCAATCTTATATATATATAAAACTCTTACAATATTTTCCTATAAATTCTCTTACTTATTAAATGAAGAAACAATTAAATATATTTAATATTTTTAAAATATTATATATAATTTATATTTTACGTAGATATTTTGATTTAGTAGTTATAGTTGTTTATATTGTATAGAAGGTAATATATTCTACACTAAGATATTGAAATTAAAACATAATAATATGTTATTGGTATAATTAATAAAAAAAAAGTCATCATACCCCTCGAAAAATAAACTGTAGAATAACTAAGTTGATCTAAATTGCAAGCAAGTATTGAACCAACGCACATGAAAGAACCCAAGTAAAGAATGGCCATAAACTTCATTTATCCATTCGTATCCCCCGTCACATATTTGTATCTGTCGTTTCTCTGGCCTTGTGGTGTCTCATGTTGCCCACAAATTCAACGTGGATAAACCAACATGGTATGGTATGATTCACATACAATTTTTTCTGCTAAGAATGTGATCAGGAGTTAATTCTTAGATGTGTATAAAAAATATTGGTTCCTTTAATTCTGTGCCTTGAGAAATTAATTTCTGATCCTGGAAGATAATTTAGATACCCAAAATAAAAATAAAAATTCAATGTTCTATTTTTCTTTGGAGGTTTTATAATCTAAAAAACTCAATATTTTCTTTCAAGAAAACAGAGAAGTGTAGACTTTCAGTGAATTCTAATGTCCACCTATTCAAGTGGAAAACCCATAACCTGGCCCACTTAGGACCCAAGGTTCAGATCCAACCATCAATATAGAGCAGAAAAATAAGAGAGTCAGATTATTGAACTCACAAGCACATAAATAAAGCACCAATCACAGCCATTCATTGAATAAGAGGCTATCCATAATCTGATCCTCACTTGGGGTCATGAGTCACAGCCACACATCCACGTTGCCTCTTCTTGGTTCCTTATTAAACTTTACGAGGCATGAGATGGAACCTGAACATCTTTTAAGGCTCTACTCTACTGCTTCAGAAAATTCAGTGCTGAACCATGGCTTCGGCTACTCTCTCTGTAGCCAAACCAGCTCTTCAGGTTTGTCCATTTATTTTTCCAAGTTTCATTAGTAACATGCTTCTTTAGAAATTGTATTTGCAGTGCCATTTTGTGCAAAGCTAAGATAGCTGTTTATAATAGTTTTTCATTGCTTTCCTCTATTCAGGCAAATGGGAAAGGCTTCTCTGAGTTCTCTGGCCTTCGCAGCTCATCAGGCTACCTTCCCTTTTCTAGAAAAACTTCAGAGGATTTCCATTCTGTCATTGCCTTCCAGACCTATGCAGTAAGTTCTTAATCTTGCCTCAATGAGTGGCTATTTTATTGTAAAATAAAAATACTTGCTAAGTGAATGTAGATATACAATAAATTATCATGTTCACCTAAGCATACTCTTTTACTGCTTCTCTTAATCATGAATGATGATGAACCACAATGCATACTTCCAGAATTATGTAACAAGATCAAAATTTTCCAGATGGTACATAGCAAAAGTTATTGTCAACACATTTTTTTTTTTCCATTTTACTGCTAGAAAGAAGGTCCTTTAGATTCATATTTATATTTTCTCTAGCAGTTATTACCATACCACATTAATGTCAAACCAAGTATCTGCACCAAGAATACACACTTCAATTCATGATCATCATTTTGTACATGTTCTTGCTTTCATGTATGGGAACTAGATAGATCAGAGTTTGAACTAGGCCTTTCACCATTTGAATAAACATAGGAAAGGAAAGAGCAGAAGAGTGAACCAATGAATTGTTAATTAGAAAAGAAAAAAAAAATGAGTAATGTGTTTAACAAGTTGCATCTATACATGTACTTTTGAAGGTGGGAAGCAGTGGAGGATACAAGAAAGGTGTAGTAGAAGCAAAACTGAAAGTTGCCATAAACGGGTTTGGAAGGATTGGGAGGAACTTCTTGAGGTGCTGGCACGGTCGCAAAGACTCCCCTCTTGATGTGATTGCCATCAATGACACCGGTGGTGTAAAACAAGCTTCTCACCTTCTCAAATACGATTCAATCCTTGGAATCTTTGATGCTGATGTCAAGCCAGAGGGAAGTGATGTCATCTCCGTCGATGGAAAGCCCATCAAAGTTGTGTCTGACCGAAACCCTGCCAACCTTCCTTGGAAGTAAGCTTATTTTTAAGTTGCATGCAACAAGTTTGCTCAAATTTGTATGGAGAAGAGAGCGACATGCATGAAGGTGACTATGTGCTATTACATTGCAGGGAGTTGGGGATAGACTTGGTGATAGAAGGAACTGGAGTGTTTGTGGATAGAGAAGGTGCTGGGAAACACATTCAAGCAGGAGCTAAGAAAGTACTAATCACAGCCCCTGGTAAAGGAGACATCCCCACCTACGTCCTTGGTGTCAATGCTGATGATTACAGCCCAGATGAACCCATCATCAGCAATGCCTCTTGTACCACTAACTGCCTTGCACCCTTTGTCAAGGTCCTTGACCAGAAATTCGGTAATGTGCCTTGTCATCACATTTTCTATCCATCCATGAAATTATTGAAGACTGCTTCAAATCATAACAACTATTCTCTTGCTTCAACAACTAAAACTTTAGCAAACTTGCTCACTCTGGCCCTTATTACTATGGTAAAAAAAAAGTAAAAAATCTAGGATTTTGATAACGTTTTTATAAACACCTATATAATGAAAAAATATATAAATATAAGTTAATTTGTAAATATTATCTTATTCAAAAACTAAATATTAACTCATGTATAAGTTAATTTTTATATTAGCATCTAATTGGTTAAATTTCTTTTTAAATTATAGGAGAAAAATAAAATAAAATAAAATTTTAATAAGCTAATTTGTAATAATACTCTTATATTAATTTTTTTCAAAAATTAATTTATAAGTATAAATTAATTTTAATTTATAAAAGAATTTTTTATTTTTTTATTTTTTCTACAATTATTTATAAAGAAATTTATTAAAACAAGTTGAAAACTAAAATGAAAAGTTGAAAACTAAAATGAACTAACATGATATTCAATTACCAGATTCATATATAGAATAATATCGACAGAAAAAAAAAACTTTAAATAGATCTTAATACATGATGATACTCATACTTGACTCTAGAGGAGAGGAAAGAGAAGAAACTAAAGTGAACGTTGACATGTTATAAAGATGATATTGTTGGCAATGGAAACTGAGAATCGATGACAGGTATAATAAAGGGTACAATGACAACGACCCATTCGTACACGGGAGACCAAAGGCTTCTGGATGCGAGCCACCGTGACCTGAGGCGTGCAAGAGCAGCAGCATTGAACATCGTGCCGACTTCAACAGGAGCAGCAAAGGCAGTGGCCCTGGTGCTTCCAACCCTGAAAGGGAAGCTGAACGGCATCGCACTCCGCGTGCCAACACCCAACGTGTCAGTGGTGGACCTCGTCGTTCAGGTCTCAAAGAAGACCTTCGCAGAAGAAGTCAACGCAGCGTTCAGAGAGAGCGCAGAGAAGGAGCTGAACGGAATCCTCTCCGTGTGCGACGAGCCCCTCGTGTCCGTTGACTTCAGGTGCACCGACGTCTCCTCCACCGTTGACTCCTCTTTGACCATGGTCATGGGAGATGACATGGTGAAGGTCATTGCTTGGTATGACAACGAGTGGGGCTACTCCCAAAGGGTCGTGGATTTGGCTGACATTGTTGCCCAAAACTGGAAGTGACTCAGTCCAATCAAACTACTCCTTGCTAATTAATTATGTATGTACCATGCCACTGTAATTTTGTATGTCTACTACTACTACTACACTTGTTGCTTCATTTTTCATTTTTCCTTCTAAACTTGTACTGAGAAACAGAACCATTCATTTTCTCTGCCTTCTCATTCTGCAATTAAATTCTTACCTTCAAATCTTAAGACTAGGCCTTCGGGTGACCACGAAGATGGATAATCATTGCATCTTTAAGCAATATCACCGTCCTCTCAGAGTATTACTAATCAATGTTGAAAAATTGCACCATGTTTATTCTTTATTGTGTCTAAACTTTTATTATTTTTCCCCTCCATTTTTACTCCAACTAAATATTACCTAAAATATGCAAAGATATTTTTCTTGTATTATTTTTTTTACTTTACTTCTATAGTACTCCTTTTTATAATAAAATACTTTTTTGGTGGCTAAAAGGGGCTAAAAACAGCCCATTTTATAATATAATATATTACCAACTTTACCTTCATTCATTGTTTTTGAAAGTTATCAAAAGCGGTTCTGTGTAACGCGAATTACAACCTGTTTGGGGAGCAAAGGGGTGATAGCTGAGTTTTTTTTTTTTTTTTTTTTTTAAATGTAATTTCCAAAACATAATGTATTTGGTTACATTCATTTAAAAAAAATGTTATGTGAATTCAGTTTTTAGTTTTAAAAAGAATTATCTCACTATATTTAATAATTATATATTTTTTTGTCATTAGTTGTGATTAAGATCTGATTTTCAAAATTTTAACTTTTAGGTATTAAAAAAGTAACTCCAAACTTTTAAAAGAAAACTTCATTTTACTTTTTAGTACAATATTTTTTTTTCTTTGTCTCTTGCCGAGTTTTTCTCAACCTATCACGAGTAAATACTAATCCCGTTTTAATATAATATTTTAATAATCGAACTTAATTCTAATTAAATTTATAAAAAAAATTAGTCATAGTTTACTTGTTTCAATTAATTAAATTTATATTAAACATTCATTAACCTAAATGATATTTAAACTACAAATATAAGCCATTTACGTCATTCAACATATCAATCCAAATAGTACTTCTTTCTATAGAAAATTTAAACCATTTATTACATTCTCTTTTTCTCTTGGCAACTGTATACTTACAAATTAAATAATTTAGATGTGTGCTACATGTGGGCGGGAGGGAATGCAGCTAGAAAGGATCCAAGCTGGTTTGAGAAAGACCTCAAGCCTAAATAGAATTTCTTGACAAAAAAAACTTAAATGGATTTTCTAAGCATTTCACTATTTTGGGGGGAGATCATGCTTGGAGACATGTTGCATACAAGAAAAAAATCATTAAGAAAAAAAAAAGTGTTGTCTCTGATTCGCCCTTTTCAGTCCTAGACACAATTTTTGTTTTATTATTTATTTATTATTATTATTTTCTTTGGTAAAATTTTAGTGTTATTTGGATTTCCACCGAACATATTCTTTTCTAAAGGTAAAAAACAAGGGTTTTTACTCTTCACACCACCAAAAAGTTCCCCCATCCCACACTCTCCCTTGTTTGAGTTGCTTTTTCAGACCATTACCTCTTATCTTCTTTCTCCCCTATCCTTCTTTCTCCCCACCTTTCGTATTCTTTTTCTTCTTCCATTTCTCCTTTCTCCTTCATGTAAGTACCAACTATAGCACATTCTTCTTTTACTTTTTGCAAAGTTCTTTGCTTTTTTGTTTTTTTGGTGTGTGTGCCACTAATTCAGTGAAAATAAGTTTTTGTTGTGTTTCTTGTTCAAACACATGACAAAAACTAATTTTAATTGTACATAATGACTTTTATGTTTAATAACTTATGTAGTTAAGTTTTATTTAAGTAATGTATATACGATATGACATGTGCAAAAGGTGGTAACAAGGTTCCTTTTAAACAAATACATCCAAAGTTGAGCATACACAATCCATGACTTTGCCTCACAGAGGAAGAATGACATCACCAGAGTAACAAGAGGAAGAGGTGATTGTACTTACCAATGCACCATAAGAGCATATTGTTGCTCTTGAACCCTGAGTACCAACTCTTAAGCCCTAGGCACAAACAATAGAGTCATGGCTAGTTGACCCCATTTTCTAGAAGGTCTGAGGACCTTGTTATGTCGATAAGGTCTTTTGCGAACCATATTATCTCACAATTATGGATAGGACAAGATTGATATGAGCTGAAGGTGGTCATCCATGGGAATAAGGTGTTACCCATGACTAAGCATGTGTAGGTAAAGGAAAACATGGAAAGGTCTTGGCAACACATCTACCGGCATGTTGCTACATATGGACAAGGGTGTTGTTTACTTTTGTTGAGTGGTGGAATAAGGACACCAGCTCCTTCCACCTTCCAATTAGGAGACAACTATCACTCTACATTATGTGTCATATCTCCTACATTTATCTATAGTTAAGAGGCTATGTTCCTATCTAGAACTACAACAGGATGAGGCACGCAACTACTTGATGCATTTACTTAGGGTCACATGCGAGAAAACTTACATTAAGATTGATCAATGAGTGCACATGCGATTGACCTAGTTGCAAAACTTATACCATGCACATGTTTAGGATAGGAATGTCATATTAGTTGTGAGAGCTTTTCTATTACGTTTGGTTGGTTTCATGATCTTTGTTGACAAGAGTTTCAAAGTGGATGTGGCATACTTAGATCTTTTTCGTGATCCATATATTTGCATTGAGTGCTTGGGTGCTTTTCTCTTAGCATACCTCTATGATAAGCTAAGCTAAATCAACATGTATTAGACGAATTAGTTTGAAGGATATATGACTTTCTTACAAGTACCAAATTTGTTTTCTATTTTATTTGGCTTCTATATTTTGTTGTTTTAAAATAATTAATTATGTCAATGATTTTATAGACTTGGATCTTTGAGCAATTTCCATTCATTGGCTTTCACCAATTGACCATAGGATATATTGAGCAGTCTTCCCATACTTGTCGATGGGAGATTATAAGAGGCTTTAGTGATATATTCACCACTAAAAATGTGTTTGATGTCCTACAACCAAAAGAGGTCATATGGATGTCTTATAGAGCACATAAACAAAAGCAACCTTTCTAGGACATCCTATACTTCTCAAGCTTCATTAGATTGAGCTTTTATTGCACACCCCTCTATCAAAAAGGGTGTTACGACAATTTGGGTATGTATAAGGGGATTTTTTTCTCATTGCACATCATATGAAGCATGTGTCTATTGCCAAGGAATGTGATCAAAATGTTTACTCAATATCTCGATCATATTATTGACTATGCTATTAGAGGATTGCATACTAATGATCTAGTAAAATGCATGGATGGATACTATCCTTGATTCCACCATATTAATCATCCATACATCATGCCTACATGAGAGAGATCATTTGAAAGTACTTGTGCAACTCCTTTCAGGTGGTCAGACATAGTTTATTTCAGGTAACACTCATGCTTGTACGATGAGTATGTATATATATATATGTACTATGTATTGGACGACAATAACACATTCATAGTACTTATTTATGTTAAATTTTCTTGTTGTATGGTTTATTTGATAGGATTTCTAAGACACTTAAGGTCATATTTAATTGAATTATAGTTATTGAGGACATTGGTGTTTGATCTACATGTGGAACACATTGAGACTTGCACAAGCATATTGTATATCAGAGAAAAAGAAATACATATTCCTAATGTTTCAATGTTTTTCATTATATTTCATCTTAGTTGTATAATTTTGTATTATATATATATATATATTATATATGAATATGTTGTCTTATCTAATATTTTTCTCCTCATATTTTATTTATCAAGTTATTTAACTATTAAAGTTGTTTAAAACAAATAAAAAAATTAAACACTAAAATAACAAATAAGTTAGCTTACGCTATAGAAACAAGTCTCTATATTGGAGTTGACAAGATATACTAGTATGAAAACTAGTTTTCATAACGTATTTTGATATAAATATATTAAAAAAACAAATTTATATAGTATATTTTGACATAACTACATTATGAAAACTATTTTTCACGTGATTTTACGTAAGTAAAATAAATTTCATAAAAATAATTTTTATAAAAAATTAAAATAAAATTAGTGGACGATGCAAAGAGCGCTAAGAAAAACAAGTGTGAGAGCATAGCCACTGGATGATATTTGAGATGTTCCTACTTATAACAGGATGATACAACCCTTTGGGCTTAGTTTTTCATGATGTTTTACCTTTTCTTATATATCCAATCTCAATTGTTAAGATAAACTAGTATTTTAATTATTGTAAATGCAATGAAATAAATGTTATTTTATATACATTATTTAAATATATAAATTAAAATTATTTTTTGTTATATATTTTCAATAAATTAAACTAACATAAAAATAATATTTATTTTGATTTAAATAGAAATATAATAGAATAATTATAACAATAATGTTTTAAAGATACTAGGATTTCTTTTAACTTAAATTAAATAGAATTTACTTTAAAATTAAAAATAAAGCATACATATAATAATAATAATTAATATAATATTGACGTCAACATTAGCATCATTACTCCATGAGATTTATTGGCCGAACGATCCTCTTCACTTCCTTAACATACCCTCATTTTAGTGTTAGGGAAAAATGATGTGATTCTATGGATGAGAGAGTGTCTGTCCGAATAGAGGTACATAGGTAGTGGAATTCCACGATCTCAAGTTTGCAATACCAGAACCTCTTGTTGGATGTGTACGTTTGTCTATCCCTTAGGCTCATCATGCCTCACTTCTTCGCTCTAGCACTAGTTGTAGGCCCTTCTCATCATGGTAACCCAACAACTTATGTGCATACTTGTCAATAGTGTCCTTGAGGGACTCAACTGTGATTCTCAAATCACTTCCAACTTTCTTGAACAAAGAATACTAACACCACGTATCCACCATTTCATCGTGGTCATTTTCAAGACAAGCTAAAACTCACGACAACAAGGAATGTTACATTCTTCATGTCCTTAAGAATAAGGTAGATCCTCTTACTCATTCAACAAGCGTTCTATCTTTCAAGATAGCTACATTTCAACATATTATGTCATTATCTTCATTAGATTTTCACTTACAAGTTTTTAACCCAGCCTACCCATAATCATCATTTTATAATAGTGTTTCTCATGCTTTTATATGATTTAAGTAATCTCTTGTTAAAATTTCCATAACTTATACATTTTTTCACTGCCAGGAAAATTCCTTTAGCCAAAGGAGTGGTTCGCCCAACGATTCCTACCTTCCAAAAAAGGTATCACTCATCTACGCACATTTGCTCAACGAGAACTTAGTCTCGCTCAGCGAATGAAGTCATAGGAAGCTCAAACTTTGTTTTGCTCGCTAAGGAAGAGAGTATCTCACTCAATGAATAAGGCATAAAGACCTAACTTCCAAACCTTCACTTGTCTCACTCAACGAGGCTAATCCTTCACTTAACCAAAGGGTTCACATAGAGAATTCTAATTTCTCACCTTGATTTTGCTTAGTAGTGGGATGGCTTGCCCAATGAAATGAAGTCATAGGGACTTCACATCTCAGCTATGTTCATTTGACTCAACAAAGACCTTTCTACGCTTAGTGAGAGAAGGCATAGAGAGCATTCTCTCATTTCTTCTCGAGATCACTTAGCAAGTGGGACAAATCGCTCAACGAAAACCTCACAAAGACTTAGTATATTTTAAATCATGTCTCCTCACTCAAGAAAGGCACTCCTTTGCTCAATGATTTAGGGCCATGGAGAGCTCTTAAGCCCTCGCTCAACTAGGCTCAAGATTCGCTTAACAAATTTATGAGTGTATGGGTTTTCTAGAAACTCACCCAAGTTTTCTCACTAAGTTTATAATTTCCCTTGGTGAATGGTATACTTGCTTAGTAAGCATTCATCATTTTTATGGTATTCTTGAGTTCGCTCGGCAAAACTTGCCCCTCAATTAGCAAGCCTTCAATAGAAGCCTTGAAAAGAGGATTTCACCCAGCGAGAAGGTTTTTCACTCAACAAAAAGCCAAAAACAACAGCATGCAAAACTCATAGATCATTCAAACTTCAACTAAATCAACATGAAATCTATTCAATCACTCTAAAACAACATATAAACACATTATATATGCAAATATGACCAGTTTAAATGCATGTATAATAGATTCATCATAATTTTACATTTTTCCCCAAAAGCTTAGAACTTCAACAGTGGCTACCCTATCTCAAAATGAATTACCATCATGCATTTATACATATATAAAAAATAGAATAACACCATTTTAATCACCGAAACAACCACGACATCAAGCAGATTCTAGGAAGCATTAGACATGACATAAGCATATTGAGATGTCTTGCAAACTATGATTATTTGTACAATTTGTTTAAGATTTATATGTAAGTGAGATGCACTCTCACTACCCTTTTGTTTGTATTTCTTGTGTTTGGGTTGATTGTCATTTGTAGATGAAGATGAGCAAGAATGAGAAGATTAAACCTTAGCTTTTGTCATTTTATCTTAGTAGTTATGTATAGGGAATTTTTGTTCTGATAGATTGTGACACCAGGATTGGTTATTGGTTTTTGTTAGAGTTTCATGTTCCATGTTTTGGATATAAGCTTTGAAGTGCCACTGCTTGATTTTCTTTATTCTACACGCTTGAGTTTTTATGATGTGAATCTTTTACACACGATTGCATTGAATAAATGAGTTTTTATTTTACTTTAATATTTTCTTTATTAAATATAAATGCTAGAAAGGTAAAGGATGTCACACTTGACATGATGCTTGTCCATAAGAATGACAAAGCAAGACAAATTTGTTAGGTCAACCCAACCCATAAAAAATGGCGAGCTTGAATCATTTCAATCCTCCTTGCTAGTCCAACAGATCAAAGGCATGATTAACCCACCTTCTTAGATATTTATTTTTTTAAAAAATATAATATTACTTATAAATTATTAAGGTTCAATTTACATGTTATTACTTTTTATGTTGTCAAGTGACGTTGGATGAATTGATATATTTTTAAACATTTTCTTTTTTATTTTATTTTTTTCACTTTTATAGCTTATTGTGAGTTTGCCCTCCTTTTATAACATACATTCATTTTTATTTTATATTTTTTAGTATAACATGCTAATATCCTTAAATAGAGTGAACTTTGTACCTACTAAGGTTGATATAACGGTGAGAGTTTAGGTACATAGGTTCAAACATCACTATCACCATTCAAAAAAAAAAAGTGACCAAAGTTGACATAATGGTGAGAGTTTAGGTATATAGGTTCAAACCTCACTATCACCATTCTAAAAAAAAAAAAAAAGTGACCAAATTTTGTTGGTGAGTCAACCTGTCCCACCCCATTTAACACAAATTAAAAGCAAGTTAAGATGGATTGATTTTCTTTCTATCATTTATGTAGTTTAGTAGGTTCTAGTTATTTGACTTTTTCATTACTTTGATTAATTATTAGGTTAAGATTGAACAATTCAATATTTATATAAAAAAATTAAATTTATACGTTTTTATAATAAAGCATAGAAATTTTAAATTCTGTTCCATAATAAACATTTCAAAATAGATACGTTAATACAAAAATATTATCATAGTATACAAAAACAATTTAATCCCAATAAAAAAATCTTATAATTTATTACTAATTCTTTGAAAGAATTGTTTTAAAACATTAGGTCATACATAACTTGATCGAAATAATTTGAAATGTGACATGAAAATAACCAAAAAAATATAAGTCTATTTTTCAATATTTAAATCCAATTCATTTGAAGTTTAAGTCAAACTATGTTCAAACTCATAAGGAGATAAGCTTATAAATAGAGTGAAGTTAGTTAAAGGTTTGTGGCATGTTCGAGTATGAGTGTTTGTTTTTTGTGTGTGTGATTTTGTTTCTGAATATGTGCGCAACAATACTTACATAAGGAATGCATGCTCACTTGCTTGAGCCATAAATTTTATTAAGCAACATATCTTAACGTTAAATAAGCATGTAAGATACGGTGTTAGAGATGCTCTAAGGAAAATATGTAGTCCTAGTTCACATAACTTTTCATTTTATACATACACCATGTAACGGAGAAAGTTAGATTAAAAAACATTTTGGTTTAATTTTTTAATAATTATTTAAAAAAATTGTCATAAATCATAAAATATTTAATAATAATAAGAAAGAAAATATTTTACTTATAATATTTTTCACAATTCTTTTTAATTTTATAATTACTTTGTTTTATATGTTTTCATTATATTATTACTTATTTTATGTTGCATCTCTTTCTTTATCTCTCATTCTTCTTGTAAAATATATAGTAAACTCAATAATTTTTTTTTAATTCATATAAATAACATTATCTTAACTGGGGAAAAGATTTCTCTATATATTTTTTTAATATAAATATGTGATTAAAGAATTTGTAATATAATTGTTTTAAAAGATATGAAAGATAAATAAAAGATTTTTTAAGTTTATAATTTATATTTATTATTTGAACATTATATTTTAATATAATTATATTAATTATTTATTTAATGATTAAAATATATTGTATATTTTTAAAAAAATATAAATTTAATAAGTAGATAATTATGTTGATAAAAAAATAATAAAAATCTTACACGCTAACACGTAAAGAATGATTATGGTATTTAATACATTAAATCATCAAATTAAAAAATAATTTTATTTTTCTTATTAAGAAAATAAATGAAGGTTTTTAGAAAAAAAAATTAGTTAAGAAAGATCATAATAACAATGAAAAAGATTACGCTACATTCTTAAATTAATCCATGATCAAATTTTAAAACCTCGATAATCTAGTATAATATGATCAAGATATTTAAAATTTTATAAATATTAAAAAATTATAACATTTCTATCCTTTTTACAAGATCGCAGGTAGATGAGACTAAAATTTGAATCTTGGATTTGTCACTCTTGGGGGACTTTACCTAACTACTACATAACCTGAATTTTACACTTTTGCCAGTAAAGATTTTCTATCAGAGTTAAAAAAGGACTAATTAATACGAGAGCGGTTGTTTAGTACGAAAAGATTCACACACAAAATTATGAATTATGTAGTTATTTATAAATACATATAAATAATACTAACAATATATCTTTTAATATTAAAATTTATTAAAAATTTTAATATTGTATGAATTTCATCAACCTGACTCATAATTTTATATATATATATAATTTATATATAAATTAATTTACATATATAAATAAAAAAATTATTTTTTTCTATAAATACTTATGAAAAGGTTTAACTAAATAAACCTAAATATTTAAACCGACTGCGAATTGAATTTTTTAATTTGAATTTTTAAACCATTAAGTTATTTTCCGTAAAAAGAATCACCTAGCAATCTCAATACAACAAATCTTCCTCTAAGCATCCTAACGCACCGACAAATTGAAATAATTTGACATTAGAATTAGAGTGCATATATAATAATTGTAAATTGAACCCATGCTACATACTTTGTGTCTAATATGCGTTGTTTACTATGAACTTTTTATCAAGCGTCAAAAAAGTCATGGGCGCCTAGGTTGTGGAGGGAACCATGGTCCACCACGTTTGATTTTTGACCATGAAATAGGTGTAAGGTGGCAGACAAGTCCTCCATAGTCGACGCCAATGATATCCACAAATTAAACTTCCAAAGAAAACTCCGCAATCACGTGCTTTGTTTTATTCTATTTTTTGTTTATACGAAATCGACACTTGATATATTTCACTCACTAATTCTTTCAAAGTGTAAAGTTTATTAAAGTAATATCACATCTTTTATTAAAAAAAATTATATGCATAATTAAGAATTAAATATAAAATAAGATATTTAAAAATTTTAGTTATCGATCAGTTATATCATATGTGGGTAGGTGGTTTGTTTTATTTGAATAACATTTATGTTTATACCTACAGTTTAGGTCAGGATAAAAAAGAAAAGAACCTTAATTATTGGCTGCTATAATGTCACTTTTCATCTCTTCATCAAACGTTCATCGCGGCTTGAAAGTTGAAACAATGCCAAAAATCATAGGCACGGTGTCATCATTTTCCATTCTAACCACCATCGCTATTCTGATCTACCAGTCAAACTTTTCTTGACCCGATTACGTTAAAATGAGTTAGCGTTACCAAAATTGCTATTGCAGCTACGATGTAAGAAAAATTGTATCCGATAGCAGTTACAACTACACCGACCATCTTTGTCGATAATCCTTCCCATATTAAAAAATTGAAGTTTCCAAAGCTACAATCACAATTTAAAATTTTAATTTTATTTGTCCTAGCTAATGCTTTAGTCATTATGCACTTTAAAATACATAAGCCCACGTGCCAAAGCACAAGCAAACCACGTTAAATGTCGAATAATGATGCGCCAGACAGCCTTTGAATTTAGTCAAAACAAATATTAATCAGTATCCCTGTAGTGAAACTTCTTTTAACTTGACCAATATGCGGAATTATATGGTTATCTAATTGTATATTTAATTAAAAATTATTTTTTTAATCTTTATAATAATTATTTAAAAATATATTCATAATAATTTAATTAATTAATAATATAATATTTTACATTAATAATATATTAAATTATATTTTATTATAAAATTAACAAATTTATTATATATAATAATTTATAATTAAATAAGAGTTTAACTTATTTGATTTTGGATTATTTAAAATAATAATTCTTCCACGTTAATAATAAAACAACTTTCATATAACTTTAATTTTTTTATATTTTTTCCACAATATTTTTTTTATCCATAGACCCACACCCTACCCAAACTAGACTACACTTATTATCCGCGATATCTAGTTCAATTCCAAGGTATAAAAAAAAGAACCATATATTTTACATCAACTAATTTTCCTGATCTTTGATTAAAAAACACAATTACCTGTCCACTGGTGCCAACAATGTTGTCTTAAAACTATTAAAAGAGCCTTTAGTTAAAATTAATTACTGCAAACACTGTCATGGCGTTCACATGGGGAGTGCCCAGTGATGCCACGTTTACGGGGTCGAGTGTCTTTTCCGCAACACTATTCAATACTCTAGCACCACTTTCTACTTTGTCATTTCTGGGACCAGAGGATCAGAACGCAGATCTATTATTCACGCAAAAAACAGAAAGAACACAGATCTCTACAAAATACAACTGGCTCTGCAACGGACGACATTATTAACACAGAACGCATAGAATAAAGCAACAACAATAATAGAATGGTCTGGACTTGAACTGAAAAAGGATAGATAAACACGTACAGTAAAAGTGTGTTTATTACTTTATTTATTTGAACCATAGTTTTAATTCATAAAAGGAGAAATTCACTCATATGATAAAAAATTGTACATGGCAAGGGCAAGGGTGATAAAATTAGGTGGTACAAATAAATGAGAAGTAATGTAATGGTAGCAATAATAATTGATGAGAATTTAAATGTCACGATCTCTTTTGCACTCAGGGGGAAGTTGAGGGTAGCGCTTTCTGTCAGTGCAGTAGTTGTAGATGGTGTACTTCTGGCGCACCCATCTGAGCCTGCGCCATTGGGCAGCGTCGAGGTCACGGAACTCTGGTTGGTCCCACCATCTCTTGCCCTGCGTGTCGCAGAACTTGGCGTTCACAGAGGCTTCACACCCGTCGATGTGGAACCCCTTGTAGCCTGCTATGAATGGCGCCTTCGACCAATCCGTTTTCTCCAAACCACCCCTCGTCGCCCAATCATCCGCGTTCCACAAACTGTTGTATATCTTCATGGGCTGGTCAAACG
Organism: Mucuna pruriens; assembly: GCA_025330945.1. Classification (NCBI taxonomy): domain Eukaryota; kingdom Viridiplantae; phylum Streptophyta; class Magnoliopsida; order Fabales; family Fabaceae; genus Mucuna; species Mucuna pruriens. Next base: position 399,036 of record JAENHJ010000328.1, on the reverse strand, counting down.
GGAACTTCACTCCCAAGTCCTTGCTGTTCTTGAACACCCTAATTGGCACATCGTCCACATAGAACCTGTACACCCCACATCATTTTAATCTCTCATTAACCATCTTACAACCTTTTACTTTGAGTACTATGCAATGCTCAAAGTTATTTGAGAACCACCCATGTCTTTATTCTTTGAAGATCTCACTATTTTAACAAACGAATAATTCCATAGATCTACCAATAAATTTTGATATTTTAATTTTATTTTTTAACTGGTCTAAGATTTTTATTGGAAAAATAACTTTAAAACCCAAATTCCACATTTATTAATGTTGGAAAAAGAACTCATGTGCATTTACCTGAAATAAAGTATGAAAAAACTTAACAAGTAGCTTTTTAAACTAGTTTTAAGTTTGAGTTAAACTTTTTAACAAAATCTCAAATATAAGCAATAACTAATATTCCCATTTTAAGCAAACTGGTTATAGAGTACTATGCTCCTAACATAATTTTTTGGTAACCAAAATAAAGTTCGAATCCATCATTTTGGTCAAATAACACAACTAGTCACTCCAACCAATGTTTGTTCTCCACATATATTATTTTGAAATATTAGTGATAAATGTTGTTATATGTCCAACACAAAGTGAAGAGGGGATGAAAGAGTTGAGTGAAGTGCTTACACAATCTGATACAGGTTCCAGAGAATAGAGTATCTGTGGTAGGTTAATGTAGGATCGAACCAGAGGTAGATTCTCTGTTCTCGGTCACCTTTGCCTCCGGTGAAAACATTTGTTTGCAAAATGTAAGGTTGTCCGGTTCTGTTCCCCAAGAACTCAAAGTCTATCTCGTCGTGCTCCGCATTTTGGGAAGATAGCTGCATACAAACTAAAAGGTCACATTCACATATTATACGCAAACTAAAAAATCCCCAAAACAATTTTTTCTTTCTGTGCGTACATAGAAAGCAGTGACTGTGCCAGCTGAATCTCCAGGAACCATTTTTATGTACATGCTGAAGTGACCAAACAAGTATGACCCCTTGGACTGGAAGCCAGTACCTGTGTCAAAGTTGTAAAACACATGAGTAATAAAGGGATATTTAACTCAGCCTTAACTTTGTTCTAACATAGTACATGTAGTATATACTGACCAGTGTACTTGTCAAGATGAAGCTGAATCTCAGAACCCCCATTGAAGTATTTGATGTGATCAAAGGCCCAAGTGGGCACGTAGTTTCGACTAAATTGTACATCCACTGGCCTCCGTGGGTTGGCGCAGAGTGCTGCAGAGGCCAGTGATGCCACAATCACACACACTGTCCACATAGAAGAAGAAGAACCCATTTTTTGTGTTGTGTAAACTAGTGGCTAACAGGGTATATATAAGCATTACACCCTGCCTTAGACCCCTTCTTCCTCTCTCTTTCCCTCCGTTTTTTATTTTTTTAAATATTACTTAAATTTATATAAATACAAGGACATTATTTTAAAAAACAAAATCAAATTTATACTTATAAGTAATGATTAACAATGTATTTAAGATTTGTTTTTATATCAGGATGAGAGAGGGAAGGGGTGAGGACAAGAATCCTTCATTTGCTTTTGGTAGGATTCGAGTGTTGGAAACAACTAATATTGAGACACTGTTACGCGTTTATTTTACTTGATTGCTAGCTAATCATCAATAGTTTTCAGATTAGAGTATTGTTTTTAACAATAATGATACATTTTAGGCTATTTTTGGCAGATCACTTCATGATAACAATTTCGTAACACGATGATTATTTACTCCATTTATAACAACAATCTCTTCGTGGAGGCGGGTCATTGCGTATCAAAGAGGTAACCTTGGTTATCTTAAAAATAATTTTTATTATATTTACATAGTATTTTTAATAGCAAAAATTGTTGGATAAAATTTCGTAACAAAAATAAATTATGAGTTTGGTATATATAACTTAATTGTTTACATGAAAGAGTCAATTATTCGTTGTAAGTTAATTATTAATGTTTAAATACTCATTGCATATCATGGAGTCAATTATTAATGTCTATATATTCATTGCATAGTAGAGTCAATTATTAATGTTTAAATATTCATTGTAAGTTTTTTTAATCGTTATTGCTTTATATTTACGATTACATTTTTTTTCTCTCAAAATTTAGTGCATGTAGGTTCTTTATTGTTTTTTTTTTTTACAAAATTACAAGTTTCATCTGCAGTAGGTAATTCTACTCGAAAAAGATAGTATCACTAGAAATGATAAAAAAAATTATGTATTTAATGCAATTATATATTCTAAATTTAAATTGATATCATTAGTCAAGTTGGCTCGCGGTAAGTGGATCTAAGCGTTCAACGGTACCTTCATTGTTTGAGCATTCTCTGGTTTACCTTGAAAAAAAAAACACGCTTCCTCTGATTGCTTGATTCTGGTTTTGATTTTCTCTCCATATTTATTTATCATGCTAAATTCTACCTTATTGTATTTAGGATAGTATGTGATTATCACTATTTGTGCTATATTTAAAATCAACATTTGTTGTATCCTTTTATTTTGATCATTGAGTTTCTTCTTATCTCTATTTGTTATATAACCATGCAATTTATACAAATTGATGTTAACAATTTGTGTTTCAATTTTTTTTTTTTTGTTTTGAGAGAAATTTTTCATTATTTTTGTTTTGTTAAACTCCTCCAGTATTTTGATTTGATTTATAAATAATTTAAAAAAAAAAACTAATCATTTTTATTAAAAAAAATTATCGTCTCATGTATTAAAACTATTTTTATAATCATGTCTTATACAAATAATAAGGTAAAACATATGTATACATGTGAGTACTCACATACATGAAAAAGTATTTCATATCTTTCATATAATTATGAGATTACATCAACATTTTCTAATATATCAATAAAGATCTACAAAATCAAACAATCAAGTATTTTGTTACTTCAAAAAACATGTCTACCTATCAAATAGAGAACAACAAGGTACCTTTTTAAAGAGAAAGAAAACTATCTTGAGTAGCACAACAATAGTACAAGAAAAACAATATAAGTATAATATTTTATATTATCAAAGTAACAAGTTAGTAAAAATATTTAATAATTCAATATTCATTTCAGACTCAACAAAAAAAAAAAAAAAGATTCAAGTGATTTGACAACAATTATATTATTTTTTTGAAATCTATATTTATATATGAAGATTTCAAAGTTTTTAAAGTTCTCGTTATTATTATTATCATTTATTCTAATCTTTTGTAATTTAAGCAATATCACAACTCTACATTCTCTTCATGACAAAAAAAAAGTTGCACTTCATTGTATATTTATTTATAAGACTTAAGAAGTTAACAAGCTTTAGCAATAAATCATTTTCTTTTATGAAAAGATTGAAGCTTAAAAAGATTTTACTAAAAGAATATTTGTGGTAATGACTTAATGAAACAATTATAAAGAATATTTGGTTGAGTATAAAAAAATTTATTGGAAAGAATACTTGTAACAAAAGATTCTTTATAGTAAAATTATTGGTAGATTATCATGAACTGAAGGTAGTTTTACATAAAAGAACCAGAATAAAATTTTTATGGGGTTATCTCCTTCTTCTTTTATCTATTTTATTTGTTTAAAATAATTAATAAAAAAAATTTTAATAATTTTTGTTACTACGTATTTAATCAAATAAAAATAATTGTCTTAGTAAGACGATACATCTATTGTAATTCCCTCCTTAATTGTGGTTCACAAGTCACAATGCTTGGGGATAAACATGTTGGGTTATTTTTGGGCTCCCAACTATGTGGACAAAAGTTCAATACTCTCAAGCCCGCTAAGTTTCTCTTTATAAGAGGAGAAATGGTTAGATTGAGAGACACAACATCCAAGTGAAGAAACCTTAAGAGAGTTAGAGTGTCCTTTTTTTATTCCTCTTTGAGAGAAAGAGAGATATATACATAGAGGTTTGTATATCATCCGAGAGGGTGAGATTCATTGAGAGATCCTCAGAGATTGAGAGAAACACTTTGTAATACTACTTTTATAGTAGAGATCTTTTACTAGACTAGGTGCCATGGTTTTTCCCGAGAGGTTTTCCACGTAAAAAATTCTGGTGTCATCTTCCCTCTACTCTTTCAGTTATTTTTTACGCTTTTGCATAGTGCCCATTTTACGTTCACAGAGGAGGGAATAGGTATTGTTTCCCAACACATCTTTGGTAAGAATATTTTCAAAAATCATCATAACACAATTCAACATCCTTTTATATTTTTTTTTTTCTAACATTTTAATAATCTACTACGTGAATATAAACATTTTCCATGAGTTGTTTAACTGTATTCCCACTCTAGAGGCTCAATTTATTAAGTTATTTCTATTATTAGGTGTCAATAAATATTAATATAAACAATAATCACAATAGAAAAAGCAAAATACAGATAATAGAATCATGACATGATTATAAATTAACTATGATGACACCGTGGAATATATATTCACTATCATTATAATATGCACAATAATGATGATCTATAAGCATTTAAGAAAATCAAATTGGATATCTCAATCTTTGATGATTGTTTGATAAGTTTCCCTCAATGAGCCTTCATGTTTTAGCTTGAGTCCAAGTTTCATGAATTGGCACAATAACAGTTCTTTGAACTTTTTACTAAGAGTTTTTGTAATTGCATCAATGGGCATTTAAATAAGATCTAAAAATGTGCCTCAATTGCTCTTATTTGTGTTGTCCATGCCTACACGGCAAATAAATAAATAAATAAATCGTAATCATAGATATTTGTTGATAAAACCTACTACAAACCTACTACTCTTAATTATATATATTATGTAAATGGTTCTAATTTATTTTTAAGTATAAATATATGTTATAAAATTTTTTTTAGTATAAATATATGATTTTAAAATATTTATTTTATTTTTATTTTTATTTTTTCTTTAAAATTTTATATTTTAACAATAATTCACAAATACATATATATATATATATATAACTCATGGATATTTACTTAATAGATATTTGTGCTATGCGAGCTTATGAGGGCGTTACTACTTGCCTTGATTAGTCCCCTCTTCTTAAGAAAGACTTGTCCTCAATTTGTCACTTGCATCAAAAGAATTCAAGTTAGACACGTTAAAATTAACACTTAAGTTAGACACATTAAAAGTTGTACTTACACAATTTCTGTGCAACAAATTTAGCTGTAACAACATTATTATTGATATTCTTAAGAATTTGAAAGGGATTTCCTTTCTAGCAACAACTTGGATTTCCTTTGTTTTGAAAATCATTCCTTACATAAGTGCAACCATAGCTAACCTTTAAGCTTGAAGACAAACTTATGATGTTTTGTTTTAACATTCTGTTTAGTCCTTTGTTCAATGTTGAGTTTGCCTTATCATGTACATACTTGACAAGTTCAGTTTTTTCTCTTGCAACCTAATTGAACACACTCCTATAAAAGTAATGGTAACAAATCTAATAAAGTTAACTACTTAAAACTTTCAAATGGTGAGAATTAAGTGCAAAATGAACATTTTGATTGTAAGCAAACTTAATATATGACAAACATTCCTCCCAAAATTTAATGTTCTTTCTCATGATTGTCCACAACAAAGTAGACAAAGTTCTATTTACAACTTTTATTTGACCTTCCGTTTAAGAACAACAAGTAGTTAGAAACAATAAATTAATCCCTAATTTATGAGATAGAGTTTTCTACAAGTAGCTTAAAAACTTAATATCTATATAAACAAATAATAGTCCTAAGTATAACATGAAGAAGGTTTACAATTTTCCTAAAAAATAAATCAACAACATTAATAACATCACTTATGGCATGGAATGAAATGTGTATCATCTTAGAATAAAATATATCTACCACAAATATTAAATCTATCTCCCCTGTTTATACCTAGGTAAATCCAAGGTTCACTAGGTATTGAAAAAGGATTTATAAACCATTAAAGTGAACTCTAGATTTAGTTTGCCTACAAGTTACACATCATCATAAAGTTTCTCAACATTCTGTTTCATCCGTGATCATTCGAAGTGTTCCTACAAAGTCTTTACAATTCTAAATATCCTATCGATCCTTCGTGTGTGGTTCTCTCGCAAGCAAATCTCAATAAACAATTGGGTACACAATTTATTTCCTCTAAGCAAATATCATGTGTGCCTATAGTACTTGCCACTGGCAAAATTTTCACAATTTTGCTATTCTACATACAAATCATGATCTTCAACATATATTTTCTTAATATGTTAAAAATCAAGTAGTTTAGCATTAAGAGTTGAGATTGAGTAGCACAGCTGAGTCGGGTATGTTACTATGAGTGACAAATTAATCCCTTAGTATCACTACACCAAAATCAACATACAATGGTGGTTTTAGTAAGGTATACTAGCACTTTGAACATTAAAATGACTACTAATGGTTCTAAAAATGTCTTTTTTTTGTTTTTTAAATAACAACCGCTAAGGAATTAAATTATGAAAAATTAAATTGTTTTTAAATATAATGGCAATTATGAAACCGTCACTAAAGAAAATATTTAATTTTTTTTATTTAACGGCAGAATGCCACTAAGTTAAATTATTTAATTGCTTTTAAATATAATGACGGTTACAAAACTGCCACTAAATTAAACTGTTTAAATTATTCTAAAAATTTAACGCCATTTAATGACCAATAAATTAAATTACTTTTTTCAAGCAAAACAAATACATTATAAGAAATTTTCATATGTCTAGACATGTTCATGCAACTTCATCATTGCAGAAGTATTACTCCTTCACAAAAACAAGAACAGTAGTTGCTAGAATAAAAATAATAAATTAAAAAAATCAATAATGTATGCAAATTTTCTTATGAAATTAAAAAAGTATGCAATTACATCTTAGAGACATTCCAAATTTGGAAGTGGCAGATAACCAACCCGACTTCAGTTCAGTCCACTTGTTTGCTTTTCTTTATCATTGATGAGTTAAATAATTTATGCCAAATCAAAAACAGTTTTAAGGGAATTAATGAGACTTTTCTTAGCAATCAATGAGATTTCAATGACAAGTTATACTATTAAGGCCCTCAGCATGCAAGGGAATTAATCTCTACAGTACATCTCAAATGTGAATTCACCAAAAAACAAATCTCAAATGTGAATGTAATAATTTATATAAGGATGCATGCAACTAAATTGCAATCCCAAATTGGCTTGCAAGTAGTCTGTGTTTTATTCCCACGTTAAGCTTCCTAGAATCACAGTTTATATGCAAAAAAAAGAAAATTAGAATAATTGGCATCTCATATTTTGTTAGGACCAATAAGAAATAAGATATAAGATTCTCAATATCCTTATGCTATTAAAGGTATTTAAAAAAAAAATAATAACTCCTAAGCTGATGAGTGGAGAAACTATAAGCATGTACGAAACTTACTGGTGTATCTATCCATCAACTTGACAACACCTTTGTCATTCTCAACAATTCCAGCTTCAACATTTGTTGCACAACCCATTGAGCCCTCGTCAACTGTCAATTCCATTGTCAAAGCCAAAGAATTTTTAAGAAACTTAAAAATTATAGATAATCAGGTTGAATTATTAATTAATTGCTACTCTAATGCAATTAGTATCTCAGATCATATTAAAATGAATTTTCCAAACAGTTCATTAATATTCTTAAACCCAAAAGTCTGGTAGACTCATTTAAATTATAGATACCTCAAAAATTGTAGATGCATCTGTGAGTTCCATTTCTTACAATTATATACACCTAAAATTCATGAAGATATTAATTTGAAGTACATCTACATAAATATATACTACTAATTAGAGTGATTAATTGGGAGATGCTTTTTGGGCTGAAATTAACTGACGAGAAAAATCTAAGGTCTCTCTCAATGTCATTTTTCCACAGTGAATGTCCTGTTGACTAATAAAGGCACACGTTGTTTGGGCATCAAATTCATTTAGCTCATGGCCATAGTAAGTGATTCTCCCATGTGCCTTATCACATCTCAACATAAAGCTCACTTAGTTATTAAAAAAAATACGATCAATCCCTTAAATCACGATCAAGTTTCCTTACAAATTCCAAAAGCAATGTTGTTTACCCAGACTATGGAGGACCCAAAAGAAGAGTCATCCTGCGATTAGCACAACAAATAAAATAAGTCAAATGCCATAAATGAAGTATAAAATTGTACAATACAATCGACAGTCAACTTTGGTCATCAACAAGTAAAAGAATGCATCAATGTAATTTTCCTTTATGTAGAACTTGACTTTTCAGATAAAACTGTTTTAGATACAGGACAAGCAAGTATCATCCATCTTTGAAACTACTAGTAACATTTTTCTCTTAAGATATTCTAGTGAAACTTTTGATAGAGCTACCTTGATGGTTTGACAACTCCATTAAACACGTATATTGGAGGCAAATCCAAAAAACCCTTGCACTCAACAAAGGTTGTTTAATAAAAAAAAAATAGAACACAAGCACAAATGAAGCATTGGCCACTTAAATTGTTTTATAAAAATTGTAAATTGTTTTCATAAATTATTTTGAAAAACTTATTGAAATAACTAGACAATAATTTATATAGTAAAATAAGTCTAAATAAATTATAAATAAAAACATACCCTTAATCTCTTGATAAGAAATAATATCAATTAATCAACACATAAATAATCTTGGTATGACTTTCTATAATTGAAAGAGTATTTAAAATGTCTTCTATCTTTGATGAATTGAAGTGAAGTAAACCCAACCTTTTTATTAATCAAAATGTATACTCACTTCATACTAAAAGGATCAAATTAAAATAACCAGGAATGGACCTCGAGATCGGAAAAAATGGATGCAGCAACAAGCTGTTCTTTGCTGTTACCATTAAGGAATAGAACATGCATTAAGTATATATAATTTTAAGAATTCGATATGAGATTGATGGCAAGGGTAAGAATGAGTAAAAACAGAATTACATAACACAAGGTATAGTTTTATTATAGAGTTTCCTCCGTATGCAAACCACACTGCTTAATTACAGAGCTCATACAGTAAATAATACACTGGTAATAAATAATGGTAATAATAAAGTATGATAAACGTCAACAAAAGAAGAAACTTATGGTGGCGATCACAGAAATAGTCCAAGGAAATTTAAATGTCACGGTTTCTTCTGCATTCAGGGGGAAGTTGAGGGTAGCGGCTCCTGTCAGTGCAGTAGTTGTAGATGGTGAACCTCTGGCGTACCCATTTGAGGTTTCGCCATTGAGCAGCATCAAGGTCACGAAACTCTGCTTGATCCCACCATCTCTTGCCCTGTGTGTCGCAGAACTTAGCATTAACAGAGGCTTCACACCCGTCGATGTGGAACCCCTTGTAGCCTGCTATGAAAGGCGCTTTCGACCAATCCGTTTTCTCCAAACCACCCCTTGTGGCCCAGTCATCAGCATTCCACAAGCTGTTGTACACCTTCATGGGTTGGTCAAAGGGGAACTTCACTCCCAAGTCGTTGTTGTTCTTGAACACCCTGATTGGGATGTTGTCCACTAGGAACCTGTGTACCCCACATTTCGATTTATGTTATTTTTTTTTTAAATTAAAAAGTTTAGATAAGTTATGTCTTTTAACAGAATTTTAAGTTCAAGAAATATTACCCATTATCATATTTAAGTTGTTTAGCATAAGTAGTATAGTGTACATTCATTGAGGACTAGTGCTTTTATTTACTTTTCTATCTCAAAATAGAATGAGAATTTGGTGGAGTACTTACACAATTTGGTACATGTTCCATAATACAGAGTATCTGTGGTATCCTTTTGTCGGATCAAACCAGAGATAGATTCTTTGCTCTCTGTCACCCTTGCCTCCGGTGAACACATTTGTTTGTAAAATGTAAGGTTGTCCTGTTCTGTTCCCCAAGAACTCAAAATCTATCTCATCATGCTCCGAGTTTTGAGAAGATAACTGTAGGATTCCAATCATAGCAAATAAACAAAAGGTCGAAACAAAAATTTGAAAACTAATACATATATATAATTTAAATAAATCCATTAATTTTATAATAATTATTTTTAAAAATTGTAATTTTAATGTCAATGTATTAAAATAATAAAAAAAAAACTGGGCATACATAAAAAGCAGTGACTGTGCCAGCTGAATCGCCAGGAACCATCCTTATGTACATGCTGAAGTGACCAAACAAGTATGACCCTTTGGACTGGAAGCCAGTACCTGTTTAAAATTGCATGAAACATGAAAATTATACAAAGTTTGGAAGTAAATAGATGTAAATAGATAATAAGGGATAGTTATCGTGAACTTTATTGTATTCTATATATTACGTACCAGTGTACTTGTCAAGATGAAGTTGAATCTCAGAACCCCCATTGAAGTATTTGATGTGATCAAAAGCCCAAGTGGGAACGTAGTTTCGGCCGAATGGAACATCCACTGGCCTCGGTGGGATTGCAGAGAGTGCAGAAGAGGCTAGTGAAGCCAAAATTAGACAGAGAGTCCAAAAAGAAGAACCCATTCTGTTTGTGTTTCAGCGAGTGAAGGCTGAAGCTGTTATGAAAGTCTTGGTGGCCACAACTAGATATATATAGACACAGGACCCTGCCTTGGTTGGGAGTTTGACTCTTCTTCCTCTCTCCCTAAACATTTTTTCTTTCTGGATCATAATCATTTATTTACCTTTATTATTAGGATCTAAGAAAGTTTGAGGTGACAGATAGCGTCACGCTAGTACGTGTTTATTACACTTCGTTGCTTGCTAATTATCAATCATTTTCTTCTTCAATGTTTTGTTTGGTTTAAATACACTTTTTTTTTTTTTTTAAGATGAGAAGAAAGAATATTTTGGTAGGCCCTACTTTTTTTTTTCTTTCCTCCATTGTTTTCTAACTTTTCTTATATATTAAATGAGAGAAAACCTTTTTATAAATGTGTATTTTTTCCATTTCTCTTATTTTCTTTCATTTCAAATAAAGTGGAAGTCGACCGGCTCATCTCATGCAGCGTAGAGATTTTTAAATTTGTTAAAATTAAAAGGTTTAATTATTTATTTAATTTCTGCATATTTTTTTATGTTTTGATCCTTAAATATTTTAATTCTTATACTTACATTTTTAAATTCATTTTAGTTTCTACAGTTAAGTAATACTACAACAAGATAAAGATTAAAGATGTAAAATCATCACAAATTTTTTACTATCACAAATTTATTGATAAAGTGATAATTTATGATGATTGTCAGAAAATTTGAGACAAATTTATATATCAATGTTAAGATTACCTAATGATGTTGGTACTAATTCAATAAGAAGGATTAAAATAAAATTAAAAGTATATGTGTAGGAACTAAAATGTATATTTTCTAAATATAGAAATAAAAAAAAAATAATACAAATATAGGGAGCTAAATAATTAAACCAAATTAAAAAAAATATAAAGTAAAAGAGTGAATTAGTTGTTGTGTTAAATATTTAGATAAAGTTTTTTGTTTATTATATAATTTTGTTTTTTTAATTCATGAGATAAGTATAAAGTATCACGCTCAAAAATATTGACTAATTTTTTTTTAGAATAAGTGTGCTTTAAGAAACAAAATAAATCACTATTAGATAAATGTATACAACAATAAACTATTTATCAAATTATTGTCTCTTCTATATTTTTTATTATACTTGATTGTGTCTTACTTGATGATAATTTTATTGATTTCACTTAAAATAATAAGCAATATTAGTCTTCTTTTAAATAATAATAATATAAAAATAACACTTTTTTCTATTCAGAAAACTTAAGTTTGAAAGCTTTGCTAAAGTATTCGAGTCCAGTTACCAACTCTCCCTACTCTCTTAATCATATATTCTAAAAATATTTCTCTTTGGAGGCACATTTTACATGCTACCTTAGTAATTAGTCAAAAAAAATTTTCCCAACCATCTCAAATTTTTTTTTTATCTTTATTTATATACTCAATTTTTTAACCACATATTTCCTTAAATTTACCTTCTTTTATATCTATTTCTAAATTAAATTTTTTTTAATTATTAATAATTAAAATATCTTATATTATAATTTAAATATTAATTATAAATTCAAAATACAATTTGTACATTTTAATTATAGTATAGTTTACGATTTATATCAATTTATTATAAATTTTAATTATATAAAAAATATTTATCTTATACCACCCACGTACTAAAATAGTAGTAATAATAAGCTATGAGTTGGCATGATTACTATATTTAAAAGCAATATATATTAGCCAAATCCATATTAGTTATACCGTTCCAAAAAAAAAGATTTAGTTTACAGTCCTTTTTTCGCAAATCTTCATTGTAATTATATTTAAATTAAGGTAAGTGACATATGTGAAAATTAAACATGTTTTAGAGCTTTAAAATATTTATTAATAGAATGCATATATATTAATTATAGAGATATATAAGCGTTTAAAATATTTTAAATTATCATCTAATAATAAATTATTATATACATATAATAAGTTTGTTAATTTTTATAACAATTATTTAAAAATTATTTTTATCATAATTTTTAATTAATTAATAATATAAAAAATTATATGGTTAGTACATAAAATATACTCTTAATTATATATATATATATATATATATATATATATATATATATATATATATATATATATATAATCCAATAATCTTTATAGGTGTGTAAATGTTACAGAAATAAAATATATGGATTACATTACTTTCTAATAATTATTTATAACTAATATATATATACAAAAATCGTATCACCCTTTGTCACTGAGGATGATCATCCAGGTCCATGAACAAGAGGGCCAATATATATATATATATATATATATATATATATATGTTTTATTTTAATAAATTTGATATATAAGAATTTTATTTATTTTTTAATCCTGAATCCATAAAATCTGAATATATTCCTGACAGGAGCATATTAAAAAAATCATGATGCTAGATAACACATAGCGAGTCTCAAGAAACTTAGGACCTCATCCATGGAATAAGGAGCCAATGTCAGAAAGAAACCACATTTGCAACGCACTATCCAAAAACAGCCGTAAATTTGTATTCATCTTCTGATATGCTTGGATTTACAAGACAATGGGGCTCAAGATCGAAACTGGACGTACCAACAAACTCATATTAATTGTTAACATGCATTTGGGAATAGAATTTGCAATTTTAAAGAAGAATACCAGGTGGGATTGGGACCAAGTGTCTGTTGTTTTTCGTGCAATGGCCCGTGCATGCGTTTTTCTTTTGTTTCTTTTAGTTTTAGGGCATTATCGTCGCGTAACATCCTTTTGGGTGCCCAAAACCAATCTTGTATTTCAAATCATTTCCCAATTTCTATGCAAGGCGCACCTAACTTGCATTCACAAAATTCTTAGAGAAGATGGTCAAGGTGTGCATGCTTGCTTTGTTCTTTTATTTTTATTTTCAGTCATATGTTTTACTTTTACTAATAATTAGGAGAAGATGTCACGTTATTTATTTCATTTTGTTCAAGAAATGATGAAACAAGTTTGTTTGATTTGAAAGAAAAATAAAACTTTGTTTAATTTTCTATCTTTTAGTATTAATTATAAGAATGATATCTTATTTGTGTTTAAAACTTAAAAGGTATACATTCAACCGAGAAAACAACAAAACGTTAAAATACGATTTTAAATAAACTTTATTTGTAGGTGATGAGTTTTCATTTTTTCTTTGGTTTAAAATAAAACAGATTCTACTAAATAGAAGTAGATTGGTTTTTAATTTAATTTTGAAATATTTTTACCTCAATTTTTAGACTAAAATTTATCTATTAATTTTTAGTTGCAAAAATAAATTATTCTATTCTTTCATTCATTGTTATCATTCTCCTGGTAAATGAGTTAATTGTTGTTACGATCAAATCAAGCCAATATCAATAATGACCATTATTATCACCTTCATATCAAGAAATGTCTACATTAATACAACCATTATCATATGATAAGTGTAAAATTTCTACTAAAAAAACAATAATTAATCTTCTTAAAAAATTTCTACTAAAAAAACAATAATTAATCTTCTTAAAAAATTGCGAGTTAATTAAACAATATTATTAATATTATTATCATCATTATCACTTCAATCATTATTATCATTAATATTATAATCATTATCCTGTCTTATTTGCAATTATCATAATAATTAGTTTTATTATCATAATTGTACTCCGAACCTTTTTTTCTTTTATTATCGTTGCTCCATCACTAAACAGATTTTAATTCTTAAGTAAAAAAATTTGTCTGATTTAAATTTAAGATGTTATTAAAATTTAAAATAAAATAAAAACTAAAAACTATATAACTTAAAATTGATATCCATACTAAACAAAGTCTAAGAAATTAGTGATACTGTCCTTTCAGAGATATATTGGTGTTAAAATATACCACTGGGATACTCCGGTTAAAGGCACAAACATTTGAAAAAGAAAAGAACTCAGTGCTGAATAAATTCTTTTACAAAAGAAAACAAGTGAAAGAATGCATAGCATTGATATTAATCTTATCTTATAATAAACAAGTGTGTGTCTGATCTGAATAACCCGTTATTGTCGAAATACGTAGCACTTTGGCAGTTGAAACCTGACACATAAATGAAGAAAACTAAAAAGAAAAGCATTGCATGTGGGTTATGAGTTGGGTGCAAATAGGTAGCTTTTAATAATTTCGAATTGGCAAGTTGGAGGAATGAACAAACAATGCCACATGATTTGATTAAGATATATATAAGCCATATTTATGTGTATTCGTAACTGGAGTTGAGCAATAATTACAGCATTATTAGTTGGTATATGTAGAATTGTAGAACCACCCATGATTTTTTGTGGATTTCGGTTTTCATGATCGATCTTGAGGTGACTCTGTTCCGATACATACATAGAAGCCCGGAATCAAATCAAGACCAAATAAAGTTCTGATACGTGATTGTCAACGCTTAAGGAATCTCGTAATGTTACATTGAAAATTAATAATAATACAATTGCAATCTTTTCTCTATAACACTCGTAAATGTTAAGTTTGAAATAGGAATAAAATTTTGTAGAAAACTAAATTAACGACGACCATGAAACAGGAAGGTCCTTAGACTTGAATTAAAGTTGACATTTAATTTGGCACGTATATTGGAAATGCAAACTGTATTTTGCATTCTTTGAATTTCTTTATTTGTGGGTTTTTTTTTTATGATGTTGGACTGTATTTGACATGTTATTTCTTTTTTTTTATTTGTTAAAAATTTTATTTGACTTGTATTATTAGCTTTTAGTCAATTAATTTTTTAGGAGCTTTAAGTATTTTTTATACATTACTTTAAATAGTATTTTTAAATATTAGCTTTTATCTTTTAATTTTTATATTCTATTCTTCTTTTATTCTTAAAATATTTTTTTTATCTTTTTTACATAAAGTAAGATTTTATTATATATATTTTTTATTTTTCTTATTTTACTAATAAGGTATGATTTTATTATTTTAACCTTTTTAAATAATAAAAATTTTATTATTTTTATCTTTTATTACATAATATATTAATAATAATAGATAATATATTTATTTTATTATTATTATTATTATTTAAATTTTTTATATTACACTATTTATTTTAACTATTATATTATTTATAATATTTATTTTAATATTTCAACGTTATACTTCAAGATATTTATATGGATATGTTTATTTTTAAAATATTTTTTTGTATTATATATAGTGTTTATTTAAATCAACACACTATTTTTTATTATTTGTTATATTATTTTTAATATTATATTTTAAGATATTTTAATATAAAATAAAAATAAAATTTATATAAAAATATCATATAAATATAATTATTTCTATCATGTTATATTTTTCAATTATTTTATTACATAATTTCATTAAATATTTATAATTCAATAAATTTTAGTGATCAACCATCAACTTTTTTATTACTAGCTATTTTTTTAACTTTTAATTAACTTTTTAACTTTTAACTAATTTTCAACTCTCAGTTGCTTCTTCTTTTGTAAAACATAGCTTTATAATGTTTATATTCTTAAATAAGACCTAATTGAGTAAGTAAATATCGATTAAGTTGCATGCCTAGGATAAAACGAAATTAAACCACTATCTATGCAATTAACTTGAACTTAATTCTATGTTTGATATTTGACATGGTGGAAAGAAAAGATGAGGATAAAAAAATTGAAATTTAAATTGAATAAAAAAAATTTAATTTTAAAGTTAACCTTTTTTCTTTCTTTTCATTTTTTTCAATAAAATAAAATATATCATTGTCGTTTTTTTTTTCTTTACTTCATTTTATTCAAATACTATCATTAGGATTTATTGAATTTGGATAATAGATAATAAGAAGGAAAAAAAAAGATGTTGAAAGGAAAGAGAGTAACTTCCATTTTTTCTTTTGGGAGATTTTTTAAATACGCGTATAATTGCATGGAGTATATATAGTTATTCCACTTAAATACATATAGTTTATATAGAGGTGAGATACTCCCATTTAACTAACTTTATATATATATATAAACGAATCAGAATTTCAATAGTTTATCTCTTATCACTATTTAAACCAACCATTTGCTTTCCTTTCCTTTCAGGAGTTTAACAAAGTCGATGAATGTGAAGAAATAAAAGAACACTATTGAATAATTCCTCTAATAAATTATGGTTGAAATTAAGATAGAAGCAGAGAAACTAAGAAATAAATCTCATAAAAAATATTATATAATTTTTTAAAAATTCATGTAACTTTGTGATTTAAAAAACATTACAATTTTTATTATTTTTATATAATTTATATGAATTAAATTTATTCTTCTCATTTCCATATCGAAAGAATAGTAATTATTTATTTTCGATCTCATTTCCATATCCTTGTATATAATAACTTTATTCTTTTATAATTTATTTTCCGAACACTAGTAATATAACTTATTTTCGTTCTCCTTTTAATGTTTGAAAAATTACTTATTTCATTCCTTACTTCATGTCCTTCGCACTTTCTCACTCCTCTCTTCCGTCAACAAGACTTGGCCAACCTAAAATCACTTCTGGAAATACCGCAAGTTTTCATTAAAAACTTGGAAACAAGACGAATCTGTTAAAGTTTAACTAGCATTAAAAAGTTTTTTGTTTTTTATTTAAATATTTATAAAAATATCATCTTATTATTTATATTTTTTACAGATATTTTAAAATTAAAACAAAAAAAGTTTCGCAACCCAAATATTTATCTCTGTTGTTCTTTGTTTAGATGGCTAATCAATCGCAATTAGATGGCTATAAGGAAAAATAAATTAAAGTGGCTGAATTCTTATCCATCCCTGATATGTGGATTAGAGTTTAATTAGAGTTTAAATTTAGAGACAAATGAGAGAGGGAACGTGCTTTGTCTTGAACCCAACAATCACCAACACGTGTGCTTTCTTCTCTGACAAAACATGGCACCAGAAAGACGTGTATATTGAAACAAAAAGCAAATAGACCAATATAATGTTTAATAAATTAATTAATATATCTACCAATATTTAGAATCGGATTAGTGATAAATATTTAAATAATTTGTGAAAATTCTTAAATTCAAATTGTATAATTGTGATTATACCCAAAACAAAAATAACAGCGATGCTACCCGGTATGCTTTTTTTTTTTCTTTACGAAACTTGTACGAATTTAATTGTCCAAATATCCTTAGATAAATATTAAATTTGAAAAATAAATAAATCTTTAATGAAAATAAGGAAAGATAGTCTTTATATAAGTATGTCGCGCAATATGAATTTGCACAAAATAGTATTTTCCAAAATATAATTGGGTCAAACCATAAAAAAATTATAACAAATTGAACTACTTAAATTAGTTATATATTTTTTTATATATTTGGATTTAATTTGAATATATTTTTTTATATATTTGGATTTAATTTGAAATCAAATTAATTAAATTTAACCTCTATTAATTTAATTTTATGCATTTTATGACAAATGTATGGTTTTTATATTTTTAAATTATGATTTTAAAAATATATAAATTATTAATTTGATAACGTGAAAAGGTCAAACCAGTTTTTATTATATTTTGTTTTATTTAAATTTATTAAAATAAAACTTTAAATTTAGATCAGATCAAAATGAATTTAAATTTTCTTCTTCGAAAACCGAGCTGAACTCACTCGTAATCATCGCTAAAGGTGCGTTTAATTTTCAGATTAAGATCTTCTGCTATATTTAAAACTATATAAATCTTAACCTTTCAAAATATTTACTTTTGTATTAAATTGATGCATAAAAATCCTTTTAAAAATTAATCATCGTTAGGTTTTAGAACAGCACCCCTATGCAGTTCAATTATCAAAGGCAAGGGATCTAATTCCTTAAATTTCTGTTTAAAAACAAAAATTCAGTGCCGTAGCTACATGTATATGGAGGGGCCTTGGCCTCGCTAAGTTTTTTCAATTTTAATTTTTTAATATATGTGATATTTTAAAAAACTAAAAAAATATTTTTATTTAGAAGTTAATCATAGGAATGATGATATTTAAGTATTATGTTTTAAGAAAATAATAAATATTTTTTATAATTTTATTGCAAAGATAATAATTTTATTTTTTTATATATTTTATTGTAACGATATTTTTTGTAGACAAAATATATAAAAATGTTATTTATTTATTTTTTTTAATATATTTTTTTATCTTATAACATACTATTGTTATTATTTTAAAAGTTATAAATAATTGTATTTGCAGTCAAATAATTATATTAGTCTTTTATTTATATTGATTTGATTATAATTTATTTTATAATTAAAATTTATTTGTTTATTTTAGTGGGAATTATTTATTAATCTTTTCAATTAAAAAAAGTTATAAATATTATATAAGACGAAGATAATTTGAATTTGAGACATTAATACCCATTCTTTATTCCTATCACTACTTTTCATATACATTTTTTATTTTATTTTATTTTTTGTATTTTTATTGTCATTATTTTGTTAAATTCTAATATGTTTGTAGACTTTAAATTTATGGTCAAGACACCGCATTGTATTAATTTTAGAAAATCTAACGAGATATAAAGAAATGCATACCTATGATATTTTCTGTATAAATATATTTATATTATTTATTCTTCCTAAAATCTAATCTGCCTCCATCCCTCCATAAAGCAAACTTTCAATTCCATAACACTGATTGATTTGAACCTACTTTGAATTGTGCGCCGGATTGCATGAAAGAAAAGGAAAGAAATCAAATTGAATTGAAGTTGAACACGTCAACTAGAAAGTGAACAACCAACTACCACATAGGAATGAACCTTTAAACATAAAGCAAAAATCAATACTTGTCTAATTATATTTATTTATAGAAATGCATAGATTACATGAATTAATATTTATAAAAATAAAATCCCATCAAAAAATATTTATAAAAATGATAATTTCATAATTTTATATAATTAGTTGTTTCAAAACAATATATTAGTATTTTGAATTTATTATTAAGTTATAATAACTTAATTGGACGTGTACATAGAAAACAAAATCTCCTTTTCATCAGTGTTAGAGTAAACAAAACTTTTCTAATAAAAAAAAAAATACACTTCTCTCCTCCAAAAATATAATAGCATTATACTTTTTCACTCTTATATTAAAATATATATTTTAGTGGTAAAATTTGTTAAAGTAAATTATACTTTTACTTTTTTAAGAGATGCAATAATTATGTTATTCTTTATATTAAACTATATAATCTAATTTATTTAACTTAATACAATCAAAGAACATTCTTTAAAAGAATTTAAAATATATTATTTTAATTAAAATTATACAAAATATTTTTAATTTATCAAATTATCTATAAGTCATTTAATGCTCTAGCATTGCTTCGTGTCAATGCATCAATGTTATTTCTATTCGTAATGAGTTGCGGGTAAAGTAAATATTTTGAGACTGGATTTGTTGTGAGTAGTATATAAAAGACTAAAAATGGTACTTAGTGTGTAAAAAAAATTATGACAGAAAATGTATTATTAAAATTAAACAATTTAGTAACACATTTTTGTAAATAAATAAACAAATATATTAACAAGTGATTTTCTGGTAAAAAAATATTCTTTAATAAAAATTAATAGATTTTTATAAAAAAAATATAAAAATCATAAAGAATGCAATGTATTTTTACCTATTATTAAAAGAAAAAATTTATATTTTGAAATAAGAAAAAGTGTAATATTTAAATCTTTCAAAACAAATGTGTGTTAAGAGATATTTTAATCATAAAATTAATTTTAACAAAAAAATTAAAAATAAAGTCAAGTGTAACATATTGATGCTATTTTTTTAACAAAAATATTAAATAAAAATACATAATTTAATCATTAGGAGAGAAAATTATATATTTTAATATAATATTCATATTTCTCATAAAAGGAGAGTATAATTTAATCAAAAGAAAAATAATTTTTAATCTTTTAAGGGCTTGTTTGGTGGGTGAGATAAGATATGATAATTATTCTATCATATTATAATTTATTGTTTGATACGTATATAATAATTATATATAATTATTTTTATCTTATTGGTCTAGTATATTTCTTATACTAAGCTGAAAGATAGATTAGGAAGTGTCAAGAAATGATAGAATATTTTTCTCTTTTCATATATAATATAATATATATTATAAAATATAAAATATACTAATATATATATATATATAGAAATAATATATATATATATATAATTTTAATAATTTAAAAAATTAAACAATTAAAATAAAATTATCATTTAAAAAGATATATATAATTTTAATAAAATATTAATTTTATTATTTAAATATAATTTATATCTTATTTTATCATTACTTAATGAACCCTAACATTAAATAAAATTAAAATTTATCATAATTTTATTAATCATGTTTTATTATATTATTTTTTCGCTTTTATATCATATCATATCTAACCACCAAACATGTGATAAAAATATAAATATTTTACTCTTCAAATAGTAAACAAATTAAAAATGAAACTTTAATATGAATTTCTGACATGAAATAAACCCTTCAATAACATTTTATGGACATGAATTTAACTTCGAAAGAAAAAACAATACTCTAATGCTAGATTTAGAATATCCATTTTTATTTACCTATATTATTGAAAACCAAATTAATAAAATTTTTATATTTGAGTGATCATGAGTATTTTTTATACTTAATTTTATATTTGTCAACTATCGAATTCATTTATTGACGGTGGATGTAATTTTAATATATTGTTAATATACAAGTTTTTTACAGTATCATTTAATTTTATGTTAACAACTCACTTTAAAATACCATATTATGTTATTAAGCCTCCAATTTAATACTTTATAAAAAAATATATTATTGAAAATAAATATAATTAATATCATAAAAAATATATTTTTAATATTATTAAATAAGAAAATTAATAAAAACATAGGATCTTATTAACCAGTATCCTAAAAACACTAGTTAAGAAATTAATAAATATTTTTTTATTAAAAATTATGTTGAAGTTGTATTAAAATTATGAGATAGTATATTATCATACTTTTCAATATAAAAAATCTATTTTTATTCTATAATAAATACTATTAATATTAATCTTAAGGAAAATTAAGTTCAACATTGTCTTACATATAACAGTTAATTACAATTAAGAGAATAATAATTATGATTGATTTTTAGCCTACTAAATTAGTTAAACTGTAAATTTATTAAATTAGTTAAATTATTATATATGCATTTATACTATAATTAGTCATAATTAAGAGAATAATAATTATAAACAAATGTAATTTCATTAAAAATTAGAGTATTAATTATCATTTTTCAAAAATATATTGTTCCTATCAGTAATTCTCACCTAAAAATCCCGATGAGAAAATTTCCAAGTTGTGGACAATCTCCTTTTTTTTTTCTTCTTCTTAGTTATGCTCCTGTGTCTGAGTTTTGACATCTCCTCTTTGTCTTCGGCATAGGCCGAGGTGTCATTGACGATGAGAGTACCTGTAAAGACACTCCAACGCTTAAGTCAACGTGGGTCAAGGTATGTGTAAACATGAAGCAAATACTTATAAAGATTGTGCTTGTCCACAACAGTGGCTTATACGACTTGATTATTGGACGTGCCACTCAAGGATTTTGACACATATAGTGCAGAGAGGAACTAAAAGATGAAGTGAACTAGGCCAAAGTATCTTTAACATTACGACTACAAGAATCATAAGATAATATAAAATTATTCTTTACATAAATTTTAATTAATTGATTTAAGCTTCTTCACAAAGAAAATCTTTTCTCTTTTCCTTTTTCTATGGAGTACCTTTTTGTTCTCTGAATAGAAATTATTTAGATTGAAAAAAAAATTGTATTCTACAAATTTGTTCAGCTGGTTACAATTGGGGTCCAACAAATGCAGTTAAGTTTGCTGTGTCCAAAATTAAACAAAAAGAAGTGAAGTATGATTGCATTTCTAAATATGTCTGGCAGTGGCAATAATTGAGCTGTTGTAGTTAATTAATTAATTTACTAATTCTGCAGTCTGCATGGCAACATTTAATGAGCTGGGTCTCAAGCTTACCCTAACAAGTAACAACTCTTACACCACATGTCCTTTGCAACTCCCAACACAGAATCACATCCACACCCCACCAGATACCCCTTCCCCCATCCTCTGCTTCTACGACTTCTTAAATATTGGATTACACGTGTGCTGAACTTTTGTTGTCAGACTTTATTATTTGGATCATTTTCAGGAACATCACAGATGATTCAACATGCAGAAATAAAGTTTGAAACTCAATTACAAGAGTTCTTATTTTATTTATATATTTTATAATCATCATATCAATAATTAATATTGAACTTCTAATAAAGTATAAGATTTTAAAGTTTAATTATATATGTTCAAATGAAATCAGAATTGAGATTTTAAACACATAAAATAGTAATTATT
Organism: Mucuna pruriens; assembly: GCA_025330945.1. Classification (NCBI taxonomy): domain Eukaryota; kingdom Viridiplantae; phylum Streptophyta; class Magnoliopsida; order Fabales; family Fabaceae; genus Mucuna; species Mucuna pruriens. Next base: position 375,972 of record JAENHJ010000328.1, on the reverse strand, counting down.
TTCATTATTACACAATTTTTCTTCTCGAAAGAAATTAATTTTCGATTAAAACAAAATAAAAAAAAGCTAGTGGTCCAGTGTTAAATTATCTTTATTAATATAGTTTTTATGCAATGAAAAATTAAATTATGTATATTAATATTGTTAGTTTATGTTAAAAGGATGATCATCATGATTTTATTAATATAAAAAATGAAATATATGTTAGATATTAGTGTAATGTTTCATATTATTGGCATAGACTTACGATATATAGTAACAACATAAAAATTATATTAATTAAGACAATATCTTAATAATTAACATTTTCTTTCTTATCCTTTAATTTCTAAATGGAAAATTGTTATCCTTCCACAAAATCATTGGTCCTCATGGATCTCATAGCTAGGCCTGTGTTGGCCTTTGACTAGGAAAAAAGAAAAGTTTAATGTCGGATGATGATGTGCTTCTTTGTGAATCCGAGACGGTTTATACATGTGAAAGTAATATTATCCTAACTATTAAGAAATCCAACTTTCCACCCGATCTAATTTATAAATAGAATAAGCTTGATAGTACTATATTTTGATATTTTATTGATTTAATCATAATTTCCTTCTTGATTTACTGAATTCAGTATATTTTTACTCACTTTGACTTTAATGACTAGTTGTTGATATTTTCAATTGATTCACTATATTTCCTTCTTTATGTAGATTATTGAGTAATTCTTGAGATTTTAAAGAAAAAATTGGCAAGCGAAAAAAAACATCCAACCATGTTTTAAATAAATTTCTCTCTTAGAATCGTGATGATAACATAAACTAAAGTCCCATTGCATGTGCATTTCTCTCTTAGAATCGTGAATTGTTTGTATCACAAATTTTATCTAAATTTGTTTTATATTTTTCAATTTTCATTTTCTAATACGTAGCATATAGCCTTTGAAGATAGAATATTTTTAAAAGATAAGATCACAATATTATTTTTTAATTTAAATATAATATTTCAATGTTTTTATCTATTGAGTAATTTTATGTTTGTTGACTAGTATTAAATAATATAACCGATTCTTATACTCATGGTTCTATACAATTCAATTTGTGGAGTAATATCCAGTAAAAGAATGTGAATCTCCCTCCAATCCATCCCATTTTATTTGACATTTAGTAAAAAAAAATATTTGTTTTATTTGGATATTAAATATTATTTTATTCTATCTTTAATTATCGATCCGTTATGGAATGAATAAAATAAAAAGTAAATATAGATAAAAATTAATTAATATAAAAGATAAAAATATATATTAAAAAATTACATAATAATTTTTGTAAAATTTAAAATATTAATTATATTTCTCAATTTTTGTACTAAAGAAAACGTCAAACAAAAAAAAAAAGGATGAAGTATTAAATATTATCATTAATAATTGCTTCTCAACTAATTGCTTCTCAACTAATTGCTTGTCATGCTCATGGCAATTTCACGTTAAGAAATAGACAAGATTGTTTGGCAACTGTATTTTTCTTGGGGATTCCTTCAAGAAAGAGAATAAGTTTCATTAGGGAAAAAAACTTATAATGACCAGGACCTAACATAACCCCGTTTGTTGTCAAGTCTGGTTAAGCTTTAACTGAAGTTTGATAGGATTTCCAAAAGAAAAAAAAATTCCTATTTAGTGGTGCATTACAATACTGTCAATATATATTATGTGGCTCCAACTGAAGGACAATATATAAAGCAGTTCCATAAAGGAAATTTTTATATATAATTGAATGAGAATTTTATTTTTTTTTTAGAAAAAATGCCATATTATTCATGTGATGCCAACTGAGGTTTTAATGAACTTTCATATATTTCTAATTTATTGAAACTATACTTGAGCGTTTTGCATCACATAAAATGATGTGGACCAAGAAAATCCACCTGTATATTAAATTTGAATTCTTGTTTTAAAAATTATTAAATTTTTAATTTATTATCTTCTAAATAACTAGTGACACAAGTCATTTTTAACTTTTTAAATTTTTAATTTTAAATTAATTATGTATATTTAAATGTTAGATATTTCTTCCTTTAATTTGTATTTTTTAGATTTTACTTGAATTAATTATGGGTATTTATTTTAAAAATTTTAAAATATACGGGGATGAGATCTTTGCTAGTTTTAAGTGTGAAAGAATTATTCGTAAATGTGATTGCACAATATAAATGTTAAAATACAAATATTGCTGGTTAAAGATTTACTTGTTTATATATGTGTTAATTTAGGTTTGGTCATAACCGACATGCTATGGGATGAATTCGATATAAATTGACTCATTTATAAGATGAATTCATTTGAAATATATTGATAGTAAGAAGATTTTTTTATTGTTATTTAATTACGAATTATTATATAATTAATTATTAATTTTTATAATAAATATTTTAAAAGTAATTTCAATTTTTTACATTAATAATATATTAAAATTAAACTCCTAAATTTATACTAATAAACATTGATCTAGTTTGTAATGATGATTTGTTGGGCTAGTGATAGTCACTTATCCTAAAACGAGATTAGTCTTTGTTCTTAGTTATTGTTCCTAGTTATTTATAGAAGAAACTTGTGGGAGAAAAAAAATCCTCTTGAATTTTTATATAATTATAAAAAATGTAAGTACATAAATTATAATAATTTTAAAATTTGAATAATTAAATTAAATATTTTTATTTAAAAAATTATATATAATTTTAATGAAACAATAATTTCTGAACCTAACTTATATTTTATCTTATCATAATTTAGTATGTAACAAACATTAGATAATATTAAACCTGACATTTACTTTTATTCTATTTTATTCTGACTAACAAATGAATCTTTATAAGATTAGTTGGTAAATCTATTCCTAAATGTTAAATTAACATCTTTTTTTTGAAAAAAATAAATGAATTTAATTTGTATGCATGGTTATTATAAAAATTTATTTTATTAATTAATTAAAAATTATTATAGATCTAATTTTTAAAATAGTTATTATAAAAATTAATAAATTTAATGTGTGTGTATTTTTTTATGGGATAAACGTATAAAAAATATTTACAAGTACATGGACTATAGGCTAATAAGTCTTTTAGTTTAGTCTACTGTATATTAACATATTATATATCTTCCGCTACTTTACTCTTTTCAGACTTTATTTTTGCTTTTGAATTAATTATATATATATTTTTATAATTTTATGTAATTTTATATTCAAATTTATAATTTTTTTGTATTACCTTAAATTTATTATGCATACTTTATTCATAGCACACCGGATATTTGCTAGATTTAATTCCAAATACTTTTTTTTTAACTTTTATGAAAAATATAACTAATTTACATTAAAATATTTAAACTTTTATTTAAATAAATAAATATTTATTTTTAAATAAATAAACTTTTATTTAAACTTTTTATTTAATCAAATTAATAATTATAATAAATTAATTATGAAATTCTTAGACTTATTATCCAGCCCAACCTATTATGGTGCATTATCCAGTGTGCATATATGAATTAGGCCTACTAAAGTGAAGCCCAATCTATTTTATTTCAATTTCGTTAATTCATAACTAGCGCATTTTTTGACATCTTTTTATTTCTACACACTTTGTCCTAATATTTTTTTTTTCCAATACAAATATTGCCCTAAAAAAATTAAATAAACTTATTTTAGAATGTACTTTCAGTATAAATTTAGTAAATAGGTCATGCAGTAACGTTTCTCTTATCCATTTATAAATAACTGATATTATCACTTTAAAAATATTTATTATAAAAATCAACATATTTATTATACATCATGAATTGTGATTAGGTGTTTACGTAACATCATTTATTTTTTTATTATTATTTATGATAAGTATGTTAATTTTTATAATAAATAATAATAATAATAATATATGATTAGATAATAGTATATAATTTTTTTATAACTATTAAATTTAAAAAATATTATTATTTAGGCAATGTTGCACTACACTGCAGAAATGGCATAAGTAACAAAAAAATCATCTGATTACTTCAAACCTAATTCACGTACGTGCCACACACAACACAAATAGATATTTTATGTCGAACTCATATGTCACAACCTAAAAATCGTGACGCAAGGACCGACTCAGCTGTGCTCATGACCGACTCGGTTTCGGCCATCTGGAGTCGTCACCTACATTTTTTTAGGAACATAGGGAAACCTGAGGAAAGGCTGGTCTGGCATCAAGGATGTGGGTTCGGGAGTTGGTTACATGCTAGGAGGGGCATGAGGGCTTCCCGGCATGCCTATCACTTGACAGTTACCCTTAGTTAACCATATGGGGAGAGAGATAATGTTTGCATTTGGGTTGTGTTTTTGGTTTAAGTCTTAGGGAGAAGGAGATTTAGGTGAGGTGTTCTGAGAGTTTTGAGATTTAAGATTTGAGGAATTTGGGATTTTGACTTGATAGAGGTGTGCCCTCTAGGCCTACGTACCTCGGCTTTAGAGGGTTCAAAGTCTACGTAGTTCTGGGGGTGTTTGGGCAAGTGAGGGGTTAGACTGGATGTGGTCTTATCATCCTCGCCGAGTCATGCTTTCGGTCAGAGGTTCAGGCCGAGACATACTCGGCCCTAAATGAGGTTCCTGGTTTCTCTGATGACTGACTCTGAGGCTAAAGGGATTGAAGGGGTCGTGCTTGATGATCACGAGCAATATTATGTTAATTACGAAAAGAAAAGGGGATCGACCAACCTGGATATCGAGGTGAGCAGATGACTCTTGCTTGTGGACCAGTACTTCGGCTTGCCCTTCAGTCTGGACTCGGGACGCTTCCTTCCTTTCTTAGCAGTCGTCAGCTTTTCCCTTCTCCTCTTTCTTTCTCTTCTCCTCCTTCCCCTTTTCTCTTCGTAGCAGGGGTTTATATAGGATTGGGTAGTGGTAGGGTGGTTTTTCTTGGGCCAGTGGTTGTTGTTGGGCTGATAACAGAAATCACTCAACATGGGGAGTAGGTGGTTAAGATTCCTAATATCGTGGGCAACTTCCTGCAGGATTGGATAAGGTTGACTCGGTCTCGATTAAGATTCTCCCCGAGATCTTGGGTGACTCAACCGAGAATCCGAAATCGTGGATGGAGCGGATCCTGGTCTTGGTTTGACTAGGTCAGTGGTTGCTTTAGGCTGATTCGGGGTTGACTCTGAGGAGGTCTTGGCCCATTCTGACGCGCTGGGCCGGACCGATTTGGGGTGCAACAGTGGCCCCCTCTTTATTTAGGTTTTTCCTAAAAAGGATGTGATCCTTTTTTGGATAAGCGTAAATAAAGATAGCGACGAGGATGGAGACTCGGACCGTGGTAGCAGTGTAAACTGGCCGGTTGGTGTTTCAACTTGTCAAGTGGGTAAGGTAATTACTGGTCGGCGACCCACTCCCCTCTCGGGCTTCGGGGCAAGCGGTGCATAGTATTTGGCAGCAGACAAGGTACACATTGGCTGGTACGCAAGCCCTCCAAATTTCAAAAAGTACTTGGCAGTAGACAAGGTACACACTGGCTGGTACGCAAGCCCTCCAAGTTTCAAAAAGGTATTTGGCAGCAGACAAGGTACACACTGGCTGGTACGCAAGCCCTCCAAATTTCAAAAAAGTACTTGGCGGCAGACAAGGTACACACACCGGCCGGGTACGCAAGCCCTCCAAGTTTCAAAAGGTATTTGGCAGCAGACAAGGTACACACACCGGCCGGTACGCAAGCCCTCCAAATTTCAACAAGTACTTGGCAGCAGACAAGGTACACACTGGCCGGCACGCAAGCCCTCCAAGTTCCAAAAAGGTATTTGGCAGCAGATAAGGTACACACTGGCTGGTACGCAAGCCCTCCAAATTTCAAAAGTACTTGGCAGCAGACAAGGTACACACTGGCTGGTACGCAAGCCTCCAAGTTTCAAAAGGTATTTGGCAGCAGACAAGGTACACACCGGCTGGTACTCAAGCCCTCAAAATTTCAAAAAGTACTTGGCAGCAGTAAGGTACACACTGGGCTGGTACGCAAGCCCTCCAAGTTTTAAAAAGGTATTTGGCAGCAGACAAGGTACATTGGCTGGAACGCAAGCCTCCAAATTTCAACAAGTACTTGGCAGCAGACAAGGTACACATTGGCTGGTACGCAAGCCCTCCAAATTTCAAAAGTACTTGGCAGTAGACAAGGTACACACTGGCTGGGTACGCAAGCCCTCCAAGTTTCAAAAGGTATTTGGCAGCAGACAAGGTACACACCGGGCCGGGTACGCAAGCCCTCCAAATTTCAACAAGTACTTGGCAGCGCACAAGGTACACACTGGCTGGTACGCAAGCCCTCCAAGTTTCAAAAAAGGTATTTGGCAGCAGACAAGGTACACACTGGCTGGTACGCAAGCCCTCCAAATTTCAAAAAAGTACTTGGCAGCAGACAAGGTACACACTAGCTGGTACGCAAGCCCTCCAAGTTTCAAAACGGTATTTGGCAGCAGACAAGGTACACACTGGCTGGTACGCAAGCCCTCCAAATTTCAAAAAGTACTTGGCAGCAGACAAGGTACACACTGGCTGGTACGCAAGCCCTCCAAGTTTCAAAAAGGTATTTGGCAGCAGACAAGGTACACACTGGCTGGTACGCAAGCCCTCCAAATTTCAAAAAGTACTTGGCAGTAGACAAGGTACACACTGGCTGGTACGCAAGCCCTCCAAGTTTCAAAAAGGTATTTGGCAGCAGACAAGGTACACACTGGCTGGTACGCAAGCCCTCCAAATTACAAGAAGTACTTGGCAGCAGACAAGGTACACACTGCCTGGTACGCAAGCCCTCCAAGTTTCAAAAAGGTATTTGGCAGCAGACAAGGTACACACTGGCTGGTACTCAAGCCCTCAAAATTTCAAAAAGTACTTGGCAGCAGACAAGGTACACACTGGCTGGTACGCAAGCCCTCCAAGTTTTAAAAAGGTATTTGGCAGCAGAAAAGGTACACACTGGCTGGTACGCAAGCCCTCCAAATTTCAAGAAGTACTTGGCAGCAGACAAGGTACACATTGGCTGGTACGCAAGCCCTCCAAATTTCAAAAAGTACTTGGCAGTAGACAAGGTACACACTTGCTGGTACGCAAGCCCTCCAAGTTTCAAAAAGGTATTTGGCAGCAGACAAGGTACACACTGGCTGGTACGCAAGCCCTCCAAATTTCAACAAGTACTTGGCAGCAGACAAGGTACATACTGGCTGGTACGCAAGCCCTCCAAGTTTCAAAAAGGTATTTGGCAGCAGACAAGGTACACACTGGCTGGTACGCAAGCCCTCCAAATTTCAACAAGTACTTGGCAACAGACAAGGTACACACTGGCTGGTACGCAAGCCCTCCAAGTTTCAAAAATGTATTTGGCAGCAGACAAGGTACACACTGGCTGGTACTCAAGCCCTCAAAATTTCAAAAAGTACTTGGCAGCAGGCAAGGTACACACTGGCTGGTACGCAAGCCCTCCAAGTTTTAAAAAGGTATTTGGCAGCAGACAAGGTACACATTGGCTGGTACGCAAGCCCTCCAAATTTCAACAAGTACTTGGCAGCAGACAAGGTACACATTGGCTGGTACGCAAGCCCTCCAAATTTCAAAAAGTACTTGGCAGTAGACAAGGTACACACTGGCTGGTACGCAAGCCCTCCAAGTTTCAAAAGGTATTTGGCAGCAGACAAGGTACACACTGGCTGGTACGCAAGCCCTCCAAATTTCAACAAGTACTTGGCAGCAGACAAGGTACACACTGGCTGGTACGCAAGCCCTCCAAGTTTCAAAAAGGTATTTGGCAGCAGACAAGGTACACACTGGCTGGTACGCAAGCCCTCCAAATTTCAAAAAGTACTTGGCAGCAGACAAGGTACACACTGGCTGGTACGCAAGCCCTCCAAGTTTCAAAAAGGTATTTGGCAGCAGACAAGGTACACACTGGCTGGTACGCAAGCCCTCCAAATTTCAAAAAGTACTTGGCAGCAGACAAGGTACACACTAGCTGGTACGCAAGCCCTCCAAGTTTCAAAAAGGTATTTGGCAGCAGACAAGGTACACACTGGGCTGGTACGCAAGCCTCCAAATTTCAAAAAAGTACTTGGCAAGAGACAAGGTACACACTGGCTGGTACGCAAGCCTCCAAGTTTCAAAAAGGTATTTGGCAGCAGACAAGGTACACACTGGCTGGTACGCAAGCCCTCCAAATTACAAAAAGTACTTGGCAGCAGACAAGGTACACACTGGCTGGTACGCAAGCCCTCCAAGTTTCAAAAAGGTATTTGGCAGCAGACAAGGTACACACTGGCTGGTACTCAAGCCCTCAAAATTTCAAAAAGTACTTGGCAGCAGGCAAGGTACACACTGGCTGGTACGCAAGCCCTCCAAGTTTTAAAAAGGTATTTGGCAGCAGACAAGGTACACACTGGCTGGTACGCAAGCCCTCCAAATTTCAACAAGTACTTGGCAGCAGACAAGGTACACATTGGCTGGTACGCAAGCCCTCCAAATTTCAAAAAGTACTTGGCAGTAGACAAGGTACACACTGGCTGGTACGCAAGCCCTCCAAGTTTCAAAAAGGTATTTGGCAGCAGACAAGGTACACACTGGCTGGTACGCAAGCCCTCCAAATTTCAACAAGTACTTGGCAGCAGACAAGGTACACACTGGCTGGTACGCAAGCCCTCCAAATTTCAACAAGTACTTGGCAGCAGACAAGGTACACATTGGCTGGTAAGCAAGCCCTCCAAATTTCAAAAAGTACTTGGCAGTAGACAAGGTACACACTGGCTGGTACGCAAGCCCTCCAAGTTTCGAAAAGGTATTTGGTAGTAGACAAGGTACACACTGGCTGGTACGCAAGCCCTCCAAATTTCAAAAAGTACTTGGCAGCAGACAAGGTACACACTGGCTGGTACGCAAGCCCTCCAAGTTTCAAAAAGGTATTTGGCAGCAGACAAGGTACACACTGGCTGGTACGCAAGCCCTCCAAATTTCAACAAGTACTTGGCAGCAGACAAGGTACACATTGGCTGGTACGCAAGCCCTCCAATTTCCAAAAAGGTATTTGGCAGCGGACAAGGTACACACTGGCTGGTACGCAACCCCTCCAAATTTCAAAAAGTACTTGGCAGCAGACAAGGTACACACTGGCTGGTACGCAAGCCTTCCAAGTTTCAAAAAGGTATTTGGCAGCAGACAAGGTACACACTGGCTGGTACTCAAGCCCTCAAAATTTCAAAAAGTACTTGGCAGCAGGCAAGGTACACACTGGCTGGTACGCAAGCCCTCCAAGTTTTAAAAAGGTATTTGGCAGCAGAAAAGGTACACACTGGCTGGTACGCAAGCCCTCCAAATTTCAAGAAGTACTTGGCAGCAGACAAGGTACACATTGGCTGGTACGCAAGCCCTCCAAATTTCAAAAAAGTACTTGGCAGTAGACAAGGTACACACTTGCTGGTACGCAAGCCCTCCAAGTTTCAAAAAGGTATTTGGCAAAGAGACAAGGTACACACTGGCTGGTACGCAAGCCCTCCAAATTTCAACAAGTACTTGGCAGCAGACAAGGTACACACTGGCTGGTACGCAAGCCCTCCAAGTTTCAAAAAGGTATTTGGCAGCAGACAAGGTACACACTGGCTGGTACGCAAGCCCTCCAAATTTCAACAAGTACTTGGCAACAGCATTAAGGTACACACTGGCTGGTACGCAAGCCCTCCAAGTTTCAAAAGGTATTTGGCAAAGACAAAGGTACACACCGCTGGTACGCAAGCCCTCCAAATTTCAAAAAGTACTTGGCAGCAGACAAGGTACACACTGGCTGGTACGCAAGCCCTCCAAATTTCAACAAGTACTTGGCAGCAGACAAGGTACACACTGGCTGGTACGCAAGCCCTCCAAGTTTCAAAAAGGTATTTGGCAGCAGACAAGGTACACACTGGCTGGTACGCAAGCCCTCCAAATTTCAAAAAGTACTTGGCAGCAGACAAGGTACACACTGGCTGGTACGCAAGCCCTCCAAGTTTCAAAAAGGTATTTGGCAGCAGACAAGGTACACACTGGCTGGTACTCAAGCCCTCCAAATTTCAAAAAGTACTTGGGCAAAGCAAAGGTACACACTGGCTGGTACGCAAGCCCTCCAAGTTTCAAAAGGTATTTGGCAGCAGACAAGGTACACACTGGCTGGTACGCAAGCCCTCCAAATTTCAACAAGTACTTGGCAGCAGACAAGGTACACATTGGCTGGTACGCAAGCCCTCCAAATTTCAAAAAGTACTTGGCAGTAGACAAGGTACACACCGGGCCGGTACGCAAGCCCTCCAAGTTTCAAAAAGGTATTTGGCAGCAGACAAGGTACACACTGGCTGGTACTCAAGCCCTCCAAATTTCAAACAGTACTTGGCAGCAGACAAGGTACACACTGGCTGGTACGCTGATGATGAGCGTTTTTACAGTCGTTTTACGCGCTTATCAAATACTAAAGCTAACTATAGTATAGTCAACCCTTGGTCATTTTTCTCAAGGACACAGTGTGCTCAATTGTGATTTAGTGTCAAGTTAAACAATGCAGAATCTGAGATGAGAAGTGTTGACTCTCCTCTGTTGTAGCCGAGTCATACTCGGCAGAGACTAAACAGAGATGGTCTCGGCAGAGACTATCTGGGTTTGGTCTCTACTGAGTGTGAGGACAGACGCTACAGAGGGGGACTACCTCTGTCTCAACCAGAAAAACAAGAAAAAGCAAAAACGGGGGTTTTGAATGCAAGTAAGCAGAAAATAAACTAAGACTATGAATGCAAAGTGAATGTATACTACTATTACTGCTTATCTATTATTATTATATAACCCGTATTCAGATTCAGTTCCATTAATTAAGTCCTGTCCAGGTTCCACACTCAGTTCTCAGTCCATATCAGCCTTGGGTAGTCTTATGATGATCGCCAAATATTCGTCCATTGCCATACCGAGGATTTATGCAATCGCTACCGCATCAGTTGACAGGGATTAAGTTCAGAGCTGATTTTAGGTTCCCTATTAACAATCGTTAAATGGTTACCTACTATATTAGTTAAACCAGTTCCAATCGGCTTAGCTTAACATTGTTCACGTCTCAAATGCAATCGCGATTCAATTCGTGAATTAAAGAAGAGGAAGAGAACAGAGATATGAAATGCAGAATGAAATCGATTAACAGAATCAGAATACAAATACAGTGGTCCTGAGTTCGGATGGTTCCATCTTCCTCAACGATCGCCAAGGTTGATGGTGGTGGTTCACCTCCGTTAGCCTAAGCGCTGAGGATCAGTTCCACCAGAGTGCGTCAGTAGTCTGATCGGTCCCCTCTGGTAAACGTCCAGCTTCCCAGTCTTAGACCTGCACTTCCTCAATCGAGAGAAGCACCAATGCAGCGCCGTGCACCACCGTGAAAATGGAGAGAGCAGGAGCGAGAAAATGGCTATAGTGAGTGTGGAATTAAAGTGAATTCAAAGACGACTAAACAGTGCACAGCTCCTCCTATATATACACGAGCTATGATTAGCTAATCCTAACGAATCCTAACAGAATTACAGTGAATGTCCGATTCTACCCCTATGCAGATCTTTTCACGTGACATGGCAGATTTCCTAGGAGTGACATGGCAGATGAATTGGCATTGAGGTGGCCTCCAAGCTGGATAGCTGATGTGGTCAATACATTTGGGCCACTCTCTTCTGGGCTGCTGGGCTGCAAGTCAACGGGCCGGCCGAGACGACTTTGCTTGGCCGAGATTGAGTCGGTCTGGCTGGGACGACTTCATCTCTACCGAGACACTTCTGTTGACCTTGGTCAACTCCAACTTGACCTGCAGGAAGAAGGAGTGATACTTTTATTAGCTAAGAAGTCTGAATTAGCACAGATTTGTATTTTCTCTATATTCGAGCTCATAAACTGAATCTTAGCTAATAGTCCATCCTTAATCACATAATAGTCTTGCAAACCTCCTTCTTAGGTGTCTAAAAGATGTATAACTTGTGACTCATCACACCCCCCACACTTACCCTTTTGCACTCCTGGGCAAAATAAAATGAAAAATCAACAAGGGGAAATTTTTAAAGATAGAAAGAATTTTTCATTTGGCTTCCTTCAGTTCGACCGAGACAGAGTCGGCACTTATTCACTCTGAGCTTGAGATGCTCTATCAATATGAAATTACTCCTTCTACGCTCTAGGCAAATTAATGACCTGCAAACAGGAAAAAGATAACCAAGAGTGACAGAGCTTTTGGGCAAATCATTCCTCATTTCTCTCTCGTGCTTGGGCTTGTATTTACACTCAACATTCATGGAACTGAAATTGCCACACTTTGACAAAGCTCTCTTCTTACACCTGCAAAAACACGCACAGTTATGATCACTAGGACTTCTTTTTGGCTTGTAGCGAGGCTGGGTCATGGGGTGGATAATATATGGGAAAAACTGGTTTCAGGACCCTTTGGGGAGAGAGGAGCAATGGGAGTAAGTTTAAATCAGCCCGAGGGTAACTCAGGATGCTGCCAATTTCTCCTTCTTGCTGCCACCAGCTCATTTTCTTTTTCTTTTTTCTTATACAATACATTTATGCAGCTGCTTTCTTTCTTTATTTGCTTCAGCTCAGATTTTCAGCTGCTGCTTTCCACTTTTCTTTTTCTTTCTTTCGCTTGCTTTTATTCCTTTATTGCTCTTTGAGCTTGGGAGAGTGTTGAACAACGTTTTGCTTCCCCGGAGTTCCCCCACACTTGATCATGACTTACTCCCAAAACAATTCCAAAGCTCCTCTGCTCCCATAGGGTGAGGTTAATTCATGGTTTTTTTGGCCTTGGCTTGTAGTGAGCTGTCAAAAAAATGGTTAGTTAGGCTCAAATGGGGAAACAACAGATACATTTGTTCAGGTAGGCTTTATTTGGCTTAGGACTCATAAGAAACATGGCCTAGATCATGTCATTCCTGTATGTGAAAACAGTTGTATCCAGAGAGTTGAGGCAAAATGCAGAATATACAGTTATCATGAATGCAAAAATTACACTAAAGAACAAGAAGAGAATGGCAAGATGCGAGCCATCCATATTTATAAGGCTCAAAATCTCACACAGGTTGTATCAGCTCGACTCAAGGTTTTTCTTTTCAATTTTTCAGTCGACACTGCCTAGAACACAAAAAAGTTTCATTCTCTTGAGCTAGAGAATTCTCTTGTCAAAGTTGCAGAAATGCTTTCACTGACTTTATTCAAACTTTCAGAAACCAATTCAAAACTCTTTTCATGACATTCTTGTTATTGACAATCCACTTGGAATTCTTGTTCAGGAGGGAAAAATTCTGAAAAACGAGAGATTGAAAAACCAGAAAAAAATGAAATACGCAAAGAAATAACAAGTAGTTTAAACTAGCAGACTTAAAACTATCAGAGAATTAGAACTGGCAGAGTTCAGGATGAAGGGAATGAAAAGAGAAAAATTGGAATTCCTGGATCATCCCCCACCCCCACACTTAAAATTTGCATTGTCCTCAATGCAAGGGAGGGTCATCTGGAGCTGTTGGTTCCATCAATGATATGTCCTCCATTTCCGGAATGATTGACATTGGGCCTTCATGGAATGGCTTAATTTGGTGCCCATTGACCTGGAAGGTGCTGTTGTTGTGTTCGTCTTTTAGCTGTACTGCACCATGGGGAAACACATTAGTGATAACAAAAGGCCCATCCCATCTAGAACGTAGTTTACCTGCAATGAGTTTAAGGCGTGAGTTAAACAGGAGGACTTTCTGGCCAACTCGGAATTCTTTTCTCAGGATCTGCTGGTCATGGAATCGCTTGATTTTCTGCTTGTAGATCCTGGAGTTTTCATATGCTTCCAAAGCGGAGTTCATCTAGCTCTTGTAGCTGAAATTTTCTCTGCTCCCCGCTTGGTCATAGGCCGATTGCACTTTAACAGCCCAGTATGCTCTGTGTTCTAGTTCCACAGAAGGTGACAGGCTTTGCCGAAAAACAATCCTGTAGGGAGACATCCCTAAAGGTGTCCTGTATGCGGTTCTATGTGCCCGAGCATCCTCAAGGAGGCGGCTCCAGTCCTTCCTGCTGGGATTGGTCATCTTTTGCAGTGTTTTCTTGATTTCCCTGTTGAACACTTCTGCTTGGCCATTGGTTTTGCGGGTGGTAGGCAGTAGCAATTCTGTGTGCTACTCCATATTTTTTTGAAGAAGGGAAGCCATAGCTCTGTTACAGAAGTGACTGCCTTTGGTCACTTATGATTGCTTTTGGCACACCAAACCGGCAGAAGATGTTGGACTTCAGGAAGTCCACTACTACTCGAGCATCGTTTGTTCTGTGGCAATGGCTTCTACCCACCTTGATACATAATCTACGGCCAGCAGAATGTATGAATAGCCATTGGAGACTGGGAATGGTCCCATGAAATCTATTCCCCAAACATCAAAGATTTCACAGAATTGATGGGTTGTTGGGGCATTTCATGCCTTCTGCTCATGGCCATTCCTGCTTTTTGGCGCTCTTGCAGTGGAGACGAATTCATGCGCGTCTCTGAAGATGGTTGGCCAGTAGAGACCACAGTCTAGCACTTTCCCCGGCAGTCCGAGGATCCATAATGGCCGCCTCCAAAGCCGAGTGGCAGAACTGGAGGACCAATTGAACTTCGGCTTCAGGAATGCACTGCGGATGACTTTGTCACTGCACAGTCTCCAAAGGTAGGGATCATCCCAAATGTAGTACTTGGCATCGCTCGATTTTATCCTTGTACAGCCGAGATGCCTCTGGTGGAACCGAGATGTTGCCACAAAATTACAAATGTCAGCAAACCATGGTGAAGACGTTTTTTATGTGCGTAAGGTGCTCATCCGAAATTCATCTCGGATAGGCATCGGTTCACTTTCTTTTTGGATTCTGCTTAGGTGGTCTGCTACAGAGTTCTCCGCACCTCTTTTATCTCTGATTTCAATGTTGAATTCTTGAAGGAGAAGCATCCACCGAATCAGTCTCGGCTTGGCATCCGGCTTCTTCAACAAGTATCTCAAGGCCGCATGATCGAGAACACAATTATTCTAGTGCCGAGAAGGTATGGGCGGAACTTGTCCAGGCAAACACAATTGCCAATAGTTCCTTCTCGGTTGTTGTGTAATTCCGCTGGGCCGAGTCCATAGTTCGTGATGCATAAGCAATTACCCGCACTGGGAGGCCGACTCCGGCTCTTTGGCCGAGAACAGCTCCTAATGCCGAGTTGGATGCATCACACATTAATTCGAATGGCAGGTCCCAGGTTGGTGCTTGCGAGAATGGGAGCGGACGTGAGTCTGGTCTTCAACTCCCAAACGCCTCGATACGGTGTTGATCAAAGTTGAATTCCACGTCCTTCCTGTAGCAGCTTGGACAGAGGCAAGGCAAGTTTGTTGAAGTTTTTTATGAATCTTCTGTAGAAGCCTGCGTGTCCTAAAATGAGGCGAACCTCCCTCACGTAAGAGGGGTTTGGAAGGAAGATATGATGTCTATCTTGGCTTTATCTACTTCGATTCCTCTATTGGATACCAGATGACCCAATACTATTCCTTCAGTCACCATGAAGTGACATTTTTCAAAATTGAGCACGAGGTTTGTGTCAATGCATCTTTTCAACACCCTTGACAGATTATTCAGGCATGCATCAAATGAGTCAGCATATACGGTAAAATCATCCATGAAGACCTCCATGCAGTCCTGTAGCAAGTCCGAGAAGATACTCATCATGCAACGTTGGAATGTACTCGGCGCATTGCACAGGCCGAATGGCATGCGTGTATACGCAAAGGTACCAAATGGGCAGGTAAAGGTCGTCTTATGCTGATCTTCAGGTGCAATATGTATCTGCATGTAGCCTGAGAATCCATCAAGAAAACAGTAATGGGATCTCCCTGCCAATTTTTCAAGCATTTGATCAATGAAAGGCAGAGGGAAGTGATCCTTGCGAGTTGCTTGGTTTAATCTTCTATAATCAATGCACACTCGCCAGTTGTTCTGAATCCTTGTTGGTACCAGCTCATTCTGCTGGTTTTTCGTGACAGTCAGCCTGGACTTCTTTGGCACCACTTGCACAGGGCTCACCCATTGGCTATCCGAGATGGGGTAGATGATCCCTGCTGCAAGGAGCTTTGTGACTTCTTTCTTAACCACGTCTAGGAGTGTCGGATTCAGTCTTCTTTGCTGCTGCCTTATGGGCTTGATCTCCTCCTCCATTAATATTTTATGCATGCAGATGGAGGGGTTTATGCCAGGAAGGTCAGAAAGTTTCCACCCTATTGCCTTCTTATGCTGCCTTAGGACCTCCAACAACTTTTCTTCTTGCTCTTGGTTGAGATTGCTAGCAATAATAACCGGGAGTTGCTTGTTCTTTGTCCAAGTAGGCGTATTTTAAGTGACTTCGGCAATGGTTTTAGTTCTATGGGTGGTGGTGGCAATGGAGATTTGTCAATATCTGAATTTGGATCCGACTGGCCGACTTGGTCTTGATTCGGCACCAGGTGTGCCGACATGATTTCGGCCTTTGATTGCTTCGGCCGGCTTGACTTCATGGGCTCAATCAACGTGGGAGTGGAGTCGGCCTTGGCTTCGAGTTGGCCTTCTGAGTCGGATCTGGATGGAACATCGGTGTTTTCCACAAAAGTGTGAGTTGAGTCTTCTTTGGCCGAAATGATCTCGGTGGGTTTGTCGGCCTTGGTTTCTTTGGCCGAGTTGACTATGGCTCCTTCATTGACTCGGCCTTCTCCGGCCGACTTCTGGTTCTTGGGGAAAAGATTGTTGCCACCGTGCAAATAAGTATTGGTTAGTTTCGAACTTCAGCCTCTTCACTTTCTCGAAAGCACTCTGGTTTGTCCGATTGCATGCTTGGTTTATTGTTTTGAATAATTCGGCCTTGAATTCCAAGTCAGCGATGTCATCATATTCGTCCTCGGAGCTGGAGAGGGTATGTACTTCTTTACTGTCGGCTTCTTCATAGATTCCTAAGCAACTGATAATATCAAGAACTTCAGAAAATCTTCCATGCTTCCATCTGCAGTGTCTAGTTGAAGATATTCTTCAACCAGTTCTTCAATAAGGTCAATGCCAAAGAGGAATGGTCTTCGGTGGGGTGCTTCATAGCTTCGAAAATATTGAATTGCACCAGAGTGTCACCGAATTCCATTGAGAGAGTCCCAGAGTATACATCAATCTTTGTTCGTGCCGTCATCAAGAATGGTCTTCCTGCAATTAAAGTTGATTCCTTTCCTATTGTCTCATCCTCCATGTCAAGAACATAAAAGTCAGCTGGAAAAATTAGCTCATTAACTTGGACGAAACATCCTCAAGAACACCCAGGGGGCTGGACAATACTCCTGTTAGCAAGTTGAATGGTCATCCCTGTTGGTTCTAAATCTCCGAGAAATTCGGGGGACCTGTAGATTGATGCCGGCATGACATTGATTGAGGCTCCCAAATCCAGCATGGCATCGGCAAAAGTGCATTCACCAATGGTGCATGGAACAGAAAAAGATTCCAGGATCTCTGCATTTCTTTGGCAGTGTTGCTGTCCCCGTGGTGGAAGTTTCGTTCTTAGTTAAGGCCGACACCACACCTCCAACCTCCACACTTCCTTTTATCTTCTTCCGCTTAGGCACACAGAGTTCCTTGAGGAACTTTTATGCGTACTTGGGAACTTGCTTGATGGCATCAAGGAGTGGAATGTTGATTTCCACCTTACGGAACATCTTCAGAACTCGTCATCCGACTCTAGCTTTCTTGCTGAAGTGGGCCGAGATGGAAATGGCAATGGAATAGCTTTTTCTGGCCGAGACTGTAGGTCGGCATTATGCTCTGAGCCTGGCTTCTAGTGATCTCGGCATCTGCTGCAGTGTAGGTTGAGGTAGTTCTTTTCCACTTCGGAGAGTGACTACACTGGCGTTACCTCTCGGATTTGGAATGCTCTTAGAGGGGAGATTGCTAGATCCTGCCGACTGAAGTTGGCTCACTTGTGTTAGCTAGGCTGACCAATTTGCGTTTTGAGGTCTTGGATGGTGGCGGTCATATTTTCCTGAAACTGCATGTTGCTGGAGCTCACGATTGCTGGAACTCCAGATTATTGGTTGCAAGTTGCTTCATTAGGTCCTCTCCAGAGATGGAGAGTTGCCTTGAGTAGGCACTCTCTCTGTTGTTGTTGTTCTTTGAAAAGGTGGTCTTTGGGTATTCTTTGAGTCGGTTGCTGATAACCTGCTTGCCGCTGATAAGTGTTCGGTGCGGATCCGAATTGTTGGGTTGCATATGGCCCTTGATTCGGTCCTGGCCGAAATGGTTGTCTCCCATGCTGCTGGTTATCAAACGCCCGATTTTGATACGGCCGCTTCCCGCTTGAAATCCACCTATGGCTCCAACATTTTCTGGCCGGTATTCCGACTTCGGTTTTCTTGGAGAGTGGGGCACATATCAAATGGGGTGCTCCACGGAGTACATATGCCACATAATTTTGCTGCCATGGCGGGTTGGTGTTGTCCAATAGCAAGCTGTCTCACCAATGATGTCAACTCGGTCACCGATTCTCCACCTCTGATTGGAAGCTGCACCGATTTCATTCACCATCCGGGGATTGATTTCGGCCCTCGATTCCGAACTACTCTTTGTGTATTACCAGCCATGTTGGAAATCAGGTGCCTTGCTGCTGCTGGTGTCTTGTCCATCAAAGCTCCACCGCTAGCTGCATCTATCATACTCTTGTCCATTAGAGATAGTCCTTCATAGAAATATTGGATCAGCAAATGTTCGCTGATCTGATGATGTGGACAGGTGGCGCAGAGTTTATTAAACCTCTCCCAGTATTCATGTAATATTTCACCTGTATGCTGCCTTATCCCACATATCTCTTTTCTGATGGTCGCTGTTCTGGATGCCGGAAGAACTTCTCCAAGAATGCACGCCATGTCTCCCCAAGTGTTGAAAAGAGTTGGTGAAGATACAGCCAATCCTTTTGCTGCCCCATCCAGGGGAGAATGGGAATGCTTTCATCTTGATATAGTCCTCCGATATCCTCTGCGGCCTCATGGTAGAGCAGACCACATGGAATTCTTTAAGGTGCTTGTGAGGGTCTTCTCCTGCAAGACCGTGAAATTTGGGCAACAGGTGTATAAGACCAGATTTCAACTCATATGTTTGAGCTGGCTCCAGTTGTGGATATTGGATACACCAGGGTTGATACACCACATCTGGAGTAGCTAGTTCCTTCAGCGTCCTGTTATTATTCTCCATATGTCCTGGTTCTGCAAGAATGTTAGAACTAGAAACAAGATTGTCAGTATAAAGATGGTTAGGTTCAGCTACAGATTCTATATCAGCACTATTATTTACTACAGTGTTCCTAATTTTTCGTAATCTATGTAAGGTTAATTCTATTTCTGGGTCAAAAGCAGTCAATGGATCAGTACTACTCCTAGTCATGCATCATGCAGATTATGCAGAAAAGAAAGATGCAAACAAAATGCTACCTCTAAGTACTACAAAATGGTTTTACACAGAAAAATTATTGATATAGGGCATGCTTTTTATTCAGGATCCAGAAACAACAGAAAAAAAAACATAGACAAATTCAAAATACTCAAGACGACTTACACTTCACGGACTCGGGATTCGACCTTACTTAACTTGGCACACGAAAAACACAAAAGAACTTGTGTCCCCGACAACGGCGCCAATTTGATGATGGCGTTTTTTACTGATCGTTTTCGCGCTTATCAAATACTAAAGCTAACTATAGTATAGTCAACCCTAGGTCATTTTTCTCAAGGACACAGTGTGCTCAATTGTGATTTAGTGTCAAGTTAAACAATGCAGAATCTGAGATGAGAAGTGTTGACTCTCCTCGGTTGTAGCCGAGTCATACTCGGCAGAGACTAAACAGAGATGGTCTCGGCAGAGACTATCCGGCTTGTCTCGGTGAAAGTGCAGACAGACGCTTCAGAGGGGGACTACCTGCCTCAACCAGAAAACAAGAAAGAAAGCAGTAACTGGGGGGTTTGAATGCAAGTAAGCAGAAAATAAACTAAGACTATGAATGCAAAGTGAATGTATACTACTATTACTACTTATCTATTATTATTATATAACTGTATTCAGATTCAGTTCCATTAATTAAGTCCATCCAGGTTCCACACTCCGGTTCTCAGTCCATATCGGCCTTGGGTAGTCTTATGACGATCGCCAAATATTCGTCCATTGCCATACCAAGGATTTATGCAATCGCTACCTCATCGGTTGACAGGGATTAAGTTCAGAGCTGATTTTAGGTTCCCTATTAACAATCGTTAAATGGTTACCTACTATATTAGTTAAACCAGTTCCAATCGGCTTAGCTTAACATTGTTCACGCCTCAAATGCAATCGCGATTCAATTCGTGAATTAAAGAAGAGGAAGAGAACAGAGATATGAAATGCAGAATGAAATCGATTAACAGAATCAGAATACAAATACAGTGGTCCTGAGTTCGGATGGTTCCATCTTCCTCAACGACGCCAAGGTTGATGGTGGTGGTTCACCTCCGTTAGCCTAAGCGCTGAGGATCAGTTCCACCCGAGTGCGTCAAGAGTCTGATCGGTCCCCTCTGGTAAACGTCCAGCTTCCCATCTTAGACCTGCACTTCCTCAATCGAGAGAAGCACCAATGCAGTGTAAAATGCACCACCGTGAAAATGGAGAGAGCAGGAGCGAGAAAATGGCTATAGTGAGTGTGGGAATTAAAGTGAATTCAAAGACGACTAAACAGTGCACAGCTCCTCCTATATATACACGAGCTATGATTAGCTAATCCTAACGAATCCTAACAGAATTACAGTTGAATGTCCATTCTACCCCTATGCAGATCTTTTCACGTGACATGGCAGATTTCCTAGGAGGACATGGCGGATGAATTGGCATTGAGGTGGCCTCCAAGCTGGATAGCTGATGTGGTCAATACATTTGGGCCACTCTTTCTGGGCTCTTTGGGCTGCAAGTCAACGGGCCGGCCGAGACGACTCTTGCTTGGCCGAGATTGAGTCGGTCTGGTCGGGGACGACTTCATCTCGGCTGAGACACTTCTGTTGACCTTGGTCAACTCTACTTGACTGGCAGAAGAAGGAGTGATACTTTTATTAGCTAAGAAGTCCTGAATTAGCACAGATTTGTATTTTCTCTATATTCGAGCTCATAAACCGAATCTTAGCTAATAGTCCATCCTTAATCACATAATAGTCTTGCAAACCTCCTTCTTAGGTGTCTAAAAGATGTATAACTTGTGACTCATCACACCCCACACTTACCCTTTTGCATTCCTGGGCAAAATAAAATGAAAATCAACAAGGGAAATTTTTAAAGATAGAAAGAATTTTTCATTTGGCTTCCTTCAGTTCGACCGAGACAGAGTCGGCACTTATTCACTCCGAGGCTTGAGATGCTCTATCAATATGAAATTACTCCTTCTACGCTCTAGGCAAATTAATGACCTGCAAACAGGAAAAGATAACCAAGAGTGACAGAGCTTTTGGGCAAATCATTCCCTCATTTCTCTCGTGCTTGGGCTTGTATTTACACTCAACATTCATGGAACTGAAATTGCCACACTTTGACAAAGCTCTCTTCTTACACCTGCAAAAACACGCACAGTACGCAAGCCCTCCAAATTTCAAAAAGTACTTGGTAGCAGACAAGGTACACACTGGCTGGTACGCAAGCCCTCCAAGTTTCAAAAAGGTATTTGGCAGCAGACAAGGTACACACTGGCTGGTACTAAAGCCCTCCAAATTTCAAACAAGATTTGGCAGCGGACAAGGTACACACTGGGCCGGTACGCAAGCCCTCCAAGTTTCAAAAAGGTATTTGGCAGCAGACAAGGTACACACTGGCTGGTACGCAAGCCCTCCAAATTTCAAAAAGTACTTGGCAGCAGACAAGGTACACACTGGCTGGTACGCAAGCCCTCCAAGTTTCAAAAAAGGTATTTGGCAGCAGACAAGGTACACACTGGCTGGTACGCAAGCCCTCCAAATTTCAAAAAGTACTGGGCAGCAGACAAGGTACACACTGGCTGGTACGCAAGCCCTCCAAGTTTCAAAAAGGTATTTGGCAGCAGACAAGGTACACACTGGCTGGTACTCAAGCCCTCCAAATTTCAAAAAGTACTTGGCAGCAGGCAAGGTACACACTGGCTGGTACGCAAGCCCTCCAAGTTTCAAAAAGGTATTTGGCAGCAGACAAGGTACACACTGGCTGGTACGCAAGCCCTCCAAATTTCAACAAGTACGTGGCAGCAGACAAGGTACACATTGGCTGGTACGCAAGCCCTCCAAATTTCAAAAAGTACTTGGCAGTAGACAAGGTACACACTGGCTGGTACGCAAGCCCTCCAAGTTTCGAAAAGGTATTTGGCAGCAGACAAGGTACACACTGGCTGGTACGCAAGCCCTCCAAATTTCAAAAAGTACTTGGCAAAGGACAAGGTACACACGGGCTGGTACGCAAGCCCTCCAAGTTTCAAAAAGGTATTTGGCAGCAGACAAGGTACACACTGGGCTGGTACGCAAGCCTCCAAATTTCAACAAGTACTTGGCAGCAGACAAGGTACACACTGGCTGGTACGCAAGCCCTCCAAGTTCCAAAAGGTATTTGGCAGCAGACAAGGTACACACTGGCTGGTACGCAAAGCCCTCCAAATTTCAAAAAGTACTTGGCAGCACAAGGTACACACTGGCCGGTACGCAAGCCTCCAAGTTTCAAAAAGGTATTTGGCAGCAGACAAGGTACACACTGGCTGGTACTCAAGCCCTCAAAATTTCAAAAAGTACTTGGCAGCAGGCAAGGTACACACTGGCTGGTACGCAAGCCCTACAAGTTTTAAAAAGGTATTTGGCAGCAGACAAGGTACACACTGGCTGGTACGCAAGCCCTCCAAATTTCAACAAGTACTTGGCAGCAGACAAGGTACACATTGGCTGGTACGCAAGCCCTCCAAATTTCAAAAAGTACTTGGCAGTAGACAAGGTACACACTGGCTGGTACGCAAGCCCTCCAAGTTTCAAAAAGGTATTTGGCAGCAGACAAGGTACACACTGGCTGGTACGCAAGCCCTCCAAATTTCAACAAGTACTTGGCAGCAGACAAGGTACACACTGGCTGGTACGCAAGCCCTCCAAGTTTCAAAAGGTATTTGGCAGCAGACAAGGTACACACTGGCTGGTACGCAAGCCCTCCAAATTTCAAAAAGTACTTGGTAGCAGACAAGGTACACACTGGCTGGTACGCAAGCCCTCCAAGTTTCAAAAAGGTATTTGGCAGCAGACAAGGTACACACTGGCTGGTACTCAAGCCCTCCAAATTTCAAACAGTACTTGGCAGCAGACAAGGTACACACTGGCTGGTACGCAAGCCCTCCAAGTTTCAAAAAGGTATTTGGCAGCAGACAAGGTACACACTGGCTGGTACGCAAGCCCTCCAAATTTCAACAAGTACTTGGCAGCAGACAAGGTACACACTGGCTGGTACGCAAGCCCTCCAAGTTTCAAAAAGGTATTTGGCAGCAGACAAGGTACACACTGGCTGGTACCCAAGCCCTCCAAATTTCAAAAAGTACTGGGCAGCAGACAAATTACACACCGGCTGGTACGCAAGCCTCCAAGTTTCAAAAGGTATTTGGCAGCAGACAAGGTACACACTGGCTGGTACTCAAGCCCTCCAAATTTCAAAAAGTACTTGGCAGCAGGCAAGGTACACACTGGCTGGTACGCAAGCCCTCCAAGTTTCAAAAAGGTATTTGGCAGCAGACAAGGTACACACTAGCTGGTACGCAAGCCCTCCAAATTTCAACAAGTACGTGGCAGCAGGACAAGGTACACATTGGCTGAATACGCAAGCCCTCCAAATTTCAAAAAAGTACTTGGCAGTAGACAAGGTACACACTGGCTGGTACGCAAGCCCTCCAAGTTTCGAAAGGTATTTGGCAGCAGACAAGGTACACACTGGCTGGTGCACGCAAGCCCTCCAAATTTCAAAAAGTACTTGGCAGCAGACAAGGTACACACCGGGGCAGCTGGTACGCAAGCCTCCAAGTTTCAAAAGGTATTTGGCAGCAGACAAGGTACACACTGGCTGGTACAAGCCCTCCAAATTTCAACAAGTACTTGCAGCAGACAAGGTACACACTGGCTGGTACGCATAAGCCTCCAAGTTCCAAAAGGTATTTGGCAGCG
Organism: Mucuna pruriens; assembly: GCA_025330945.1. NCBI lineage: Eukaryota > Viridiplantae > Streptophyta > Magnoliopsida > Fabales > Fabaceae > Mucuna > Mucuna pruriens. The sequence continues at coordinate 351,731 of JAENHJ010000328.1, read as the reverse complement.
GACAAGGTACACACCTTTGGTACGCAAGCCCTCCAAATTTCAAAAGTACTTGGCAGCAGACAAGGTACACACTGGCTGGTACGCAAGCCCTCCAAGTTTCAAAAAAGGTATTTGCAGTAGACAAGGTACACACTGGGCTGGTACTCAAGCCCTCAAAATTTCAAAAAGTACTTGGCGGCGGGCAAGGAACACACTGGCTGGTACGCAAGCCCTCCAAGTTTTAAAAAGGTATTTGGCGGCAGACAAGGTACACACTGGCTGGTACGCAAGCCCTCAAATTTCAACAAGTACTTGGCAGCAGACAAGGTACACATTGGCTGGTACATAAGCCCTCCAAGTTTCAAAAGGTATTTGGCAACAGACAAGGTACACACACCGATGGTACATAAGCCCTCCAAATTTCAAAAGATTTGGCAGCAGACAAAGGTACACACTGGCTGGTACGCAAGCCTCCAAGTTTCAAAAAGGTATTTGGCAGCAGACAAGGTACACACTGGCTGGTACTCAAGCCCTCAAAATTTCAAAAGATTGGCAGCAGGCAAGGTACACACTGGGCTGGTACGCAAGCCCTACAAGTTTTAAAAAGGTATTTGGCAGCAGACAAGGTACACACTGGCTGGTACGCAAAACCCTCCAAATTTCAACAAGTACTTGGCAGCAGACAAGGTACACATTGGCTGGTACGCAAGCCCTCCAAATTTCAAAAGTACTTTGGCAAGTAGACAAGGTACACACTGGCCGGTACGCAAGCCTCCAAGTTTCAAAAAAAGGTATTTGGCAACAGACAAGGTACACACTGGCTGGTACGCAAGCCCTCCAAATTTCAACAAGTACTTGGCAGCAGACAAGGTACACACTGGCTGGTACGCAAGCCCTCCAAGTTTCAAAAGGTATTTGGTAGCGGACAAGGTACACACTGGCTGGTACTCAAGCCTCAAATTTCAAAAGTACTTGGCGGTAGAACAAGGTACACTGGCACGGTACGCAAGCCCCTCCAAGTTTCAAAAAGGTATTTGGCGGCAGACAAGGTACACACTGGGCTGGTGCATAAGCACTCAAATTTCAACAAGTACTTGGCAGCAGACAAAGGTACCACTGGCTGATACAAGCCCTCCAAGTTTCAAAAAGGTATTTGGCAGCAGACAAGGTACACACTGGCTGGCACGCAAGCCTCTCCAAATTTCAAAAAGTACTTGGTAGGAGACAAGGTACACACTGGCTGGTACGCAAGCCTCCAAGTTTCAAAAAGGTATTTGGCAACAGACAAGGTACACTGGCTGGTACTCAAGCCCTCAAATTTCAAACAAAGATTTGGCAGCGTGACAAAGGTACATTAATCGCTGGTACGCAAGCCTCCAAGTTTCAAAAAGGTATTTGGCAGCGGACAAAGGTACACACTGGCTGGTACTCAAGCCCTCAAAATTTCAAAAAGTACTTGGCAGCAGGCAAAGGTACACACTGGCTGGTACGCAAGCCCTACAAGTTTTAAAAAGGTATTTGGCAGCAGACAAGGTACACACTGGTTGGTAAAGCCTCCAAATTTCAACAAGTACTTGGCAGCAGCAAAAGGTACACATTGGCTGGTACCTTGAAGCCCTCCAAATTTCAAAAAGTACTTGGCAGTAGACAAGGTACACACTGGCTGGTACGCAGCCCTCCAAGTTTCAAAAGGTATTTGGCAGCAGACAAGGTACACACTGGCTGGTACGCAAGCCCTCCAAATTTCAACAAGTACTTGGCAGCAGACAAGGTACACACTGGCTGGTACGCAAGCCCTCCAAGTTTCAAAAGGTATTTGGCAGACAAGGTACACACTGGCTGGTAATGCCCTCCAAATTTCAAAAAAGTACTTGGTAGGAGACAAAGGTACACACTGGCTGGTACTATGAAGCCCTCCAAGTTTCAAAAAGGTATTTGGCAGCAGACAAAGGTACACACTGGCTGGTACTCAAGCCCTCAAATTTCAAACAGTGCTTGGCACAGACAAGGTACACATCGGCTGGTACGCAAGCCCTCCAAGTTTCAAAAAGGTATTTGGCGTGCAGACAAGGTACACTGGCTGGTACTCAAGCCCTCAAAATTTCAAAAAGTACTTGGCAGCAGGCAAGGTACACACTGGCTGGTACGCAAGCCCTACAAGTTTTAAAAAGGTATTTGGCAGCAGACAAGGTACACACTGGCTGGTACGCAAGCCCTCCAAATTTCAACAAGTACTTGGCAGCAGACAAGGTACACATTGGCTGGTACGCAAAGCCTCCAAATTTCAAAAAGTACTTGGCAGTAGACAAGGTACACACTGGCTGGGTACGCAAGCCCTCCAAGTTTCAAAAGGTATTTGGCGACAGACAAGGTACACACACACTGGTACACGCAAGCCTCCAAATTTCAACAAGTACTTGGCAGCAGACAAGGTACACATTAGGCTGGCTCAAGCCTCCAAGTTTCAAAAAGGTATTTGGCAAGACAAGGTACACACTGGCTGGTACGTAAGCCCTCCAAATTTCAAAAAGTACTTGGTAGCGGACAAAAAGGTACACACCGGCCGGGCACGCAAGCCCTCCAAGTTTCAAAAAAGTATTTGGCAGCAGACAAGGTACACACTGGCTGGTACTCAAGCCTCCAAATTTCAAACAGTACTTGGCAGCAGACAAGGTACACACTGGCTGGTACGCAAGCCCTCCAAGTTTCAAAAAGGTATTTGGCAGCAGACAAGGTACACACTGGCTGGTACGCAAGCCCTCCAAATTTCAACAAGTACTTGGCAGCAGACAAGGTACACACTGGCTGGTACGCAAGCCCTCCAAGTTTCAAAAGGTATTTGGCGGCAGACAAGGTACACACTGGCTGGTACCCAAGCCCTCAAATTTCAAAAAGTACTGGGCAGCAGACAAGGTACACACTGGCTGGTACGCAAGCCCTCCCAAGTTTCAAAAAGGTATTTGGCAGCAGACAAGGTACACACTGGCTGGTACTCAAACCCTCAAATTTCAAAAAGTACTTGGCAGCAGGCAAGGTACACACTGGCTGGTACGCAAGCCCTCAAGTTTCAAAAAGGTATTTGGCAGCAGACAAGGTACACACTAGCTGGTACGAAGCCCTCCAAATTTCAACAAGTGCGTGGCAGCGGACAAAGGTACACATTGGCTGATGCGCAAGCCCTCAAATTTCAAAAAGTACTTGGCAGAACAAAAGGTACACTGGCTGATGATGCATAAGCCTCCAAGTTTCGAAAAGGTATTTGGCAGCAGACAAGGTACACACTGGCTGGTGCGCAAAGCCCTCAAATTTCAAAAAGTACTTGGCAGCAGACAAGGTACACACTGGCTGGTACGCAAGCCCTCCAAGTTTCAAAAAGGTATTTGGCAGCAGACAAGGTACACACTGGCTGATGTACAAAGCCCTCCAAATTTCAACAAGTACTTGGCAGCAGACAAGGTACACACTGGCTGGTACGCCAAGCCCTCCAAGTTCCAAAAAGGTATTTGGCAGCAGACAAAGGTACACACTGGCTGGTACATGCAAGCCCTCCAAATTTCAAAAAGTACTTGGCAGCAGACAAGGTACACACTGGCTGGTACGCAAGCCCTCCAAGTTTCAAAAAGGTATTTGGCAGTAGACAAGGTACACACTGGCTGGTACTCAAGCCCTCAAAATTTCAAAAAGTACTTGGCAGCAGGCAAGGTACACACTGGCTGGTACGCAAGCCCTCCAAGTTTTAAAAAGGTATTTGGCAGCAGACAAGGTACACACTGGCTGGTGCATAGCCCTCCAAATTTCAACAAGTACTTGGCAGCGGACAAGGTACACATTGGCTGGTACGCAAGCCCTCCAAATTTCAAAAAGTACTTGGCAGTAGACAAGGTACACACTGGCTGGTACGCAAGCCCTCCAAGTTTCAAAAAGGTATTTGGCAGCAGACAAGGTACACACTGGCTGGTACGCAAGCCCTCCAAATTTCAACAAGTACTTGGCAGCAGACAAGGTACACACTGGCTGGTACGCAAGCCCTCCAAGTTTCAAAAAGGTATTTGGCAGCAGACAAGGTACACACTGGCTGGTACGCAAGCCCTCCAAATTTCAAAAAGTACTTGGTAGGAGACAAGGTACACACTGGCTGGTACGCAAGCCCTCCAAGTTTCAAAAAGGTATTTGGCAGCAGACAAGGTACACACTGGCTGGTACTCAAGCCCTCCAAATTTCAAAAAGTACTTGGCAGCAGACAAGGTACACACTGGCTGGTACGCAAGCCCTCCAAGTTTCAAAAAGGTATTTGGCAGCAGACAAGGTACACACTGGCTGGTACGCAAGCCCTCCAAATTTCAACAAGTACTTGGCAGCAGACAAGGTACACCACTGGCTGATACGCAAAGCCCTCCAAGTTTCAAAAAGGTATTTGGCAGCAGACAAGGTACACACTGGCTGGTACGCAAGCCCTCCAAATTTCAAAAAGTCTTGGGCAGCGGACAAGGTACACACTGGCTGAGTACGCAAGCCTCCAAGTTTCAAAAGGTATTTGGCAGCAGACAAGGTACACACTGGCTGGTACTCAAGCCCTCAAATTTCAAAAAGTACTTGGCAGCAGGCAAGGTACACACTGGCTGGTACGCAAGCCCTCCAAGTTTCAAAAAGGTATTTGGCAGCAGACAAGGTACACACTGGCTGGTACGCAAGCCCTCCAAATTTCAAAAAGTATTTTTGGGTTGTTATTTTTTATTTTTGTAAGAGTAACGGTCTTTGGGCTTTGGTGGGGCGAATGGGATAAAGGGGGAACTCGTTGTCTGTAATCTGGGGTCGGATTATGACTGCGTGGGTGGCTGGGATGGAGACGGCCTACGTGTGGCTGGTTGAGATGGAGACCTCCTACGTGTGGCTGGTTGAGATGGAGACGGCCTACGCGAGGATGGCTGAGATTGAGATGGCCTACGCGAGGATGGCTTGGCGAAGGTTTTTTCTTTTGGGCCTGTCTCCCTTTTTTTATTTTTTTATTTTTTATTTTTTAATTTTTTTATTATTTATTATTATATTTTTTTTGGGCTCCAATAATTGAATTTGGGGCAACTAAAGGGGTACGCGTGGGGGGACGCGCCTGGCCGCCCTTCGGACACGCCTCTTCGTGTTTTGGGCTGCATTGATGGCAAGGTGGCGCTATGATTGCGCCGTTATGGAGAATCGTGACCGGTAATTATTGGTCGCGAGGTTTCGGGGGGGCTTGTTAAGGGAGGCGCGCTCATTTCTCTCATTCTTCTGCTTCTTCTCTGATTAGTGCCTCTATTTGTTCCTTTGCCTTTCAAGCTCTCTTCTTCTTCCAACCTTTACCAATCTTCGCTTCCTTGAGCACCATGTCAGGTACTTCAAGTTCTGAGTCCCGTTCCTCCTCTTCTTCTTCTTCTTCTTCTCCCTCTTCGTCTTCTTCGTCTTTTTCAGGCACGACTTTGGAAGTCATGCCCGTAGCTGTGGCTGAGGGGGGGTTTTCGTCAACCCCTAGGCCTTCGGGGCCCAAGGCGGGTCCTCCAGTGTGGGTCCATAAGGATGTACTGGAGAACGCATCAGAGATGTCTCGTTCTGAGGTGGAGTCTCTTGCGATGGATGGGAAATGGGTCCGCGACTCCCATGTGGGCTTGTTGGAGATGGTTCGCTGTAGGGGGTGAGAGCGCGTGTGCGACGTCGCCGGAGAAGGGAAGGCACCTGTAGCACCCCAAAATTGTCCGGGCTGGAACGTCCTTCCAGCCTTCCCCAAAGCCGGCCCAATTTCTAGCTCTTGGGCCATTCCCGCATGACTCCAAGCTAAGACGGGCCTTGACCACCGAGTCCACGCTTGACTCAGTCTATGCTTGACCGAGTCCCCCCCGCATCCTAGTGGACCCCAGGCGGAGTGGAAGAAACAGAAAGAAGGAGAGGATAATATCTGAGAGAATCTCGGGATTTGGTTGTTATACGGCCACCCCCAAACTCTATATAAAGCCCAAAGATGAAAGAAAAAGGGACGGTGACAAGCAGAGGAAGAGAGAGCAGAGAACGCTAGCAGGGACTGAAGAGAAAGAGCAACCGGAGACAGGCCAAGAAAAGCTGACGACGACGCGCAAGAAACGAAAGGAGAATCCCAGGAGCTGGCAGAAAGAGAGGATCCGACGTCGGACTAAGACAGGAAAGACACGTCCACCATCTTCGAACACCAGGTTAGTACTCTAATTCAAACCTTGCATCGTTCCAGGTGAGATTCCCTGTTACCCATCTCGGCCCTGGACTGTCAGCCGAAATGACCTAAAAACCCCTATCCTGCCACCCCCGAAGCCGACTCGGCCTCGGCCACACCTGGTGGCCTACGCCGACTCGGACCTTTCCATAGCAGAGCCGAGCCGGACGAGTCGGCTTGGTCTCCAACCTGGACACCCATGTCCAAACCGACTCGGCTCCGCCAGGGCCGAGACGGGACGAGCCATCCTCTCTCCTCCTAAAACTCACCTTCCACTAAAAAACCAAACTCTCCCGGCCAGAACTACGTGGACTTTGAATCCTCTAAAGCCGAGGTACGTAGGCCTAGGGGGGCACACCCCCTATCAAGTCAAATCCCAAAATCCCAGAACACTTTACCCGAACCTCCTCCTCCCTCCTAGGACTTAGACCAAAAACACAATCCAAATACAAGCACCGTCCCTCTCTCCATATAGCTAGCCAAGGGTAACTATCAAGTGATAGGCATGCTAGGGGCCCCTACGCCCCTAGCGTGTAACCAACTCCCGAACCCGTATTTCTGATTCAAGACCAGCCTTTCCTTTAGGTTTCCTGGCGTTCCCTAAACCCAAAAAACGCCGGTGGCGACTCCTGCCGGGCCGACTCGGTTTCGGCCGGCTCTGCCCAACGTCACAATCCAGGTTGTGACAGATGGCGACTCTGCTGGGGACTTGCCTTATGCCGAGAGTTGAGCCTTGATAGGCTAGCGTGAGGGAGAGACCAGATAGGCCAAGCAACCGGTTTCCCTTTTGTTGTATTTCAGCTCATTTCATGCATGGTTGTCTTATTCTCTTTTACGCATCGCCTGCATAACTCTAGGGCAGACAACTAAGCACTCATCATCGTATCTTGTGGGGTTCGCATGGGCGGAGGCGAAGTGAGGTGTGAATGAGAGGGCCTTATTCCCAGGGCACGTGAGTTAGGGAGAGGAACGTGTAGTGGTCTCCATGCTAGAGGTGTCTCGACCTGGGGATCGCGATAGTTCCACTTGGGGGCTGGCCAGGCCTAAGGGGTAATCATGTTCTGGGAAATTTATCCTGTCCATGGTACCGCCCCCAAGGGAAGATCTATAGACCCAAGAACCTGTTGGAAAGGATGATTAAAAAGAGATCCCAGAGAGAAGGGGGGGCAGGACGCGGCCCATCCAACCGTGTACCTGATTAGGGACAACCAGGTAAACCGAATTGGAACCGGCCAGCAAAACCGAGATGGAATCGGCCCGAATAGAAACCCTCATACCAACTCAGCATGCATGCATCTCATACAAGATACCAAATGAAAAAACAAATAAAAATCATGCATCATGATACATTGGTCACGGGAATTTCAGATAATGGAAGCAGGTCACGATCTTGGGCGGACCCCTCGGCATGTCGAGGCCAAGGCGCCAAATGTCCGATCACTCATTGTTGGGGCAGTTGCTTGAAGGGCCCATGGCGCAGGCGCTTGAGAAGCTCCACGGTAACCTTCGAGCCTACTAGAGGTCGAAACTCAGCCGGCCGCCTTGGGAGGCCCTCGCCCGATATTGACCCACCGATACGGTGCTTCACCTTTAAGGACTTCGGATGGCGCCAACCTTGGAGGAATATGAAGCGATTGACGGGATTACCGCTGACCGAATCCCCACTTTACTTCCATCAAGGCCAACGCCCTTCTTGGACCACTATCGCCAAGCTATTAAAATGGGACACGGAAGTTGCTAAGTGGAAAAGGAACCTTGCGGTATAGAAGGAATACCGGGGTGTACGTAGAGGAAAAGACTGCTCAGTTTCGGGAAGAACAGGATTGGGGCATATGATAGGCGTCTTTGGGCTTACTCCTCTGCGGGGTGGTGCTATTTCCACTACATCGAAGATTCGTCGACCTCGCAGACCATAGAGGCATTCTTGGCTAAGAGGACAGAGAGGAAAACCCCCCATGGCCCTCTAGCTAACACCTACCACACACTCGGCTACTGCGGTGGGCGGAAGGCGGGGAGCCTTAGGTGCTGCACTCCCTGTTCTACCTATGGCTAACCGCCCACCTCTTCCAATGCAAAACCAAGACTGCCTGCGCGATAGAAGATTTCAAGTGGAGCTGCGTAAAGAGGATGACTAAGGAACAGTGGGTAAAGCAGCTAGGGGAGGCCACTGAAAGGACAATTCGTTGGTACCCCGCCTGGAATGAAAGACAAGAGATGATCACCAGCTGCGGGGCATACCCCAATGTCCCCCTTCTTGGAACTCAGGGGGCCATTAATTATAACCCGGAGCTAACTGCCCGACAGGCCGGGTTCCCCATGGTTTCGAGCCCCAGTCAGGAAGTTCTCACCCCCCTCTGGGTGGAGGGCATACAAGCCCACAAGGGAGAACATCACAAGAAAACCCGACAAGCCTGGACTCGCGTCATCAGGCAAGGGGCAACATGGCGAACTAGAAGTTGTGGGGCCTCACCAGAGTATAGAGCCTGGCTCGAGCAACGCGTCCGCCTCGTGGGTCTGCCTCGGGGGAGTATCCAACATCAGGATCAAGCAACCCAGGTTTATGAGATACAAGAAACACTCCAAGTCGAAGCGCTCCAAGGTACCCTGGAACAAATGAAAACAGAACGGGGAACGTTGAAAAGAAAACTGGATACGGCCTTAGAAGAGGCACGACAGGAGAGGCGGCTGAGCGACGAATTTGGTAAGAAGGCTCGAGCAGAGAAGGAGAGTCGCTTAAAAATAGGCCAGTGCCTAAAAGCCGCCGACCAGGAAATGTGCTCAAGCGGGCGAGCGACCAACTGATGGCTCAGAAAGAACAATTGGAAGAGGCCATGGCAACCCTCAAGGCCAGAGACGCAGAGAGGGAAGGTGAAATGCGTGCCCTCCGAGAAAGGACACACCACCTCGAGGAAGAATTAAAAGCCGCCCAACTTTCGAAGGAATACCTACAAAACCAAAAGGCGTCCCGACTACTAGCCCTAGTCGAGGCACGAGGAAAGATCGACGAGGCGAGGTCACAACTCGAGGATCTAAAATAGGTCCTAGAAAGCTGGAAGCAGAGATGCCAAGATATCAGCGGACGGCTGAAATACAAGTGCGAGCCGCTACGGTAGAGCAGCGCAAGTTTGGAAGGACAGATATGTCAAACTAGCATGGCTCGCCAACCAGGCACTGATGAGCATTCCCCGAAGGCTCCGCGCGGCAGAAGGCATGATGGATCCCACTAAGACGCCAAGAGAAATCAAGGAATTCTTAGAACATTGTAGGGCGTTGTACGATATGGTGAAGGAATTATCCGCCCCACCATAGGGAATTGTTTTGTCAAGATTCACATGCCTCTTTAGGCTTAATAAACATTATTTTGAATTTCCGTGACTCAATGTCATCATTGCATTTGCATCATTCATCATTCATATAGTATAGCTAAATACATATTCCCCAAGCATGAAAGCAAAGAATATAATAAATGAAAAACACATAAACTAATCCAAAAAAAAACACCAGGAAGGAGAAATTGACTGCGTTCCACCGATACCACACACGATCTAGGACTAAAAACATGGAACAGGCAATGGAGGAATTGGAACAGCTGAATGCCGAGATAAGGGCAGAGATGAGAATGGAGATGGGGCAAATGAAAGAGCAAATTAACAGGATGTTCGAGATCATCACTCGAAATGCAGCCCAAACTCCCGCGAACGCAACCCCCGGGGTAGCTCCAAGCACGTCCACGTCCGGAACGCCCACGCACCCCCCGGGATTCACGCCCCCGGTATGGAACGCCACCATGGAGAACCCGCCGGCCCCCCAAGAGCAACCGGCAGGGAACCCCTCAGGCCTAGGTCGGGGGCAGGGATCAGGATCCGGACCATACCCAGCTCCAGGAGCCACGGTCTACCCTCACCCCCTCTCGGATGCCGGTCGCATACCCGGGCCCGTCCTAGAACCAACCATCCTAGGTAGCGACAAGATCAATGCACTCGAAGAACGTATGCGAGCCATTGAAGGAACTAGCAGCCATGGCATTGACGCTGCCAATTTATGTCTGGTTCCCAATATCGAGCTACCGGCCGACTTCAAAGTCCCCAAGTTTGAAAAATACAAGGGAAGTTCTTGCCCGCGCGTACATTTGGCCATGTACTGTCGAAAGATGGCCCCCTACACCCAACAAGACAAGATCCTGATGCACTGCTTTCAGGACAGTCTTTCGGGGCAACATTGCAATGGTAAATCGGCCTAGACAATGGGCACATAAAGACTTGGAGGGACCTCGCCGACGCCTTCCTCCCACAATACAAATATAACGAGGATATGGCCCCGCACCGCTCCCGCCTACTGAGAACTTGTCCAAGACGGACGCGAGGGTTTCAAAGATTACTTGCCGCAGAGGTGGCGGGGAATTAGCTGCCAGTTCAGCCACCCTATCAGAAAGAGAAATGGCGTCTATGTTCATTGACACCCTCCTTCTCCCTTCTCACGATAAAGTCGTAGGGAGTGTGGCTTCCAACCCGGATCTAGTCGTTATAGGGGAAAGGATAGAAGGCTGGCATCAAGCGGGAGGTTCACGCAAGGCCCAGGGAAGCCTGAAGCTTTGTCAAGAAAGTAGAAAAGGAGGGAGATACGAATGCCGTAACAACGGATCCCCCAGGGGGCGAGTAAGCTCGTCCTAAAAAAAGACGGGGATAGTCTCTCTACCTGACCCGTCACCCTAAGCGGGGACAGCAGCTACACCAGAGACCCAAAACCCCCGTCTGGCCCGACAAAGGAGAGTCTTTACTCCCATCCCGATGCCTTACTCTACCCTCTTCCCTCTCCTACTCCAGAAGGGCATGATAGCGATCATGCCATTCAAACCGCTAGAGCCCCCCTATCCTCGCTCTTACGATCCTAGCGCGAAATGCGATTATCATTCGGGAGCTGTGGGGCATTCCACTGAAAGGTGCTGGAGTTTCAAGCATAAGGTCCAGGACCTTATAGAGGCAGGGTGGCTTGGATTTGAGGGTAATAAACCCAATATTGGCACCAATCCCCTCCCCACCCACGAAGGGCAGACCATCAATGCATTGAGCCACAACACTGTCACCCCGAGTACGGAGGAGGCGGTGGTCGCTGTCGTAAACCCGCCAGGGACCGCTCCCTTCCAACCGCTGATCATTCGGTGTGACCCAATCCGTCCCGCACCCTTGATTATAACGGCCCCACCTAGGCCCGCTTACAAGGATAACCATGCTGTCCCATGGCATTACGACCCAGTGCCCGAGGAATTCCCTAAAGGGCAGACCGAGGACCTCCCAGCCGAGGAGGTTACTAATATTGCAGAACCCGGAGGAATGACACGTAGCGGAAAAATCTATACCCCGGCCAACCTCGGAAGAAAAGACCCCAAGGGAAGTCCGAAAGGGGCACCTAAAGAAAATGAGGCCGAGGAGTTTCTCAAGCTCATTCGCTACAGCGAGTACGAGTTGTTGGACCATCTGAACAAGACCCCAGCACGCATCTCGCTTCTGTCCCTACTGCTGAATTCGGAAAACCACCGCAACCTCCTGCTGAAAGTTTTAAAGGAAGCTCACGTAGCCCCGGACATCACCACGGAAAGACTCGGGGGCATCATCGGCAATCTCACTAGCTCTGGACGGTTGACCTTCTCAGACGAGGAGATCCCGGTCGAAGGAAGGCAGCATAACCAGCCCCTCCACATTGCCGTCAAATGTGGGGCCTACATGATTACCAGAGTATTAATTGATAATGGCTCCTCTCTCAACGTTCTGCCGAAAGCCACCTTGGACAAGCTAGGGTCCATCCCTATGCAATTGAGGGCAAGTCCGGTAATAGTGAGGGCGTTCGACGGCTCAAGAAGGGACGTCATGGGAGAAATCACTCTCCCCATCTACGTCGGCCCTACCCTGTTCCACATTCACTTCCAAGTCATGGATATCCTCCCCGCGTACAGCTGCCTCCTAGGAAGGCCTTGGATCCATGGCGCTGGAGCCGTGCCTTCCACCCTTCATCAGAAGGTCAAATTTATTGACGATCGGCAGTTGGTCAGCGTAATGGGGGAGCAGGAACTGATGATTAGCACCCCCACACCAAATGGATACATAGAGGGGGAGGAGGAGGCCCTGGAAACCTCCTTCCAAGCACTTGAGCTCACAGCAAGCCCAGAGGAGCCCCCGTCTGCGAAGGAGAACATGGCATTTCGCGTCATGATCAAGGAAGGGTACCAACCTGGCAAAGGACTCGGTCCTCTTCTGGAGGGAATCCCGGCTCCAATCGAGATTCAGGAAAACAAGGGGAGAGCTGGACTCGGGTACCAAGCAAGCAACCAGACAGGGGCACGCCCGGCCCAGGCCACGTGGGGTCAACATTTTGTTCGGGAAAGTGTGGCGACAATAGGCAGCCAGCCCAGAGACCAACCCGGGGAAGTTTGCGTTTTTGAGGGACAACTAGCTAACTAGACGACGGAACCACTAGCGGGCGAATTTCTCTTTCCAATGTAATTTCTTTTGTAACTCGCCTCTCGGGGCGACTTTGAATTAATAAAACTCAGCATGCACTTTCATCCATTCATCTTCTTTGTTTTTCTTCTCTTTTTCTTTCCCGCATTTTTCATACTCCAATTTCGCTAACGAAAAAAAAACAAAAAACCACCACCAATAACGAACCTGTACCCCAAACAGCGATACAACCTGCGTATGCGAGGACTCTAGTCCTATTGAGGAGCCGGCAGGAGAGGAAGACGCAGAAGCTGAGGCTTTGGCTGAGGTAGAAAGGCAGATAGAACGAGAAAGACCAAAGTTTCAACCCTCGATTAAGGAGTTAGAAAGCTGATGATGGCGTTTTTACAGTCGTTTTACGCGCTTATCAAATAACTAAAGCTAACTATAGTATAGCTAACCCTAGGTCATTCTTCTCAAGGACACAGTGTGCTCAATTGTGATTTAGTGTCAAGTTAAACAATGCAGATCTGAAATGTGAAGTGCCGACTCTCCTTGGCTGTGGCCGAGTCATACTCGGCAGAGACTGAGCAGAGATGGTCTCGGCAGACTATCAGAGCTTGGTCTCGGGAGAAGTGCGAACAGCACGCCACTGAGAGGGCACTTACCTCTGTCTCAACCAGAAAACAGTAAAAAAGCGATGGCAGGGGGTTTTTGAATGCAAGTAAGCAGAAAATAAACTAAGACTATGAATGCAGTGAATGTATACTACTGTTACTACTTATCTATTATTATTATATAACTGCATTCAGATTCAGTTCCATTAATTAAGTCCAGTCCAGGTTCCAATCTCAGTTCATAGTCTATATCAGCCTTTGGTAGTCATATGGCAATCGCCAAAAGTTCGTCCATTGTCATCACAGAGGATTTATGCAATCGCTACCTCATCGAGTTGACAGGGGATTAAGTTCGAGCTGATTTTAGGTTCTCATTCAACAATCGTTAAGTGATTACCTACTGAATTAGTTAAACCAGTTCCAATCGGCTTAGCTTAACATTGTTCACATTAAATTGCAATCAGTTCAACGTGAATTAAAGTAGAGGAAGGAGAACAGAGATATGAAATGCAGAACGAAATCAATTAACAGAAACAAAATACAAATACAGTGGTCCGAATTCGGATGGCTCCATCTTCCTCAACGATCGCCAAGGTTGATGGTGGTGGTTCACCTCCGTTAGCCTAAGCGGCGAGGATCGATTCCACCGAAGTGCGTCGGTAGTCTGATCGGTCCCCTCTGGTAAACGTCCAGCTTCCCATCTTAGACCTGCACTTCCTCAATCGAGAGAAGCACCAATGCAGCACCGTGCACCACCGTGAAAATGGAGAGGCGGGAGCGAGAAAATGGATACTGATGAGTGTGGAATCAAAGTGAATTCAAAGACCCAGAAAAAAAGTGCGCAGCTCCTCCTATATATACACGAGTTGCGCGTTGGGTGGCCTTCAAAAAATATCCTAACAGAATTACAATGTGAATGTTCTATTCTACCCCTGTGCAGATCTTCCAACGTGACATGGCAGATTCTCCAAAGTGACATGGCGGTGAGCTGGCCTCTGAGCTGGATAGCCGATGTGGAAACACAGTTGGGCCGCTCTTTATTGGGCTGATGGACTGTAAGGTGTGGGTTGCCGAGACAGCAGTCTGGTTGGCCGAGGCAGTCGGTCTTGGTCGAGACGACTTCAACTCGGTGAGGCTCTTACAGTTGACTCTTGGTTGACTCGGCTTGACCTGCAGAAGAAGGGCTGATACTTTTATTAGCTAAGACTTTCAATTAACACAGATTTGTATTTTCTCTATATTTAAGCCCATAAAATGAATCTTAGCTAACAATCAATTCTTAAGCACAGAATAGTCTTGCAAATACCCTTCTTAGGTGTCTTAAAGATGTATAAATTGTGACTCATCAAAAGCGTGAACCTGGGGGATGAGACGAATAAAAAAGAAGTGCGGATAGGAAATCAAATGTCGCAGGAAGCGAGAAAAGCCCTCGTAGAACTATTACAGGATTTCTCAGACATATTTGCGTGGTCATACCGAGACATGCCAGGCCTCGACCGCAGCATAGTGGAACACAGACTCCCCATGCTCCCAAAGGCGGTCCCCGTTCGCCAGCAGTTGCGAAAAATGAAGCCCAGCGTGGCATTAAAAATCAAAGAGGAAGTAGAAAAACAGTGGGACGCAGGGTTCCTAGCCGTATCTAACTACCCCCAATGGGTTGCAAACATCGTACCCGTACCCAAAAAGGACGGAAAAAAATGCGCATGTGTGTCGACTATAGAGACCTAAATCGAGCCAGCCCCAAAGGATAATTTTCCCTTACCCCACATTGATATGCTCGTAGGAGACAACACGACATGTCACGCCTTCTTCTCCTTCATGGACTGGCTTCTACCGGTACAATCAAATCCTAATGGCGAAGGAAGACCAAGAGAAGACAACCTTCCGTCACCTTGTAGGGGAACATTTTGCTACAAGGTAATGCCATTTGGTCTCAAAAAACGCCGGGCAACCTATCAAAGGGCAATGGTGACCTGTTCCACGACATGATGCACAAGGAAATCGAGGTGTATGTCGGCGACATGATTGCAAAATTAAAAACTGCTGGAACAACACCTCGAAGACTTACGGAAATTGTTCGGTGAAGGCCATGAGTACAGGCTAAGGCTGAACCCGGCCAAATGCACCTTCGGGGTGACATCAGGAAAATTGTTGGGCTTTGTGGTAAGCAAAAGCGGTATCGAAGTGGACCCGGATAAGGTGAAAGCTGTTAAGAAATGTCTCCCCCACAACAGATCACGGAAGTCAGGGGCTTTCTAGGGCGGATAAATTTCATAGCCCGATTCATTTCCCAACTAACAGCCACATGCAACCCCATCTTTAAACTCCTCCGGAAGCGGCATAATTTCAAATGGGATGCGGAATGTCAAGAAACCTTCGAGAAGATCAAGCGATACAGGTGCCCCCGGTCCTCGTCCCGCAGCCCCGGAAAACCTCTGATCCTGTACCTCCACGGTGCTCGGCGAATCCATGGGTTGCATGCTAGGACAGCAAGGCGAGGCCGGAAAGAGCGAGCATCTACTACCTTAGCAAAAGGTTCACAGTTGCGAGAAAAGATACTCGACCTTGGAACGAACTTTGCGCCTTGGTGCAGGCTGCCAAAAGGCTTCGACCATATATGTTGTCTCACTCGGTCCAGCTAGTAGCCAAGACTGACCCCATCAAATACATATTGGAAAAGCACACTAACCGGACGTATAGCACGTTGGCAAATGGCACTGTCCCGGAAGTTCGACATCACTTACGTAAACCGCCATGCTGTTAAGGGGGGGTGCTCTAGCCGATCACCTGGCCTATCACCCACGACAGATCCACGCCTCGACCCATGAATTCCCGGATAGACACATCATGGTAACAGGCGATGAGCCCCGATAGAAGAACGAATGGGCGATGTGGTTTGACGGGGCATCTAACGTATTGGGAAATGGGATTGGCGTGGTCCTAGCCTCTCGACCCACCATTACTTCCCTTTTCGCCGCCAACCTAGGGTTTGATTGTACAAACAACATGGCAGAATATGAGGCTTGCACCATGGGACTCGCCATGGCCTGGAACACCAGTCGAGGAGACTCAGAGTTTCGGAGACTTCGGCCTTGGTGATCTATCAGCTCCGTGGAGAATGGGAAGCAGCGGGATAGTAAACTGATCCCATACCATGACTACGTAAAAAGAGATGATAGAATTCTTTGACTCCATTACGTTCCACCACGTGCCACGTGAAGAAAATCAAATGGCGGGCCTTATGGCGACCCTGTCGGCTATAGTGCGGGTAAATGACCAGGCGGGGAGATGACCATACAGGTCCGGAACTCCCCATGCGGCCTATTGCCATCACTTGGGTCTCGAAACACCCAAGACGGACCCAGAACCACAGTACCTCGACATAAAGAGGTACTTGGAAAAAGGGAATACCGGAAGGAGCATCGGAAAATAGCAAAAAAAGACACTAAGAAGGCTAGCGACTAGCTACCTCATGAAATGGAAGTGTACTATACAAGAGGAACGCAGATATGACACTTCTGCGATGTGTGGGATCGCCAGGCCGAGCGGATAATAGAAGAGGTCCACGAAGGAACCTTGGCACCCATATTGCGGTCATACCACGGCTCGCAAAAATACTCCGTGCGGTACTCTTTGGACCAAGTTGGAATCAGGCGCCATCAACACGTCCGAAGGTGTTTGAAGTGCCAGTCCATGCCGGCCGTATTAATGTCGCCCGCTTCCTCCTACACAACAACAACGCCATGGCCATTCTCCATATGGGGCATAGGCGTAGTGGGCCCATCGAGCCCAAAGCTTCTAACGGTCACAGGTTCATACTAGTGGCCATCGACTACTTCACCAAGTGGGTAGAAGCAGCGTCGTACTCGGCCGTGGCGCTGTAAGCGTAGTGATAAAATTCCTTAAAAGGGACATCATCTGCGCGTTCGGTATTCCATCCCACGTCATTCAGACAATGGCACCAATCTAAACAATAAGATGATGGCGGAGCGTGGAACAATTCCAGTTCGTCATCACAATTCTACTCCCTACCGCCCCGGATGAGCGGAGGCGGTAGAAGCCGCCAACAAAAACATCAAGAAAATAATACGGAAAATGGCGGTAACCTACAAAGATTGGCATGAAATGTTACCCTACGCTACATGGGTATAGGACCTCCGTCACGAACCTCCACGGAAAGAACACCTTATTCCTGGTATATAGTGCTGAGGCTGTCCTCCCAATAGAGATCGAAATACCCTCTTTAAGGGTCTGGCGAAGCGAGGTGGAAGGCCCCGAATGGATTCAACGGCAGCTGTGACCAGCTAAACTTGATCGAGGAAAAACGCCTCACGGCCCCGCCATGGTCAGCTCTGCAGGCGGGATTAAAAGTGTCTTCGACAAAAAAGTGAAACCTCGGATGTTCGAGGCGGGGGACATGGTCCTCAAAAGTACCACCAAACGCCCATGAACCGGGGAAAATGGGCACCCAACTACGAAGGGGGTCGTGCGTGGTAAAAGCACGCTTTCTCGGGTGGGGCACTACTCCTAACCGGCCTTGCCGAAGGACGCGATCTCAAACACCCGATTAACGGGACCTTGATCAAGAAGTTCTTCCCTTGAAATCTCGCCCAAGCAGCAGCTAAGGTCGCCCGCATCCAGCCGGAGCCAGAATAGGACTAGGGAAGCCAAGTACGAGGTTATCTCGCTAGCCTCAACAAACAGCCATCATGTACAAAAAAAACCATACATTATCAATAAAATTTCCTTTTTGTCCTACTTCGCATGCTAAGTTTTATTAATTCAGCAAACGAGTTTGCATTGCCAAGAATAGTTCGCAATCGTCAGAACGTTTTCATCATAAGCCCTTGCGGCTCCCGATACCGCAAAAATGTGGCGATCAAGCGCAGTAAAAAAAAAAATAAAAATAAATAAATAAAAGGTAATAGTAATAACAAGCACGCGTTCCCAAAAAAAAAAGAAAAAGGAAAAGAAACTCTGCATTCTAAGTTTGCCCTAAGGTTGATTCCATCTCGGTTCGGTTACCCTCATTCCCACACACAACTCTCGCGTTATGGCACCCAAAATACAAAAAAAAAACAAGCAAAAAGGAGAAAACAAAAACAATATAAATAAATAGACAGCCATTAGAAGAAATAATTTTTCATTCCATAATATTAAGTTTGTGTACATAATCATTGGGGAGGGGAGTCGAGGAGGGAAACAAGCTTCCCATCCTTTATTTCTAAGGTGACCGAGTAAGGACTCAGGTCAAAGTCCGGTGCCAGGAGAGCGATTTGCTGAAGGGCTTTCTCAAAGCCCGCCTCGTGCTGATCCACAATGGCGTTCTCTAAGCGTTCCACCCTACCAGCAAGGCGCTGTCTCTCCTTTGCAGAAGCAGCAGCCTCAGCCTCTAGAGCAGTAGCCTTGGCCCCCGCGGCCTTCAGTGCAGTCCCCAGCCTGGCCTTTGTCTCCTTGTCGGCCGCCACAACCGCCTCTGCCGAATCTGCTCGGGAGCGGGCAGCATCCAGATCCTTGGATAAGGTCTCTGCGGATTGCTGGGCAGCCGCCAAAGCAGCCTTTAGCCTTTCAGCCTCAATCCTCCAATTGGCAGCTTCGGCTTCCGCCTTGGTCATCTTCCGAGTCAGCTGGGCCGCTTCGGCTTCGGCCGCGGCCGCCTTGCCCCCAAGGGACGCTGCCTCTGATTTGGACTTTGCGAGGTCAGCCCATAAACCCTCCCTGTCGGCCCTCAACTTGGCCACCTCCGCCTTTCCCCTCTCAACCTCGGCCCTCAGATCTTGGTTGGCTTTGGCCACCTTTTCAAACTCCTTCTTATTCAGGGCCTCCTTCAGCACAATCTGCTCGGCCTTCTTCACCAAGCCCTTGGACACCGATAGAGAAGCCAACGACCTGAGATGATAGGCTTCCAACATCTCAAACGTCCCTTCTACCCCAGCAGCGACCAGGAGCCTGCGGTCGTATTGAGGAATCGAGCTTGGGGGGAACCACCCTTGGAGGTCCACATTTGGCCCCCACAAAGACTTTACATTATCGGGGGCCTTGAAATAAGATAGACCCCCCAAAGGAAGCTTAGGACCCTCAGTTATGGTAACCTTGCTCCTCTCTGTCAGGTTAATTGGAGACGAACTGGGGGGCACGACGCTCTTCCCCTTTTTCCTAGAAGCCTCCTCGGCAGCAGCGGCTTCAACCTTTCTTTTTGCACCTCGAGTCATCACGTCCGAGGTAGGGAGCCTCGCCTCAGCCTCGGCCGACTCTATAGGGGCTTGCACTTCTGCGGCTGGCACCCTGGCGGCAGCTGAAGCCGTGACCGCCTCAGTCACTGGAGCCGACTCCGTTCCGGCCGGTTGCACCTCGGCCACGGTCGCTGGGGCCGACTCAATAACGGTTGCCGCTCCCACATCGGCCCTGGCCGTCGACATCTCCCCGGCTGGCGGCGTTGCCGACTTCTTCGCGGATTCGGCCCGTCGAGCCAGTTTCACCTTCTTAATCAGAGCAGCCATATCCACCCCCTCATCCTCAATCATTCCTGCCACCACCAAAACAAAAACAAGATAAGGAAAATCATTAGAAGCTTACACTATACCCAAACAGAAGAACAAGACTCACTTTTCAGATGGGAAACAGGTTTCCTTCCCAGGGCCAAGGCCACAATCTCCTTGCAATTCATCCCTCGGGGCAACTCGTCCAACAGTTGGAGGGTCGCTTTCTCCTCACGAGAAAGTCGGCTCTTCTGCGTCCCTGAGGCCTTCAAAGGCAGCCTCCAATACAGTGGCATAGGCTGCCCATCTGTGAACAAGGACCCTTCGGTTAGGGCCCTTATCTTCAGAAAGCGGTCCTTAAAACCCTTGTAGGACGCTGTGTATGCGGTGAACAGACTAGTGTTGGGGAGGGGTGCCAAGGAAACCCAACCCACCTTCTTCCCCACTCGGATGGTGTAATGGCTTAGGAACACCGGGGCTGAAGGAGCTAGAGTCAACGCAGCGCACACTACCTTGAACGCCCTGAAGAGCCGCCCACCCATTGGGATGAAGTTGCGAAGGAGCTACACCCACCAACCTCAAAACGTCCGCTGTAAAGCGGTCCAGGGGGAAAGTCACCCCCAAATCCAGGAGAACGGTTTCGTACATATAAACGAAATCGCTCTCCCCCTCTTTACACGCATAGCAGACCCGCTCCGAAGGAGAACAGTGGGTCATCTCCAATTGAGGGGCATGAGGCCCACACACCCAATCCCCTCTGGCAGCTAGGGACTCCACCTCCTCGGGTGCCATCTTCGAGCCATAGGACAGAACGTCCTGGTGGACCCATTCATAGTGCTCCTCCCTTGACAAAGTGGGGGCACTGGGGCTCGATGCTGCTCTGTCCGCCATAGCTACAGGAATGGCAGCTATGGCCTCAAGACTGGAAACGGAAGTTAAAGAAGAAGATGAAGAAGAGGGAACTTCTACAGCACCTGACATGTTTGACAGTGGGAAAAGCAGTCGAAAGGAAGAGAAGCTTTGAAGAAGAACGCAGGGAAGAAAAGAGAGAACTCCAAAGCTCAAATCTGGAAAATGGGGAAATGAAGTCCCAACGGGCAGCTAAACGCCTATTTATAGTGATAAAAGGTCGCCTAGGGACAAGAAGCGACGCGCCATTAAAGAGGCGTAATCCCCTAAGGCGGCAATCATCAGGCCTGTAGTTATGGCGCCCAAGAAACGAAAAGACACATTAATGTGCCCCGAGGAACGGAAAGGCGCCATTAATGTGCCTTCCAGAAATGAAAAGACAAGCCAGAGGGGCGCGTGCCCTCAGGCGCGTCCATTGAGCTTCCAAAATAATAAAATAATAAAAAAAAAAAAACAAAACACAAACAAAAACAAAAACAAAAAAAGTAATAAAAAAAAAACAAAAATGAAGAAAATAAAGATATTAAAAAGGAAAAATAATAAATTCATTCAATTCGACTCGGCCAATGCCAAGCCGACTCGGACAGCATTCAATCCGACTCGGCCAATGCCAAGCCGACACGGACAGCATTCAATCTGACTCGGCCAATGCCAAGCCGACACGGACAGCATTCAATCCGACTCGGCCAATGCCAAGCCGACACGGACAGCATCCAATTCAACTCGGCCAGCATTCGATCCAACTCGGCCAACGTCAAGCCGACTCAGCCAGCACCCAATCGATATCGGCCAGCACCCAAGCCGTCTCGGCCAGTGCAGATCCGACTCAGCCAGCATCCAATCTGTCTCGGCCAGCATGAATCCATGACAGCTAATAGCAGGGAGCTGCAGCCAGCATCCCATCAAATCAGATTTGACCCGGCCTATCCAATACCATACCAAGTTCCAATAGATGATTCGCCTCTCCAAATCTGGACCAAGCAAGGCAGGATCAGAAACATTATCAAACCTAGGCGCCCAAAGGAAAGCCTAGCAAGTCACCTCGGACACCACCCATACCCCAATGATCGCTCTCGAACCTGGGCGCCTAAGGGGAAAGCTCAAAGGCCAATCAAGTCGAACAAGTTAGCAATATCATCAAACCTAGACGCCAAGCGGAAAGTCTAGCGATCACTCGAAAACAAATACCCCAATGGCCATCCTCGAACTCCGGCGCCTAATGGAAAGCTCAAAGGCCAATCAAGTCAAGGCAATTGAAGAAGATCATCAAACCTAGGCGCCAAAGAGAAAGCCTAGTAATCACCCAAAAGCAAACATCCCTCGATGGCTTCTTCAAAATCTGGGCACCCAAACGGAAAGCCCAACAGCCATTTATTCCCAAGCAGATTACTACTCTGAAGCTCGGCCCAGGACCACCACCTCTACGGTTCCCCCAAGAGAGCTTAGAGTCTTTATTCGCATTCATTAACCCAATACTGAATGCAAATAAAGAGGGGCAACTCAGAGCACCCAAAATTGTCCCAGGGCTGGAACGTCCTTCCAGCCTTTCCCAAAGCCTACCAATTTCTAGCTCTTGGGCCATTCCCGCATGACTCCAAGCTAAGACGGGCCTTGACCACCGAGTCCACGCTTGACTCAGTCTATGCTTGACCGAGTCCCCCCCGCATCCTAGTGGACCCCAGGTGGAGTGGAAGAAACAGAAAGAAGGAGAGGATAATATCTGAGAGAATCTCGGGATTTGGTTGTTATACGGCCACCCCCAAACTCTATATAAAGCCCAAAGATGAAAGAAAAAGGGACGGTGACAAGCAGAGGAAGAGAGAGCAGAGAACGCTAGCAGGGACTGAAGAGAAAGAGCAACCGGAGACAGGCCAAGAAAAGCTGACGACGACGCGCAAGAAACGAAAGGAGAATCCCAGGAGCTGGCAGAAAGAGAGGATCCGACGTCGGACTAAGACAGGAAAGACACGTCCACCATCTCCGAACACCAGGTTAGTACTCTAATTCAAACCTTGCATCGTTCCAGGTGAGATTCCCTGTTACCCATCTCGGCCTGGGATGTCGGTCGAAATGACCTAAAACCCCCATCCTGCCGCCCGGCCGGCTCGGCCTCGGCCACACTGGTGGCCCCTCGGGCCTCGGACCTTTCCATAAGGCCAGGCCGGGCAGTCGGCAGTCTCCAACTGGACACCCATGTCCAAACCGACTCGGCTCCGCCCGGTAGAGACGGGACGAGCCATCCTCTCTCCTCCTAAAAACTCACCTTC
The DNA here is from genome assembly GCA_025330945.1 of Mucuna pruriens. Classification (NCBI taxonomy): domain Eukaryota; kingdom Viridiplantae; phylum Streptophyta; class Magnoliopsida; order Fabales; family Fabaceae; genus Mucuna; species Mucuna pruriens. Next base: position 328,832 of record JAENHJ010000328.1, on the reverse strand, counting down.
CACTAAAAATCAAACTCTCCCTGCCGGAACTACGTGGACTTTGAATCCTCTAAGCCGAGGTACGTAGGCCTGGGGGCACACCCCCATCAAGTCAAATCCCAAAATCCCGGAACACTTTGGGAACCTCCTCCTCCCTCCTAGGACTTAGACCAAAACACAATCCAAATACAAGCACCGTCCCTCTCTCCATATAGCTAGCCAAGGGTAACTATCAAGTGATAGGCATGCTAGGGGCCCCTACGCCCCTAGCGTGTAACCAACTCCCGAACCCGTATTTCTGATTCAAGACCAGCCTTTCCTTTAGGTTTCCTGGCGTTCCCTAAACCCAAAAAACGCCGGTGGCGACTCCTGCTGGGCCGACTCGGTTTCGGCCGGCTCTGCCCAACGTCACAATCCAGGTTGTGACAGCACCTTTCGTCTTTATGTACGAGACGGTGTTGGCGGATTTAGGGGTTGTCCTCCCCTTTGAATTTTTTGAGGCGGACGTCTTGAGGATGCTGGGGATAGCCCCCTCTCAACTACATCCCAACGGCTGGGCGGCCATTCAGGCATTTAGGGTAGTTTGTTTGGCATTAGGGATTCTGCCCACTGCCCCTGTCTTCCTGAGTCACTATACTGCAAGAGTCGGCCCATCTGTAGGGTGGGTCTCACTGACTCCCTCTGCCCAACTCGGGTCTCTTCACTTCCTACACCGCCTCCTACAAGGGCTTCAAGAGCCGGTTCGTGAAGATCAAGGCGGCTAACGCAGGTCACTTCTGCATTGACCCCCGGCCATTGCCGCTGTACTGGCAGGAACCCCCAAAGTTTAAGGGGTTGGCGAGGAGTCAACTCCCCCTAGAGGCGAAGGTTGATCTGCAGCTGCTGGACAATCTGCCAAGGGGGATGAGCTGCCGAGACATCGTGTCTTGGATGTCTTCGAACAACGCTACTCTCCGCCTAAAGAGTGAGTCTTTTCGAGTCATTATCGGACTTGGCCTTGCGCCGAATGTACTGATATGCTGTGCTTTGTTTTGCAGGTATGCTGAAGAAACAAGGTGTCGATATGGCCGAGCTGATCAAGAAAGCTCGCCTGACTAATGATGCCAGGAGTTCTGGCCGAAAGGCCTCGGGTGCCGAGACTACTGCGACTACTGCTGAGAGGAGGCCGGCCACCAAATTGGCCGAGAAGGACTCAGCCCCAACAGTTGAGAGAAGCCCAGCGGCTACTGGCCGACAAAGGAGGCGGCCAAGTGGAAGAAGCCGTTTAGTCTCGGCCCGAGGAGGCGGCTGCTAAGAAGGGGAAGGCTCCTGCTGCTCCTTCTTCTCCACCTATGCCTACGCAATCTCAAGGCAAAGTGGTGGTGACGGCTGGGCCGGGTTTGCCTCTTGGGGGCTTACCTTGCTATGTGGCCCCCCCCACTGTTGGTTCTTTGTGGGGGCCGGATTCGACATGCGCAGCCTATTCCCCAGGTCGCATACCTCCGCATGATCGAGGTTGTTGGTGTCGGCTGGAATCGACAGTTCAGTTGACATGGTGACTGCTTACATGGCCCGATCAATAGCCTCTTTGGAGGTCTGGCGAGGTATGCTGCGGAAGGCTGAGCAGATTGTGGCCAAGGAAGCCGTGACGAAGAAGGAGCTGGAGAGGGCTCAACAGGCTAGGGCCGAGTCCTTGGCTGAGGTTGAGAGGCTGAAGAAGGCTAGTCAGAAGGCTTGCGTTGAGGTTGAGGACTTGAAGACCCAACTTGCTACTTCTCAGGCCGAGTCCTCCTTGCTGAAGACTAAGACATCTTCATTAGAGGCTGAAGTTGCTTCGCTGAGGTCTACACTTGCTGATTCTCAGTTGAGGGTGGTGGAGGTGGAGGCTACTCTTGCTTCTAATGGGGAAGCTTTGAAGGCAGCAGAGGCTAAGGCTGCGATTTCCGAGTCTGAGGCGGGCAGGTTGAAGGAGGAAAACGCTAGTCTTGCCGAGAGGGTGGCTTGCTTGGAGGGAGCCATTGTGGAGCAGCATGAAGATGGCTTCAACAAAGCCCTTAGGCAGATAGCTCTGTTGGCCCCGGATTTCGACCTCAGCCTGTATGCTATGACGAAGGATGTTCAAGATGGGAAATTGATTTCCCTCTTGGACTCTCCTTGAATCTTGTAATGAACTTATTTATTAATGGAATGATTTTGGCATTTTCTTGTGTTCTGTCTTTTTTTATTTTTGCTTTCCGTTGGTTATTTATTAATGGTGTCAGTCGGATTGGGATGTTGGTCTTGACTCGGACTCAGGGTTTGGGGGTAATATGAATAAGGCGATGGTAATGGGTTAATGGGATCGACACCTAGGGGAATGGAATAACGTTATAGGAAACAATGACTTCTGTACTCGGCTTAATGGGAGGACTATAAATGACTTGATGGGCTAATGAGACTAACATTTACAGGGAACGATGACTTCTGAACTCGGCTTAGTGGAGGGAGCGATAACTAACATTAAGGTATAATGACTTGATGGGAATAGGACTAAGAGGAAGGCGGTTTCTAGACTCGATGTCTGGGATCATGGGCTAATGGGGGCCAACGCCTAATGATTTCTAAATTTGGCTTAGTGGAGGGGACTGAGAGTAAGGTTAGGATTACCACTCTGTAGTGGGTTGGTGGGTGGTTTTGATTCGGACTCGGCCTTGTGGTTGAGTTTTGGGGATGCAATGGTATGGCACCCAGTTAGTTTTGCCCTCTACTCGGTTTGGGCTTGGGGAAGGCGGTTTGAAGGTGTGGAGGGAAATAGTTGTTTGAACTGTAGGTGGGTGGAATTTATCAGCCTACTCGGGTCGAGATGCGAGTCGGTCATTAGGAAGGCGGTGTCGGGTGGTTCTCGGTGTTCTAGAGATCCGGGACCGACTCGGCGTCGTGGTGGACTCGGTCCCAATTGCTCCTGTGAGGTATAGGCTGGGTTCAGGCGTGGGTCCTTCTGGACTTAGAGAACAACCAGTTTGTGACGTGTTTGGAAATGTATTTTGTTTATGAAAATTTTAGCATGCCTTGGACTCAAACGAAAATAAGAAAAAAAGGATAATGTTATTACTTTGTCGGAAAGGTTACAAATTATTTCGGCAATAACATTTAATAACTGATTCGGGAATGAAATGAAAACTACTTGGACTGTGTTTTCCTTGATCTTCCATCGTCCAGGCGAGGGTCTTCACCTGTCACCGTGCCTTCTGGGACATTTCAAGGGTAGAACATTCTAACCGCATCTGCATTCACGGGGTAGGCTAGGTCTTGTCCCTCGGCATTGGTTAAAATCAATGCTCCCCCAGAAAAGGCCTGTTTCACCACGTATGGTCCCTCATAGTTAGGTGCCCATTTACCCCTTTGGTCTTTGAAGTTGGGCAGAACCTTTTTCAGCACCATGTCCCCTTTTTGGAAGATACGGGGCTTTACCTTCTTATCGAACGCTTTTTTCACCCATTGCTGGTACAGTTGGCCATGGCACAAAGCGGTGAGTCGCTTCTCCTCGATGAGGTTTAATTGGTCGAGCGTTGTTAGACCCATTCGGTCTCGTCTAACTTGGCTTCGCTAGTACCATTAGGGAGGTATTTCTACCTCTATTAGCAAGACTGCTTCTGTGCCATATCACAGTGAGTATGGGGTTGCTCCGATGGATGTTAAATGCGGAGATGCAGTATCCATGTAGTGCGTATGGTAACATCTCGTACCAGTCCTTGTAGGTGACCACCATCTTTTGTATTATCTTTTCAGGTTTTTTATTGGCGCTTCTCTGCTCAGTTCATCTTGGGACGGTAGGGTGTGGAGTTGTGATGGGTGATACGGAATTGCTCACAAAGTTCAGACATCATCCTGTTATTTAGATTAGTGTCGTTGTCTGTGATGATGTGAGCGGGGAGGCCGTATCGGCATATGATATCCCTTTTGATAAATCGTATCACCGTCCTGCGCGGAACGGAGGGGTAGGAGGATGCTTCCACCCACTTGGTGAAGTAGTCGATGGCCACCAAAATGAATCTATGCCCGTTGGATGCTTTTGGCTCGATGGGGCCAATTACATCGATGCCCCACATATAGAATGGCCAGGGGGCAGTGAGATTATGTAGTGTGGAGGGGGCAACGTTGAGGCGGTTGGCGTATATTTGGCATTTTGCGCATTTTCGGACGTGCTGGTAGCAATCCGCCTCCATCTGGGTCCAGTAATAACCTGCCCGGAGTATCTTGCGAGCTAGAGTATGTCCGTTCCCGTGGGTACCGAATATTCTCTCGTGCACTTCCTCTAAAATTTGCCTAGCTTCTTGCTCATCTACACAACGGAGAAGTGTCATATCAGAGTTTCTTTTGTAGAGCGTGGTCCCACTTAGCAGGAAATTGGAAGCTAGGCGTCGTAGGGTTCGTTTGCTGTTTTCGGGGGCATCATCTGGGTATTTACCTGTTTCGAGGTATCTTTTTATGTCAAAATACCATGGTTCTGTATTACTCGACATTGTTGTTTCACGGGAAAGACACTGGCAATACGCGGTTTGGGCTGCTTGCGGACTTGGATCACCATTTCCTGTCCCTCATTTACCTGTACCATGGCGGATAGGGTGGCGAGTGCGTCGGCCGTTTGATTTTCTTCGCGGTGGACGTGATTGAAGGTGATTGTGTCGAATGCTGACACGATTTCCTTTGCATAGTCATGGTATGGGATTAATTTGGCGTCCCCTTGCCTCCCATTCTCCACGGCTAGTAGATGACCGATCTTTGAGTCTCAAAAAACCACAGTCTCCTTACTTGGTGCTCTAGGGCCATCGGGAGTCCCATGGTGCATGCCTCGTATTCGGCCATGTTGTTGGTACAGTCGAAGCCTAACTTGGCAGCAAAAGGAAGCACTTTTGTTTGGCGAGACTAGGGCGACTCGATCCCATTTCCGACGACATTAGAGGCCCCGTCAAACCACATTGTCCATTAAATCGCCCGCGTTGGTCTGGTCTCTTGAGGCGGCCATGAGGTGTTAAATCGGGGAACTCATGGTTCCATGGCTCTTGGCGTTTGGCAAGGGGTGGTAGGCAAGCTGGTCAGCCAGGGCGCTACCTTTGATGGCCGTTTGATTTACATAGAGGATGTCGTATTCAGATAGGGCCATTTGCCAACGTGCGATTCGTCCAGTGAGGGCGGGCTTTTCGAAGATGTATTTGACCGGGTCGTTCTTGGCCACCAGCCAGGTTGTGTGGGCCATCATATATGGTCTGAGTCTTTTAGCGGCCCAGACGAGGGCACAACAAGTCCGTTCGAGTGCTGAGTATCTCGTCTCGCAGTTTGTGAACTTTTTGCTGAGGTAGTAGATGGCGTGTTCCTTTTTTCCGGCGACATCCCGCTGACCTAGCATACCTCCCATGGATTCTTCTAATACAGTCAGGTACAGTATTAGAGGTCGTCCTGGAGCGGCTGGTACAAGTACTGGGGGTTTTCTAAGTAGCGCTTGATCTTGTCAAAGGCTTCCTGGCATTCTGTATCCCATTCCATCCTTTGCTTCTTTCGCAAGAATTTGAAAATGGGGCCACAAGTGGCTGTTAGCTGAGAAATGAAGCGAGATATGAAATTTACTCGTCCTAGGAAGCCCCTGACCTCTGCCTCCGTTCTAGGGGCTGGCATCTCCCTGATAGCCTTGACCTTGTCTGGGTCTACCTCGATACCATCCTCGTTAACCACAAAACCGAGCAGCTTGCCTGTTTTTACTCCGAAGGTACATTTGGCCGGGTTCAACCGTAGCTTGTATTTGCGGAGTCTGGCGAAGAGCTTTCGCAAGTCTTCTATATGCTGCTCTATTGTTTTTGATTTTGCGATCATGTCATCCACGTAGACCTCGATTTCTTTGTGCATCATGTCGTGGAACAAGGCTACCATGGCTCGCTGGTATGTTGCGCCCGCATTTTTAAGACCGAAGGGCATTACCTTGTAGCGAAGGTTCCCCCATAATGTAATGAACGTAGTCTTTTCTTGGTCCTCAGGAGCATCATGATTTGGTTGTAGCCTTTGAGAATCCATCCATGAATGAGAAAGAAAGAGTGTTGGGCGGTGTCGACAAGGATGTCGATGTGGGGTAGTGGGAAGTTATCTTTGGGACTAGCCTTGTTTAAATCCTATAATCCACGCACATCGCACCTTTCCATCTTTCTTGGGGACCAGGTACTATGTTGGCTACCCATTTGGGATAGTGGGCTCTTTAGGAAACCCCGCGTTCCACTGTTTTTCTACCTCATCTTTAATTTTGAGGGCCACTTCTGGTCTCATTCTTCGTAGTTGTTGCCTGATTGGGGTGACTCCCGGAAGTAGGGGCAATCGATGTTCAACAATTTGCCGGTCTAAGCCGGGCATGTCTTGGTATGACCAAGCGAAGATGTCTGCGTATTCTTCCAGGAGCTCAAGGAGTTTGGCCTTTGATGCTGGGGGTATTTGTCTGCCTATGCGAATTTCCCTCCCGCCTATTTCTTTCTGCAGGCTCACACTTTCGAGGTCCTTTATTGGGGCCTCGAACCTTGGTTTTTCTCTGTTCCCATCCCGTTCTATGTCTACCAGGGCTTCGGCTTCGGTGTCGATGTCCTCGCCTGGTGCGTCAGGTTGGTCAAGTTCTTCATTCCCTAGGGGCGGGTCGTTCATTGGACTGTTTTTTTCGTTTTTTAGGGAAGATTTTAGCTGACACGAGAAAAAGAAAAAAGAAAAAAAAAGGGAGAGGACAAAGGTAAGAGAATAAGACATGCTAAAATTTAATTGGGATAGTCTGGGTGATTTTTACAAGAGTAAGATAAATGGAAGGAAATGAAAACAAGCCATCAAAACAAATTACATTTCCACAAAGTCTAGGTCTAGTAGTTCTTCCATGGTCCAGTTGGTGAGCTCTGCCTGCGTAGCGTATACCCAGGGTTCCTGGTCTTTATGTCCTTCCACGATTGTCGACACGCTTCCCCACACGAATGAGGGTCCCCGAGTGCTTCCTTGGAGGTCATTTGCCTGATACCCTATTCCGAACCGTCCTGGATTTTCAGATACCTGGATTGGGGCGGGTGTACCCGTCAGCTGGGGGCCTAGTCCTTTGCCCGGCTGGTATCCTTCCTTGATCATGATTTGTAATGCCGTACTTTCCTGGGGAGATGCGATGCCCTTGGGTTTATGTCCGCTATCGATCTCTAGTGACTGAAAGGAGGTTTCCAGCGCCTCTTCGTCCCCTTCGATGTATTCTTCGGGGGTGGGAGTGGTAATCACTAGCTCTTTTTCCCCCAAGATGCTGATGATGCGATGATCACTGATGAATTTCACCTGCTGGTGAAGAGAGGAGGGTACGGTGCCTGCGGCGTGTATCCAAGGTCGTCCGAGGAGGCAGCTGTAGGCCGGGTGGATGTCCATGACCTGGAAATCGATGTTGAATAAGACTGGCCCAATGAGGATGGGTAGGGAGATTTCCCCCATGACCTCTCGCTTTGATCCGTCAAATGCTCGTACTACTACGGGGCTAGCTTTTAATTGTGCGTCTATGGAGGCGAGTTTATCCAGTGTTGCCTTGGGGAGGACATTCAGGGAAGATCCATTATCGATGAGGACTCTGGCGATCATGTAACCACCGCATTTACCGAGATGTGGAGTGGCTGGTTGTGGCCTTTTCCTTCTTTGGGTATCTCATCATCAGAAAAGGTTAAATGGCCTTTACTGGTGATGTTGTTAACCAAAGTGCCAAATTTTTCTGTGGTTATGTTATGGGCCACGTGAGCTTCCTGTAAGACTTTCAGAAGGAGGTTACGGTGGGCCTCAGAATGAAGTAACAGGGATAGGAGTGAGATCCGTGCCGGAGTTTTGTTCATTTGGTCGAGAAGCTGGTGCTCACTACGCCTTATGATCTTCAGGAACTCTTCGTCCTCTTTCCCTGATGTCTGGACGGGCGTATCGGGAGTTTGGGTTTTTGGGCCCCGGAGAGCCTCGGGTGTGTAGATGCGCCCACTTCTGGTGAGGCCCCCTTCCTCGGCTATATTAACGACCTCCTTTGCGTGTCCTTCTTCCTTGGCTATTGCCGGTGGTGCTGGTTCGTACAGCCATGGTACAACATGGTTGTCACGGTAAGTTGGCTGGGCCGCGACACTGATGGTGAGGGAAGGGCTTGTCATTTGTACCGGATCATAGTAAATGATAATAGGCTCCCTTGGGGGTTCTTGCCCCATTGTTGCGATCTGGGACATGGTCTGCCTCTCGGTCTCTTGCTCGATGGGCTCGTAGTCCAGGGAGTTGACTGATGCTCCCTCATGAGGTGGGAGGGGGTTGGTGCTTACATTGGGTTTTTTTGCTTCCAACTTGAGCCATCCCCCCTCTAGGAGATCCTGTACTTTATGTTTTAAGGCCCAGTAATTTTCCGTGGTGTGGCCTGGGCCCCCTTCATGGTATTCGCATTTAGCGTTCGGGTTGTAGTTCCAGGGGTATGGGGGCTCTAGGGGTCGTAGCGGCACTATCGAGATCATTTGTTTTTGGAGAAGCTGGTGGAAGAGGGCCGTGTATGACATCGGTATGGGGGTGAAGACTCTCTTGAGGCGGTTCGTCCTTGGATCCTGGGCGCTGGTTGGGTTTGTAGCTTCGACCCCGCTTGAGCTCGAGGTGGAGGAGATGATGATCCCTGGAGGGTTGAGGGTTATTGGAGAAGTGTTTGGCCCCCCAATGACACAGCGTTGGCCTCTCCTTTCCTTCTTTCGGGCAGGAATTTCCTTGCGGGATTGGCAGGGTTGTTGGCGAACTTCCCATGCTTGATCCCAACCTCGATTCGTTCCCCTACAATTACTAGGTCTGCAAAATTTGAGGCGACGCTCCCCACAGTTTTGTCATAAAAAGGGGCTGGTAGTGTTTCGATGAACATGGAGACCATTTCCTTCTCCGTCAAAGGAGGTTTGACATGTGCTGCTAGTTCCCGCCATCGCTGGGCATAGTCTTTGAACCCTTCAGAGTCAGGTTTAGACAAATTTTGGAGACGAGACCGATCTGGCGCCATGTCCTCGTTGTATCTGTACTGGCGGATGAATGCTTCTGCGAGATCCCTCCAAGTTTTTACTTGCCCCTTCTCCAGGTTAACGTACCAAGTTAGGGCGGGGCCGGTGAGGCTGTCTTGGAAGCAATGCACCAAGATCTTGTCGTGGTGGACGTAGGCTGCCATTTTCCGGCAGTACATGGCCAGGTGTACCCGGGGGCAAGAGCTACCCTTGTATTTTTCAAACTTGGGGGTCTTGAAGTCCGCCGGGAGGACTACGTCGGGCATCAGACAGAGATCTGCTGCATCTAGGCCGTGGCCCCCGGTACCCTCAATGAGTCGGACTCGTTGCTCGAGGGAACAAATCTTTTCGTCACGGATCGGGGTGACCTCCGAGTGCCTGAGGGTGACCCCTGCCTGGGCTGAGGAATAAGGATAGTGTGGGAGGCTTGCCGTGACCGGGGGCAAAGGTCGCCCTGTTTCAGGCTCTTCCAGTGTTAGGGCTTCGGCGGGTGCATTCCATCCTAAAGGCATTCCGTATTGCGGAGTAAAGCCCGGGGGGTACGTTGGGGTTCCCTGGGTAGCGGCGTTTAAAGCTGTTCCGATTGTATCTGCGGGAGCGGGTGGGGGCGCGCCTCGGGTAAGGAGCTTGAACACCCTGTTCAGCTGTTCCTTTATTTCTCCCATGTTTTCCCTCATTTGGCCGACCTCTGCCCTGGTCTGGATATTTTGCTGCTCTAGCTCGTCTATTGCCTGTTCCATGTGACGGGTGCGGGCTCGAGTATGGTACTGTTGGCTAGGTGTGTGTATCGTAGTTGACCTGGATATCGCAAGGGAAGGGGAATTTTAGCGAAAAGAGAGGAGCATGGTATGCATAAAAAGAGTCCAATTACGGGTATTATTTCAAACAATGAATCACCAAACACACAAATAGTTCCCAAAACAGTATATGGCCTAATCTAATCAGGGTAAGGGGTCCGAGCCCTTAGTTGATCATAAAACTCCCTACAAAGACCTAAGAATCCTGTTATTTCCCTAGGTAACTTCATGAAGCCAGCCATGCCCTCTGCTGCTTGGAGACTTCGGGGTATGTCTTTTAATGCCAGGTTAGCCATGCTTGCTAACTTGAAGAATTTATCCTTCCAGGAGGCAGTTTCAGCCATGGCCACATTTACTTGTTCTTCGGCGCTGTCGGCTATGTCCTGACATCGTCGCTTCCACCCCTCTGCCGTTTGCTTGAGTCCTTGGATGGTTTCCCTAAGTTGGGCCTTTTCTTCCTCTGCCTTTGAGCGGGCCTTGACTGCTTCCAGCAAGATCCTCCGTTCCTGTTCTTTCAGGAGTTCTTTGGAGAGATTGGCCCTTGTGAGTTCCTCTTCTAGGATAGTCAGCTTCCCTTGGAGTTGACGGAGTTGCTCTTGCTACTCGGCTTCTCTTTTTCACCCTTCCAGAAGTGCTTTTTCGAGCCGTTCTTTGTCTTTGGTTACCTGGTCGCGTTCGGCTCTTCTTGTGCACATCTCCTGGTCGGCAGCCCTAAGGCAGCTGCTGATTCTTAACCAGGCCTCATGCTCTACCCTGGCCTTTTTGGTGATTTCATCGTTTACGTGCTTTTCGTGGTAGACCTCGTCTAGTGCTTCCTCGAGTTTCCGTTTCCAATGTGCCTTTTCAGCCTTTGTTTGGTCTAGGGATCTTTTGAGCCGTTCGACCTCGAGGATTTCCTGTACTTCGTATGGCTGGGTGTCTGGGCCTCGAGACCAGACCTTATCCCAAGGGAGCTTGAGCTCCTTGACTCGTCTTTCTTCCCATTGGCGGTATTCCGATGAGGCTCCGCAACTTCGGAGCTTTTCTGAGGTTCCCCTTTTGGTTGGGTTGTTCCAGGCACGTCGTATTTTGTGGTAATGGACTCCTTCTCGTGCCTCGGGCCCCCGCAGTGCAAAAGGGGTCAGGGCCTTCTCTGATGGTGAGGCTATTATTGGGTAGCCGACTTGCCGGACCGCCAGTTCTGGATTGTAATTGATTGCCCCTTGTGTCCCTAGTAAAGGTACATTTGGATACCCTTCACATTTGATGATGACATGTTGTCTTTCGTTCCATGGTGGGTACCAACGGACGGATCTCTCGGTTGTCTCTTCGAGCTTTTGAGTCCATTCTTTATTAGTCATGGAGGGAACCCAACACCATTTGAAATTCTCTATGGGACAGGTGGTGCGATGTTTGCATTGGAAGAGGTAGGAGGTCAACCAAAGATACAGAAGGGGAGTGCAGCCTCTCAAGATCCCTCGCCTCTGTTCGCCGCACTGATGGAGGGAATAGTATGTGTCTGCCAGGACTGCCATGGTGGGGTTTTCTCCTCTGTTTTTCCTAGCTAGGAATACCTCCATAGCTGTACGATCCACGTGGTTTTCTCTCTGGGGAATAGTAAGATCCCATATATCAGCAGTCCGAGAGCGTCTATAAAGGTGGGCCATACAATATTTATAGTTTTATTATCTTAATCTCATTATTACCAATTTTAATGAAAAATATTTTAATATTATTTATATTTAATTTATTTTTTTTTCGTGTGTTTAACTAATAACATTTTAATTTTATATGTTGATTTTTTATTTTATTTTTTTGTTACTATATTAAAGGTATAAAATATCTATTAACATTATCTATAACTAATCTCATTTGAAAAACCTGATTTGGTATTCTTAGTAAGGTCTTCCTTCTCAATCACATTTTTCCATCTATATGCTCGAATATGATACTTTACATAAGAGATTGAAGTCCATTTCTAGTCAACCTATGGTAATGTTGGTGATTTTTTATAAATATATACAATACATTTAATTAAATAGAAATTTTATATAATGTATATATGATGAGATAATTTTTAAATTTTAAATATTTAATTGAAATTTAATTATTTCACTATATGGTCACTTTTAAATAAAATAACTAAAAAATATTAAAAATTAATTTATCTATGTATCCATAAAGATTAGATTTACTTAACTATCAATGTTTTCTACCAATTATTCATAAGAAATTACTTAAAAGTATAAATATGTTAAATAAATTGTGAAAAGTTGAAAAACATGTTTGAGTACTGTGTTATAAACTTAATTAGGTGAAATTAACCAAAAATTGAATATGTTGAAGAAGGAGAAATGTTTAGAGCATTTGTGTAACAACTTGTGACTACTACAATGAAAACTAAATTCGTCTTCAAAACAAAGGTTCAATTAATTTGGAAAAAAATCTTATTTAATTTATAAAAGAAAACACCTGTAAAATTTTTGGATCAATCATAGCTATAATGATACATGCATACTCGAATTTACTAAAATTACATCTCCATATATTCATAAGTCATACAAATCAAAATATCTCATATAATAGTTTATATGTTGTGACACTTACAACCCAAAACAAATAAATGATACATCACATAAGGGGAGGGGATACAAAACTTGCACACCCCATGCTAGTCATACACTAACTACTAAGAAGGAGAGGGATGAGATAGCACCTTCGGATGAACAATTTCAAGATTTACTCTACGACATCGGGACGTAGTCGAAGATGAGTAGGATCACAATGACGAATTCCAGTCAATTTAGCTTGGGTAAGGTGCGTAAGCCATCTTCACATCTCTTGTATAGGTATATAAAAGTCCAGCATGACGTAGAATGTAACTAAAATCAGGATGGTGACACATGATATGAAGTCAATGGTGATGTCCACAGAACCTGATGCGCTCAAAGTCTAAATTAATTGCCCAAGCCCTTTCTAGGCTCATCATGGTTTCATGAAATGTAGGGAAAAAGTGCCTAAATGTATTTTGCTAAATGACATGCAGGATTAGGACTAGTTCCTCGACAGCCTTGGCAACTACTCCCAACAAAACATCGTTCGTGATCATCACAACCACACATATGTGATAAGAAGTATAAGAGTAAACTCACAAAAATAAACATGTATAAATAAAACATAAAAAGTAAAATAACATCCAACTTTTATAAGGTACGAGCATTCAAATAAATCATCAATTTAGACTCCTAAAACAACCAATGTATAGACTAACCTTACTCCATGAAGACTTTAACTTTTGAGTGATCAGTCAGACACTTTCTCTTAACATAATATACATGATAACTGAATCATCACAACACAACATGAATCATAGAAACCATTGAAGAAAATGTTGGGACTGATTTATGGATGATATAGGTGGTTTGTCATGATAGGTATATGTGGGTAGTGGATCACCACTACATTAAGTTTGCAATGACCTTTGACCCCTATGGAATCACTCGTCTTCCTATCCCTGAGACTTGATTGTCACACACCCCTTATCTGATAGTAAGCTTGGAGGTCTAATCCAGATAACTAGCCAAACTTATGTGCTTGTAAACATAGTATAAAACTGCAGACCCACATACTCGATATGCTTTGATACTAAAAGAAAATATACCATTCTCAAAACCAACCTCACCTTTATAGTATTTTTCATGTGACGAATAGCAAGTTCATTAAGTCTTATGAGTCATTGGTCTTTAAGGTTCCACTTGAAATTTTAGAGTGATTTACTTCCTATTTTTATTAGGACAACTTAGTGAATATTAACCTATTTGATTTGAAGGAAGGAATTTCTCATGATTCATAAGTTATGCTATTTTCGCTCAGCGAGCCAATGGGTTCACCCAACGAAATTCCTTGCAAGTGTCCTCTCTCGCTCAACAAGCATATTCCCTTGCCTAGCGAGTCTTCATATAGAGGGTATTGACTTCCTTGGGTTGATTTGTTTAGTGAGTCTCTTATCTCACTTAGCAAATTGCTCATTTTGTTTGCTTAGCAAAGTAATTACTTCGCTTAGCGAGGTGGACCTAGAGAGTTCTGGTCTCAAATTTTCCTAACGGACCAATGGGCTTGCTCAGCGAATTGAACCACAAAGAGTTTGTACTCTCAGTTTTCATTTTAGTCGCTCAGGAATATCAAGGTTTGCTTAGTAAATTTCTCACGAGAAAGCTAAATTTTCAAAGCTCTCGACCTTCACTCAACAAGTGGATAACTCGCTCGGTGATTTAATGGTATTATGGGTTCTTGAGATCCTCACTCAGTGAGACATAACCCTCGTTCAATGAAAATATGAATGTTTGAGTTTCCATGAATCTTCATTCATTGTGTTCATTAGCCTATGAACACTTGCTCAACGAGTACATGGATTCACTCAACGATAAAGGAAATTTTTTTTTCCAAATTTTAAGTGTTATTCTCAAGGCACTTAGCTAGAACCAGGTCTTGTCAATGAGAACTCATATAGTTTTCTAGAAAACGAGCCTTGCTAGGCGAGTGGAACCATTTACCCAACAAGAGCACAAGACAGATTTAGAGTCCATCATGATTTAACCATGAAAATACTTAAAATGACATGAAGTTTCATAAACACTATCCAAAACTTCATTATATAACATAATAGACCTATTCCATTCATTAGAAACACCAATAATATAACATATCTTAGATTTGCAGATTTTTCTACATTTATTCATACATTCAAGAATTTTTCCAAAAGAAAATCTTAACCCAAATCAGTATAGCATGTTATGATTCATTTAAACACCTTCTAGACTAACATATTATACATCTCAACCATGAAATCACAAAGAGGCAAGCTTCCTTTACTTGGAGCGAAGATTGGAATGGAAGTCTTTAGTGAAGGGGCTTGAAGGGTCAACAATGGAGGTGTTGGAATTTTGGGACAAAAATTTAGAGTTCAAGGAGGGTGGAAGACCTTTGAACTTTAGGTGAAGGTCCATTTTAAAGAGGGTTTGATGCAGTTCATGGTCCATGGATTAAGGAGAGTCTTAGCATCCATTGGTTAAAGGTAAGCATGAAAAAATGGTTTTTGCTACTTAAGGTTAATAGTGGGTTGAAGGAGTTTTTGCCTAATAAGGTAAGTTTCACTTTTGAATTTTTTACCAAAAATGGTAAGGTAATTAATTAACCATAAATGATATAATCGCCTTTTGCTAAAAATGAAAGGTCAACAAGTGATTTACCTTGAAGTATGTTATAATTATCTTGAAAAATGTGTTGTTGACACTGTATTACTAACTTTAGGCATCATGGAATTTGGAAGGTTCATTCCATCAAGAAAAATCATTACCTTGAAGAACGTGTATTAACCACTTCAGTTTTATTTGAGATTTTTCTCAAAAACTACACGAACTTTGATTTATATCAAGATTTTTTATTGAATTTAAATTTAGTTTCATCTTGTAATTGTTTCTCAATTACTAAATTAATCACACAAGAAACATGGTGTTACAATTTGGATAAAATCTAATTAATCTAAGTTATTTTGTTTATGTAATGCATAAGCTAAAGGACATTAATACACTTTAATTAATTAAAAATAAATAATAAATAATATTTTTTAAGAAAACAATAAATACTTTTTCAATAGAAACAATATATTTTTTTTCTTAACCTATACACGTGATTAAAAAAGTGTTAATAATTTTTTTTGAGATAGAAGTAAAAATCACTTGAATTTTATTTATAATAAGAATTTAAAATTGTATATTTAATGGAAGGACCTAATTTTTTTTTAACATCAAATGAAACTTAAGGTCTGTTTGGTGGGTATGATATGACAATATAGGATAAAATAATTATCTTATCATATTATAATTTGCTATTTATTGTGTGACTAGAATATGATAATATGGTCCTATCTTTTATATTGTCCTATTAATTTAGTGTATTTTTTTCCTCTTAAAAGAGAAGTTGAGTTAAAAAACATCAAGATAAGATATAGTCTTTCTATCTCTCCATATATAATATAATATATTATAAAAAATATATAACATTATTATGTATAATATATACAAAATTTAAATATAATATACAATAATTTATGTATAATATGTAATATATATATATATATATATATATCAATGCTTATATATATATTTATAAGAATTTTGACATGTAAATTTAAAGTATATTATTAATTAAAATATTAAAAATTAAATAATTATCAAGAAAATATTTTGCAAAAGGAATTGAATAATAATTGTAATTTAAAATTCTTAATATATTTTTGTCTAATTTAGTTAAAATTATAATTTTTACAATTTAAAAATTAAACAATTAAATTAAAGTATCTTTTAAAAAATTATATGTAATTTTAACGAAATAATAATTTTGTCATTTAAATATAATTTATGTCCTATCATCTTAATACATATTATGCACCAAACATTGAATAAGATTGAAGTTTATCATGCTCTTATCACATTTTGTTCTTATTCTATCATATCCTATCCTATCTTATCCCGATCACAAAATGGGCCTTTAGGGCATTGAAATTGTCACATTAGAAGTATAGGGACCAAAATTGCACAAATATAAAAGTAAGGGTACCAAAATTGCATTTAACCCAAAAATATATTATAATTTTTCATGTTAAACCATGATATAAATATTCATTTCAAAGTAATCAATAATATTAATTATTTTTATAATTATTAATACTATTATATTTTACCTTAACATTTTTGTTATCGTCTGCCAAGATATTATAGGATAACACATTTTCTGGTGGAAAAAACCTCCCTTTACTTGCTCCTCTCGACATATATATACACGTTTCTCTCTCTCCTTGGTTAGACTTTTTACTTTTTTGTCTCCTTACGGCTTGATGTCCTGTATAAAGAGACAAAATGTGCTAAAGATAAAACGGCGTGTATCAGGTATGTTCACTGCCTTTTCTAGTGTTAGGTAACCCTTTATAGGGTATTAAACGCTAATGTACGGTTCGCTCAGACTTAAACCCAATCAGCATGGCCGACGGTAAAAAGCCCGACCAGGAGGGATTCAACTGGCCATGAGGGTTGAAGACCGACCGGTACATAGTCCCTAGTGTCGAGTGAAGAGATAAACACTTTAAATTGGAGAGCTAGCTGAGATGGACTTGATTGGCTGGAAAGGCCAAAAACCAACTAGTACAATTTTATATTTATTTATAAATTATTTTCACATTATAAATATGTTTCATTAGATTTTGTATAATAATATATTCTCTTATTATCTCTATTAAAATTTAAAATATAATTGAACATATTTTATATATTTAATTTAGTTCTACCTTACAACGTAGGAGTGATCTAATAATTAATGTTGGGAGAAAATAAAATGTGACTTGTATTATATGTTGTTGAAACCTTGGTAAATTGACTATATAATAAATGAAGTTACTAATTACTTTATAATTAAATAAAATATAATAACTCACTAGGGTCAGCCTAGTGGGGTGACTGGATAGTTTGTACAAGATCATAACCTGTTATTACCATTGTAAAAAATATACAATAGAATACTTTACTACTCCAAATGATCAAAAGTAAGTAACCAAAAAGAAGACATATATTAAGGAAAAAGTATTTTTCTATGCCTCTCTTTCTTCTTCATCTTTGAAAGTTAGATATATAGATCCTTCAATTTTAGATCTGCAAGTTAAATAAACTAATAAAAAGTACATTAGCTACTTTGTAACCTTGAAGGATGTCATTTTCTAATATTTTAGCTTGTAAGAATGGTGCTGATTGCAAAAATAATTAATGGATGGGTGATGATGTCTTCAAGCATGGAAGTGGTAGAAAAGATACTATAAAGATCGTTATTTCAAAGTTGAAAGGACTTAATTTCCAAATGAAGTTTAAAACCAAGTTTGAGCTAAATAAACATAAAAGAAGAAAATTGATTTCCAACATAGAAAAATAATATGCTTATTTTCTAAGCTTAAATGTTGAAGAGAGTTTTTTGAATTTTTTTCTTACCTCTAAAATATTCAAATGACACTATATCTTAATGCTTATAATCAAACTCTCCTAGAACAACCAATGTTTCCTCTTTGGTTTATGTAGGATAGGTGTATCTACAACAAAGACAAGTAAACAAATGAATAATTGATGTATTTATATTTAATACTCTAATAATATTTGAAATTCATATATAAGAAAGGTAAAAAAACCTCGAATATCATATAGTGAATTGTAATGAACCTCAGACCAGAAGCTTAACCATAACTCTGCATCATAGAAAATGACGGAAGAAAGGAATAAAATGATACTACAATATGCAAGTTCAAACAAACATATCAAAAGTACAAGTCCTTTTTTTTTCAAGTTTAAGTTCATATGCAAAGATGTAATTCTCTTCATTTTTTCTTTTATCTTGATGATATGGATAAGTCGTGGATTCAAGGTGAATTTGAATGATTATATGCTTTACTTTGAAATATAATATTTACTTATGAACATATTTCATGAATTAAAAAAAAATATACTAGATTTTATTATATTTCAAAACATTTTATGGAAGACAAATAACCCATATAATGCACATTTTTTAAGACTGATTGAAGTTATTAAGGTGAATGATAATGATGATGACAATCTTACCACGCTTCGGTCGTTGATACAATGGCATAATTTCGATGAAACAAGTGTCTTTAAATGATGTCAAAAGGCATATCTTTGTTGCAAACTACATAAAAAAAATAAGAAGTATTATAATAAATAATAAATATAATCATATTTGACTAGTTCAACAAAAATAAGCATAAAAATTAACATGAGAATTAGATGAACCAAGAAATTTAAGCATGCATCTTTCCACTTTTATTAAAGATATAAAATCACTGCATGAACTCTAAAGGAATAATAATTTAATAAAAATACATTATTATCATTATTATTGTCATTATTGTGTTTGCTTTTCATTTTCCCATCTATGGTAACACAAGCAAGCTATATTTTGTATTTATTTATAATTAATTTCAAATTAAATGAGTATCTAAATATATGGTTAGGACATCTCATTAGACATGATTAATGGGATTGAAGTTAAAACAATATTTTTGTTCCAATAACTAGAACTATTTAGACACAAACCACAATAGCAACGTGTTTGAGCTTCAATATTATATTCAACATACATTACTTTTCTCTAACCAAAAGTGCTAATTAGAACACTTATAATTTTTTAGACAATAATTAAATCTAGGAAGAGACAAATAACTAGAAAAAAATTACCTTAACTTTTAATTCACAATGCTTTAATATAGTTATTAATGGATAAAATGATTAAAAATTATAACATTAATTTAGATAATGATAAGTTGAAAATGTAATTATTTTTAAAAAGGTACAAGAAACCTTAAACCAGAAAGCTCAACACAAATTATCACTGTCATATATCCACGACCCTATATTAAGCAAGTCATGCCCTAGCTTTATATGATAGTTATGTATATGAATGTTTTGCATACATTACATCCCAAATGTGAGAGTTGAATTACAATGCTTAAATATAATTTTCCAATTAGTATAATCATAAATTGTACAAAAGAGATTATAAAAGTTATATTTTAAGTCAAAGAACAAACAAACCATAAAGAGATATACTAGATAAACCTTTCTAAGAAAAAAGAATAATTAATTACAATATACTAAGTTAAGGTATTAACCTACTAAAGTCCTCCTTCGCACCAAAAAGTATATGCACATAACCCCAAAAAAATTAAATTATAAAAAGTATAGAAATGTGGAGCACAATACAAGTTACCAAATGTTCGTTAAGTCCATCCAAACTTATGGTTCTAGCTAGTTAATACAAGTAACAAAAATATATATTAATTATACAATTTCAATTTATGATTATAATTCTTACATAAATATCAATAAATGTGATTGTTGATTGCCCAAAATGATTTTTCACTGGTTAAAACATTAACATTATTAGCGGTAACTGAATTTCAACAACTACATATAATCACAAATTGAAAAATATGTTTTAGGATCAAATAAAACATCAAATACATATTAAAAAATTTCATTAACAAAAATTTCTTTATGCATTATTTCTCTCAGACTTACAATTTAGTTTAAATTATAAAAAGGAATAAAAATAATAATTAACCATATCTAACAAAAGAAATATATCATTTGAACATAGCAAACCTTATCAGCAGCCGCTTGCAAGGTAACATGGTCCCCCCATTCTCCATATCTTTCATGTGGAAGATAGAAGCAAAATGAAGTAAGTTTGATCAAAATGGAATAAAAGAACCTATGAATGTCACTCATTTCATATATAAGTAAATGATTCATGTTAAAGATACTTACTTTGCCAGTTTCTTGTAATATTGTTTATACTTCATTGGTACGTAGCATTCGTATAAGGTACGATGATCTTTGAGCTGACAAAGAGAAATATTATGCAAATTAGCATCTCAAACTATTAATTCGTTTTGTATGCTAGAGTAATAAATATAATATTGATCCATCCTACACTACACAAGGATTTGTATCACTTTTGTCATATATAATCCAAACATCTACTAGTTTTGTTAAGTACAAGTGTAAAATAACCTATTGTTGACCAATATTACGTACCTTTTTTCATTTTCTTCTCTTTTAAAACATTTTTACTTTCTCAATAGCTAAAGTTTAGCCATTGGATACAACCTTGGTAAACAATTTTCATCATATCTCAAACATTAAGAAAAACCAAAAAAAACTAAAACCACTCTTTCCCACCTTGTTTTGAGAATGTATTCACTAATTCATCTTTACTTAAACAAATATAGTTTGTTCCTAATTAAATAATCATAGTCTAAGAAAACCAAATGACCCCACAATAGGACATTTTTCACAAGTTTTTATGTTTTCTATATAACCAAAAATATTCAAATGTCTTTATAGCATACATACCTGTTTCACAATCTCTTTCCGAACATGCTTGTGGTGTTTAGGTGACCTAAAAAGTTGATCTGAAAGTGCACGAAACTGCTATATAGGGACAATATCAATAAAAGTTTAAAATGAATGTTTGTTAACTGCTACACAAATAAGATACCTGACAATTTCCATCTCCAGAGACTTTAACTTCATAGAGACCATAGATGTTCAACCTTTAAAATAAGAGTGAGAATGATTTAACACCTCCAACAAAGGATAAACGCATATAAGGGGCAAACATATATACAACATTTTACTAGTTGAGCTAATGCTCATTATTTTACAAGTTAAAATACCTAAGACAAATCAATATGTTCAACAACAACTATTTAGGAAAAATAGAAAAAGAAACTAACAAATTTAGTTCCAAAATTTGCTTTCCACGTACATAACAATCAATAATTTATTGAATCATAAAAAAATATTTAATTGATTTAATCATAATACAAATTCTTTTACCAACTCTCTTATAAAGTTTGGAATATGACCATATGCTACTCTTATTAAGAGTTTTACTAATATCTATTTAGTCTTATGTTTACTAGTCACAATCAAGTAACTAGAAAAGTATAATATTAAGAGTTTTATAAGTATTTATTTAGTCTTATTTTTAATACCATCTCATTCTACTAAATGGAACTAGATTGAAACATAAAATATTTGGAACACCACCATCATCAAATAAATGGATCTTACATAACTAAAAGAAGACACACCTTTGAAGAAGACGTAGGTGATCCATGCTAGCATCACTTATGTTGGGGATGAAGGAGTTTATTCGGGGAACATGCTAAAATTTCAAGAAGTAGGAATTATAAGAAAATAAAAAGTATAAATATTCATAAATTTAACTTTTTTTTTTGCAAAAAGAAAATATACCAGTCTAGGACAGTTTACTTTTCTACGTGAGGAGTAAATTGACGTGGGTGAAGCAAAAATGCAAAATACATAAAACATAACCTATTTAAAGTGTTAAATCTATTATCTCTCTTCCATTATCCGTAAGTAATGCAATATGTACACAATTGGTTGTATAGTTTTTAAAATGAGTAATATGAAAAGCTACTAGTATAATAATAATTAGTCCAAAAACAAAGTTCAATTTTTTGTGTGAAATTATTTAAGAAATAACAGAAAAGTATGAATTCTTACTGGAATAGGTGCAAAGTTGGTCAATCGTCTACCAATTGCACCATCGAATTTGGCATACTCTTGTGACAACACAAGGGCAATCATATGATCATCCTTAGTATCATGTTGATTGTTAAGAGAAATTGAACTAGAACTTTCACCCAAATATTGTGCTTCATCCATCATGTACAATCACTAAAAACTTCAACCTAAAGCTGAATTTTGCAATAGTCCTTAATTTCTAAACCTGCAAGAAGATATCCATGTTATTAAAATTCCAAATTCTAGAATTAATCCACCAAGTAACTACATTTGACATCTTTAGTCCTCAATCTAAATAGAAAATTCAATTAAGTAACACAAATATGATACAACAATTGGGAAATGACGTTAATTCAAAGAGTACAAAATAAAGGAGTGAAAGAAAAACAAGACCAAAACCACCATTAAGAGTAATATCATACACCAATAGTTCCATATATGCAAAGATTCAAATAAAATGGTACCATGATGGGAAAAGTATGCAATGATCAATCATTTCGCTTCTATCATTAAAGCAACAATTGATAGACTATTCTTAACACAAACTAAATAAAAAAATATTAATCATAAATAATAAATAGGCACAATAAAAATTTCTATTAGCTTGAATTTTGATAAACCCTTGTGTCATCCAATTCATAAATGTTGGGTTTTCTAATATATATAGAATAAAATTAACGATTTTTATCACAAACACAATAAAATGAGGAAGAAACTATCCATTACAATCAAAAGCATAATAGTGGATAATTACCATAATCTAATGCTAAGCAATGGATATTAATTACACAAATGAATATATGTATACAAACACTCGCTTACCTGTAAATTATTTGCTTCTATTTAATGAGTAATTTCTGGTTTGAATCAAATGATGCAATGCATGGGTTCCTGAAAGGCGAAGAAAACAAAATATGCGTAGAAGAGAGAGAAATGTTCTCCGCCAAAGAGAGAGATGAACAAATGCAAAATAAAAGTGTTAGGTTTTCCAACGAGTTTACTTCCTTTTTGTTAGGAAGCGTTTACAAAACATAGCAAAAATAAATAGTATTAAAGAAAGAAAAATAGAAAATGGAGAAAATAACGTTGAATTTCAAACTTTATAATCAATTCTTCAATATTTTTTTTTGTTAAAAATAAATTGTATCCATCTATTTATTAAATTATTTAATATTTTCTTAATATGCATATAAATTTTGTATGATTTAAATATTTTTATATTATTTAATAATAAAAAATACTTGTGTTTTAAATAATATATAATATGTTAAAAATAAAAGGCTAAATTATATTTTTAACCTTAACTTATTGTGAAATTTCACTTTTTGATTCTTTATCTTTAAAAATATTCATTTTGATAATTTAATTATCAAATTCTAGTTAATATTGTCATTTTAAAACAATAATCATTTTCGTTTTTGTGACATAATTTTGAACCTTATTTGTATTGATTTAATATGTGAAATTCGTCTCATTAGATTTACCTATATGAAGATGGTGGAACTTAATTAATGTTCAAACAAAAAATGATTATAAATACGGTAAAAATAGTGTAAAAAGTGAGTTTTGTGAACAATTAGAAAAGAATCTGATATTGAAATTTTCACTTTGTTGATTGTTTATGAGACTCATTTTTCATATGATTGTTACCTTATTTATGGTTTTTTATTCGAACATTAGTTGGATTTCATAGTTTTCAGTAGATGAATCTAATGTGACATGTTTCATGTCTTAAACAAGTCAAAAAAGTGGTTCAAAATAGTGTTTTAAAATCCATACTAGTCATTGACTTGGTGAAGATATAGAGTCATTAGGTTAATGATCAAACTGGAGGGTTACTAGTTGAATTGCATGAGTTGGTATAAATAGTTAAAATTAATATATAACTAAAATAAGTTCTTGACATAGTGGTATTCGTGCTTACAACAAACTCTAGAGTATGAGCTCACTCATCTTAATGTCATTTTGTGTTTTAAATCACTTGTTCAAAATTATGTCCCAAATAAAAATGTTGACCATTATTTTGAAAAGACAATATTAACTCAAATTTGAAAGTTAAATGACCAAAATGAATCTTTTAAAAAATAAAGTACTATAACAAATTTTCACAATAAGATAAGGAGACAAAAATATAATTTAGCTAAAATAAAATAAAATAATGTGATAAATAAATTTATTTTTAAACTATATAATATTTTATAAATTTGATTTTTATAAATATTTTAAACTTATCTTTCCAAATTGATAAAAATAACTTTTAAATAAGAATTATTTAAAGTGTCATTTCACAGGGTCAAAGTATCCTTAATTATTTGAGAATAATTGCCTAAAGTTAATTACATTTTCAAGGAAAGCTAAGGAAAATTGCTCATCAACCAATCGAATTGTAAAAGACTCTTTCAAGAGTTCTTTTATTTATGTTCATTTTTTGCATGTACACAGAAGTGGTGACTTAATAATAGGGTTCCTAAAAAAGTATATTGAATCAAACTGAATTATAAACCAAATTAAAGCAAGAGTTAAAATAGAACTATTTGTATTGTATCACCAAATTAAAGAAACAATTTTGTTAGGTTCAAGTGAACTATTTTCGGTCTAATTTTTTTTTGTTGAACTGAAACATGAATTGGTCTAGCAAGAGGTAATGAATTTTTCTTCTAATGAGTTTTTGTTATTGTTAATTTGATTTAGTTTAGTGCACATGACCAATTTCGTTCAATAGTTTTAACTAGTTCAAACAATGCACCAAACCATTTAGTTTAATTTGGGAAAAATTATTTTCTAGTTTGACTGAGTTTAATTTTTCGTGTTGAATTAAATTGGACCATGAACATGCCTACTCAATAGCTCATTAGTTACCTAATTTTTCTTGTTCTAATTAGAATATATCAAGATAGAAGAAGTTCCTCATTGTGTTTGACAAAGTATGCTTATTCAAGTTCTTATTATTGATATCTAGTTTTTTACTGTAAAAGAAATTATTATTTTTAGCATGTTATATAACTTAATTTTAAAATCAAATATTTGCATAAAATTTTTAACATGTTACAATAGAACATAAAAATTAATAGCACCTTAACTAGTAGTCTTGAATTCAAATTCAAGTATACAATTGTATTAAATATTTAGATAGATTTTTTTTATAATCTATAATAATCTTATTTGACTTGAACTAAATTGTCTGTTGTAGATGATACATGTACTTCCAATCTCATATATAAAATATCTCTCACATATTATGACAAGTTTAATGTAATATTTGTATTATGGGTGGATAACTTTTGGATAAAAAAAATCATATCAAATTATATCAAAATCAAACTATTAACATAATTTGATTAAAAAAAACAATTTTGAACCATAAATTGGTTTTAATTCATGAAATAGTTTAAAATCTTGTTTTAAACTAGTATATTAATATGTATATATTTATAAGATAAATTTTTACTTTTATATGAATAAAATTTATGATAAATAATTTTTTAATATATAATTATATTATAATTAGATATTATAATAAATAAATATATTTGTGTATATATATATATTATATTTTGAATTTATAATAAATTATTTAAAATTTAATTTAGAGATGATAATAAAAAAAAATATTAAAATGGATAGAAAATTAAAAATATCAAGTAAACGGATAAAGTTAAAAGGAAAGTCTCGGACACATACAATATTAAACATGTTTTTGTGTACTAAAAGTGCTTGATAATATTTACGAGTTAGATATCACGATTCACTGCATCAAGTTTCAACAGGTCATATCTTTATTTTTTTTCTCCCTATATATATGATTGAGGCATGACCGTTTAGACGCATGGTTCAGAATTTATTTATTTTTCTTTTTTATGATGGAGACATTGTGATATTCAAATTGTGATTGTAATATAACATTAAAAGGCTTAACAATAGTACACGCAATTGAAGATGCAATATTCATATTGTATGCATAAAGATCATGTCTTTGTTGATAAAGCCATTTTTTATTTATATTTCTAACCGTAAATGAGTTCAAACAAATGACATTCATTATTGTAACATTTTTATTTATCAAAATAATTCATTGCTAAAAATATGCTACTTTTTAATAAATTGTGTTATAAAAAATAATTTACAAGAACTTTATGTAAAATTTGCTACAAAAATATATTCTTAGGAATTTTTTGTAAATTTTGTTATTCTTTTAATAATCATAGAATTTTTATCAAATAAAAAATAATAAAAAATTTCATAGACTTTTTATTTCTTACAAATTTATTTAAGAATATATATTTGTAGGAAATATTTCATACAAATTTAAAATTCGTAAAAAATAATATATGTAGATTTGTTTATGTAAGAAAATTCGAGAAATTTTTTTTTATTAAATTTATAACAAAATTATGTCCTATTTTTCCTATAATAATGTGCACTTTAGTTCCATTATTTGCATAATTGAGGAATCTGTTTTTGGAGAAGTTTGTTATCAATTTTCATAAAGATAATGCCTACAATAGTTTGATCAATGAACAAAATGTGATATAGTCTTTGAAGGTTTTTGCTGGTGATTGTCCTAACTTCCTACTTTTCTATTTCAGTGCTATATTGAACTTTGATTTTCACTTGCTTTTAATTTTTGTGTCAGTATTTTGAGTTTTATTTTCCTTGGGTGGAGAGACTTTTGGTCAGATTTATAACATATTGAATTTATAATTAAGCGTATAAATTAATTTAGTAATTGTTCCCTTATCTTTAATGATCCTCTTAAGAATAGAACTCCCTTCTGTTTTTCATTAATGTACATATATATATATATATATATATATATATATATATATATATATATATATATATATATATATATATATAATGGTCACGTCACCTGACAATAGTACAAGGATGCAGGAGTACAACAACACTACCAAGAGGGTACTCTAGCATGTTAGACGCAAAACATCTCTGTCCTAAATAGGTACAATGCAGCATGTGGTCGTATCCTGTATGGAGACCCGGCCGGTCAAGCCGACTGGTACGCTCCACGTGGTTGGCGCTCCTAGTCGGTTTACCGACCGGTACAGTAATGATTTTCATTTCAACATATTGGTTTGATAAAGCACAACACATAAAAGGAAGAGTGCTATATTTTGTAGGACAGGAGTAATTCTGATGAATTTTATCTTGATTGTTGCCCTCCTGTTTTAATATGTTTATTTATTATTGGAGCATCTATTGCAGCTGAGTAGTCTATAATGTTATCACTTAAAACATTCTACACTTTTTGCAATTCATTTTAACCAAAAGTGACATGTGATAGACATGTCTACACTTAAAATTGCATTAACTATATTTAATTTCTTGGGGGAGGCCCCTGGTTATTTGTTAGAGCATGTGGAGGGGATCAATAACCAAAATTTATTTCAATTTCAATGGAATCAAATTGCATTTAATTGTGCTACCAATACCATTTTTTAATAAATGAATTTTGTTATGGTGTCTTACAAATTTATGATGTTGGCATGTAGTCCATTCAACTTAAAATTGTCACTATCTTGTTAATGCATGCTACTATTTGGAGTCATGGATTATATGAATTTGAATGTTTGTCAATTACTGGTAACTTTATGCTTTTGACAAGGTGAGAGAGTATTTACTAGTTAGTTAGAATAGCTAGGTGATTAGAATTGTAGAAGTAGGAATTAGTGTAAATAGGAGAGTGTAGAAAGTGAGCATTCTGTTTTGTTTTTATTTGCGGAACTGAGCATTAGGATGTGTTAGTACTCACTATATCTTAATAAAAACTAAAGTAAGCACAGATTCCTTCATTTCCTGCCTAATAGCTATGTTTGTGCATTGAGCTTTTCTGATCTTTCTTTCTTCTTCCATTTTCATTCAATTAGTTAGTGAACCTCAGGGAATGATGTTGACCAATACCCTTTAGTTCTACTATGGTCTTCTATTTCGACATATTTCATATAAATAGCTGGCTTATCATTTATCAAGTAAATAACCTACACCTGTGAAGGCTGATTAGGGGTTCCTTCCTAAGAAACCCCCATGCAGGGGAATTTGAGCTTTTCCTTATTGCCATGATGCTTCTCAGGTGCAGATTAATATATTGATAACTATTGAAAATTCGACTTATATTCTATGAATTTCAAATGGAACCATTTGGTGAATCTACTTCGTTACATGTCAATCCATGTATGGGTTTATTTTTGTTGCAAGTTCTAGCATTGAAACATTTGCGTTCTGAAAAGCATAAGGCATGAGAACTAATGAAAACAAGGCACTTGTGAATGATGAAAAGGAAAATACTAGTAACACATTCTTTTAAACATTTTTTTATTGATAGTTGAATTTTATTAAAAATTATAAATTTTGCAGCTCTAATTTTTTATTCAATGAGAATAAGTTTTTTATGATTTTATAATTTTTAATAAATTTTATCTAATAATAGAATGTTTTATCACGGGAAATATGCATGACAAATAGTATACTAGAGGCGAAGAAAGTTTCAATTAGTCAGTCAAATTTAATAAGTATACTTATTACATTTCTAGATTGATTTTTTTTTTTTAGTTGGCAAATGTAAAAAGCTTATGATTGTTTCTTAATTTTTCAAATAAGAAATACATATATGGATTTTTACGAGTTCCATTAGTCCAATATCTATAATTATTGTATGTGGCACTACCAACATCATTGTGTTATATGATCTAATATTTGAATTTTTAAACATGTAACTTTTGGTAACAAACCTCTCAATTCTTGGGCTGTTCATAAACCATCACATCAATATGCTTGCTAGGCATCAATTCTTAAAGATAGCCTGTCAATTGGAGAAGAAGCACATGCTTGGAGCATTTTCATTGCTTAAGGTTATTGAGTCTGAGTTGCAAGCATACTTGTCGGCAACTGAGGGACGGGGTGGTATGTATCCTTCCATAGAATTACCCATTGCACTTTTCGTTAATTTTGTATGATTCTTTTGTCATTACTTTCATTTGATGTAATGGTATTGCTCTTATTTTATTTTAATTTTTCCATTTACCTGTTCCTCTTTAACTTATCTGATTTTCTTTTCACTTAGGTACAAATGGTGTGAATGATGATCTTTTAGGACCACCTTAACTTTCTTTTAGGCAGGGAGGGGTGAGTTAGTTATGGAGAGAAAATAGGAGTGCTATTATAGGAAACTAAGGAGGGGAAGAGGTTATACAAAAACATAACAGAATAGATAGGGCCAAGGAGTGATCTTTGAGCTTAGGGAGCTTCTTATCTTGTATTCCTTTCTTATTTCATACACAATACAGTGAAATAATACTAACATATATAATTACTCTACCATCAAAATATGTATTTGAAATTATGCGCCCATGCATTTAGGGTTGGTTCGATTTATGATCTTTATTGGTGAAATTTAATTAAATTGAATCAAATCATACTACTTAATATTATATATATAATAATATAAAATGTCTATTTTGTGTTCTCAGCCATGTTTTGTCAGGTTGCCTATGCCACTTCATTCACTTTGCAATCTTCTGCATTTTTTGCTACATGACTATCTAAGCATTTAAAGTCCCCGACTTAGACAAATAATCTTTGATGACTTGTTAAGTGGAATCATTCACAATAAATGATAGTGGCACTTTTAGGCACATCTAATAGTTACTACCGTATGAAGCAAAGTTAAGGAACTCTGATTTCCTTTATAGTTATTATTAGGATGACCCATTCTAATCTACTCAATGTTGAGTTGAGCATTAACTATGTCTTTTTCAAAAGTTGTCTTTTCAACATTGTAGAGTGCTTCCATCAATTGAATGTCCTTTGGACATCATTATGGTGGTCATCACTTTTCATCCTTCAATGATTTTGATAATATGCATTATTGTTGTTATGTTTATAATCCAAAGGAATCAAAGCTGATCCCCTTGAAACATCCATGACTCTCTCCAAAAAAGGTAAAACAGATATTGAATAAAATAAAAATCATAATGGACAATATTTTTCTGTTTCATATGTTGTTCTAGTTGGTGCTCATTCTCTTAATAAATGACAATGACTGCAAATCTATGTTGCTAACCCCTTTCTATATCAATAACTGTTTGTGGTTATTTGTATTTTTTAAAATTTGAATATTTCACCTGCTAGAATATAAAGTTGATATTGAGTTTTTACTTCAAAATAACTATAATCTGAAGTGTTGGGTGGGTTATTTCATTTTTCTTGTTTCAGCTAAGGAGTGCTGGAGAAGCAGTGCAATTTGGCCTCATAGGAAGTGCTTTGGGAGCATTTTTTACTACATGGCTATGTCTGGAAATTTGACATCAATAAGAATTTAAGTAACTATTAAATTTGTAGTGTTAATTTATTTTATTAATTATTAAATTAAATATATTTTTAAAAGTTCATAGGAAATGCTTGCGCCAAAAGTATACTTGCAAATTTTTTATGAAAATTTTTGTAGGAAATGCTTGCGCCAATTTTTTTGTGAAAAATTTGGTAAAAAAATCGTTAATACACCTTATATTTTATGAAAAATAGTTGCGAATATTAATTAATTTCCTATAAAATATATCTACAAATAAAATTCTTGCCAATTTTATAATTTATAAAAAAGAATTATCCATCAAAGATTTTCTTGTAAATTTAAAATCATAGGAAATTTCGTAGGAAACATGTTTTCTGCAAAACTTTAAACAAAGTTCATAGGAAAATCACAGAAAATTTACATATTTCTAGTAGTGATTGACTTTATCAAGCCAAGATCATGTTTGGCTAATTAGGAGAATCAATGAAACTAATTTTTCATATTGACTTCTTCCTAATAAATTTGTTGGTTATTATCAATTGACTTTTGTAAATTATAGTTAATAATTTTTATTTTACAATTATTATTATTTCTTTTCACTATATTAAATTAGGCTCTTACTACATAATAATTGCCTTTATTTTGATCAACAATAATCAAAGTTATTCCCTAATCAGATGTCTTAAAATAATTCAATTCTAACTTAATACTTCACAATAATTATGCTCCAATTCCATGGTTGTTAACCATTTTATAAATATAATAGTATATTGTTCTCTTAATATTTTTTATGTTTCAAAACCAAATGGTTGTTGTTTAATTGACCAATAATGCTGTTAATTGGGCAATATCCTAGAACTTTCTTTTGCATTTATGTTGGTATAATAGGAACACTCACTACTATTAATATGTAATTCAAGCTAATTAAGGAAAAAACTAACTATGCAATAGGTGTATTGGATCCTCTTTCACTATAGGAAAATAATTATTCACAATGACTTTTTTCAGCGATAAATGAATTGTTGACAAAGATAGATATTTTACAATGACATTCAAATTTTGTTGGGATAAGTTTTTTCTTTTCCAACAAAATCAATGTCGTAGGGAAAACTATACTTATCCTAACGATGTTAAATGTCGTTCCCAATGCATGTAATTTATGACTGTGACATTTGAAGTTGTTGGAAAAATATACTATTTTATGCCAATAATATTGATTGTCGATGGGAAAAAATTCTTTAGGCTTTTCTATGCCAACGTGTTTAAGGTTGTTGAAAAAAAATATTATTTTATTTAATGACATTTAAACTCATTGGAAAAAACTAATATTTTATGTTTTTTTATAATATTAATCAATTTAGAATATATTCCAACAAATAGATTATGTTATTTTCGTATATTTAAAAAAGAATATCACCACACAAAATTAAAAAAATCCATACATTTTAATTTCACTAAAGCAGATGATGCATTTTTAATAAGAAGAAAAATAATGTACTAAGCTTGTGAGATTTCTTCTTCAAACATAAACCACTTTACTAGATTGAGAAATAAACCTTATGGCTAATGTTTCTCAACTAAACTATTTGAATAAAATGAATTCTTGTAATGTTGTAATGGTTTTTGCACCAAACATGACTTATATATGTCAGAATTGTTTTTTTATATTATAGTTTTGTAATTGATTTTATACATGCTAACTTAATGTTATGAGATACAACTTCATTTTATATATGTATTTATAATGTTTCTCCCATATGGATAATTTAACTATGATATACTGAAGCAATATCATGTCATTACATTATCAAATTTTTAGAGAGCTTTATGAAAAAGGTTAGAAAATATATTGATTCTTGAATATTGTGCAACATTTTAGATAACATCTCTTAGGAATGGTAAGACACTTATTAAACATGGCTATGAAAATGAAAGTGGATTCAAAGTTTTGTACACCTATTAAGAATATCATTCTTAGAGGAAATGGGTTGTGGGTTGACACTTGTCCTAGCAACATTGTCAAATGTGTTTTTTTATAGATGAAATATTTACTAATTTGACTAAAGGATATCAATCAAATATTTGTAAGAGTAAACATAATTCTAACAAGGTCACATGTCTCAAAAATGTGGTTGAACTTACAATAGAAGGATCTGCAAAAAAAAAAAAAACTAAAGGAGATCAATTAAATATTTGTAAGAGTAAACATAATTCTAACAAGGTCACATGTTTCAAAAATGTGGTTGAGCTTATAGTAGAAGGATCTGTAAAGAAAAATAAGAGAACTTTAATTACAAGTCTTGTAAACTCTAGAACATATTTAGTTGAAGTTTAGTGTCGAAAAGAATCTTATTTTGTATCTGCATTGAGAATTTATGAACTATGGAACCCATGATTGGAGGATAACATTAATGTTGTGGAAATGTATGTTTATGTGTTTCTAGACTTGGGAATATGCTTAGTAGTAGTTAGTTTTGGTTTCATGCATGCATTCTATTCTTGTTTTTGGTTTGTTTCTTAACCAATTTTCTTCTTTTGATTTCACAAACCATGCTAATATTGTAGAAGTAACATAATTGTATATGTTGAATTAAACTGTCATATAAATGAACTTTTGTTTTGCTTTTGTTGATTGGGTGGGTCTAAAAGTTTTTGTCCTTTCACTTTTGTTGTTCTTGATACTAAGTTATATTGGAACTATTTTCAAACCAACTAGCTTAAGTACCACAAAG
The DNA here is from genome assembly GCA_025330945.1 of Mucuna pruriens. Classification (NCBI taxonomy): domain Eukaryota; kingdom Viridiplantae; phylum Streptophyta; class Magnoliopsida; order Fabales; family Fabaceae; genus Mucuna; species Mucuna pruriens. The sequence goes on along the minus strand of JAENHJ010000328.1, from coordinate 295,871 downwards.
GCTTGTTCAAAATTGTAAAACATAATTTAAAACTTTTAAGATATTATGCTTTATGTTAAATGCAAATTAAGATTCATAATTTAATTAGTCTTTACAATCACATGAACATTATTTTTACATGATAAAGTAACATGAATAATTTTTATCTTGGATATTTTGATATTAGAAGTACTTATTTTTTCCATCAACAAAATTCACTCTAGAATTTACTTCACTTGAATTTGGCTACTTTCTTGGACTAAAAAGTATTGATAGAAAGGTCTTCAGTTTTCTTTATTCACCATTCAATTGATTTGGTCTAAAATTTAAATTTGGTTCGATCTAATCTAATTTAAAGGGGTTTAAATGGAACGATTTTTTGGTTTTTGTTTTAATTTTATTTTGGTTAGGATAATGTGTTAAATAAAAAGTAAGATATATAATAAACATAATAAAAATAATTTAAAAGATCAAATATCCATCTATAAGTTATTACATAGCTAATAGTAGTATAATTATTTAAATATAGATTATTAAAAATAAATTTATACAACTTGATAGTTACATTTATATACCTTTATTCAAATAATTACTAAAAAAACTATCTTTACTTAAATATTTTTTTCATAAATAAGTATAAGTTACGTGATAATCTTATAAGTATATAAAAAATATAAATATAAATAAGTGTTATCATGAATTTATAAATAAAAATATATATGTATATATAAGTCCATTTTGGATTGGGTTGGATTGATTTTTAAAATCAAATATGAAATTCAACCTAAACCAATAGAAAAAATTGACTTTTGTGATTTTTAATTTATTTGGTTTTCAATTTTATGGATTGATTTTTTCAGTTCTTATTGAATTGAGTCAATTATGAATACCTCTAGTTGATAGGTCACGAAAAAATTTAATAGAAAAAGACTTAGTTCTTAAATTTTTCTTAATTAACAATCAAATCAATGAACTCAAACTTATGAAGGAGAACTCTAACTCATCCTCTTGAGAGCTCTCTATGGAATGAAAGGAAAAATGTTCTACCTCTAGTCTTTAAGAGTGCATGATAAGTAAGTTTATTACATATGTAGTGTCTTCACCCTTTCTTAACTAGAGTTTCAATAAATATTTTCAATTCTTCACTTAACTCATGTTGCACGTAGCTTATCATCATTGTAGTCCAAGTGATGACATTTGATCAAACAAATTCTCAACATGTTTTAACTATTCATTATGAATGAAACACATTATCATAGTACTATACCACAAAGGTATATCTTGCTTAGGCACTCCCTCAAAGAACTCTAGAGCCTCATCCAACCTCATATTCTATGTAAAGTATGTTATCATTGTGTTCTAAAAAATCACATTATAAATCGAGATGACAATGGGTAAGATACTGTAGTACTCATCTCATACTCATGTTTAAAAATATTTGTACTTGAACTCATACCTATGTGGATAATAACTTTAATCTTCATCCTCGTACTCCCACTTTATTTATAGGTAAAATCATTCTTAAATCATCAAACATAATCATACAACATTATAAATACAATCATTTTAAAATATAATATTATAATTCTTTAAGATAATTTAATATAATAATAAACTTTATGAACAATTAATTCTTATACATAGAAGTCATGTGTTGGCATTCTCCCAGGCTTGCCAAAAAATACAATACATTAACACTAATTTTAATTTATAGTTATATATTATAAGTTAGAAGATAAAAGGTTTAAATGCGCTTTTTGTCAATCATCTTTCACGTTTTTGCAAATTTTTCCACTTAACTATGAAATTTGTACATTTTACCATCCAAATTACAATATTTTGTACATTTTATCCAATCATTAAATGTCTATCAAATTTAAATAATTTATTGATGTAGCTCATGATGGCCATTTAATTATATGGTTTAAATGCATTTTTTGTCACCCATCTTTCACATTGTTTCAAATTTTGTCTTTCAACTATCAAATTTGCACATTTTGCTATTCAATTTACAATATTTCAGATATTTTTCCCCACCATTAAATGTTCATAAAATTTAAACAATTTGTTAACTCATGATGATGAGGCAAATGACACGTCATTTAAATATATTTTTCTAAGTGAGGTGGAAATGGTTTAAAAAAAATAGAAATCTAAAAAGTGTGTCTAAAATGAAAACAATGAATTATATTACTATATTTGGCCAAAACTATAACAGTTCTTTTGTTCAACAAAGATCATAAATCACTGCTACCTACATTATTGTTTGCTCAAACTCTATAACTGGGTGCATCTAGCGAACTCATGAGTAAAATAAGATGTTTCTTGTTTAAAAAGATATTAAAATTGAAAATTGAAAAGGGAAAGATTACTAATTGTATAGTTTCTATCAATAGTTTCATGCCAACCCCAATTCTAATATAATTCGACCATAATAATATTTTCTTATTTACCATAAATTAAACCTTTGACATCTAATTTAATTTCAAATACAGGATTACTAGAAAACCTTATTAAAACCTTAATTTTTTTAAACTATATTTATCAAACCTAAAACAAAGTTATAAGGGACAAATTCCCCAAACTTCAAAAAATCAATCCTCTAATCTAAAGAAGTTGCATTTGAAACACTAGAATAAGAAAAACATGTAAAATCAAGAAGATTAACGACGTATTTTTCATTTTAGACACACTTTCTATATATTTTTTTTCCATTTCTATCTCACTTGAAAAATATAATTAAAGACATGTCATTTTTCTCGTCATGAGTCACATTAACAAACCATTTAAATTTATCAAACATTTAATGATAAGGCAAAATGTATAAAATGTTATTAAGTGGTAAATATATACAAATTTCACAATTGGATAGCAAAATTTGAAAAAATGTGAAAGATGAGTGGCAAAATGTAAATTTAAGCAAATAACATGTCATGAATCATATCAACAAACTATTTAAATTTTACAGACATTTAATGGTGGAACAAAATGTGGAAAATTGTATAAGTTAAGTGGTAAATGTGAAAATTTGATAGTTGGGTGGTAAAATTCGCAAAAAAAACATGAAAGATGAGTGACGAAAAGTGCATTTAAGCCAATATATAATTATATATATTGTGTGTTGTATGAGAGGGAGAGAGAGAAAGAAAGAAAGAAAGAGATTTTAATTAAATAATTATGGGATAGGGTAAGTACTATAGTACTTGTAACTACATCCGCTCCTATTAAATTTTGTAGGTATTTTTTGAGTATCCATTGGGTTTAGGTAATATTTCCATCTCTAGTTATAAACAAGCATCTTATTAATAACAATTATATTATAAGCACAATTTGGATAGTCACAATGCCTCAGCCATAGAGAAAGAGAAATATTGAATTTTTTACCTTTCATCTAAACAACTATGCCTAAATCATAGAAAAGGAAAAAAAAAGAAATTAATTATAGTATGATGTTGTGGATTGTGATATCTAATTTGAAAAGATGACCAGGAAATTGCAACAGGTTCAATACTATATATATGTCATGAAGGCTTTCTCTTGATAAAAAGAAGAAAATGATCCAAATAGGTTATCCATATTGAGTCCCACTTAACTGACATGACATAAGTTACTTAACATTTCGTTAGCTATGTTAGCATTAAATAAACGAAAACTAACAAAAACATGTTATTTGGGAAATGTTGAGGACCAATAAATGAGGGAAAATTTGTATAGACTACAATTAGAATCCTTATATTCATAGGGACAAAAACATATTCAAGTCTTAAATGAAAAAAAAATTGATGAATAGTTTCAAAAGTCAAAATTGTAGAATTACACAATAGAAAACTATATAATTATAGAAAACATAACATAAAAAATTAATTTTTTTCTAAAATGCTATATGTTCAAGTTTGTTTGAGTCAAGTCAAGCTTTGTATACTCATATTCAATACTTAAAATAACATCATCATATTTTAAAATCTGAACCAAATTGATAGTCTAAACCAACCTGAATTTTCCCATTTAGTGTGGTTTTGAATTAATCAGGTCATCGAGTATATCCAAACCTATGTCTATCCTTATTCTTTTAGGTTAACTAGGTATAGGTCAACTTGCAAATTTGTTATAATTAACACAAACCAATTTTTTTGGTTTGGTTTGGACACATAGATTTGATCAAGTTATTTTTGCCTCGTCCAAAGCATATTGGTTTGGACTCTGGGTTCTTTGGTTTCATACTCGAAAAATCTAAACCGAATCAAAAGCAAAAAGAATGTGGAGATTGAAGTCGGTTGTTTACACATTGAAAGTGATAAAGATAGTGTAGTTCATAGACATAATATTGAATTTGAGATCCAATGAGGGATCCAAATTGGAGGAGTGCTAAAGGGATTAAGTCGGTGCATAGGAGTGCCAACTAGTTAGCAATGACAACAACAATTTGCCTCCTCTTCACTTTGCATGAAGTACTAATGATCTTTACTTGAAATAAACCTCTCCATGATTGGAAGAGAAAAATTAGAAAATCTAATAAGGGTTTGCAATTTGTTTCTCTAGAATTAATTGTCGTATGTTAAGTTACCTATCCAATAATGAATAATGAGGTACTATCGGTGTTATGAATGATGAAATTACTAGAAGATTGCTACAACCATTTTCACATTTAAAAAAAAAAACTTTTTTAGTACAAATTTTAATTATCAATTAATACATTAATTTTTTTTTCTTAAATTTATTAATATTTTAATTACATGATTTGGCTACCCGATCTAAACTAATTGGATGATAATTGAGTTGATTCGGTTCAAGTTTCATACCCGATATTAAAAAACATAACCCAACTTGTTACTATTTTATTGGTTTAGATTTCTAAACTACTCAAAATTGATTATTTGACCTAGTTACATCCATACTTTTTACCTCTCATGCTTATACCTTTATAAGTGTGGACTAATGCTAATTTCACAATATGATGGATGGATGGATTAAAATATCTATGACGATGGACAAATTAGTTGTCAAATGAGCCAATTGCATTGCGAGAGATGTTATTCCCACACTTCTTACTATTAAGTTCACACTCCATTTTTTTAAATTTGAAAAGATTAAATTACCCATATCCTATCCCCTCTTAAAACTTGTTAATTAATTTTTTTTTATGTTTAGATATAATGGAAAGATGTTTTCACTGTGCAATAGAAACACTTATTTGTAATACATCAAAACCATTTTCTTTAAAAAGACACTTACATGTAATAAAAGCATTTTTATTGTGTATTGTATACACAATAAAAACATGTTTTCATTGTATAGATTAATTTTACACAATAAAAATATATTTATGTTGGATATTGTATTATAACACAAAATAAAAAACTTATTTTCATTTTGTATTTTGAAAATACACTTACTACTATAAATTATTATACACGTTTTCATTGTGTTTTGTTGTCAATAAAAATATATTTCCGTGAATGATATTGTGGTAGAAAATAAATCATTAAAAAGCTAGTGGGAAATTAAAAATAAATAATATGAAAATAATAACACACTTACGATGCTGTGACAGCATAGAGCGTATCTTGAAGAAGGCCCATGATCACTCCACGTCATTGGGCCCAGTCGGGTGTCGGGACATGGTCGCCCCTAATTTGGAAGGATCTAGCTCCCATTTCTACAAACCAAACGCTCCATTTTCCTTGTTTTGCATTTCAGGTTTTAAGCAACGTTGAGATATCACTTCTAACCAATTAGATCTCCTCCTTTTCTCGTGTTATTTCAAGCCCAAGTGCCGAACAACTATTCAACTTTCAACTTGGAAAGCACGTGATTATATTGGTAAAGTTACTAAATCTGCAAACCTGATTCTGTGTTACTAAAAAATCTTTATCTCCATAGCCAAAGGTGTAAAATGCGTCTGTATCGTATAGTGTCCTTTTCCAAAGTTGACATCATCAAAATTGCCGCAAGCTAGCAAGAAAATAAATTCTTAGAGTTTTGTTTCAAAGTTTTAAAATTTTTTAAAATTAAAATTAAAATTAGTTTTTAGTTTTTTTTTAAATTATCTTTTAGTTTTTAAATAAATTCATTTTAAAATTTTTCTATCTTATCAAAATTAATTTAAAGGTGTATTTGCGTGTTAATAGAAATGATGGTGGTAACAATATCAATGATAATATTCATGGTGGTAACATGAGTTGTTAGACAATATCAATGATAATGTTCATGGTGGTAACATCAGTTGTAATAGTAACAAGGCGATGGTGACAATAACAATAATAATAGTAGTGGTGATAACGATAACGATGATAGAGGTAATGATGATCGTAGTGATTGTGGTAACGACAATAACAATGATGATGTAGCAGCAACGACCATAATAATGATAACGAGAAAATTAATAATTATTAAATACAAAATGATAATATTTTTAAAACTAAAAATCAAATTTACAAAATATTTTTTTAATTTTAAAAATCAACCATAAAATTATTTTAAAATTAAATTAAAAACTATTTCACCTTCATTTTAATCAATCATATTTTATTTTAAAAATTACTCAAACATCAATTCAAGTATTACATAGTATGCATTTGTCAAACAAACTTAAAGAATTGTTTTGTCGTATTTATGAAAAACTTTGGAAACCTAATCTATTTAAACTTTTGGTAATAATAATAATAATAATAAAAACTAAAATCTTCACCATGTAGTCCTTTTCTTGTATAATCATTACCCCTAAACAGTGAATATTATTTGGGACAAAAAGTGTAAATTAAATTATATTACATGGTTTTTTAAAATTCTAAAGTACATATTTAATGAACACTATTTAGTGTTAAAAAGAAAATACGTGTTACAACTTAATGAGAAAGATAAAACGAGCTTCCTTTTGTTTAAAACTCCATACCCCTCCGTGAAGATTGTGTTAATTGCCGTGTTGTGCATTTCTACATGCATGTTTTCTTCACTAAACAAAAAGAAACCATTTCACAAAAAAAAGTGTCTTAAACAAAAGAAACATCTAATTTATAAAAATGAGATTTAAGAAATTACCTTAGAGACGAAGCTCCTTCAGGCCGGCTAACCCTCAACGTGAAGAGAATAAAGAGCGGAATATATTATGAGAATAAAGAAAGTTTTTTATTCTCCATTTTTGGGGGTTAAACAAAGGAAGATATTTATTCTTTTCCATAGCCTGCTAAATGTCCCAAAAAAATTTAATTGTTAAAAGAGAAACATATTAAGTTCCGCAATGCACCCGAAAACCTTACTACATTCTGATACTTTCAATGTTTTTTTTTTAAAGACCACATCAATCTTTTACTATGTAATTATGTTCGAGGCGTATAATATTATTCACAACAACAAAAAAGTTGTCCGAATACTTAACTATCTAACTTAAATAAAGTAAATATTCATGTGGTTTATGGTTGTTTTCAATGTTCTTAATATACTTTATACAGTAAAAAAAGTAAATATTTACGAAATCAAGCTTAATTAGGAGCGAAGAAAAAGAATATTAATAAAAAATTGAAAAGTGTAAACTTTAGGAAGCTTCACGAAAGAAAGCACACAGTTAATCAATTGTCACTCCCAGCTAGACTACTGGTGTTTGCTTGCAAATCATACCTCTCACCTTTTGATGCAAATATTCTCTCCTTTACTTTGTTTCCTTCAACATGTGGTAGATGTATTCCTTAATTTGGTTTCAAAGGGCATCATCACATCAGTTAAGCCACTAGTTGCGTCAGTGCCTTAACCTTTTCTCCCTGTGCAGGATGGAACACTCCAACTTTTCCAACCCAATACATCTTTCTTTCCTTATTCTTCTACAGCAACCATATAATTAAAGGTCCATGGTATTTTAGTCCTTAAAAAAATGAGTCCTTTTGGGTTTTAAGTTTTTGTCACTATTTTTTAAATACTCAAATTCTAGTCCTTAAAATCCTAATTATCTCAAAAGGCAGTGGGTGTATCAGAATTTAATAATAATAATAATATTATTATTATTATTATTATAATATATTTGATAATATGAATATACATCAATTGGCTTGGTTTCATGATAGTTGAGCCCATTGCTGCAATGGTTGGAGATTTACAGAGTTGAAGCTAGCACCAACACCAGTGCATGCTTTACCAATACAACATCTTCCAAATTTTGTTCTCTTTCTTTTATTGTAATCAATTCCACCTGAAAAGAGAATATGGATGAAGCACCCTACGGCACCATCCAGCAATAAAATAAAAACAAAAAAATAAAAAGAACAAAGATTCATTCAGCCTGGTCAGTTTTTGTGATAAACCAGTTAAGTAGCACAATGAACTTAGCAAATAATTAACCAAGCTAGCTGTGCCTGCTGGTCTCCCATATTCTAAAAAACCATAACAAAGGGAGATGGTGAAATTAATGAGGTTGAGCTTAATGCAGTTGAACCAAACATGAAGCAAAACAGGCTTTGAAGTTTGAAGTTTGAAATGAACTTCATGCACCCTTTTGCTCCGTTTCCCTCTTCCTCTTCAAGGACTCTTGCTTCTGCAGCACCATTTGCCTGCGGAACCTCCAGATAAAAATGTCAGCAGCAAGGTCAATCTCATCCTCCAGTTTAAACTCTTCCCCTGCCTCTTCCTTGGAGTGCTTCACCAAATCAATCACCGACCCTCCACGATCCAAATCCTCAGAATCAAATAGGGTGTGTCTCAGATCCGGGTACTTATCATCATCATTATCATCATCATAATTGTAGTAACTTTCATAGCCATCTTGGTCTTGTTCCTCCACCACTTGGGTTTCACTGGGATTTGGCAAGGCCTCATAGTTGTTGTACACCACTATGGCCTTGCTTTCGTCACTGCCATCTTCCAACAAGCAATCGTCCTTGGACTGAGAGCTGTTCCCCCACACTGAATGGAACTTCTCCGAGAGAGAACTCATCAAGAACTTCTTGTTCTTCATGAGTGAGAATATGAGCAAACGTGCCCTTATGGCGTTTGTTTTTGACTTCAAGGCCATGGTTTTTGACTTGGCCATTGAACTCAGGTTTGCTATGATCTGCTTCAGCAACCTTGATGTCCCGTTCTTCATATTCTTCCTCTTTCTAATACTAACAACAACTTATTAACAATTAACAAATAATAAACTAATATAACAATAACAATAGTAATGACTCTATGGACTATGTAGTGAATTACCAAATGAAGAAAACTAGGAAACAAAAATTGTGGGTGTGTAAGATTTTGAGAGGGAGGGAGATCGTTGTTGATGTACAAAGTTGTTGTACCTTAATAACGCAAAAGATGTATTTGGGGACGAAAGAGTACAAGATGGGTACATGGGTTTATATAGGCTCGATGTTCCCAGGTATGCTTCTAGAGATGACTGTAGCTGTTGTTGTGTGAGTGAAACACGTACGCTCTTTACTTAAAGAAAGAGTGGGGGTTAAGAAAAGAAAAGGCATAATAAAAGTTAATTAAAGTTGAGGGACACGTGGCGTTTGGTGATAGGTGTGTGAGTTGTGGCTGGTTCAAGTGGTATACGAAGCTGTACTGTTTTGGTGGGCAGAAATTATTAGTGGGGTTGGGTTCGGACTTTGGAGTGTTTGTTTAGTTATTCCCTTTTACTAATGCCGATGATTTAAGATTTGATTTCTCTTAAAGTGAAGAAAAAACAGTATGGAGGGATCATTATCTTCAAATCATCTCTTTCAGGTTTTCTTATTAACAAGTAATGTGATAATATTGGAGGAGGAAAATAGGCTTAATCGAACTAATAGTAAGTTTCTTTTAGTTCTAATCGTGATCTGGTTTAATACATACAAATTTTAAAAAATTATATTTATTTTATGTTTGAGATTCATTTTAGATATTTAAATTAAATTTTAAATTTTTTTCAATCTATTATATTTTTAGTCTACATTCAACCTGCGAGTAGTTTGTTTTGCTACTTTTAGATAGAGTAAAATATCAAAATAAAAATAACTAATTTTATATAAAGAACAATAAGTTTTATCATATTCTTTTTATAATTTTATCTTTTATTAATATTTTTATAATTTTTAAAAAAAAATCTTAAAAAATGGATTTGAGTCTAATTTAATCTTAAAATTAGTTCTAGATAACATAGTAAGTAGTCATTTAACATATATAGGATAGACTCTAATATCATATTAGAAAATAAGTTTAAGTCTAACTCAATTTTAAAAGTTAGTTCAAGGAGTAAAGATTGTTCCACACTTATGAATTTTTTTTTAATTTTTATTTTTAATTAATGTGAAACTTGAGTTCTTCTTAATAAATTTTACTTAAAATTTTAAAGGAAATTAATTTTAAATAGAAATGAGTTAATGAAAGTTGATTGTAAAATATTATCTTGTCTAGGCATTGTAATTAAATATTAAATTGTTAATAAATAAAAATACACCATATGTAGAAATAAAAGATCAAAACCCACTTGATCGAACTATTCAATGAAATATTACAATACCTCAAAATCTAAAACAAAGTGCCGATTCTTTTGTGGCTTAATCGTTTTCATTAGGTCACTTTCAATTATTTGACCACTATTATGGGGGACCTTCGACGCTTTTGAGGAACTGAAATAGGAACACATGAACACTAACCTAACCCCACCAGATGGCAATGTAATAGTTACCACTTCGAATCTGCTTGTACAGTCAGATAGATGATTATATTTAAGGTATAGTTAATTTCAATTCGCATAGATTTTTACCATTTTGTCTTTAAAACATATTAGGTTAAGATAATTTTTTTTATAAACTACCTTTTGTTAGGTTAATAGAAGAAATTTTTTATTAACTAGCTTTATCTCTACTGAGCAATACAAAACTTTCTTGACTACATGAACAATTAGGTATGCTTTTGGGCCGAATGCCAAAAACAAGCATATATATATATAACCTTGGACCATTAATATAGAGTCTCCTTTTTTGAGAAATGAAATGTGGTGGTACCAGTGTGACATTGCATCAGGGCTATATTCTAATGTTATTTTGGTAGAAATAGGAATCTCATTTACTTAGTGCAGCGATGTTCATCTCATCTTCAAATTCTACATATATACGAGAAAGGCTTACATCATGGGACTGTTTGGAAGTTCTGGGCCACTTGTTAGTACAGCAAGGGACTTCAAGGCATAGCGTGAATAAGGTTGAGATGTTGATTGAATATTCAATGATTATATTATATGTCGTCTTTGAAAACTTAGCCCCTAAGATTGCATCCAACGGCGTCACGGTTTCCGTTTGGATCTACTCTACTTTCCATTGCCGAGTGCTCGCCTTTCTCTATATGTAATTGGAAATCAAATAAATAAGGTTAAATTAAAAAGTTCATCCCTATATTTAACATAAAAAAAAATGTTTGAAATTGATTTTCTCGTTTGTTAAAGTTATAATAATGTTAAAAAAAAAATATTATGCAGTGAATGTAAAATAGTTTTATATTATTATTTATTTAAAAAAAATCTATGTATATAATAAATTTATTTATTTTTATAATAATTATCTTAAAAATTATATAAACGATAATTTATAATTAAATAATAAACTTGTTTGTCCATCGACTTTAAGTTCTAAAGTTAATTTTTTTTGGTAAATATTATAGTAGAGTACTTTTTTATAACTAATGTATCAAGTGGATGATATGAATTATTAAGATCGAATTTGACCTTAATATAACTTTGATAAAAGACAAAGATTCATTTATATAATGTTTTTTCTTGTGTAGGCTAAAACTGGAATTATACAACTAAGATTAGCATGAGGCTCTGTCAAATTAATGTTTCCGTTGAGTGACTTTAAAAAATGTGTTTTTTTAATGATAAATTAAACGTATTAAAGTGGTTTACTAATTTCTCAATCTTGTTTGATACCACCAGATTTAGAAATTAGTATTAGTTAACTTATTTTAAATAAATGATTTGAAGTTTATTTCAGTTGGCTGTGCAGAGTGTCTTAGTGTTGTGAATTTTTCAATATTGTCTTTCATTTCTATGGATAAAAAAATAATTATTTACTTTTATTAACTTTTGGAGATGATTTAAGAAAAAAGTAATTATTTGTCCAGAATACTATAATCCAACTTTTCTAGATTAATTTTAACTAATTCATAAACTTTCTTTCTTAAGGTATAGTTTCTAGAATTTCAGCAAACATTAGTTGATAAAAAAAATGTAATGCATTATTTTATGGAGTACAATTTCTTTCTTTTAGAACCTAGTTAAAAATATTAACAAAACAATTACTTATAATAAAACAAGTTACCATGAATATCTATGATATCATGTATATGAAGCATTATTTGAAAAATTGAAACTCAATTTGATACTTAATTATTGCATCATGGGTTGGGTTAGTTTTGTATTCTCTTCTTTTTGCCATTTGGTAACCAGCTTGTTTAGCATTTATATAAAAAGAATGTTATATATGTTTAAGGGTACACTAACAAATATAAAGTCACTGGTATTAGCATTTATTTACTAATGATTTTTGTTTTTCACTTCTGTTAATATAAAATTAACATATACTCTTTACCAAATTAATTATTACTAGTAACATCTAATTCTACCATTAAATTTATTATAAGTTGGAGTTTATTGTGAAAGATAATCCTCCTGATATTTTCATAAAGACGAGTAGACGACACTTTTAACTTTAGGGAACATTTGCTATAAGAAATCTTTTTTTGTTGATAATAATGAATCTTGAAAATTATTATTTGTAAAAATAACTAAAATCTGTTTTGTTAAAAAAATGTTTTATATATGTTTCTTGTGAATAAAATATTTTTATGTTTGATTTTAATATAACTTTATTGGATATATAAGTATTTTTTTAAAATTTCTTTTAGAAAAATAACTTTATTAAATATAATTCTAGAAAATTTTATTATTTAAAGTTTTTAAACATTTTTTATCAGAATGTGATATACTGTCAAATTTTTATAATATTATTTTCTATGTTTATGTCTCTTTATCACATAATTTATTACATTTTTAAAAAAATCTTTTTTTTTCTCTTTTTTCTTTCGTAGTTATAAGTTTTTTTTACAGTTTTTTATATGTATATCATTTTTCTTTTTTATTTATCATCTTAGAATCTTTATTGTTTAAAACAAATTTTATTATTTTTAAAAAATAATTTTATAATTTTTTAACTCGACAAAAAATGTTTATTTGTTCTCATGAATGTCAAGTATAATAATAAATCAAATTTATATAATTATTTAGCATTTTTATGTAAATAATTTAATATTGCCACTCCAATCTAAATAGTTTATATGGATAATATGTACAAAAAATATATAAATAATAATATTTATAAATAATATAATGAAATTATAAGTTTTGTTTTGAAAATATTTTCATAAATTTAAAATTATAAATATAGTGGGGTGATTTTTAATATTTTTTATTTAACTTTGACATCACATAATTTTTCATTATCTCTATTTTAGATATTTTAAAATTTTCTATTAAAGTTTTTCTGGATGTTGTGATAAAAATATTATTAATTTTTTTTAATTATATTGATGCCTTGAAAATTTTAAGGAGTTAAAAAAATAAAAAGTATTTGAGGTATAATATTTAATTTAAAAAATTAAGATAATATTTTTACAAAATATTTTTTTAATATAAAAGTATATACTAACATTATTTTATTAGTATATATTATTCTTAAATTTAATTATTTATCAATTCCATAAGAATTTTTTTAAAAGTTTATATAATTGTATTAAATTAGATAATAATCATATCATGGTCTTTTACATTATTAAAAATTTCTTCCTAACTCATAAAATTATATTCTCACCTCTCCTATAAAAATAATTTGTGAAAAACATGAGTCAAAATCATTGTCGAGAGATAATATTCTTAGTAATTTTTTTAATAATATTCTAATGTAAATATAAGAAACTAACATCCTCAAGCTCAAGATTTTGAAATACTTGTTTTGGTTATTTAATTTTTTTTATTAGGTCTTGGTTAGGTCTTTAAGTGCTTGTCTTGTGATGATGAGTTAATTTAAGTCCTTTAAAAATCATTAAAGAATCATAAACATTGATTTTAAAAATTAAAATTAACTAAGCGCGTAAGGTTAATCAAATCTAGTTGATTTTTTATCAATCTTAAAACGATGCTTTTGGTTTGAAAAAGTTAAGTGTTAAGGCTTGATTTAGTGAAAAATTACATGTTAGTACTGTTGTAATGAATTACATTAATTTTGTAATAGAAAAAGAATCCGTTTGTTACATACAAAAAAATGATTTTGATGTAAAATAATTTAGTTATTTTTTTAGAGATTTAAAAAACTTGTAGCTAATTTATGTTTATTTGAAATTATAAGAATATAACCTTTTTAAAAAATAGTTAATTTTATTAGAAGCTATTCAAAATAGTTTTTTTTTTAATTTTAATTAGATTTTATATTCTTTTCAGCTTCTAATTATTTAAAAAAGATGAAACAAACGTATGGAAAATTTTTAAAAGTGATTATGTTTTTTAAAAAAATGATTTTTTTATGAAAAAAGTTGTAACAAATGAGCCCTAATTAATTGTTCTTCGTAAGATTTCCAAAACTTAGGAACAGTACTGTAATAGTTACAAAACCCTTGTAATGAATTACAAAAAGGGGAAAGTCTTGAGAAATTGTATGTCTCATTTAATCAATTACAAGCCTATGGAACTGATTACACTGTTCTAAATGCAAGCTTAGACTGTCTAACAAACAAAATAATCAATTACAAGACTGTCCTATAACAAAAATAACTATAAATTAACTTTGTCTTAGGTTGTTTTTGAAGGCTAGCTGCCATATAATAACTTCATATTATTCTTTGTATACTTCATATTATTGGCGAAAAACATAAGATAAAAACACATTATAAAACATTGTTACTGAGATTTTAAAACATTCAAGGTTGAGCTCAGAGGTTCTTTTTCTCATTGTACAAAAAAGAAGTGTTATGTGTAATTCAATTTGTGTATCTATCACTTAGATGTGATTTTGTTTTGTTTTTCTATGTAAAAATAGGTAAAGAGTAAGGTATCTCTCCTTTTTTTTTTCTTGTGGGTGAGAGATCCTACAATGGTTCTAAGCTAGTAGCCAGACATCCATGTTTTTGGCTTAGAGCTTTGTCAAGAAGAGCGAATTTATTGATGTCGCTGTGATTGTAAAAGATATGGAAGTTAATTGGAAAATCTTATATTTCATTTGAAGACTGAATGCAACTCTAGTTGGTTGAAAAAATCAAAATAAAATCTTTTTAGTATAAATTTTATGTCTTTAATACTTAATTTTATTGCGAAATTACAATCAAGCATATAGGGCAGTGCATGAAATTTCATATTTGTGATCAAGCTTTCAAGCATATAGGGTAACATTTATTCATTGTGCATGAAATTTTGTTCTCTCTACGTTACAAACATCAAAATCAATATTTTTTTTCACTCTAACTACAATTTGAATGCATTGGATCAAAATTTTGGAAAGATTTTTAACAATCTAATTCGCTCCCTCTCCAATTGTTTCATCATTTGTCTAACATAAATTTGCGATACACTAATCATAAATACAAATATGTTAGTATGCAGTAAATATAGAAAAAAAATTACGAATTTTTGTTATTAGTATAGGTAACATTAAAAAAAAA
Organism: Mucuna pruriens; assembly: GCA_025330945.1. Classification (NCBI taxonomy): domain Eukaryota; kingdom Viridiplantae; phylum Streptophyta; class Magnoliopsida; order Fabales; family Fabaceae; genus Mucuna; species Mucuna pruriens. The sequence goes on along the minus strand of JAENHJ010000328.1, from coordinate 280,238 downwards.
AAAAAAAACACCGTTCCTACACTAATAATTTAGTTCGACCTTGTGTATGCCAAACTTTGTACTCCTTTTGGTGGGTTTGGCTTTTTATTTCTTAATAAAATTATTTTGCCTACACAAAATCTATAGTGTGAGTATCTGTTCTATTTTGTTCATTATATCAAAATCTTTTGCATGAACAACCGATTGGTGAGCGTTAAATTTTCATGATAATTTAAGAATAAAAAAATATTAAATGGTCCTATATCATATAATTCATATTAATCCTGTGACATGTAATTAACCATCATTAATTTATGATAAATTAAAAACTTAAATACATATCATATAAAAATTGATTGATATGTAGTTACTAATAATTTCTCATAAAAATAAAAAAGAGATAGGCCTATACATGAGTGCTAAACTTCTAATTCTTTTATGTGCCACATGCAAACCCTGCAAACTGAATTTCATGGTCATCTATTTTAAAGCACACCTTCTAGATACTTTAAAACTTTGAGCATATACATGCATGAACCATATGTACAATAATATTGGTCCCATGCAATAAGTCTGTTGTTACTTGTACGAATGCAGCAAAAATCATCGACATGTGGGCACATTGACGTCTTGAATAAAACGCACGGACCACTCGTTTGTGTGGAACCATCCCCAAAATATCTAGCTATCTAATCAATTAATCAAATTAGTACGTATATATTATAATTATAATTTTTTTCGTAGACCCTTTTATGCTTTTAGACTTTGCTCTCTTGTACTTATGCAGTTTCAATGTAGTAGCTTTAGTTTAATTAATTAATGGCGCAACTTGATAATTCTATAATATAAACCAAAAATGGCAAAGCTAAACTTTGGCTAAGGCTTTGGTTTTTGGATGCTTTCTTTATATTTGGTTTTCCATCTTTCATAAGCAAGTTGAGAAGGCATGCATTATTATAATGCTTATATTTCCCTCAGAACTCAACAATCTCATGTGACCTATAAAAATTTCGACAACGTGATGAATTCGGAGAACCGTGCAGTTTGTTAAGTGGTGCAATCTAGTCTGTAAAGTAAAGATTAACAAAAGCTTAATAATCAATCTCTAACGTTAGATTGGTTTTGGATATTTTGCATAAAAATTTCTTTTCCAAAACTAAAAAAATTACAAGCACTGATTAGAAACCACAGCTTAACTTAATTCAAATCAACTTACAATTAACTAGTGCGTTTCGTCTATTGGAATTGCTTTTTGCTACCATCAATAACATGCTTTAGTAATATATGTATCATGTGTGAAATTAGTAGAGTTATCTTTTAAAGAATATAAATTTAAATTTAATTTAATATTACAAAATCAGTTTATAAGTGGAAGATTCTTTTATATTTATTTATATATATATATATATATATATATATATATATATATATATATATATATATAGAGAGAGAGAGAGAGAGGTCATTTTACTAATTTATATAAGAAATGCAATATAAACTTGTCATCTACAAACTCTTATAGTTAAGTTTTAAGTAAATTAATCATATATAATTAACTTATGAATATATTCAGGTTAGGAAAGACCGTTAGACTAAGATATTCATTGGCTTACCAACTATTTGGAGGATGAAAGTTGATTTTCTAACTTAGAATGACACTCGACTCTTCTAAACTTTAAAGTGAGAGTTCAGTTTAGATGAAAAAAGAAGAGTTATATTTAGCGGGTGTTGTTTAATTTTTTGTTGTTGAAATTACTAGAGTTTACATACATTTGATGTCATGTAAAATAAAAAATTCCTTTCATGCTTTTTCTCTTGTAACACATGCAACAACTTTCCCATAGGTAACCAAACAAAATCTTATTAATTAAAATTTAATAATTGAGATCGTGATAAAATACTTGTATATATGTGATGAATGAAATTGTTCAAATCCTTTTTTTTTAATTATGTAGTGAATCGTGAATTCTCTCATTGTTAAAATTAATTTATTTTTGGAATTTCAAACTTTTTACTACTCGCGCTTTAGTTATTTAACATTTTATATTTAAAATATTTACTAATTGTTTATAATTTTGTTATGCTAAATTTCTTAATTCAATACTGCATATTTTGTTTTATATTTATACTTTATAAATTTTATATTTTTTTATTGTATGTTATTATTAATTAAACTTAATTTAGAGTATATGTACTTTTTTTTTCAATCTTTATTATTAGATAAGTTTAATGTAAATAGGCAGATGCCTAAAACATAAAATAAATAATATAGTTTTCAAAGCTTACAAATACTTATTAAATAAGTGTTTATCGTATGAATATTTATGTATATATATAATTGAAAAAAAATGGGTAAACTAATTTTATATTAGTTATAAACTGTTTTCATTAATTATATGTAGAACTTATTAAAATAAATTGAAAATAGTTTATAAATATAAATTGTTTTTATAAAAATCTTTTAAACATTTAGTGAATGCTGTAAGATAAATCTGAATAAATGATAAATAAGTTTGAAATAGATGTCTTCCTTCTCATATATGTTCGTGTGTGCGAAAAACGCTATATATATAACAGGGTTTAGTATATTTACTATATTAAGCAGTTTTCATTCATGATGCAAAGAGCTGAACCAAATCCATTGTTAAATTACTAACTCTTGCAGAGAGCAAAAACAAAATTAAAAAAAAATAATAATAAAATAAAATGCAAAGTGTTTGCTTTACCATGCCTTTTACGCAATGGAGTTACGGAATTTCAACTTTCTCCTTTGGAAAAATCTATAAAAATCTTACTTTTAACATGTCGAGGAACACAAAATATCAAGCCGACACAAAATATCAAACTGACGTGCCAAGTATATATATATAAAAGATTTGTTAATTTAGTCTTTTTAAAAAAGAAATAAGTGTTAATTACGAATATTTACTATGGTAAGTATTTGGATATTTTAATTTTGGCTTTTAATAATATCTTAAGATTTAATCAAAGCCTTTCAAAAATTTTAAGAAAAGAAACTAGTCCAAAATGATGTGTAAAAAAATAAGGAAGAAAGAAATAAGAAAATGTGAGTAAAATAAAAATGAAAATAAATTTAATATTTAATTAAATATCTTTTATGAAATTATTATTTTTTCTTTATTATTATTATTACGATTAATAATGATGATATCAATAATAATAATAATAACAATAGTTAGTGTAATAATAATAATGAAAGATGTGATAATAATAGTTTTTATAAGATATGTTTAATTAATTTTTAATATTAATTATAATTTTTTTAATTACAATCCAAAAATTATAATTACAATTTTTTTATTTTTTTTTCTAACATATTCCTTTTAAAAAAAAATAGATATAAGATATACATTTGCAAAGGTTCGCGGTGATCGCTGATGTGCATCCACTTATTAACTAATCTTTCAATGAATCAAGTGTAAGTTAATATATATTTATAACTTCTCCTTTGCTCTGTAATTTGTGGACCTTTATTTTCAGAAGAAGCAACATCTTTGGTACAACTCGATATTTTGAATGGAGAAATAGTAGGTTGAGGTAGGGATAGACGACAATGGTTTTGGCTATGGTACCTTTGTGGATCTGAATTAAAAGTAACTAATTATAGGAAATTACGTATGCATGCATTTGTAATTTTGTATCTGTCAAATAAAAACGAGAGGAGGTGCACACTTTAGCAGGTGCACGCAGCATATTATATTATATTTTATATTTTAAGAAACAAGAGCTTATAAGGAGTTGTGCAATGTTGGCTGTAAAGATGGATGGATGGGTTAGTTAAAAATAAATGTATATAATAGAACTTGGGTATTTTACGTACTTCTAGAAAAGTATATAGATGTTATCAAAAGTATCAGCACCCAAGAAAACGACCGTTGAATAACTCACCTCACTAGTGCGTTAGCGCCTTTTTGGTTTTCTCCTTTTTTATGTGAGTTAATCTATTTTTTATTATTAACTAAAATTTATAAGAAATTATAATTTTTATCATTTTTTTATTTAATTAATTATATTTTTAATAAAATTTAATTAGTAAATAAAATGTGTTACAATAAATATATATTAGAGAGTTTGTTCCTAACCCTTTCTTAACTAATATATAATAAGTGCATTCACTTGAAAATTTGAGAAAATATTATATTGAAATTAGAGGTTTATTTCAAAAATATATTAATTATACAGATAAAAATGATGTAATAAGAAAATGAAGTATTTTATTTTCTAATTTGTTTTATATTTGCATGTTATTTATCATATTAAATTAAAAATAAAAAATTATATTATACAAATCAGTATGTATTATATAAATAAAAACTATTAATATTATTTTGAATTTATAAAACATTATATATAACTAATTTTTGACAAATTTTAAAGAGTGAAAATCTAAATTTATAAATTAATTATTTCATAAATTTGTTATGTTCAACTTGAATTTATTCAAAATATTTTATTAGTTATAATACTTTGTGTACTCTATGTTTTAGAGGAAAAAAAATGTCAAAATTTGTGTACTCTATATTATAACATCCCCTTTTGAAATGATATTTACATAACAAGTAATACGTAACAAAATTGTTGAGAAGCCGAAGACACCAGGTATAACTATAGATGCCTCTATAATGTACCGTTGTTTCTGTTTGCTAAAGAATTATGGGGTAGAGTTGTGGAAGAAACTCTGCAGGTAACATATATGTTATGTTACAAGGAATGTCACTTAATTAAACAATTAATAAGGGAGATGAGGATTTGTTTAAAAACTAGAAAATGCGACTACCATTTTAAAAGATATCTAGAAAGGTGAGTTTCAATCTGCCTTATATACTTTATAATATTAATTTATTAATCTTAAATTTATATATATATATAAGAAAATTTATTAAATATTAAAAGAGGTATTTAACCCCAAAAAAATAAAAGTACAAAACACCAAATTAATAGCAATTTAAAACAATGCATAGGCCTATGGACCAATCCATTGATCCAAAACCACATCTAAATTTAATTAAATCCGAGATTGTAACCAGCACTCTATCTGTGTGAAAAAAAAAAAAAAAACTATTTCTACACAAGTAGATAGACCAAAAATGATTGAATGCCACAATGATTGCCAATCTAATTTCTTCAGTCTCCCATTAGAATGTTGAAGATGGTGCAATTTAGTATTCAAAGGCAAAACCGTATCAAATCCAAGGCAGTACCATTGATGTTTTGCCACATATGATAAGATGCTAGACAGGAGAAAAATAGTGTTCAGAGTGCTGAGGATGATTACGAAAGAATACACGCAATAGCTAGCTGTTGCTGGTCTAGGATGACATTTCTGGCAAAGAGATTAAGCTTGGATGGAATTCGATCCAGTAAAAGCTGCCAAGGAAAAAAAAATTCCTTTAGAAGTGCTAATCACTTAAAAAAATTGTGCAAAAATATAATAATTTGAAGTTTCCATCTAAAAGAATTTTAAGTTAGAGCCGTGTTGCACAATTTTTGAAATTTTTTTAAGACTAAAATGACTTTAAAAAGTATATATAGAGACAAAGTTTTCTCGAAAAATAATTATTAGAGTTGAATAAATACGTGAAGTTAATGGATTGTAGTGATAAACACATTTCATTTCAATTGTAATTTGTTGAAATAATATTATTGACACGTTCTTTTGGTACAACATGTTTATTGAGGTAAAACACTAACTGACGATAGTTTCAGAAAAATCAAAAAAATCTCAATGGTTGTTTAACCAGAAACTCACCCATTGTATAATAACCCCCCTCCCCCGGCAAACCCAAAGGATTTTAAACTTTTTGGACTAATTGTCCAAGAAATCCTTTATATCCTTTGGGTAATAATCCACATCCAAATCCCTATAAATAGGCCAAAGCTTGCCTGAGTTAAAGTTGTTTTCTAGACCTTATTTCATCATAGCTCTTGCAAATTTTTGTTCCTCTTCTTCAAGTCTTCACTAAAGTTTTCAGTTCTCAACCAAGTAAAGGAAGCTTATCTTTGTGTTTTTGTTGTTGTATAGTGTTAATATGTTGTTTAGTATATTGTTGTATGTGTATAAATGCATGAGTATGAAATTGTTGATGCTTGGTAGTCATTTTGGTGAGTTTTGAAGTTTTTTATGAAAATGTTGAGTTGATGATGATTCTACCATTGCATATTAGAATTGTTGTTATTTTTATGTTAGAATGTTGTTTATTCATTGTTCTGGAGTTGTTGATGAATTTACATGATGATTTAGTGCAATTTTAATGATGTTGTTCTAGGACATTTGTTGGGTGAGCGTTTAGCTCATTGGGCGAATATTTATTTTCTAGGTTTTTGTTGAAGGTTCATTGAGCAACCTTGCATTTTGGTAGTTTTTTTTTTTTTGAAAACCATGAGTTTTCGTTGGGCGAGCAACTCACTCGTTAGATAGGAACTCAAGAACACATGAATTGGATAAAGGCTCATTGAGCTAGTGCCTTACTTGCTAGGCGAAGCCAAGTAAACTTAGTGAGAAAACTTGGGTTCATTGAATGTTTGCTAGGCGAGGACCTCACTCATTGATCGAGGATTTTGACAATCCATAAATGCATAGATTCATTTGGTGAGTCTTGTATTTTGTTGAGCGAGAGTTTAAAGGGCTATTTGTGGCTTCTCTCATTGAGCGAAGGAATGCCTTTGTTGAGCAAGTTAAGCTAAGTTGAGAGTGTAAAGTATTTGTCACTTCATTCATTGGGCAAAACAACCCACTCACCAAACAAATAAGAAGTGAGTTTTATAGGATGCTCTTTGTGGTTCCCTTGGTTGGGTGAGGATGGACCCTCGCTGGGTGGAATGTATGATATTTTAGGAGTTAAGTCATTATGGCTTAGATCGGTGGACAAATAGTGTATTCATTGGGCTATTAAACATGTTAAGAGCTATCTATAGTTCCACTTACTAGGTAAGACTAAGGGCTCACTGTGTAGTGAACATACTTGAGAAAGTGTCCTATCTATGAGTAGGATTTGTTGGGTGAGAGGTCCTACTTGCTAGATGAATCCAATGCAGTGAGAAGACTTATTGAGTTAGTAATTTGAATTTCTTGAGTAATTGTACCTTTTTAAAAGATTTATTTATGTTATAAAAAATTGGATTTGGTAGGATAACATAAAAACTTAAAGTGGAATGTTAATGAGTTGAGGTTCATAAGATTTGTAATGTTGCTATTCTTGAAGGGTGGAACACATTTTCTTGATGTTGTAGAGTAAGTCGTTGACCTTACTCTTAAGGAAATGGTTGGTGGATCATTCCTTGTTGTGGTGATTTTATCTTGCCTTGAAGGTGACCATGTTGAGATGGTGGATACAAGTTGTCAGTATCATGTTCAAGGAAGTTGGAAATGATTTGGGAATCATAGTTGTTGTTGTTGTGAAGTCCTTTTGAGGACGCTATTAATGAGTAAACACATAAGTTATTGGACCACAATGTCCTTGTGGGGTCCATAACCAGTGTTGGAAAGGAAGAGTGGGACCGTGTGGCCTTGGGGATAAATGGACGAGCGAATTCGTTTACAAAATTGAGACTATGGTAAGTTACTACCCATGTAAAGCTATCTCGACGGAAACATTTTCTAATCTACAGGATCATGTTCTCTTTCCCTAATACTAGTTGGAGGTACATTAAGGAAGTGACAAAAGTGATCATTCAGCTTTAAAATCTCCATGGAGTAGTTGTTGTTTATGTATGTATATGTATGTGTGTGTGGATGAATTATGAGACTATTGAGTATTTCTTATATAGATTTTGGTTATATCTATTGAGAGTTAAGACTCGCTGTTGAAGAATGTATATATCTATGATTATTTGATGTTTGTATTATTCATGTATGATGTTTTGCTTTGTTGTTGAGATATAAGAGTATTCTTGTAGTAGCTTACCTTTATGACTGTTTTGTATGTGTATGATTGCGATGACCTTGAACGACATATTCATGGGAATAGATACCAAGGCCATCGAGACGATTGAGCATTCACAACATCTTGACGATATGAGTGTACATGGGGCCTTTTTGAATAAGTTTTTGGGACACCCAGGTAGGCTCAGGCAAAGCTTGGACAATCAACCATGATCGACAACAAGTCCACTATTGAGGAGAGGTGATGATTTAGCAAGTGGCATGGTGAGTTTCACCGTTACATTTTACATCTCAATGAACATGTTTCTGCCCATTCTTGATATGTGGAGTAGGCCAACTAACATGTCCCATATAGAGCTTGCAGGAAATCTTCGTTATGACCTCAATCGTCCCAGTCCTCACTTGCACTCTTTTAGGACTATGCCCTAGGGAGCCTGAGGTCACGTTGGAGCTTCCTTGTCTGCACCACAGCTATTGCCTCAATGATCTTCTAATTGTGGTTGTTTTGTTGTAGGGACTAACTTGCTAGGGTTTTTTGTATATTCCTCATCCCCTTTCAATGTATCTTTTGATGTTAGACAGTTTGTTAGGTCCCTATCTTTATGTTCTATTCTTTTAAATATTGTTGTAAGTATCAAGTGGTACAAACTTTTCCTGATGTAATACAAAAGTTTTATGTAATTTTTTTTATGTATATATATATGCATGATGCATGTTCATTCTTAGTCAGTGTTTATTTATTTTATATGCTTATGTTATGGTTGATGCATATCACAAAAAGGAAAAAAATTCACATATTGTTTTCAGAATTAAATTAATTCAACATTTTATTAAAATTAATCTTCCGCACCTTAGTATAATTTTGCAATTTACAGGTTATGTCAGTTGCGGGTTGTTACTGACATGCTCCCAGACTTACCAGTATCTATTAATATGGTGACCGAGAAAGGTGAAACAAGTAGTAAAGGATTATTTTCCATTGCTACTTAGATGAATCTCTCAAAGGAAACAAATGTTTTATATAGAATTGGGTATATAGATCAAGACTTGTGAATGACTCATTTAGCCCAGGTTACATGCCTATAAATATGGATATCTATTATATATATGAACCTTTTCAGCTTGGCCGCATAATTCGTAGGTTAAATAGGTTTAATCTGCATGCTAACAATTTGGCCCACAAACCATCTAATTTTAACCTAAATATTAAAATACTAAATATTCATAATGCTTTATATATTTTTAATATTTACATAATGCGACGTATATGCCATATGCACAACGTTATTCATTGTAACTAATTTTAGTTACGCACTGGTGCACTCTTGCGAATTCCAATTTTCTATCTTGCATAATATGGATTTGCTATAATTAATAATTAATTATATTTAGTAATTAGAAAATATTTAATAATTACTATAACTATATTTAATGACCAATAGTTACTTATAGTTAATAATTGAACTCATGTTCACCGTATGCATGTAATTTTCGTATATAAGACTGTATGCACATATTGTTTGTAATATTTTACTATTTTGTGTATTGTTGGTATGTTTTTGTAGGTTGAGATTATTCTAATTAAAAGGAATCCAACTTATCATGGATTTCACTGCAATTCATTGGCAATGATTTTTTTTATTATGTTTTATTATTATATTTATAAAATTTTTCCTTTTTTCACTCAAGATCATGGGCGAGCCCGTTAGTTTGCTATGGAGGGTCAAGCCTAAAATAATTAGATATTTTATTTTGTAATCTAGATCAATTCAGCCACTTTAAACTTTGAAACCAGCCTACACAGGTGGGTTAACCTATATATCTAGCTTTAACTTTATAAAGATATTTATTATTTACATATTTAGATTTATTTCCAATTGAGAATCACTACTAAAAAATTTAAAATTTGCTACAAAATAATTTTGTGGTTATTTTGTGGCAAATTTTAAAATTAATAGTTATTTTATAGCTAATTTCTAGTAAAAATAATTAGTTATAAAATTACTATAATATTGAATGGTAGCATGAAATAAGTAGCAAATTAGTTAAGAAAATAATCTTAGTTAATTTGTAGTAAATTTTTTAAAATTTGTAGTTATTTCCTAGCTAATTTGTAGTAATAAGAAGTATAAATGAATATAACTTCAATTTAGCTAGAAAAAATAATATTCTAGTTAATTAATAGTTAATTAGCTAAGATTTAACTACTAATTTAAATGGTAGCTAAAATTAGTAGCAAAATCAAAAAATTATTGTAGTGAATATCTTATTCTTTCTTGTTTGATAATGTCCTGGAGATTTCACTCCACCGTTCATCTTAATCGTCCAAAAGATTTTATACTACCTACTATTCTTCTTTCTCCTTATTTGAGAATGTCACACCTTCAACATGTAGTCGTCATTTGAGAACTAGAAGTAGATGTGGAAGAAGAAGGACCTACAATAGCTATAAAAACACACATCTTTAGCATTTAAACAACAGATATTGCCATTACAGATGACAATGATATTTTAGTCCCTACAAACATCAAATTGGTCCCTCAGTACATGACACTCCACATTGATACATAACATGCTATGTCATCAAGTTTGTTACATTTGATGGAGCCCACTTGACAAGGGGACTAACTTAATTGACAAATTGTATATTTAGGAACATTTTTTAATTTCATAACATTTAGAGGACTAAATTGCAAGTGCTTGACACATTGCAAGCTACTTAAACTCTTGCAATCTTATGGACCTAGAGTTTAATGGTCTTCCCTTTACATGGAAGGCAGAGAGGTTAAAGACAAACTTGACCTTACAATTGCTAATTAAGTTTAGAAGAGTTGTAAACCTAAAGCCTCTACATTACATCTCCATGATCTCAAATCTAATCACAAGGGCCCCTTATGGTATAAATCTCAAAAGTAAAACTTACCAATAATGGTAATTTCACATTAGCCCACACTATATCAAAAATGGTAAAGACCACTCTCCATCACCTTTCTTTAACCCTTGGACAAAAAAAACCCCTTAACCTTTGGACATTGAGTTGCCTTGAACCCTTATATATGTAACCCTCATCAGCTAAAACTAGATCTCTCCTTCCACCTCTAGAAGCTTTGATTTTCATCTCCCTCACCCACACCTCCATTGTTATGTTTAAGCCCCTTCATTAAATTTTCCATACCCTTTCTTCACTCCAGGTAAGGGAAGTCTACCTCTTTGTAATTTCATGGTTATGATGTGTAATATACTAGCTTAGAATAAGTTTAAATGAATCATAACATGCTATATTGGTTTGCATTAAGATTTGTTCGAGTTTTCTTGACAACTATGAATATATGAAAATTTGGAATTTGTTGTGTGTATGGTGTTTTTGGTGCATAAAATGAGTTTATAATGATATATGATGAAGTTCTGGGTTGTATTTGTGATGATTCTATGATCTTTTGGGCATTGTTGTGATGAATCCATGTTGAGTTATGAAGTTGTTGTGTGCTCTCGCCATGCTAGTACCTCTACTCACCTAACGAGGCTCGTTTTCTGGAAAACTATATGACTACTCGTTGAGTGAGATCTGGTTCTTGTTTAGCACCTCAAGAATAACACCTAAAATATAAAAAAAAATTCCTATGTTATTGAATGAAGCCTTGTGCTCGTTGAGCAAGTGTTCATAGATTGATGAACACGATGAATGAAGATTCATAGAAATCCAGAAATTCATATTTTCATTAAGTGTTATGTCTCGTTGAACAAAGATCTCAAAAACCTAGAAAACCATTAAATTACTAAGCGAGTCATCTACTCGTTGAGTGACGACTGAGAACTTTCAAAAAATTGTTTTTCTTGTGAGTAATTCGTTGAGCGATCCTGATCTTCTTAAGTGACTAAAATGAAACTTGAGAGTAAAAACTCTCTATCGCTCAATTCACTGGGTGGATTAGAGAGTAGGACTTTTTGGGGTTTGCCTTGTTGAGCGAAGTAATTTCTTCGCTAAGCAAACAAAATGAGCAACTCACTAACCGAGATAAGAGACTTGCTGAGAGAATCAATCCAAGGAAGTTAACACTTTCTACATGAAGACTTGTTGAGTGAGGGGAATATACTTGCTGACCGAGAAGGACACTTTTGAGGAACTTCGTCGAGCAAACCTATTGGTTCGTTGGGCAAAAATGATAGAACTTATGAACCTTGAGAAATTCCTTTCATCAAATCAATATGTTCTTACCCACTAAGTTTCCCTAATAAAAATAGAAAGTAAATCACTCCAAAATTTCAAGTGAAACCTTAAAGATCAACAACTCATAAGATTGAACGAACTTGTTATCACCACACAATGAATACTATAAAAGTAATGCTGGTTTGAGAATGTTATATGTGCTTTTAATGTTGAGGCATATTGAGTATGTGGGTATACAATTTTATACTGTGTTGCAAGTAGGCATGTAAGCTTGGTTGATTATTTAGATTGAACCTCCAAGCCTAGTGTCAAATAAGAGGTGTGCAAATATCAGGTCTCGAGAATAGGGAGGTGGACAATTCCACATGGGATCCAAGATCATTGCAAACCTTATGTCATGGTAAGTCACTACCCACGTATATATATCTTGATAAATCACATATCTCATCCATAAATTATATTTTAGTGTTTCCCTTAATGGTTTCTTTGGCACGTGCTCTGTTGTGATGACTTGATAGCTGTGTATACTATGTTAAGGGAAAATGTTTGATTGATCACTCGAAAGTTAGAGTCTCCACAGAGTAGGACTGATATATACATATATATATATATATATATGTATGTATGTATGTATGTATATGGGTTTGGTTTGGTGATCTTATGCTTGTACGTTATAAGAACTTAGGTGTTTATTGTAATTCTTATATCTCCTTTATACATGTTTATTTTCGTGAGTTTACCCTTATGCTTCTTATCATGTATGTGCAACTGCAATGACCTCAAATGATGTTTCGTTGGGAGTAGATGTCGAGATTGCCAAGGAACTAGTCTCGACCGCACATGCCATTCAACATAATACATCTAGACATTTTTTCCCTATGCTTCATGGAGACCATGGTGGGCTTGGGAGAGGCCTGGATGATTAATCCAAACTTGGAATGTGTCACTACCTTGATTTTAGTTATGTTCTATATCACACTGGACTTCTATATGCTTATACGAGAAATGTGGAACTAGCCTACACAATTCACCCAAACTAACTAATTAAAATTCGTCCTTGTGACCTCACTCATCCTAGACCTCGTCCTCGTTATCATAGAGTAAATATCGAAGTTGTTTAACTGGAGTTGTCATCTTATATTTCTCATTCTCAATAGTTAGTGTATGACTAGCATGGGGTGTGTGAGTCTTGTATTCCTTTTCCTTGATGGTGTTTATGTATGGCTTTTGAGATATATATGTATTGTACTCTTTGATCTTTTTATTTTGAGTTGTAAGTGTCATAAGACATAAACTATTACACAAGATACTTAGATGTATATGTATTAAGTATGCTATAGAAATGTAATTTCAATAAATTTGAGTACGCATATATAATTTAATTATAATTAATCGTAAAAAAATTTATACATATTTTTTTTTATAAATTAAATAAAAGTTTTACAAATTAATTGAATTTTTATGTTTTGAATATGTATTTAGTTTTCATTTTAGCAGCCACATGTCGTTATACCTTTCACATGGAAGGTAGAAGGATTAAAGAGATACTTGACCTTCAGAGGAGTGGTAATTCTAAAACCTCCACATATGTTTTAAAATCTTATCACAAAGGCCTGTAACTCTATCTTTTAAAAATTTGCTCGAACCGCAGCAGGTTGAAACGAAATGACTAGAAACTAAACACCTTACTAATTTAGTTAAGGCATTCGATCGAAAATGTTATCAACTCAGGCATTACATCATTAAACCAATATAAAACCAGATTTAGCTTACAGAAATAGGTCTTAAACGAATCGTAAATGCTGCTCCTTCTGGCTCACCTCATAGTACTATTGCATTTATCATCATGTTCCCATGCCGCAACTATCTTCAGTAACTCCATGTGGCACACCTTTAACTGCTATAATTGTTATCACGCTATTCCATGTAACAACTATTATCACGCCTCACGTAAAACACCTGTGTAGACAAAACGCTTCTTGTAATCTATGGACTTGGGATTTAAGGATTCTTCCTTCACATAGAAGGCCGAAGGATTAAAGAGAGACATGACCATATAGTTGCTTATTTGGCTTAAAAGAGTTGTAATCCTAAAAACTCTATATTACATCTCCATGTTGTCAAATCTGATCGCATAGGCTTCTTAATCTTCTAAACATCGGCTCAAACCAACTGGCTGAACCAGTCTGACCGGAAATTTATATATATATATATTTCATAATTAAAGATTTCTAAATTCATTGCTATATATAAATAAATAACTAATTTAGTTACCGACATATATGAATAATAAGTCTCGTACCAAGTTTCTTTGTCAGAGAATTATTTTAGAACTTTCTTATTTTAGATTATTCTTATTTGTATATTGTATAAAGTATAAATAGTATAGATTCTTCATTTCCAAACGTTAAACGTAAAACATAGTCATAATAATATTAGTTGTGGTTATTTTCCATATTAATTGAAAACAGAATTTCAGTATGTGTTCCGTTCAAGTTGGGTAGTATTTTCAAAATTACAATCAAACGAGAAATTTCCTGGAAAGTACGTGCCGTGCTTCGACTTTTAGAATAGAGCAAACTTTCCTCCCCAAATATTCTACCTAAGAATTAGAGGGGAAATTTCAAAATATTTCATTTCCCACAATTTTTTTAATAATTCTTAGAATACAATAATTATGCGAATTTTTTATCTATTGAAAGCAAAAGGCTGCTTGAGCTCTGGTAAAGAAAACTTCTTTCCCGGAAACTTCTCTTGCCATGTGGTTGTTCTCAATTAAAACCTTAAATTAAGGGTTGAAAAGCGATAGGAGGAAAATCTAATGCAATAATATAGAAGGGGCGAGAGCTAAATTAATTAAGCAAGTGACGAAAGGGATAACTTTTGACACAATTTATGAGATTGAAAGGGTGTAAAAGATGGGTAACTTAAACCACAATTCATGCACGCATACATATTTTGAGCTATGAATTGCACATAAGGCACATATCTTCAAAGAATCTAAATATGTAATATTGTAGCATTTGACAGCCTCTCGTTAGTTATTCGGTGCGATATATATATATATATATTATAGAGAATGTTTGAAGTGATACTACTAGAAAATTTAAAATTTATTATAAAATAATTTTGTAGCTAATTTTAAAATTAATAGTTATTTTGTAGTTAATTTTTAGTAAAAATAATTAGTTACAAAATTATAATAATATTGGTGGTAGCATGAAGTAAGTAGTAAATTAGCTAAAAAAAATAATTTTAGTTAATTTATAATAAATTTTTAAAATTTGTAGTTATTTTCTAGTTAGTTTGTAGTAATAAGAAATATAAATGAATATAACTTAAATTTAGTTAGGAAAAATAAAATTCTAATTAATTAATAGATAATCAGTTAGGATTTAACTACTAAATTAAACAATAACTAAAATTAATAGCAAAATCAAAAAAATCTTATAATAACAAAATCAAAAAAATCTTGTGGTGTGAGAAGGATGATCTTTGCTGTAACATCTACTATTTTTAGTAATATTTTATTAATTATATTTATAAAAATGTTAGTAATATTTATTAAAAATGACTAAATATATAAAAAATATTACTAATAATATTTTGTAACATAATTTAGATACAACACTAAAACTAATGGATAACATGTTTTTATATTTTTACAAGTTCAAGTCACTAAGTTCCTACCCATGGCCGCCGATTTCCCGTGATCGTAGAACATACTTTGGTTTCTCTGATAGATATAATAATAAAATATGTACCAAGATTGAAATCATGCATGAGTATTTTTGTATGGCCTGACATCCTAAACCTAGCTACCAAGCCTATAGCTGGAAACCTTTCTTTATACGAAAGTACCATTCAATGTCTTTTGTCATGACAGCCTGCTAACAAACTTCCAACCCTTTTTTGCCTACAAATGTTTGTATGTCCATCTTTCTCGCTTTTCCAATGTACAATTTCAATACCAAAGTTTTTCTTCAATTATTTGATCAAATCACGATTCAGCTATTCTTTTTTAAATGAAAACTATAGAAATTGACGCAAGTGAGCAAGTGTACGCCCATGTTTTGCTTTTCCAAAAAGCAATTCTAATACAAAACCTTTTTTTTTAATCAATAATCGTTCAATTCACAATTCATCTATTTTATTAAAGTATGTAATAAATACAACAATAAGAATATTTAGCCAATACTATATAGTTGTGATATAGGGATTGTTGTTACGTGAATATCATGATAAGCACTATGAGAGAGGCTTAGTATCCCTTTATGCACATTTATTTTCATACTTTTACCACCGTTGGCTTTTATTATTACATACGTCCGAGAGTTGAATTCTTTTTTATCAATAATCATTTTAGTGTTATTTTTTTTTTACATATGAATTATATTAATTAGTAGTGATTTTTTTTATTGATGATTATTTTAATAATAATTCTTTTTTCACTGATAATATTATTTGTTTGAAAATTTCAAATATGATTTTGAGAAGGTTGAACTTTATTTTGTTTGTCAAAAAATTTATTTCAAGTGAATGATCATTTACTCTATCTAGCTAAGTTATACTTCTAACAATTTATTTTTACTTTTCTCACATCTTTGAGTTGCCTTTCAAATTATTATTTACTAGTGAAGCTCAATTTTATGTTTTATCTTTAAGCAAACTCCCAATTTAGTCCTTGAATGTGTCAAGCACTTGTAATTTAATCTCTTAAATTTATGAAATTAAAAAAATGTCACTAAATGTATTCGTCCATCAAATTGGTCCTTTTGTCAAGTAGTCTCCATCAAATATAATAAACTTACTGACATGACATGTTATATACCGACATGATATGTTATATACCAACGTGGGATGCCACATCCGCAAGGACCATTTTGATATGAATAGGGACTAAGTTGATAATTTAAAAAATAATAATCATATGTCTTATTGGTCATTTGTCAAATTAGATCCTGGAATTGTTATAACAAGATGTTCATAATGCACCTTATTACCACTACGATGAAACATATGCAATATTTGTATCATTCTTCATTTGATACCAAGTTTTGTCCAATTCTTCCTCATGCATAAGCCAATACATACGCTCTATTTATGATATCCTTAACATCATTTGCATAAATCAAGAATGAAGTTGTTCATGTAATTTGTCTATACTTCATTCCAAACACATATCTCACCAACCTTTCAAATTACTCTAATGACTCATTTTCATTCCTTTCAAATTTTTTGACCATGGTCCAAAACAAAAGTAATTTCAAACAACATCCTATCAAGATAAATAATACCAAAACAAAGATACCTATAACATTGAAACATATTAGAAGTAAAACAAAAATAAAAAAGAAAAAGCTAAAACACAGACACCCACAACAAGAAAACCTATTAAAAACAAAGCAAAATGAAAAAAAAAAATAGGGACATCTATAATAGCAAACATATTCAATGCAACACGTCGTCAACCTAAATTCTACATCATCCTTAATCATCAACAAAATTGTCCCAATGTCATCCTAATAATTGAAAATATATTTCTAACTTTATTTTTATGGTGATAGGAGAAGTTATTTATTGGAAGAGTGCCAAGCATCCACTTACAACTACTTTTACTATGGAAACAAAGTGTATCAATTACTATGAGATATCTCTACTTTTATCCAGCGACTATAAAATTGTTGTTGCATTAAGCAAACTTGTGAAACATAACTTTATATATATATATATATATATAAATCCTCTTTTAAATCGAGAGGAGTCTTTTTCACTCCAATATTTGTAATTTTAATTGAGATATCAAACATCAATTTGATCTCCTATTTAAGTATGGGCTTTTTAACTTTAATAATAATAATAATCTCAAAATACAAAAGATTTGCTTTAATCTGAATATATCTTATTTTTATCATGAATTATATTTCTTGATTAATAATAGTTGTTGTTGTGTTAATAGTCGAGTGTAATTAATTTTCTTATTTTCTCCTAAAAGTAATAAGGTAATTAAGTGATATATTATTATTATCTGCATGTCTTTTTTAAAAGTCATCTTAACCATGATAAATAAGCATTAAATTTGAAGTTTTTTTTGTAATTATTCATAAAACTTTTCTATTTACTACTTCGTCATTAATTTAAGTTATTATTTTTCTCCTTGAAGTAATAGATACTATATAATGTTTTTAAAATTAAATTCATCCTTGAATTAGTTAAAGCACTTGTTTAAGATTTAATAATTCAATTGTAGTTGCATTGTGGTCAAATGGATGATGATGTGGTCGAGCGGATGATGATGATATGATTGAACTGATAATGATGATGAAGATGAAAAGTAAATAAATAAATATAATATCATAATTTTAGAATACTGAAAATTAAAATAAAATATTATTTTATAGGTTCTTAACATTCAAAGTACTCGTAAAAGTCTAAGTCAAATATATTATATCCTTAAATTTACATGTTAATAAAATACAACAAAATCTATTAACAATAATAAATTTACATCTAGAATAAAAAAATAAAATATTAGTATAATATCATTATATGAAATCAAGATATAAAAAAATTATAAATTAATATAAATGACTAAATTATATATTTTATGAGAAAAAATTAATTATAATTGATAAAATAATCCATTCCTATTTGTAATCCTTATTATATATGTATTATTATTGATCTTAAAAATATTTTAGATTAAATTTAAAAAAAATTAAAAAATAAAATAATTTTTTTTTAAAATTACTAGTTCAAACCAGTTATTTGTACCGATTTTTATTGATTTTGGACAAATTTAACTTATTCTCACCAAGTCTAAAATACTCCAATTTTTTTAGAGTTAACAGAATGATTATTAGACTGGCTCCAATCAGACAGACAGTCTATTCTTATTTTCAAAATTATGATACTATTATATCAAACTTTAATTCAAATTCTCATTTTTCTTATTCTATACGCAGATTTTGTGTTTTTAAATTTTAAATTAAATTCTTTTTAGTCCAACCACTACGTATTTTCCTTTTCTTGCATTTAAATATTTTTTAATTTATAATTCTTTGGATTCAAACTGAATTTTGAAAAAATCGCTACACTAAATATTAAATAATATGTAACAACGCGTAAACATGAAATTCCGGTTAAATTACACCTGCCTATAATGAAGAGCTAAGATAGATATATAAAGGAAAGAACCTAGAAATTAAGTGTAGTCCTCAACGCGTGGCAGCACTTATTTGTGTACATAATAATAGTAAGTAATAAGTGAATTATTGAGGACAAACAAATTATGATACCATTTATCAAGTGTATCCGTGGCAGCAAGAAAAAATTTAGCTAAAAGAGGAAAGATCAGAACCCCTTCTGAACCTTCCGTTGTTAATCACTTAATCCATAAGGAAGGGTTGTGGGGGAACATCGTATATACTAAACTGAACAAAGGTTCACGTGTCCCCAACATAGGGTATTTGTTGCAGAGCTTCCTAGTTAATATTTGAATGAAGCTTCCCTCTTTTTTTCTAGTCCATGACCAACGATGTCATTGCAAAAAGACAGAACCAATGGGTCCCTTGTTGGCTGTTCAGTGTTCTAGCCAGATCATGTTTTAGCCGTTGAATTTCCTCTATTAATAACAAATCTCCAAACACGGTGTGTTCTAGCTGTACTTGAATTGAACACGTCAACTACTTATACATTTCAACACTTTGAACCGATGCCATTAAATTTTATTTCCATCAAAACCCCTCCATTATTTAATGTGTTTAATTTATATTTTTAAAACAGATAGTAATGGGATGCATAGCAGCATTCACTTTCCTTATATGCCTTTCGCAGTACTTCATCATAATTTAAAACATAAAAATTAAAGAAAGCAACCACTATATATTCTTCTCTTCACCTTCCACATTCTCACACCGGGTTCTCTTTCCTTCTGCGAGGTTCATCAAGCCTCGCAGAATTAAGAAGCCCATCTCTTTCTCTATTCTTTTTATACAAAGCAGATTCTATTTTGGCATATTTATTTTCATAGTTATAACTATATTTTTCATCATTATTATTAGTTTATAAAATGGAGGTACATTCTCCTGTTGTGGCTAAGAGATTATGGAATGTGGTGAGGGTATCCTTCTTCATGATGAGGAAGGGTCTTATATCAAAGAGAAAGATGATCATGGACATGAATTTGATGATGAAGAAAGGGAAGGTAGTGAGAAAATCTCTTGGCAATCTCATGTCATCCAATCATGATCAGCACCACCACAAGAACCAGAAGAGTGTGACACGTGGCGGGTTCGGGGTGCATTACGAATTCTCTTGCAGCAACAGTCCAAATCCCGTTTTTTTCCAGATGCCGAAGCGCAAGCACCATTTCAACTTCCCCTGCATCAATGCCCCCGAGGTTCTAGAAGAGGAACCCCGTTTTTCATTGGAAGTTGAAAGTTTTGACGTGCCTAAGGCTGTGGTTACGGAAAAGAGCCCTCTTCTCTCACCATTCTCTGTGAGGGTATCGAATTACTCTGCATTGGATGAAAATGAAGAGGTTGGGAATGGCCTGGTTGATGATCAGGCTGAGGATTTCATCAGACGCTTCTACGAACAGCTGAGGACGCAGAGCCCTGTGCAATTCCTGCGTTACCAAGACATGTAGAGAAGAAAGGAAGCCTTCTGTAGTTATAATAATGAGGTTGGACTTGTTACAAATGTTCTACTGCTACTCATTCTCATCGGTTACATCTTGCACACCATTTCTTTGAATATTTCTCTCTCAAATTTTGTATTTCGTTGTCGCTGTAAATTTGGTTGTTCTTTTTGTTTATGATCTATAGTCTTTTTGGTCATTGAATATTCTTCTCCTTCTGTAATTTTGTTGCTTTACTTGTTACTCGCTCGCTGTTCATATTTTTTACTTGTCACTTCGTGGAGAAATAAGATAAATGAAAATAGAAAAAGAGAGAAAATGGTGGATTTTTGAGTTATTTGATTTGAAAGAAATAGAAATAAAATTGAAATTAGAAATAGAATATTATTTTACTTTTATATTACCTTTAATCTAACTTTTCTGAATAGTAACAAATAATTAATTAATTATTAAGTACTAACTAATTATTAGACACTAGAATTGACAAAATGAATAGAAGAAAAACATGTTAGTCTATTCAGAATTCTTTGTGAGCTACATTTTTTCTTGTCACATTTTAAGAATTTACTTTAGTCTAGCCTATCGAGACAATCTAGCTTGTTGAAAGAACTGATTATTGAAAGTGCATAACACTTGCAGTCGATTACAACATGAGCATGAAGTGGTTCTCATCTATGTACAATGGCATGAGCGTCGAGCGATGAAACACAATGTAGTGTGACGTCATGAAGTGAGCAATAAGAGAAGAAATAAGGGTGGTGATTCCAATCCTGATTCTGATCCCTGCAAAGTGACGTGACAGCAAACGAGAGATTAAAGATGGTTATTTTAGGCAGTAAAATTCAATACTTATTGTCTCATCCATTTTAACGTTATTTCTCACCTCATCATTGTGAAAAAAAAAATTTAAGTGGGACCACCACTTTTTAGTTTCTCTTTAAATTCATCTCTACCAAACAACTATTTTTATCATCCCTTCTATTTCCACTCTCTTCTCAATTTCTCATATAATTCAACTCTAATGAACACAGCGTTGATATTACGGGTTAAGCCTGTGGCCTAATCCATACAGAGTATTGTTTCTTTACGAAGATCATGAGCTTCAAATCAAGAATTCATCACACTTATAACTGATATAAATACTAGCAACATCATTGAATCATATACATATTAGCACCATCATTGAATAAGGTATTTCACTCTTCGCTCCAATATCTTAACATTGTCAAAATTTTGGCTGACATCAAGAAAATACTTAACAAACCAACAATTCATTCTAGATTCATAATCACATTCATGTCAAACAGAACGCTTAAGTATAAAAATATATATATGAATTACTTTTTAAAAAAATATATTTTTGTTGTATAATTGATTATTTAAAAAAAACGTGCATTATTTCAAAAGACAAATAATATAATGCCGAGGAGTATAAAATTCAATCTATGTAAGTGTTTTTAGAAACATAATATTCATGTTGTGTTTTGTAATAAAGGATAAGTGGAACGTTGGTTAGCACGTTTCCCCTCTCAGCCATGGTGTTACATCATCGTGGGCATGTAGGTGGGTACTGTGGACCTTTGCGCAACATTTTCTTCTGTTCTTTTTCCTTTTCATAAAACCGTGTTTCAGACATGTGAGACTCCATCTACCAGCTCCTAGAGGATGTGAAAGCTAGTTTGCAATTTCGGAGTAGTTGTTATATTGACTTGGTGTTGATTGCACGTTTGAACTTGTCAATATTGTAATATGTAAAGAAAATAAGTAAATGGGTCATGTTTGGTATGTAATTGATATGGTTATGAAGAGAATTGTAGAGCACCGATAATGGGTCCCAGTTTGTTCCCTGGGAACAGGAAGTTTTTTGTCTGTTTTTTTTTTTCTAAAACAGAAAATGATTTTTAAGTTAAAAATATTTTAAAAATTAATAATAATTATGTAATTTAACAAAAATAATAAAAATAGTTTCTAATTTTTTTTAAATGTGGCATGAAGTCTTCTTTTTTTAAGTTTAAACAAACTACTTGTCTTTTATTTTCTATTGCTCTCTTTCATATGGTCACTTGTTAAGTTAGTGCAAATTGGATTTATCTTATCACTTGAAGTGCGCTTATGTCTGGGGAAGAACTTCTAAATTTTGGAATTTCTTTCAGTATTCCTGTTGAAGCAAGACATATTATATGTACGGTCTTTTTAAATTTAAATGTTTTCTAAAATAAATTTAAAAATGTTAATTGAAGAAAGATAAGTGTAAAAGAGTAAGTAATACAGGACTACTGTAAAATTGCTCCTAAATTTTAGTATTTTCCTTAGATTGTACAGTGATACAGCTTTAGGTCCAGCAAAGGAACGAATCACTCCTTCTGTTGGGAATAAGTGCATAAATGACAACTCCAAAGGTATTAGGGTTAAATTGTTTTCATAAAAATAACTCTGAAAATTTAATATTTTAAAAAAATAATATTTGTTTGGATATAATATTTTAGAAGTGAATTAAGATAAATCATTTTATTTTATTCATTTATAAGAATCACTTTTATAATGTAAATAAGTCGTAATTTGAAGGTTTCACATTTAAAATTAATTTTACACAAATAAAAGGTTAAAAATTTTCTCAAAAACAACTTTACCTGTTGCAGAATTGATTTTCTCCACCACAAAAATTCCTCTAACGAACATGAGACACCCCTCACCGTTATTTTAGAGATAACTGAGGCTATTTTGAGATAAAAATTAGAAGTTTCAATACACGTTTCCAATTTTTAAAGTAAAAAGAGAAAAATCAAATGTTGCTGACATAACTTGTGTTTTTTAATCGAAGTTTGATATTTTTTATATTTTTTTCACTTGTCTCTCTCAGTTTTCGATTTTTTTTTTCTTCATACATTATTTATAATGCTTGTCCATTAGTAAACACTGAAGAGTGTGAAAAAAATAATTAATCTACTGCATGACATTTACTCCTTGTTCGCATAGGATTAACCGCCATAGAGTACTGTACAAAAAAAAATTTGATAGCGCATAAATTTTCTATAGATTGTGAAATTTATTAATATACCTTAAACTAATTCTACTTATAAAATTTTCCCAACCTTTAAATATTTTTAATTATAGTAGTTGATATTAAATATTACATTTATAAATTTCTTTTAAATTTTTTAAAATGAATGAACCGTGCAAGTAAAATTATAGTCTATATTTTTTTCTGGAGAATCATAGCACTATTATGGACAAAGGCTACAGTATGAGACCCATTTCTTCCATTGTGGGAAAGTATTATGATAGGTTAGGTATATTAATTTTAAATTAGATGGATAAGATTTTTTTTTTTTCTGAATTTACCCTTGGAAATCCACCATGTTTGCAAGGCTCTACCTTCTGTCCTTCCTCTTCTGCGGATGTTCTGCCGCTCAAGTTATAAACCTAATTTTTATATTGATTTGGATAAATGTATTTCTAACTATAGAGATCGGGAAGCATTTGCGATTTTGATGCATATATTCTCTACTCATCACCAAGCTCAAATTTGTAAAGAGAAGCAAGCTCAGATTTAGAATCGTGTCTTAGGAGTGCGTGTTACAGAAAAGAAAGAAGAAAGGAAAACATAACCAAAAAAACGATATTGCTATATTAATGAATGAAAAAAGTATTTTTACGAATCCTCTGTACTCTCTTATATATATGAGACAAGATGGTACAACAACCTAACTTCAGGGTCATAACAAACTAACGAACTAAACAGGTTCCTAACTAATAGAGTTTGACACTTGTGCCACGACCAAGACAACCTTTCAAGTACTTTAGTATGCGTTGTGCTACCTTAAAATGCGTCATTGTGGGATTAGCCAAGAACTAACTTAACTGTTGTGTGGCATAACAGATATCAGGCCTTGTTGTTTGTAAATACAGTAACCTGTCAATCAGTCTTCTGTACTCGGGAACATTTGAATAAGGTGAGTTGCTATCTTGATGAAGATGAAGACTAAGCTCAATTGGAGTGCTAACTGGTTTGATTCCAAGTACCCCCACAATCTTGGAGAAGATCAAGGCAATATTTCCTTTGGCATAAGGATATCCCTTGAGATGAGCGAGCTACTTCTAAACCTAAGAAGTATTTCAAGATGCCAAGGTCTTTAATGCCAAATTGTGTGTGCAGTGTGGTCTTGATGGATGAAAACTCAGCAAGTGAATTTCCCACTAGAACAATGTCATCCACATAAAGAAAAGAGCTGTGAAACCAGTGGGAGAATGCTTCACAAAGAGAGAGTGATCTGAGTTTGCCTAGGTATATCCATATTGTAATAAGGACATATCTGGAGGGCAAAAGAAAAGGAGTAATAAGGACATATCTGGAAAGAAAGAGAGAGATAAAAAAAATTCAACCATTAATTTTAAAACTATCTAATCTAACAAACTTGCCTATAGTGAAAGCATAACTAACTTTTCTATAGTAGCCTTGGTCCTTATTATTATTGAAACCTTTAGTATATTTGATTTCAAGTAAAATTCCAAGTGTGTATAAAAAATGTAAAATAGAAAAGTTATATAGAGTTTTTTTTTTTTTATAGATAAAGTTATATAGAGTTGGTTAGGCTTGAATGCGAGTAGTAGACACTCTTAATCTTTGATGTGATGCTAAACCAAACACCTCATGAAAATTTGGTGGTGAGACTACAAGACAAACCCTCCTAGTTTGTCATGGTAATGAAAGTTATTCTTTTTGGTTTCTAGCTTGAACAACACTGGAATGTTTAGCATGATTAATTCACCTAATAATAATTCATCCATAAAAAAAAAAACACCTAATAATTCCTTTGGATTCATGTAGATTAAGAAATGTTTAAAGTTAGTCATTTGAGTTGGGTCAATTGTTTACTAACTCCCTGTTTTGTTTTGTTTTTTTTTCCTCCCCTCAAAATAACAATAAATAACGAAGAAATTTCGAGCATTACCAAAAATTGTTTACAAAAAATATCCGTGAATAAAATATGGAAAAGCTAAAAAGAGAGAAATAAAAAAATAGAAAATACTGTACAGCTACGTGAATACTGTCGTTGTCTCGTTGAGAAAATATACTCTTCAGAAAATTTGGGCTTCGAATAAAATGGACTCTTCTTCAGTCCATTACCACCTGCGTTCAAAATACGGGCCAGGGGGCCATGGATGATGGGCCTGCGGCCCAAAAGGCGGGTAAGCATGCACCACCGGAGGAGGCGGGGGAGGGTATGGATACGCCACCGGAGGCGGCGGCGGGGGTGGATAATGATAATGATAACCTCCGTCCGACGGAAACAAAGCAGGAGGCGCCGTCGGCATAGCGGCGGAATAGACGGAAGAACCCACCGGCACCGCAACCGTCGGGTAGCAAGACGAGTTCTCAACTACGCACGTGGGATATTGCACGTGCGCCTGATGGGGAGCGCAATCCTCCGGAGCCAGAACGGGGTACCCGGAGATTCTCCCCTCGAGAATCTGAGACGAGTGGGTCCCAACCCCGTTCACTTTGTACGAGAAATTGAAGATCCCATTGGGCCTCCCCTCGGCGGAGCGCACCTCGTAGCAGACGAACCTGGGCGCGACGGCGGTGGTGTCGCGGATCAGATCGGCGAGCGAAACGCGGCACTCGCCGATGAGCTTGTCACCGAGGATGAGGCCGTCGTGGCGGAACTCGAAGCGGAGGAAGAGATCGGAGTCGGAATCGGTCGGCGAGAGCCAGCGCAGATCGAAGCGCGCGTCGTGGTTCCACTCGGGGTTGGTGCCGTCGCCGTCGCCGGCCCGGTCGGTTTGGGTTCGTTGAACTTGTTTCTGTTCGTCGGTCAGGTCCCTCTTGGGGTCCTCGCTCTCGATGAAGACGAGCGCATAAAGGGTGAGTTTTTGGAAGAAGTTGAAGGCTCTGAGGTTCTTGCAGGAAATGAGTTTCACCTCTATGCTTCTGGGTTCGGCTTCCATTGGAACTTTGTCTTGGAAAGAGGATTTGCTACGATCTTAGCTTTTATTTACCCTTTTTGTTTGGTTCCCAGGCGGTGTCTTTGTGGATATCTATCGATTTTGTAATCACAATTTTGTACGCGTACGGCAATGAGAAACAACCGAGAAAACTAACATTCAAGGTTTTATTTGTCAACTATCATGTCTTCTCCCTATACTTCAGATTAAAGGCTTTGAATGGAAGGTTCGCTAGGTGTTCCATTCCATTCACGTTAATTGTTTGTGATTGTGTTATCACGCTTCTCATCACTTATATCATTAAATTTCTAATAATTTTGAATCTCAGCGTGTCCGGTCATTACAAAAATCACACCGTGGGAAGTCAATCAAGACCAAGACACGTGGGCTTGTTTGTTTGGACGACCTAATTTTAATCTTCAGATGTTTTTTTATTTTATTTTATAAGTATTTATGGAAAAAATTTATATAAATAAATTTTAAATATAAAAATAAATAAAATAATTTTTTGTTTTAAAATTGATTTATATATAAATTAATTTGTAAAAATCAAATTATATTAATTTTTAAAAATTTGTTTTTAATTTATACTTATTAATTTTAGTTTATGGAAATTTTATTTCATTATTTTTTTATAAGTAATTACAGAAAAAATAATCCAAATAAACCTTAGCCATTTCTTCAAGGGATTGTGGGAGAAGTTAAACTAGTTTCTAGCAATTTCCATACATCCTCAATCACATGATCTGGAAATGTTTGTGTGGTGAAAATATTTAAAAACATATTATCAATATGTAAGTTTAATTTCTATGTGCGATAAATGTAAAAAAATATATATATTAATAATTAATTAAAATTTATGATAAATATAATTTTTAAAATAATTAATGCAAAACTTAATAATTTTTTTACACCGTAACACTATTTTTTTTTTCTCTCTTCCTCTCCCTCTTTTTATATATTAAAATAATAACTCGGTGATAAATTTTAATGAGTGAATGGTGAGTGGTTCAAAACTCACAGGATCACCCAACCCCACCGGCCTTTCTCCAAAGTTCAAACAAGATAAGAGTGAAGTTTTTATTGTCAAATAAAATCTATGCTCTCACAAACTTACCATCTCTAAATTCAATCATCCTTGATGGGACTGAATCTTCTCCGCTTCATTATCATTTGATAAAATTCTAGACTTTCAATAAATTTTATTAACTTAATACATTTTTATTATAAAATAATGATTTTAAAAAATTAACGGTAAAATCTTTAACATTTGAGAATCTCAAATTTTCTTTTTACTTTGGGGACTCTCTTTTTTCCTTTCTTGATACATCATAGACAAATGAGGCAATAGCCTGAAGTCTCCTATCTAAATCTAAATTTTTCGTTCGACGACTTAACATAATCTCATTCATATTCGAACTTAAAATTCCTAATCAAGTTGCAATAATTTTGTAATAGTTAATTACGTACTCGGTAATGCCCTACTCATATTTACAATTATAGTTTCTAATATAAATACTTTTTGCTAAAAAAAATACATTCTTACACAATTAGATTATTTTATTAATTTTAGTGAACTGTGACAATATATATAAATTAATTTTTTTATTAATATATGCACAAATACAGACCTAGGAATATATATTAAACTAATAAATTTTGGTATGAGCTTTAGTTTCTTGAATATGTTTCTAAAGTTTTAAATATTAACTATGTGTACCAAGAAAATTTTTGTTGGAAAAGATAACCCAATAGTGCCAATAGATTCCAAATACGTCTGGTAAGTGCCAATAGATATTCAAGATTAAAAATCTAATAACTAATAGAGACTTGTTTGCAATCATATATATATATATATATATATAAAGATATCTATTAACTACATTATTGATTTCTTAATATTTTATAAAGAGTTGAATAGGCATGTTGACATTGTAAAAGTTGTTTTTATATTATTAACAGATAAAAAATTATTTAATATAAATTTTAAGATAATTATTATTATTTTATAATATAATAAATTTAAAAAAATTATATACTAATAATATATTTACACTGTTATTATTGAATCACATGCTACTATATATTTTAATTTTTATAATAATTATTTGAAAATTAAATGAACGAGAATTTATAATAAAATGAAAATATAAAATTATTTTACACTCATTAAACTAAAGTATTATAAAAAAACACATTACCCTGTCAACCCATCTATATATTTTTTTTCAAACTTAAACTATAAGTAATAAAAAGAAAAATAGACTATAGTCTGATTGTTTTACGGTACGCTAAATTTATTAATTTTATATTATTATTTTAAAATTGATAGCAATTATACTCTATGACCAGATAATACTCATTAAACTCTTAATTGAATTATTGTTAATTTTCCCGCTGTTTGATTTAAAATACCCGATAGCCATTCAATTTTAACGCTTTACGCGCCGTTACGAAAACGATGGTGCTATCCACCGCGGCCTCACCGCCACCGGCGTTAGAAGAGGACCCATTGCCTCACAACGGCGATGGCTACGACGTTAGCGACGACGGCCCTTCGTTCAGCATCGTTTCATTGGACAACGAGGGTTTCCCGTCGCAACTCTCGGGAGCGGAAACGGCGTTAGAAAAGAGCAGTTTCACCGCCGATTTCTATCGGTGCGGAACCGATTGGTCCTCGTTGTTGCTGGAAGATAACAGACACAGCGATTTCGTGCTAGATTCGGGGAAGAAGCTGAAGCAGGCCAATCTGTTCCAGATTTGGGGCTTCAAAAGAAACGACGCCGTTGATTCAGTTGAATCTGGACCCAGTCAAAGTGGTTATTGTGATGACGGAGGGGTTTCTTCTGAGAGGAAGATTGTGAAACCCGAAAATTGGGGTTCCATTATGCACGACACAGGGAAAGAGTTAGAGAACACGAAATCTTCTCGCAAGAGAAAGGGTTCTGGTGGTGAAAATAGGGTTACACGTTCCTGTCCCTTTTATAAGAAAATCCCAGGTGAAATGAAATTAAACGAATATTCTTCCATTTTGTCATATATGATGTGATATATTATAGTAACCAGTATACCGCTTGGATAAATTTCTACACCAGCGCCTATAGAAGTAAAAAAAATTGAAATTTTTCTTTTTTAATAAGTTAAAATCAACTTATTGACATTAATTTTTGGAGAAATTAAATGAAATAACTTCTTCTAAAGTTAAGTTACTAGATAAGTTCAATTTATTTTATTTTATTTTCTTATGCTAAGAGTTTACAAAGAAGTTTATTTAAACTGGCAGTAATTGTTCACTAATTCAAGTCAAGTCAGTGAACCAACTTAATGGGACAAGTTCATCCAAAACTGTAATTTGGTTTAGTCCAAAAGAGTGATGAGACAAATTGATTGGAAAATCAGTTTGGCAATAGTTACATCTTGTAGTTTCTGAATGTTCTAAATGAATATACTCTATTTGTCAATGCAGGGACAACGTTCACTGTTGATGCCTTTCGTTATGGGTGTGTTGAAGGGTGCTCAGCGTATTTTCTTAGTCATTTCCATAGCGATCACTATGGTGGCCTTAGCAAGAAATGGTCACATGGCCCTATATATTGCTCTCCTCTCACAGGACGGCTTGTTCAAATGTGTCTCTCGGTGAATCCTTTGTAAGAACTCAGAAACTCTTCTGTCTCCTATGCCTTGTTTGTAGATTGCTCACTTACATGAACAGATAAATTGAAACTGCACTAGTTCATCATGGTTTTTCCCTTGCATTTCTGTGAATTTGGATTAACTTTTCTTTAATTGTTTTTGTCTGTATAGGTATATCCACCCTTTGGAAATTAATACTGAGCATGTGATTGATGGTGTCAAAGTGACTTTGTTAGAAGCCAATCATTGTCCTGGTGCAGCTTTGATTCACTTTGACCTCCCAAATGGCCAACGCTATTTGCACACTGGGGACTTTAGAGCGTGTAAAGCAATGCAAGCTTACCATCTTCTTGTAAATCAATGTGTGAATGTACTTTATTTGGATACCACATATTGCAACCCAAAATACAGGTAAGACACTGATCTGGTTTCTATAGATGTTGCTATTTGGTTCCAATATATAATCATTGGTTTTCTTTTAACATCTATTAATGGTTCTTAGTGACAAATTTCTGCTTCAGGTTCCCTTCCAAGGAAGATGTACTCAATTGTGTTGTCAAAATTACAAAGAATCACCTAAAATTGCATCCCAGAACTTTAGTGGTTGTTGGGGCATACAGCATTGGCAAAGAATGTGTATATCTTGCAATTTCTAAGGCTCTTGGGGTATTTTATTTTTCCTGGCAGACTTTTATTTTGACCTATATGTTCATCATACACCCATTTTTTTGTCAATCGTCCTTCTTGTTGACATGAAGGGAAATATAAAAACATATATTGATACCTAAGAGATTGGTTTACGTCTTAATAACAATCTAATCTATATTACTGATGGTTTTGAAGTTTTCATTTTATTTCTTTGATCCTTCAAAACATAGATTGATACCTAAGATTGGTTCGCCTTGCTGACTATCTAATCTATATTGCTGATGGTTTTGAAGTTTTCACTTTATTTCTTTTATCATTCTGCAATGTCTAAATTTGTGCATGTTGGAGTTGCCAATCTTGCATTATAGCCAAACAACAATTTTGGCTATTTGTGGTACGGTTATGATGTTCCTCTTCATGGGTTTTAGATTGTTTTCTGCTCCGAATTAATAGAAGTAGCTTGAAGTTGCCATATTATGTCTCCTCTCACACTGTTTGACCCATTGATGCAATATCTATGCCCCTTTCCCGATTCAGGTAAAAATTTATGCGAATGCTTCAAGAAGACGGATTTTGCTAGCTTTTGGTTGGCCTGACCTTTCAGATAGTCTCTGCACGAAGGGAAATAATACACGTCTCCATGTTTTGCCAATGTCATCTTTGAGATTTGAGGTTTAATTTTGCGCTGTTACATTTTAATCTCAAGCTTTTTCCTCTTAAAATTTTGTTATTATTATAATTCACCATCATGTGTTTTCCTTGTTACATTAGACCTTAAAGGATTACTTAAAGACCTACAAGGAGCAATTCACAGCAATTTTGGCGTTTCGTCCAACAGGTATTTTACCTACACTTATGACAACATTGATTTCTGAATCATCTTGGTATTTTTAAGACATCAACAAAGAAGCTATTTGTGCCGACAGAGTAGTTCATTTCAAGTGTCAATACTTCATCCTTCATATTTTTAGGTTGGACTTTCAGTGAGAAGATACGCAACGATCTGGAACTAATTAAACCTGTTTCCAGAGGAAATATCACGATATATGGTAAGATTAACGGCATTTCAACAACCACTCTTGATATAAATGTGAACTTGTTATTAGTGCTTATTTGAATTGAAAATGCACTGGACTGAACCATGGTGGATCAGGGTATAGTGTTTCTCCATAGAAACGATCTGATTTTAGTCTGCTGCCCTGCCCTTATACTACTTTTGTTGGTTTTTAAGGGTTGTCATATAAGAATTAAGAAAATTAATGTTGTATATTTATTAAAATTGCTATGATTTTTTATTTTACTTTTTATTTATCTTATTAATTAATTTTTCTGTCAATTATTATTCTTCATTTCTCTCACTTTAATTTTATAATAAATGTGTAAAATAATTAAAAACTAGGTGACGGTAAATATATAATTGACAAAATAATTATTAATATTGTTTTGACTTTTAAAACGACAAATAAAAAAAACAATTTTTTTTTAATATATAAAATGACACTTAAAGGAATGGAAGTAGCAATAGTTATTTATCTAGCATAGCAGTACAGTTTACGAGTCCCTTTTCTTCCTTCTTTTAGGGGTTCCCTACAGTGAGCATTCCAGCTTCACAGAACTGCGAGATTTTGTTCAGGTCCATAACTTAATATTGTGATTACTTTCACTGAGACATGTTTGATAGTTTATGTGGTGATAACTACAAAATTGCATTATTTTGTTATCCTTTTCTGGTGAATTTATCTTGATCTTCTCACAGTTTTTGAGACCTGAGAAGATAATTCCAACTGTGAATGTCGGTAATGCTGCTAATCGAGAAAAGATGCAATCCTACTTCCGAGACTGGTTGAAGGGCTAAAAAGTCTGTCCCTCTGATGTTCCTAGAAGAGATTGACTTTTTTTTATCTGAGATTTCCATTTTAAAACCAATTTGTGGGGACTCAACATTTTTTGCCGCTTGCAGAAGGTGATATATGAATTCTTTTGCACTTTAAATCATTTGGGTTACATGCTTTCTCAAATGGCTACATACAGTGCACCATTTTCTAGGTGGTTCAGGTTGAGCCCCGGTATTCTTCCCATTGTTGCCACTAAAAATCACCCTGAAAGGTTCTATTGCAGAGAATACAATTTTATGACGACCAAAATAGAGATGTCATGCCTTATGATATTGTCTTCTGTGTACTTCAGCACTTCCCCATTTTTAACATTGTGTAGAATAAAGTAACAGTGATGATTCCCTCAAGATTCCTATTATTTATTCCTCTTGTAAAACAAGTAATTGTTGTAGTTCTATTCCGTTGAACTTTGTTGTATCAACTGGAGCTTTTGCTAAGTATGGTGATGGGCTTTATCTGATTGTATTTTGAGAAATAAACCACCGTATGATTTACAAAGATAGTGTATTGGCTGTGGCGAATCCATCTTATCATTATGTAGGTATTTTTATTCCTTGTATGTTGGTGGAAGTAATCAACCTACCTGTAAGATTGGAGGAAAAATATGATATTAATATAAAAAAAATTTATTATTGATTTGCATTTGGTGAATTCACCCTATGAGGGATTATTAATTTATCATGTAACTTCAAACCTCTATTACTTTTATAAATTTTTTAAAGCTATATCAATTTTGAAGAACGTTGGAAAGGGTTTAGATATCCAAAAAAGAAAACTAGTATACCCTTTCATGCCTTTCCTTTCTTTGTTCTTTATTTTGTTTTCATTTCTTTCACTCTGAACACGTAAGAGTGTTCGTCAGCGTGCTCTTCATTTGTGATTTGATCCTCAATGCTTTTTTTAGGGTGATTTGGCGTGATTGGAGGTTTAACAAATTGTGATTTGATCCTCAATGCTTATAGTAGATTTAGCGTGGCACTTTACTCTTGCAGTTTGATATGATATAATAAAATTTTCATTTGAGTCCTTATGCTCTAATTGTCATCAATTTTCTTGCTCTACTTTATAATAATTAAAAAAACACGTTGAGTTGCATTAAAAAGACAAAAGTCTACGAGGGTTTATTAGGAGTGCGATACCCTTTTTAAGAGTTTTAACAAATCTAAGTTATAACTAAGTTAAAATATTCTTAGAAAAACAAAACAAGTGAAAATATACTAACATTCACCCACTTGAACAATTTATAATAGTTCCAAAGTTATTAGTGGTTAACATACTTCTAAAAAGAAGCAAATATATTAGCAAGCTTCTTATAAATAACTAAAACATTTTATATAAACATGAAGTATTAAATTAATCAAATTTCACATGAAAAGAGGATCAACAAATTGTCGATGAAATTATCACGTTACGAAACAACGATACTTGGCTTTGTTGTAACACGGAAAGCAAAACTCAATCACAAAATCACATTTGCGATTTGACTAGTAAGAGATTTATTAGAATTTTCTTTTTAATAGGGGCAGACTGATTTAGAGTCAAATCATGGAGGTAAACTAATAATTTACGAGAAATTTGTATATATTCTAGAAGGAAGAAATTTGCTCCTTCCATAAACATATCTACCCTTAACTAAAAGTATAAAAAGCACAATTAATAAACCAAAATTTTGAATGGTGGATTTCCACGTTCATACAAGAATTTCTCACAATTTACTCTCACTTTTAAACTGGCGTAGTTGTTTGCTTCAATTCAATTTTTTTATTTCTAATGCCATGCCAATGGACAACCAAGCTATTAATTAGGCCATCAACAAAGCACGATAGTTGAAGCAATCAGACTTGTGTATATTTAAAGATTGTCTACAAGCCCTACATCTTCGCACTATAGGCTCCTTGTTTAATAAAATTTTTATGCTCTCTGATGTTGCCTCCTAGCATCAAGGCATGAACTATGCAGCATATAATCAAAGTCAATAGAACCGTAGTTGCCTTCTGTATTCTATATACATGCTTCAGTGATCTGTCAGTTGAAGAAAGAAAGAAAGAAATATTGTGCTCTAACTCTCCACGTAGAGTATTAGAGTGCCCCACACACATCCCCAAAAAATGCATTTCATGTGCTATAAGAGCCGTAACTGATGCTGGATCACGAATCACATGGTCTCAGCTGGAACTAAGGCAGATTTATTGCATGTGCATTTCAGATTGTTTGCTTATGTCATAAATACTGAAAATAAATGGGCAATCTACCTTGTGCAGTAATAAACTGGAACATCAAGCAGAAATATCTTCCATTTCATCTATAATGACAAACTGTCTGGTACCAAGTTACTTCCCTATCAAGTAAAGCATGCATAACCCAATAAATCTGTGAGACATTGTCATGCTATAGCTTAACCCTGTGCAGAGTGCAGAAAAACAACTCAAGCAGATTACAAGCCATGCCTCCAAAGCCAGCACAGACCAAAGAGAAGCAAAAGACATAAAGAACCTTAGCCTCAACAAATCACTGGTTTCAGGTCCTCGACACAACCTTAGCATCCATGAAAGAATAAGCTCACTTACCCATTTTGATAGGTAGTAGTTAAAGATCACGGAGTCTAGCCAGCTAAATATAATTCTAAGGCAACTTGCAGGCTAGTTTACAGAAATGTAAACACTTCAACAGTTCAACATCAACGATTCATCAAACAAAGAACTCCCACGTAATGTAAACTTAAGGTCATGCAATAAGTCATCCTTCAGCACCACTAACCTGTGCAATCTTGACACCATAACATCTCAATTATTCAATAAACCAAATCACCACTCAAATAACACCTTTTTATTTTTTCTAAACTGTCAGAGGCAGTCACTCTATCCTACATTCATTGTCACTCATTTTTCAGATGAAATCCACGACAGGAATCATGTCCATATACACTTCAAATTAGAAATCATGTTTATCAATATTTGCTATCATAAAGTAGAATATAGCATGCAGGCTCAACCTAGACTCTAGAGCATTTCAGAATCACACATTCTACAACTACAATTATTTTTTTATTCTAGAAAGTTTAGATGAGTTGGATTCCGAGAGTGCATCCATCAGGGACAGGGCAGACTTACAGAAATACTTACAGAGTACCCACCACCAAGGTCCTTACATCGGTAGTAGAACTCAAACTCACATTCCTTAGGGTTATGAACCCGTTCTTTACCAACTAGACCAACCTTTGTAGGTACTCTACAACTACAAGTTTCACACAAGAGAATCCATCCATTTGCAAATTGTGGTGCCATGTTGATCGAATTTAAAAGCTTCAAAGCCATCTGATCTGACTAACAGGCCCCCAGTATATACAACAACAATAACCTTAACTCAAAAGGCAAGGTGGACTACATGAACAACGCAACAACATACATGCAAAATAAAATTTAAAAAAAAAACGAAAAAAGAAAAGCATAACCAAAGGTGGATATGATATCTATGAAGGAATTAAAAAAGAGAGGTAAGAACAAAATTGAACTACATAAGGAATCAGGTGAGTCACTAAACAGGAATAGTATGGTGTATTGACAAAGTCCGTTCCTAGAAAGTGAAGAGAAAAAAAAAAGGAAAAAGAAAGGGTAACCGAATCAAGCCTGGGTGCCGGTGAAAGCCTTCATCTGAATATGAGAGTGGGTGGGGTCCGTAGGGGAAGAAGCGGTGGGGAGAGGGTCATAGGATCCGAGCCTCCTGACGCCAACGGACCTGGCAACGAGAGCATAAGTGAGGAGGACGAGGAGGAGAACGAAGATTGAGTGGATGAGGAAGGCCAGATCGAGGACGGCAACGGCGCGAAACTTGGACTCGTCAAGATCGCACTGAGTGGATCCCTCAACGCCGCTCTTAACGTCCAGGAGGCGGTGGCAGCCGTCGGGGATGAAGGAATCGGCGTAGAGTGAGAGACCGGTCTGGAGGGCCCAGAGGCCGCGAAGGCAGAAGGAGGCGGCCAGGGCTACGTCGGCGAAGAAGAGGCGGGGGAGGGCGGCCAGGAGGAGGCAGAGGAGGGCCGAGAGGTAGGAGAGCTGGGCGGAGACGACGAGGCACTTGGCCTCAATGGCGGAGGTCTGGAGGGCGGCACGGGCAGAGGCGAGGGCGGCGTGGAGGAGGAAGAGAGCGGAGGCGAGGGCAAAGGAGAGGTCAGGGGGGAGAGGGAGGAGAGAGGGTGCGGCGTCGGCGAGGAGGAGGAATAGGGCAAGGACGAGAAAGAGGAACAGCGTGGCGGCGGACTGGAGGGAGGTAATGCGGTGGACGGGGGTGGCGCCTTTAACGAGAGGATCGGAGTCGGCGGAAAGGAGGAGGTGGTGGGCGATGGCGAGGAGGAGAGAGAGGATAAGGAGATAAAGGGAGAGACGGCGAGGGTAGGGGAAGGGGTGAAAGGGTTTGGCGACGTAGGCGTGGGGTGATTTAAGGTAGTTGCGGGTAGTGCAGATGAGATGGTACATACCCAGAGACACAAGCGCTGCTGACGAAATAACTTGGTACGCCAAACTCCCCATTCTCTTCTTTCTTTACTTTTCTCACTGCTTCTCTTCTTTGCTTACCCACCCTCCCGATCTTCATCTTCGTCTTCCTCTTTGCTTTTCCTCTTATAAATTATTATATTATTATTATTATTATAACTACGACTTTTTCCCTCTCTTTCCCTCCCTTTCTTGTCTTTTCTCCCCCCTTTTCCTTTTTCTTTCTTTTCTAACCAGGAAATCATTTTTTTGTCACCAAATATTACTTTTTTCTCTTATATCATTTTTCAAATAAAATTATTAAATCATATAACTACTTCAGTCTAGGTTCCATGTTCATATGTAATTTGAAAAAATAAATTACTTTTAATTTTATTACTCCATTTATAAAAACGATAATATTTAAAAAATCACATTGGTTGTTTATTTTTTTTTTAACCACAATTTTTTTACAATAAACTTCAGTTACTTTTAATGACAATTTTTATTTAAAATTTTACTTACAAAAATCTAAGTCGAATGTGACTTGTATCGATGTAATATTAATCCTTTTTTTTCTTTTTATGATAAAGATTGTGTAGTTAAGATGGAATAAAAATTAAAAAAGATTTTTTTTTTTAAAAACACTTTATATATTTTTAAAAATTAAATTTTTAATCATGCAGGAAATTAATTATATTTTTTTATTTTCTTTTCTTTCCATCAAACATATCATATATTTCAATTAATACAACATAATTATAATAATAAATTAAAATTTTAATAGTTTCACAATTTATTATATAAATAATATAGAATTTAATTCTTTTAAAATGAAAAACTTATTTTAAAAGATAAAATAAATAATTTTAGTTATTAATGAAAAAATTAAATGTCATAAGTAATATTGACTATTGTTTTTGTCTTCAATGATTAGGATTACATATTCATTACATATTTTATTTAACCCTCAGATGTCCACTTTAATGAACAATATCCAAATATATGCATTTTATTATAATAATAAATGTTTATAGCTATATTTTAAAAATAATTATAGAGATTTTTCCTGATTGATGGATGTTTTTGTTCTAAAGTGTATCCCCTTTTTCGAATGTCTTTCCCCTTTTTTATTCTCAAGCGAATTCTCGTCTTCTCGCTGCCATTCGAAGCTTCGATATGGGCTTTCGTACACGCAACTTTCTGACACCTTTCCTCTGCCCTGACTCTCATGATTGACCCTCTTGACCCACAGAATTGTGATTGAGGGGAGCGATTAGATGGAT
Organism: Mucuna pruriens; assembly: GCA_025330945.1. Taxonomy (NCBI): domain Eukaryota; kingdom Viridiplantae; phylum Streptophyta; class Magnoliopsida; order Fabales; family Fabaceae; genus Mucuna; species Mucuna pruriens. Next base: position 241,670 of record JAENHJ010000328.1, on the reverse strand, counting down.
GCGTGTCTCCGACCACTGACCGGCGGTAGTCACATGGTCAATTGGCCTCCCTTAACCCGGCCGTTCGGTTCGGCCGATCTGGCGACCCCTTAAAGCAGTCGGCGGGCATAAGCTTGATACTAAGGGGCCGAATTGATGATGAGACGTCGGTTCAGTTTACGCGTGATTCTGACTTTGGGCTTTGGGCCACAAAGGCATTTTAAATTCCCCGCATTGATGATTTCCTCGGGACCATGCGCTTAGGGGGAAGATTTCGCAATCATTGATATTGACGGTTACCAGGCATTTATCCTTTGCCTTTTCACCTCGCTTCTTCACTTGGCTGCACTTTTGCACTTCTTCCTCTCTATCTCCCTCTTCTACTCTTCAATAGCGTCGCCAACTTCGCTAATCTTCCTAGGCATTCTTCTTCGATGGAACCCACAGGTAATGATTTCCACCGCTTTTATTTCTTGTCTTCAGTTTTTGTTCTCCCAATTGGGTCTTCTCTTTGATTTCGGTCTCAGAACGTTTTTTTCGTTTTGACGAGGAGATTTGTGCCCTAGCTAGGGTCACATTCTGACCCTTGCTTTCTTTCGTTCGTAGGGGAAGTTACGAGGGACCTGCCAGGTACCTCCAACCAGGAGGCCCAGCCTTCCTCCTCTACAGCGCCCGTTGATGGTGCTTCTAACCGAGACGATGACTCTTCATCGAGCTCGGGTTCTCGAGAAGACTATCCCTTTAGGATAACTTATCGTGATGATAAGTCTGATAGTTTGGCCGATGGGGCTTATTCGTGGGTAGACCCCGAGGTCTTAAGAGTCTCTTCGGTTTTAACAAATTCGGGCTCCTTATTGGGAATGGCTTCCGCTATATGCCGGCCGAGAACATGGTCCGTGACGGTGACGGCCTGTCGGTCAGGGGAAGCAGTCTGCATGAATTCCACCAAAGCCCCGAAGCCATTTTTCTACCTATACGACACGCTCCACTCGAGGCTAAGGATACAGCTCCCCTTCACCCACTTCGAGCAGTCGGTGCTTCGGGCTTTAAACGTGGCTCCTACACAGCTTCATCCCAACAGCTGGGCGTTCGTTAGGGCCTTCGAACTCTTGTGCGAAGACTTGGGCAAAGCCCCATCCCTCGGAGTATTTTTCTAGTTCTTTGCCCCGCGCAAGATCGATCGCGTAGGGTGGACGTCTCTAAGCAACAGGCCGAAACGTTCGCTCTTGCGGCCCTTCTCTGAAAGCTACAAAGGCTTCAAGGATCGCTTCTTTAGAGTCGCTCCGCAGAATCCCAATTCGAGATTATTAGTCGACCGTGAGGGGCGACAGCACTTTCCCCTTCAGTGGACTCGTCGGCCGGCGATGTCTATTTCTGTCGCTGTTAAGAGTCTAGAGGGCTAGGAACGAGCTTTTATTGATGAATTGAGAGAGCTGCCTGTATATCGTAGCTCCGACATAATAAAAGGGGAAGGTTAGTCAGCTTGATGAGTAGGTCTTCTTACTCTTCTATCCTGTATTTTAATCCTGGTTTTTCCTTTGTTTTAGGGTATTCAACTAAAGCTTTGGCTGAGTTGTGGAAAAGGAAGAGAAATCAAGTGCAACCTACGCCCCCGACCGGCTTGGAAGCTGAAGCCGCTCCTCTGGCGGCTGTCGGACCGGTCGATAATGCTCAGACTTCTCAAGAGGAAGCCTCGCGAACTCCTTCTGTCTTTGAAGTTGATGCTAGCGCTCCTCCTTCTCCTATTCACCATGCTGATGAGGTGGATGACCGCCCAAGCAAGCGTCTTCATGTAGATGAGGGTCGAGAGGACAATGTGTCGGCCAGCCTCGAGGTATCAGTTCCCCAAGTTCCTAACCCTCGGCATCAGCTCTATAAGTCCTTTCTTCAAGTTGCTGACTGAACTATCGCCTCCTCAACGGTGGAAGCCGAAGTGGATCGTATGGGCTTGGCTGGGGTTTATGACGCTATCCAACAGTACAATGCCTATGGGTTCGCCTTGGCCCGCGTTGCCGAGAAGAAGTTTGGGGATATATTTGCTGAACGATCCTCATGGGAAGGTCAACGTAGGAGTCTCAATGAAGAAAATCGCAAGTTATCTTCGGCCTTGGCCGACAGTGAGGCAAGACTCCTCGATTATGGTCTCTCGACCGCCAAACTCCAGGAAGCTTTGAGGGAAGAACAGAAGATGAGTGGGGAGCTACTAGACCTCAAGGCTGAGCTTCTACAGGCAAAGACGGAACTGGAACTTGGCAATGATGCCCTCCAGGTAGAGGTGAAGAAACTTCGCGAAGAGGCGGCCGAGAAGGAATCAGCCCATAAAGATGAGCTGAGATCAATGGAGGAATCACTTAAGGTTGCTCAGGATACCATTGCTGCGCGTGATCAAACTATCTATCAACAGGGCATTGACATAGCGGATCAGTATGTTGTGGGTTTTCGGCGCGCTATTACGCAAGTTGAATTCCTCCATCCTTCTGTTGATGTTTCGGAGGCCGACCCATTTAAGGAGGTCTTGGACGGTCGTCTTGTATCGATGTTAACGCCGCCAGAGTCTCCAGCCCCTTAGTTTATCCTTTATTATGTGTAACTCCTGCTTATTTGTAGACTCAATGGAACTTGTTTTTCTTTATGTACTCCTCTTGAGGGAACGTGCTAGTTGATTTCGATTTATTTCTCGAAACACTATATTCTACTTTGTATGCGCTTTATCTTATGGTTTGCTTGTACGCTTATGTTTACCCTTTTTGTGTGACTTCGTTTAAGTTATCGCCACTCTTTGGGTAATCAATAGCGTGAAGTTGGTTTAACACGGTCGTCGTGATCCAGTCTTTTCGGGTCATTAGCTTCTGGTTCGGCCAATGATCTTCCGCTCGGATCAGTTGCGCTGTAATTTGCTCAAGTTGACTCCGGGATTGAACTTACCGAGTTCATTGCTCTCCTTGGTTCCTCCAACTCGAGTCGTTGATGAATTGCGTTAAGTTGTCTTTCGAAGGGAAACGCTAGCCGATCGTGTCGGGTGGCATTCATACAATTTTTCCTATTTGGTTGTATGATCAGTTTTATGGGGTTGTTGTTTTCAAGTGCTATTCACGTCGAATTCCAAGGCCGACCGTATTAGATGGCACTTACAGGACTTATCCGAGTCGAGTCCATGGTCAACTTTGTTGAGTTGGCCAATTAGGACTAAACTGAGGCGAATCCAAGGCCGACCGTATTAGGTGGCACTTACAGGACTTATCCGAGGCGAATCCAAGGCCGACCGTATTAGGCGGCACTTACAGGACTTATCCGAGTCGAGTCCATGGCCGACCGTATTAGGCGGCACTTACAGGACTTATCCGAGTCGAGTCCATGGTCAACTTTGTTGAGTTGGCCAATTAGGACTAATCCGAGGCAAATCCAAGGCCGACCGTATTAGGTGGCACTTACAGGACTTATCCGAGTCGAGTCCATGGTCAACTTTGTTGAGTTGGCCAATTAGGACTAATCCGAGGCGAATCCAAGGCCGACCATATTAGGTGGCACTTACAGGACTTATCCGAGTCGAGTCCATGGTCAACTTTGTTGAGTTGGCCAATTAGGACTAATCCGAGGCGAATCCAAGGCCGACCGTATTAGGTGGCACTTACAGGACTTATCCAAGTCGAGTCCATGGCCGACCGTATTAGGCGGCACTTACAGGACTTAAACTTTGCATTGGAAACATCAACTGACAAATCGTCTGCACTGGAAAAATCAACTGACAAATCGTCTCGTTAGTGTTTCAACTGTAATACATTCGTAGGGACCCAGCATTCCATGTTCTGGGTATTTCCTTACCTCTTAGCGTCTCCAGTTTATATGCCCCTCGGCCTACCTCACCTTTGACTCTAAAAGGTCCTTCCCATTTGGGCGTCAGCTTGTTGCTCTCGGCTTTGTGGGTTATTTTCCTCAGCACCATATCCTTGGGGTTAAACTTGTGGGGCATGACTCTTCGATTATATAATCTGGGCACCCTAGCCTTGATAGCAAACTCCCTTATATGCGTTGCTTCTCTCACCTCCTGGACCATATCCAGGTTTGCTCTCAATTCGCCTTCATTTGTCTCTAGATCGCAGAATTCTGCCCGTAGGGAAGGCTCCCCAATTTCCACGGGAATGACCGCTTCGGTACCGAATGCTAAGCGGAAAGGTGTCTCATTCGTGGATGAATGGGGAGTAGTGTGATATGACCACAATACCTGTGGTAGTTCCTCTGCCCACCGGCCTTTTGCTTCTTCCAACCTTCGCCGCAACCCCCTCAAAATAACTCTATTCGCCGCTTCTGCCTGGTCGTTCGTCTTGGGGTGCTCTACCGAGGTGAATACCTGCTTGATTCCCAGTTCTTGACAGAATTCTGCTGTGGTCTTGGATGCGAACTGAGTGCCATTGTCCGATACTATGACGGCCGACAGACCGAATCTGCAGATTATTTTCTTCCAGAGGAACCTCTTGATTCTCTCGGCCGAGATGACTGCTACTGGTTCTGCCTCTATCCACTTAGTGAAGTAGTCTACTGCTACTATCAAGAATTTAATTTGCCCTGGAGCGAGAGGAAAAGGCCCCAAAATGTCCACCCCCCATCGGTTGAATGGCCATGGCGAAGCCATCGAGTGCAATATTTTAGGAGGCGCCCTGTAGTTTTCGGCGAATCTTTGACACTTGTCGCATTTTTTAACGAAGTCCATGCAATTCTTTTTCAGCGTGGGCCAGTAATATCCGGCTCTGGCGATCTTGCTTGCGAGGGCTCGTCCTCCTATATGCGTCCCACATACTCCCTCATGGATTTCTCTCATGACATATTCGGCCTTGTCTTTATTTAGGCATTTGAGGAGGGGGAAGGCAAAGCCCTTCCTATATAGACGTTGCCCTACCAAGGTGTATTTTGCTGCCTCCTTGGCTAGTCGTTTAACTTCGTCCTCACTCTCCTCGGTCTTCCCTTCTTGGAGGTACTTGATTAGAGGTGTCATCCAGGTTCTTTCCTCTTCGACACTGTACACTTCCTCTTTGTCCACCATGGGCGACTCCACATTCTCATGTATGACTGACCTTAGCTGCCCTCTCCTCTGGGTGCTAGCCAGTTTGGCTAGCAGGTCTGCTCTCTCATTCTGCTCTCGTGGTACATGGACTAGCTTGAATTTTTCGAAACCGGCCGCCAACTGCACTGCCCTCTCCTTGTATCTACTCAACTGGGGGTCCCTTGCCTGATACTCGTTGTTGATTTGTCCAGTTACCAATTTTGAATCACTTTTAGCGGTCAGAGTCTTCGCCTCTAGATCCCTAAGCTAACCTCATTCCGGCCAATAACGCCGTACTCTGCCCGATTGTTGCTAGCTCAATTCGAAATGGATTGCTCTACTAAGACACCTCCAGGCCCTTCCAATATGACTCAGGCTCCCGACCCACTTTGGTTCAAGACCCGTCGACCGACAAGTACCATTCGCCGTTCTCTTCGCCCGGTCGGTCATCTGGGGACAATTCGTTTACGAAGTCGGCCAGAAATTGTGCTTTAACATGTCCCCTTCTCTCAAATGAGACATCAAACTCCGATAGCTGGACACTCCATGCTACCATCCTCCCTGCCAAGTCGGGTTTTCTCAGGACCTGCCTTATGGGCAAATCCGTTCGGATGACAATTTCGTATCTCGGACACTCCAGTTACTTTTTAATGACAATTTTTATTTAAAATTTTACTTACAAAAATCTAAGTCGAATGTGACTTGTATCGATGTAATATTAATCCTTTTTTCTCTTTATGAGAAAGATTGTGTAGTTAAGATGGAATAAAAATTAAAGAAGAATTTTTTTTAAAATTTGAGTTTAAAGAATAAAGAAAACTTTATATATTTTTAAAAATTAAATTTTTAATCATGCAGGAAATTAATTATATTTTTTTATTTTCTTTTCTTTCCATCAAACATATCATATATTTCAATTAATACAACATAATTATAATAATAAATTAAAATTTTAATAGTTTCACAATTTATTATATAAATAATATAGAATTTAATTTTTTTAAAATGAAAAACTTATTTTAAAAGATAAAATAAATAATTTTAGTTATTAATGAAAAAATTAAATGTCATAATAAGTAATATTGACTATTGTTTTTGTCTTCAATGATTAGGATTACATATTTTATTTAACCCTCAGATGTCCACTTTAATGAACAATATCTAAATATATGCATTTTATTATAATAATAAATGTTTATAGCTATATTTTAAAAATAATTATAGAGATTTTTCCTAATTGATGGATGATGAGGATAAAGTTATTCTATTGTATTAATAAATGCATCTTTAATTTCGTGTACTTGACCGCAACAAGTTATTGTCTAAACTAAGATTATGTTGCATTCAACAAATAAGAGAAATTATGTCGTTTTGGGTTGAGAGGAAAAGAATGAGATAAAATATAAGTAAAAGTCATATATTCTGCATTTAAATAATTCGACAAACTAAAGATTTTCTTTTTAGAAAATAATGCTTAAAAAATATAAATTGTTAAAGTTCATAAAAAGCTTTAAAGAACAACTGAAATTATTACATAGGCATATATTATAAATTACAAAATTGTTAAAGTCTATCCCATTAATTATTTAATTAAAGGTATAATTTTGTAATTTTCCATCTAATGTGAAAATTCATGATATACTAAGAAGAAGCAAAAACAAACTTTATGTATATAATTATCAATGTAATGCATGCAATTAATAACAGTAATTGCATATTCTTTATCCGTAATTTTCACCAACGACTTTTTATTACAATTACTTAGTTAATTTTACTTAAATATAATTCGATAACTAATAACTTAGTTAATAAAAGTTTATCTAACAATTCCATAGAAGGAAATTCTCAACAAGTCCATCTTTATAACCATATGCCTTTCAGAGTTTAAATTTATTTATTTATTTTATTAAAAAAAATTTCAAAATTATATACATTCTCAATTTCTTTTATGTAAAAAAAACTTAATATAATTCATTTTATTATATGTTGAGAATTCTGTAGTTAATGTTTGATATGGTTACTTTTGTAATTTAATAGCAACTCAAGCAGTAAGTAAATTACAATTAAATCATTAAAAAAAAAACCTATAATATAATTAGAGGTGGCAAAACAAGTAGTTTGACCTTCCCTAACCTACAAGATAATTAGGCCAAATTAGTCTTGAATAAAAATAAACAAATTTTATATAAAAAAATAAAATAATAAAATAAATATTTTTAAAAATTAAGTCATGTTAATAAAATTGAAGTCTTTAATTATTATTTGATTAATAACTCTTTGTATAAAAATATCAATTAGATTTTTGATTTTACTATTAAATCTAGTCTATTTAAAGAAACAACATACCATAAAAGTTATTGAATTATTTAGTATCTATTAAACTACTTACTTATTGAACTATTGATTTACTGACTGTTATTGTCTACTAGACATTTTTAATTTTTATTTTTCTATCAGGCTAGCCCAATAACCAATGAGTTAATCAAGTTAAATAGGTAAGATCAAAAAACTTATTCTAGTTAAGTCACTCTTTTAAAGATCTAATATAACCTAAATAGTCAATGTTCAGGTTAGCTCATCGAAACAAACATATTTTACTACCTCTAAATATAATAATTTGAATCATAAACATAAGGTTAAGGAAGTGATATTGAATTCAAATCTTTTAAACAAGATTTCAAATTCAAAATTTATGAATAAAAAATATGATTAAGAAAGAAATTTCAAGTAAACGTGACCATCCAAATTCTCTAGTAAAAATTACTTATTAACAAAGTTGGTAAATACTTCACATCTATAACTTAGTAATGAAAAAAAAAATTGTTAAAAAAAATATCATTGAATTGAGAGTCTCAAGCTAAAGAAAGAGTGTGCATCCTCTCTACTACTAAAATTTTTTATTAAAAGACACAAAAAGAAAAGATGAGTGTGTTAATTTTATGTGTTTTACTATTTAATCTATTTGTGTGTATCTCTTACTCAAAATTTCCAGTACCAAAGGATACACACTCCCAAAGAGAAAAAAAATGTTTACTTGTTTTAGTATGACGATGAGAGTAGGATTTTATTATGCATTATTTGAATGAATGCTAAACAAGCATGCAGAAGAGGGTTGGAAGGGAGGATTACATTGGACGTTAAGATATGCATACATGGCAGGAACATGCCATCAAGAAGTTGGTACCTCATTGTACATGGACTGTGAATTCATGTTTAAACAACAACTACAAATTCTACATTGCAAATCTATATTACAAATACAGGACAACTTTTCTTAAGATCGCTTTACCTCACTCACGTCCAACTTCCAGCTGCAAATGCGCAGTCAACATATCAAACTGCGTTGCTGTACTCTCTCTACCACATTTCTTTTGGTCAAAACACTCTTCACACCACAAAACACTCACAAAATATGAGAAGATTCATCAATTTAAATCAATCTCAGAAAAGTAACAATGAAGGAATGAAAAATCTGTCCGGCTTGTATGCACTTGCACACTAAAGAATGATTACAAGAAGTAAGATGACCAGCACGACCACAAAAATTACAAGCACCCACCAACACTGCAAAGTAAGAAATATCAAATGAGAAGTCATATATTATAAGAATAATGTACAAGTATTATAACATATTACTAGTAAAAAAACTAATGTGGCATGCTAGTCTTGCACTCTTCCAAGTTTGGAATATTTTTCTATAAGTAGCCAATGAGTTGCTTGCAGATGTCAAAATGTAAGGGTAGTGTGCAGATAGTGCCATTCGTAAAAAATAAGACAAACCAATCATATTCTGAAAAATAAATCCAAATGTCATACATGAAATTGACGGCATTATATACTAATGTCCATAAAGTTAACTTGCTACATTTCGAGGGAAGCCAAAAACGTGATTGTGTTTGACTATTATTAGAGCTTATGACAAGATCTTTATGACTCACCCATGAGGTTCTGGATTTCACACTTTTGTTAGCCTTGGCTAGCTGGACCCTAGCTTGGATTGTTGCACCAGCGGAAGCATCAATATTTGATTGAATGTCATCTGCCAGAATGGTGCACAGAATATGAACGAAGAGAATAACTAAATGTTGTAGCAACAAGAAGCAAGTAAAATGGTAGTCTTATTATATTTACCAATAATAACACCCTGATCATGAACCAGAACAGCTAGGTCCTTGAATATTTCATTTACTTGTCCAATTTGCTCTTCTACCTCTCTAATTCCATGTTCTCTTTCTTCAATCATGGCCTCGTTGAAGGATATTTCATTATCCAATAGAAGTATCTCTTGCCTGCAGTTTTATTTCAGTGATCAAGCAAATCAAACCTTGAAAAATTAAACTTGAATCAAGAGTTGAATAAGCCAAAAACAAACTAACTATACATCTTCCTTACAAAAATGTATATTGTTTATATATTACTTACAACGATAAGATAAAGATTAAATAGAATTCAATTGGTCCAGTGAAATAGCTGAAATGTTGCAGACTTACCTCTTCTGCTCTCTGATAAAAGGTTGGCTCTCCACATCTATCCCAACCGATTCCTCACCAGAGTGAGAGCTGTTTACAAACACACGGATGATAGAGGGGAGCTCAAAATCAGAAAGAAAAAAAATAGGCATAATTACATTTTGAACGGTATAGAACTCACAAGTAATCTGTTTACTATTATGAAAAGAATGATTGACCTTGTTGGTAAAGAAGGGGTAGCAGGGGTGTAAGTCGATTCGCGCTCAGAAGCAAGCTGTTGTACTTTCTGGAACTCTTGCAATATGGTTTGGAAATCTCTTGCAAGCTTAGCATCCTCAATTTTTTTACTAGCCTGGATTAGAAAAAGAAAAACAGGGAGGGTTAACTATCCAAACTGTGTTCTTTTTCATAACTAGCATTCATAGTTGAGTTTAAATTTGATACACCGTCATTGTAAAGATTTTTATACTATCCATTAATTAGAAATTTCTTTACATATAACTTTCAAGATAATTACTACAAAAATTAACAATTTTACTATATATAATTTAGATTACAGCATAAGAATATTTACAATACTAGAATATTTAGATTAAATTCTTTATAGTTCTTTTTTTTCTTATTGACATATATGATTGCAAATAAGTATCTCGGTTGGTCATCGAGACTTTTAATCTCTTACGAAGATCTATTAGCACTTGTCGGTGGATAGTCCCCATCTAACAAGATTTTTTTCATATACACTGGTCAGAATTTCAACTCATGACCACATGCTTAAAGTATCTAAGCATAGTTTGACTGAGACCAACCTCGTGTTAATAAATTCTTCATAGTTTTCAATTATGATAAAAGACATGGGAAAATTGGAGCACCAAATGCAAGGCCAAAAGTCAATTGCAAAACTAGAAAGCATCGCTAGGGTACGATCAACCAACTTTTGGTACACGACATGCTATTATTCACTAGCTTCCTGTGGTTCAACAAGGGTTGAAATTTTTGGATTTTTTTTTCTCCTCTCGCTCTTTTCTGGGGTATGTAATGTTATTACTTATGATTTATGAATATGGTCAATTGCGGGTAATCAAAATTCAAAGTTACACACGAAAAATGAAATAAAAGAAAATAGTAACAATGAAATAAACAAAAATATAAAAAAGAAGTAAAGCATACATTGGCATTAGCATCACGATCAGATTCTGTCAAGGATTTGAGCTTAGCAGAAGTCTCCTTAACAAGTTGCAATATCCTCTGCCTCGTATTGTGCCTACCAAACACGCCATAGTCAAAACGCAAACAAAGAAACAAAAATCAGAGAGAGAGAGAGAGGGGTAACGTGAAGGTACAGCTTCTGACGGTGTTCGGGAGTGTCTTTAACGGTTCCAACGGCATCGACGAGGCGCCGGAAAGTAGCGACGGCGGTGTTGATCTGGAAAATTCCGGCGGCGACGGCCTGCGACGGCGACTGGCTCCGGCGAGAGGGAGGGTTGGACCCGCCTTGGATGTCTTGAAAACTCATGGGCGATGGAATTATGGATCCTCAACTTCGATTGTGAAATTCTAGCTAAAAGTTAGCAGAGGAATGGTTTCAGTTCAGACTTGAGTTTGAAATTTAATTGAATTGTTGAACCAATTGGGAAGTGCCACCTTAACTCAAAAGTGACCAGTCACATTACACACACCTCACTCTCCCTTCTCTTCTGTCTTTGGACCATCATATTATTTTTAAAATAATAAAAATCAGCTATGTTTTCTCTCTAAGGAATAAATAATTGGATTTGGATACTCTTCATATTAGCAAAATTCATTATACTGTATAAAAAAGATAAATATAAAATTTTTACATGACAATTGAGATAGTCATGTAATTTGTAATTTCTTATGTCCTGGAAATGTATTTGGTCCTTTTAATACATGTGACGTGTTCCTCGCCAAAATATGTGTTATTCAAGGTGATTTTATTTTATTTTTTTTTTATTTTCTGATTGGATGGGAACGTTGCATTACAAGTGGGGCCTTGTCACTTTCAGAAAGATTGATAAACTATAATAAATGATTAAGACCACTATTAGTTGATGATTCAATTTTTGTTTGATACAATTTTTTGTTTGTTAATTATTGTTTAATATATTTTTTTATATATAATCTGAAAGAAAAATACAAATATTTTATTAATAAGTTACTATTAATCTTATCAAGTGACAATTTTTGAAGATAAAAGAATCTCCTAATATATGTAACAAGACAAAGGATTATCAAACTTTCAATACCAAACATTCAATACATAACATTCTCAATATTTTTATGTTCTTATATTTTGTTCCCTATTTTTTCTTTTCTTTGTGCCACAAAATCACTGCGAGTCTTTATTAATAATCAATACACACAAAAAAAAACTTAAATCAAACTCCTAAATACTAACAATATATATCAACATTATATTAGTTCAAATGATATTGAACTCGGAATTTTTAAATAAAATAAATTAAAATATCAAATTTGAGTCTTTTGAATAAAATAAACATGGTTGAATAATAAGATCTGACTAAAAATAGCTAACCAAGTTTTTCAACATAACTTAATTATCAACAAAATTAATAAATATTTTGATCATATATTATGATTACCTAAAAAAATGGCTAACAATGAAAAGTTATGTGGGCTGAGCTCAATATACATTTAGCAATGCTACTCATTAATACACAGCATTGTAGCCAGCAAGCTTGAAATGCTTCCTCAAATGATTTTCATGCTTTTTGTACAATTAAAGTAGGATACTTTTTGGTGTCCCCTTTGATTTTGAGAAAGTATTTTTGAGATACGTGTATACGAAAAAGATAAAAAGTGAGAAATAGAGATAATTATATAAGATGTCAAATACGGTAATAATTATTTAATATTTAAATAATGAAACTGATTGAAAAAAAATGTGGTCACAAGATTTTCTTTCTATAAAGAATACAAGTTTCTGTGAGGAAAATAACAGACACATTACACATGACAGCAACAACTATAAACAACAGTATATTTCGTACTTATCTACGACAAAAATGCACCATTCACCAGACCGATTTCTAGTTTCCTAAGAATGTATTATAGATAGCCCGAGACTCTGAATCTTTGCATTGAATTTCTCCATATCAGGTAACTTGAATGAAAGCTGAGGAAAAGGGTGTGGTTGCATAATGCTCTACTCTGTCACGTAAACAAAAGGTGAATTCGGGATATTTTGATTAAAGGTTTAGTGGAAGAGAAGTCTAGGTCATCATAGGCAAGTGTTGAAGGTGATTAGGTCACTAGCTGTAGCCTTCTTATATCACATGATGCTCTCCTGCATAAGGCATGCAAATCAGGAGTACAATTTAGATAACCCCACCTCCAAGGTGCTTGTAACTAACCTCATTGATGTGACTCTCATTATCCATCTTTGAAAGGAAGCACATGGTCACTAGTATCAACTGATAGTCCCAATTTGTTCTGAAGTGCTGTATTGCCAACTCAGTCAAGCAAAACAATCCTGTTTTGCATCCGCCATGGTTAGTTCCTGGCCTTTCAACACACTCCGTCCATTTGGTTTAGCTGAAAAGAAGAGGAATGATTCTGAAAGGAAAGAAAACATCACATGTAAAAATCTTTCCATGAATAAGTATGAAGGGAAAAGAAGAATTTATGTGGGCCTCACATGAAAAAGTGTTTCTTCCCAAATTAGAAGGAAAAGGGAAGGATGATAGCTTTAGTAGATATAAAAGACACCAAATACCCTTATTTATATCACATTTCATTTTTTATTTAGGGTATTTATGTCATTTAATACACACTTTTTTCTTTTGTTTCACTTTCTGTGTAACCAAACAAGAGGAAAGAAAATTTTTATCTTTCTTTTCTTTCATTTTCTCTCCAACCAAACAACCTAAAAAATTATCTCACTTTTTACTGTTTTTCCTTCCTTCTCTCTTCTTTCCTAAACCAAAGATGCCCTAAATCCACCAAAATTTACATATTTGTGATGTAAGCGGTAAGTGGAGTTTCCAACTTACATATTGGCAGAATTAACCAGGTATAGAACCTAGTACTTTATGAAGGAGGGTAGTGAAGCATGAAGTTCAGCCAAGCATTGAAAGATCCAATTAAGAAGTTGTTCTTTTGGTAGCTCTAATAGAAGTTCAGCCTGCATGAAGGAAATCATTAGAAAAAAGGAACATGAACTTACTGCATTTATATATGATTTCCAGGAGCAGTATATGTATGGGGACTAAATTGTCTGTAGAGAGACCAAAAGATAGGAAGGATCAATAATGTATTAAATAACTACTATATTAATGGACAAAAGCCAGCAATCATACTGACCAGAAAAAAAGAAGAAAAAAAAAAAGGATCCATAATTCCGACAGATAAATGGTAACCTCAGACTTTTCATGACAAAGAATCCTCCTCCTCAAATCTCAATGCAATATTGAGATAGCTTATCAAATATTAGACAGAGACAGTCATCTTGCTTCTAAATGACAATATGACATTGGATCCCTAATGCTTATACAAAATAAGCAAAAGAATTAATGAATATTCTGTCCTAATGCATTAATTTCACATCAAAAGAAAATTGTGATTCTAAACATATGGAATCCTTAATAAAATGGAATTTTATGTATGAAAACATCTATCAATCATGTTAAAGATATGATTTTATTCTATGTAAATAGGGTAATAAGGAAAGAATATATAGCTAGAAATTAGGGATTTCTCATTGATTGTATTCTTAATTTTAGCTCTTCTTTATTATAAATAAAGCACCATATGTGTGGGTAAGACACATTCAGTGAATCCTACAAATCAAAAGACCAAATTAACTATATACTATTAAATATTTCATGTGGGAATGTGTTGAAGATCAGACACTATAATGAGGCGAAAACTGAACAAAATACAAAGGCAGATTCCAAAAGAGAATTTGAAATAACAAATTTGAAATAAAGAATTTCTATGCAATACCTTAATTTGATCTCCCTCAAGAACCAGTGAATTTCTATGTAAATCTGATGCCATGGACTCTGTCATTATCTTGAACACCTTTTTACTCATGTTTGTTTTCATAAAGATCATCTTCCCGGAAGAGTAAATTCTGGTTATCCCTAAATCTGCTGCCATTCTCCTCAAGTAAAGCTTCTTTAGAAAAATCTCCATGGAGCGAGGTTCTTTGCCATATTGGCGGCGCAAATTCTCTGTAAATTGCATCAGACTCCAGATGTCTTTCTCAGCAACTCTCTCAGCTCCATTTATTATTTCCATAGGGTTCTCCAGATAATTAATGTAGTCAGAAGGGAGATGAGGATTGATGTTTATGTCAACCTAAATAATAATAAAGTAGAAAATGCATCAACTGCGAGATCTCTCTATTAGATGAATTTATACAGATGCTAGATACAGATTTTACCTACATAAAAACAAAAACATATGTATGAAGAGAACAAGAATTCAAACCAGCAAGAATATTATAGGGAGCATTTTTGGTGTAGGCTCTGAAGGGTTTGAATTCACAATTGAACGTTAATTTAGTTATGTTCTAGATTTGAGAGCTGGTTCACATCTAGTAAATTCACTAGATTGTCTAGTTGAATCGAGTATATACCTAGCATGGGATACTATTTATTTGATGGGATTTTCTATTGTGTGCCTAAAGGCACAATATAATAAATACTTTCCTTTCCAAAAAGTTGGGGGAGGGGGGAGGATTTTTTTAAAGTATAGCTTTATTTTAGATCTTTTCAGAAGCTAGTATTTTTAATGGTGAACTAATCTAACTATAATATTCTTTTTTCAAGCATGTTTTAATTTAAGAAACACTTTTCTTAGAAAAAGCACAAACAAATGGTCCCTTAATAGAACTACTAATCAAAAGTTTGTCCAAATAACAGAGTTCTACAATAGAGCAAGATTTTCTATTAGGGACTAATGATATAATAGGTACATCTATGAATATGGATCATTCAAAATCATGTCTATAAGTTCAAATTGCAGAGGACAGATTCTCAATAACAAAATCAGATCATTATAATCATCCAACCTCAATCAGACCAATAATTATTGAGTAATTATTTTTGTGATTGACATCATTATATATTATTAGAAGAATTATGATAGATGACCTAATACTATCCAAAAAGTAGGATTTGGATCCTCTAAAGTGAGAAGCCTCACTTTAGAGAGTAAAGTGAGTCATCCTACCATTAATTAATTTTAATAGTTCCGATTGATTGATACACAATATATTATTAATTAATTAATGGTGGAATGACTCATTTTACTCTCTAAAGTGAGGCTTCTCCCTTTAGAGGATCCAAATCCCAAAAAAGTAAGGGATAAATGTGAACAAGAACATCATATTTTCTAGGTTTTCATTTAACTGCAATAGCATTTTACATTTTCCTGATTCGCAGGAGAAAAACAGTGACAGATTAGACTTGTGGAACACTATCTGCATTCAGATAAACATGTATCAAGCATTAATTATGCTAATGTCTTAAATCCTTTGCAGTACATTTTCTTAACTATGCATACCTGCACAGAGTGATAAGGAACTGAAACAACACGATGATCTTCAACCTGGAAGTAAAAAAACGAAAAGGATAAGCCCAAAACTAACAGGTAGATGATCAAGAACCAAAGATAAAAATGCTAAGAAAGCAATTTTTCACTTTTCAACCAACAAACAGTGCATGCAAATTAAACAAAAGAATACCTCTATTTTAACTAGGAGTCTACAACCAATGGCACATAAGAAGAAACACATCACAAATCAAAGTTTACCTTGGACAAGCTCTCGAAGAGCATCTCAAAAAAAAGATCAATACCAACATTTCCAACATCTCCGGATTGTTGTTCACCAAAAATTGCACCAAAACCTCTTATACCCATGTCTTTCTCAGCTAGTTGGAAGCCTTGACCAAGTTCACGGCATTCTTCAATAGCAGCAAGCCTCTCCTAGGGGAGATCAACAAGGAGAATGTAAGTTTTAGGCAATAGTTTAGTAACTAATTTTCTATATTTCAAATGAAAGAATCAACTTAAGTCTAGGAATAATACTAAAGATGTATGGCATAAACTAAGTTATATGACATTCATTTGAAATATCTGATGAATCAATATTATTTTGTGCAATATGTTTTTATAAATAAAATGTAAATATTGATTAAAAAATATACCAATGCTTGATCAGAAAGCAGGCCTTTATCAGGGTAAAATAAGTATGCATGTGCTTCCTTATCTGCTCGCCCAACCCTTCCACGCAACTATCAACATCGAACAAATGAAAAAAATTACCAATATTAGTGAAACAGTAATAGATGATCTTGTGTGGTCTGCTTTCCTCTGTTCCAACAAAAAAATTGAAAATTTTCAAAAAAAAAATGCATTAGTGAAGGCTAAATATTGGTTTTATATCTCTAACATGTTCCCTCATGAAATCCTCAACTTCCTGTTTGGTGCAGTTTGCCACAAGTGGAGCAGTTACAGATCAACACAAGGGAAGCAGCTTCACACGTGAGAACACTAGGTCTGGCCACTCAGCCGTTTCTGGGTATAACCCATTGAATTCAATTCCTAATGGAGTCCAAGAACAGCATTTTATTTCTTCTCTAAGTATGAAATCAGGCAGAAATACGGTGGGAACAGGTGCAAGTTCTATTGCTAGTAATTCACAAGATTCATCATTAAGAAACTATAGCACTACGCATTTACATCATCAAAAGTATGGTTGGAGGGAAGAAGGTTATTGTTTTCAATGTGGCCAACCATTTGGGCTACTTCATAGGTATCCTAAAGGAAAGTTAAGAGTGCTTATTTTGGGGGAAGATGATGATGGAGGGAGAAGGAGAACTCAAGGGGGTTGAATTGATGGAACCAAATTCAAATGTTGATCTGCAAGGGACAGCTTCCCTATTTCAGCCTTGAGAACAAGGTTGCTTCTGAACCAGTAGGCAGATAGGCCAATATTTTATCTAGGCAGTTATTTTTATATTAATCTCAGATTAGACAGTTATAGGTTATGATGTGACTAATATAGTGATATAAGTTGATAGTGAGATGAAACAACAATTACTCCAGCACAGGATCAGAAATATGAAAACAAAACTGCTTGATGATGCTAATGATCTGTATTCATTCAAGTATCAGCTCAGGCATTATAGCCTGTCACACATTCATAATACAATACAAATATAATAACAATAATCAGTTCTAAACCATGTTTGGAGTCAGCAACAGAAAATATGAGAACATCCAAGCCAAAAATAATAGGATAAAATTAGAAAGAATAAAACCTGGTACAACTGTGCAAGGCCAAATTGTTGAACATCCTGAATGATGATGGTATTTGCATTTTGTATATCAAGCCCACTTTCTACTATATTTGTGCAGATAAGGATTTTTATTTCACCTAGAGCAAACTTCTCCATGGTATCCTCTAATTGCTTTGAGTATAGCTACACCAGACAAACAATCCGATGCATACAATTAAAGTCAAAATATCATTGTCAACTGTGTACATATATGATGCATATATACACTTTTAATATAAGAAAATTAAATTTTTGAGTTGATCAATCCAAACAGAGAATTTGATCAAAAGAATAACTTTGTGGACTGAGTATTTATATGATGCACAAGTTCCCTCAAAGGCAGTGTGTGTACCACACCATTGGATTTCAAGTATCACTATCATCTTGCAGTGAATAAAAGGAAGAAGTGAACTTGTATGAGTGAAGCAGATATACTTTTGTGAAGCAAGGATTAACTAAAATTGCACTTCATGAAATGCTCTTGACAAAGCAGCCAGCCAGAATCCAGTATAGATGATGACACATCAAGCACTTAAATGCTAATATTTGTCAATAGAATGACAGCCAACAGGTACAAAATGTGTATGCAACATCCTGGAATACAATGCTTACCACATAAGGATGGAATGGATGGGACAATTGCATTTCAATTTCCATAATTAGATTAGATTATTATATTGCAACTTCCTAAAGGTAGAAACTTGTCGTACAAAATGTTAATATCAAAGAGATTGAAAAGATTCTTGCCTGCAAAAGTCTAAAGGTTTGTTTCAATAATTTAAGGACAGAGTAGCAATATCTAGAGTCATCACAAAAATGTAAATGCATAGTGAATATGAGAATGCAAAGCACAGATGTTAGATTGTAGGCTGTAACATTGCCTGGAAACAGCAGGGAAGACAAAGATCTCTTCATGAAAAAATAATATTAAAATACAAAATAACATGCTTCAGGCCTAAGAAAACAGTGTTGTATTATTATCTCTAAAATCTTTAATTTCAAGATTTCAGGCATGAAAGCAAGATAATTCATTTAGACAGACCTCATAGACTTGTCCTGAAATCACATGTAAAGATTGGTAAACTGCCAGGTAGTGGCACTAGTAATTTTGACAGAGAGTAAGAGATATTTTATTCTCTACTTCACTGATGTTTAAATTAAAAAATTCTATTTGGAGATCTGCTTGACAGTCCTACATGCAAGCACTAGATCCTTGAAAAGGTGTAAGGGTGTAACTACCTTCCCATGGGCAATGGCTATTTCCACATTCGGAAATGACCCTACAAGAAATGTCATTACTTCATCAAGTCCTGTGACAACAATTATTGAGAAACCAGTGTCAGTACTGTAATAGACATTAGACATATTAGCAAATATGCATTAACAGCAACACCAAGAGTAATCTCCTTTTAGTTCTGTGATGGTCATGTAATAGTAAAATTCTTGTGACAGGAGCAACACCAAATTTGCACAAAACTTAGTTACACTAATGAGAGACTTTAGATCATCCTCCTTATATTATTTATTATATCAGCAGGCTTCTCAGGAACTGAAATCGCAAGTTTGTAGGCCTTGGATTCCTCTGATAAAATTATCAGCATAGTTTTCACTTGTAATGTCTCAAATGATTTCAAGAATAGGTAAGGTGTGTTTGGTTTATTTTTGTTATGTTTTCATTAATATTATGAACTTATGACCTTGTTTTATTTCTTGTTTTCAAGAATTTTCACAAGTAATGGTGTGTGTGGGAAGGAGGCAAATAGGCTTCACATGCCAGTGACAGCATGTGAAGAGGTTTCTGGCCACACCACTTCAGGAACTAGCTAATCTTGGTGGTGCAACTCCAATGGGGGCGTCACCAGTTTGATTGAAGAAACTCCAGCAGTAAATGGTGGCAGTAGAGGGCGGTGGGGTCACCTAAAAATAGGTACAACTGTGTGATGAAGACATTAGACACATGGTAGAATATTAGGTACAACCATGGCAATGAAGAGAGCCTTAGCATTCAGGTGCCACAATGAAAGTGGCTAGGATGGACCACAATGAAGGCGGCTTGGATTTAGATGCAGTAGCAAAGCCCTAAGATCAGGAGTTTTGATACCAACTTGGAAATATGTAAAGAACTAAATATTATTTCTTGATATAAAGAGCAAGGTGATTATACACATAGAGACTCTAATATTTTAGTTTTGGGCCTAACACAATCCCAAAAGTTAGTTCATAGAATAAGGTTTCCCTCGCTTATATACACTATTTAGGCATTATCTAAGTCAATGTGGGACTTGAGTTTTTTTTAATCGACCCCCTCACGTCCAATACTATTGGGCTTGGTATAATACAGTATGTGCCCCAATAATAAATTTAGGATAAACTCTGATATTATCTTAGAATTATAGGTAAAAATATAGGATAAACTTTAATATCATGTGTTCCAAGTTCCAACACATTATTATGTTAAAAAAAGGCTATAATTCATGGTGCTAAATAATATGGAATCTTGTTCAGGCCATACATGATTATAAGAAAAAAGGAGAATTGGGGTTAGAATAATTCATTGGAATAAAGATTCTATATTGAAGGCTTAAAGCATATTAGCCATCTAATATTTGTCTTGGTCAACTTGGGTAGCCTGGATCAATTAATATCAATATATCATGAAGAATGCCTGAGCATGGTATTCAATCCATGAATTAATGTAATGTAAGGAAGCCAATGCTCAAATCTCAGTTACTTATATTGTCAAATTAATTCCTTTCAAATTTCTATTTTTACATTTGAATTTGCTCTTTTCCTCCAATTCTCAGCTACTAATATTAATCTGCTTATTTATTTGAATTAATTAGGCACCTCTCCTTTTTAACAATTAATATTTTTTCCCTTAACTATCCATCTGCCCATCATTTCTCTTTGGGTGTAGAATGATATAAGGGGCTCCTAAAACTCTGAAGGGCAGGTACAATTGAAGAAAGGAAAATGGCAGTCAGTTACAGCTGACCAGGTGACAATCTATAACTAATAAGGTTACTACATTCTACCTTCCATCTTGTGAGTCTTCAAGTCATTTCGATAAAAAAAAATTGATTGTTAAAGCAAACTGAGAACAGGGATTATAACCATCGGGTTTGCCTATATATAGTGCAGCATCCTTACCCTTTTTGGTTTCCTAGTTGAGTCAGCATACAAAAGGGAAAAACCACATATATTCAGAGTAAGCTTTGCTGGAAGGATTTAGAAATATCCAGCAGCTGATCTATTAATTAGATTAGGGTACCTTTGCTTTAAGTTTAAGAAAAGAAAAAAGGTTCTTATTATTTAAAGCTGTTACAGAGAGTTTTTTGGAACAAGTATAGGTGAAAAGATGTGCATCAAAGTACTAAACGGACAAGAAGTTGCTGTATGTCCTCAGAAAGGGTTTCAATAAGGTTGTAGGCTAATGAAGCTTGCTGTGAAGCATTTTAACTTAATAATCAATTATGTTTATACTGATGGAAATTCCAATAGTATCTTCGATCTTTCTTCCTTTTTTCCTCTTACCTTATTTTGGTGCATTTTATCAGTTTTAGTTGTTCAAATCATTCTTCTTTTTTCATGGATGGATGAAAACCCTATCCATAGAAACACTTGAGTAATCAGCTACAACAAGAGTAACACAAACAACACTTTTTACTGCCAATTAAACATAAAACTAAAAGACATTGCATAAGGTAATAATAGGTCTTATACACAGAAAATACATCAGCTTACACACAGATATCTGTATAGAAATTATTAGCTGAGAATCACCTTTAATACGTGGTAGAACATAAAAAACTTGACCACCACGGTCCAGCTCATACTTGATGGCTGATATTACTTTGTCCTCACTGAATGGCGAAAGGTGAGTTTTGATAGGAACTCTTTCCGGAGGTGGAGTTGAA
Source organism: Mucuna pruriens (assembly GCA_025330945.1). Lineage (NCBI taxonomy): Eukaryota > Viridiplantae > Streptophyta > Magnoliopsida > Fabales > Fabaceae > Mucuna > Mucuna pruriens. Next base: position 219,937 of record JAENHJ010000328.1, on the reverse strand, counting down.
ATTAAACTGAAACAGAAATTAATAGAAATTTACAATAGCATTATACTTAAGCTTAGAGGTTAGGTGATCTTAATGAATGATTTATTGCTCCTAAGTTCAATATAAAGAGCAAATCATGAAAAAGATGAAGTTCCCATCTAAGCTCCCAACAAAATGCAATGCGAGGCAAAATTAGAACAGGAAGATTAAGGTGCAAATAAAAATGTTAAGAGTCATTCTAAGGGCAGCAGGATTTTGCAGGGGACCAATTTTACTGTTAGTGAGGTTTGTATTTAAAGTGCTTAAGTTAAATTTTCAAATATTCTGGGGAGTTGATGAACCAACTCCCTGTTAATTAAGATAGTTTCATAGTTATGCCTTTGACTCTATATTTTTCCCTATCACTAACTTATTATCATTTAACATTATGGACATCCTGTTACACAATTTTAGGGGAAAGGAGAGTAGCTTGACATTCAAGTACAAGAGATATTACACTGTTTCACCATATCTTTTCTCAACATTTATTGTGACTTAGCTCCCACTTTCTTTTTCTAATTTTTGTATAAAAGATCACCTCGTTGTGCATAGCAGCATAGACAGCTTAAAAAAGAGTTGTCAAAACCAACTCTCACAAAAGCTTAAGATATCAAGCATCAGCCATCCAGTGAAGGCTTGTGAATGGTTCTATATCTAATATGCCCCCTCACACAACAGCCCTGGCCTGGCTAATTCACAAGTTCACTCTACCATGAGCTAAAAATTAACTTCTTATTTTGAAGAATGTAGACAGGATGAATCAAACTCTTGATCTCTTGGTCATAGAGGCTCTAATACCATTTCAAGAACCAACTCTTCCAAAAGCCTAACCTATCAAGCAAAGGCTTATGAAAGGTTTAATATTTAATGAATCAAATCCCAACTAAAACATACACATTCTAATAAAGCAACTTAAATCTAGGCTATTGAACTACAATTCATAGGTTTTGGAAGATCAATTATAATACGATCCAATATAGTATTCACTCACACACACACACATTTACAGAACATGCACACTACCTGATTAAGTGAGTGAAAAAAAAAAGTGCATTCATCCTATTTCATCTGCCAGATATTTTAGAATTTTTTTTTCAAATAACAATTGCCAAGACAAATTTATAAGACATTTTGTTTAATACAAAGATCAAGTTAACCATAGACAATGAATCTTCCTTCATAATTTGTGAAAGGATTTTTACCTAGCATCACGAAACCCTGTTAATGCTAAATATAGAGTTCGTGGTATAGGGGTTGCAGATAAAGTAAGTACATCCACAGAAGTTTTAAAAGAAGCAATCTTCTCCTTCTGTTTGACACCAAACCTCTGCAAGAAATAAATTGTTGCTCAGTAAGGAGGAAGGTGGGAGTGCCACTGTAGTAAAAAAGGGAAAATATTTATTGCAGATAATTGGTAAACCTGCTCCTCATCAACCACAAGCAGACCAAGATTGTTATATGCAACACGATCTCCTAGGAGTGAATGAGTCCCAACAATAATATTCAGGCTACCATTCTTAATCATGTCCAAGTTCTCTTCTTTCTCTGCTTTGGTCTGCAAGTCGAGATAAGTGAAATAGTCTATAATTGATATAGAACTTATAAACTATTCATAAATATTCACCTAGAAGCCCATGATGCAGCTCATATTTGATTGACCTTAATAACTTTCCAAATTCCAAGTTCCTACAATGTCCATATGCTCCCACTTTATACGAAAAGTTTGTAGTGGGAAAAAGGAGGAGAAAGACATCCAATTTCCAAATATTATTTATAATACTATGCAATACTGAATTTAATATATATATAATGGCAAATAAGGACAGCAATACATATTGTACCACCACAGAATAATTGTCACTTTCACCACTGCAAATCATAGAGAAGTTTCAGATTGTTGAAAGGATTAAGCATACGATAACAATTATAAACAGCTTTGTAAAATGCATTTGCCAAATCAGGAGAAAGAAACCTATAAGAAGAATCATCACATAAAAATGATGTAAGTGAGGAACAATATAGATCCATCAAGCAAAATAAAGTGCCACATTCATATATCTATGAATAATGAGAGGATAACTGCTATAATATCTAACATAGTCATTAGTCCATGATATAAAAAATCAGAATATAGAAATGGACACCAAAACAGAAGTTACAATTAGAGGTGTAAAATGTAAATGATTTATGCCTTTTGTAATTATCGTAGATATTTTACGATGTGAAAAAAATATCTCTTTGTATCTTGATATTTATCCTTTCTGATATTGTTTCCTTATTTTCACTTTTAGGCTTAGTTGTTTACCCTATAAAAGTGAGATTAGAGCATGTATTAAAAATACACTGAATATAACAAAGTTCTTTTTCTTTCACTCTAACTAATTTTAGCATATTTTTAGTCCATGTACAAGCAATAAAACTAATCATTCTAATAGTAAAACAGTATCACAGTCATGATGACTAATCACATGCATATGCAATAAGCTAGAAGTAGATAAAGTCAGAAACCACCAAGGTGATGTTCTAGATCAGGTATTTCACTCAAGGTAGATACTAAAAGGCTATCAAGTTTATCCAATAAATGGCAATTGTGTCATTAGTGCCAGGAAATGTTACTCTACCCAGAAACTGGCATGTATTTAGTAATCTATGGAATAGTTCAAGAAATATTCTGATGCTTATTCAAGTGAATTTATCATTAGAGAGGACTTAGTAATAACAAAAGCATATTATTATTTGACTACCAAGAAGTTTAATTAGATTAGTGAAATCTTTTCATCGTACTGTGTAACACTATCGACTACATGAATTTAACTATGACTAAAATGGAAAACTTACTCCCTAGTCATACCTGAAATCTGCTTAGTAGTCCAATCTTAATATCAGGATATACAGAAAAACGCTCTGAAATTACATCAAAATGCTGTTTTGCTAGAACTATTGTTGGTGCCAGAACCATTGCTTGCTTTTTAGCTGAGATAACACAGAAGATAGCACGTAGTGCAACCTCAGTTTTACCAAAACCAACATCTCCACAAATTAATCTGTCCATTGGAGTTTCTCGCTCTGTCAAATCCCTCTCAATATCTATAAATGCCTGCAAGAATGTGCATTTAGAGGAGATGAAATAACAGAACAAGCATCACATAAACAAATAATATCGAAACAAAGAAAAGAAACAACATATTTGATTCGTGAACAAGCAAGAAGAGGTATCGGCACTCATAACAAAATTAAAATTGCAACATAAAATCATAATCAACTAATCCTGTTCCACCAAAACACACAAAATTTAGTATAATGTCAACCTGTTTCTGATCTGGCGTGGGTTCATAAGGAAACTGAGCTGCAAATTCAGCCAAGGCAGGAGTCTTTGGATAGGGAGGTCTTCTTTGTTTGAGCCTATGCAGATAGAGTTCCATCAAGTCCACAACCATCTTCTGTATCGCGACCTTCCCTTTAACCTTTCTTCTCTCCCACGCACTGGTATCATTCAACTTGCTCAATGTCTTGGGCCTCTTGCTTTCATTTGGCCTACAAATGTGCAAAAACACAACACATTTAACACAAAGGTCATTCACCAAAGCAACTAAGGCTCTATATGGATAAACTCCTCCATAAGCACTTATAAAAGAATAAAATAAGAAGATAAAATGAACTAAGTTTTTTCCATAAGTTAAAACCAACTAACTTTTACCGTAACTCTCTCCTTTAACTTCTCATCTTGTCCAAAAACTAATTTTAACTTATACATAAGCTAATTTCAACTTATATAAGAGAAACTTAATTCATTATACTTTCTTATTTTCTTCAATGCTTATCAAAAAGTCTATCCAAACAGGGTCTAAATCAACTTCATCATCACCCCCCTCCACCTGCTAGAACAGGCTATGCCTACCAGAATAGGCGATTCACGATTCACGAAGACAAGCTATAGGCTCTAATACCATATTAGATTAAATCTTAAACCCAATTGTCATTAAGTAAACTTGTCCAACAGATATACAAGCAGCAGCCCAAGAATTGAGGCAGACAATGTGAGAGTTACCAACAATCATGACCTTCTACATTTAATTCAACAAATGAAAAAGAGGGTAAGCAGCAGAAAAACTCACAGATTATATCTATAGAGCATTTTAGCAGCCTGATGGACAGGTAGCTTTGCCATACCATCAGCATACTCAATGAAGACATACTCAGTGGGGTGGGAAGAATTCTTGGCAACATCAAACCTCATCCCCACAAACCTTCCAACACCGACTTTCTTGTGCACAACGTAGTCCCCGGAACGAAGAGCGAAAGGGTCGACCCTGTAGCTAAAGACCCCATCTTTGGTCTCCCTCCCGCCCTTAAGCTTCTGCAACCCTCTCTGCTGCTGCTCCTTCACCATGCGCATGTACTTCCCCGCCTCATCCGAGTCCATCACCGTTCTGAACGCCTCCTTCTTGCTGTAGTCACGGCGAACCCGCTCGTTAAGGACGGCGATGGGGTCGCCGTGGAGCTCCGGTTTGGAGGGTGGAGAAGGGGTGTAGAGGTTTGGGGTGTACACGGCATGGGCGGAGAAATGTGAGAGTTTTTGTTTGTTGTTTTGTTTGGGGTGTGAAGGGTATGTGAGGATGAAGAGACTCCATGTTCTTGGGGAAGAGCTTAGTTTGGAGATGAGGGGTGTGGGAAGGTGTGGCCTTGGGAGGAGAGAAGAAGCCATGTGTGTGTTAGTGCGTTCAGATTGTCATTGGTGAAGTGAAGAGTGTCAAAAGGTTTTGGAGGGGTTTTGTTGTAAGCAAGAAGAAGGAAGAAAAAGTATTATCCTATGTTGTAATATATATGATGAATATTATTGTCAAATAACCACCATCATTTTTCTGGGGTTGAGAGAAAAGCCCGTGCACAGGGGTGATACGTGCTCAGATTCGGTATTCAGATATTTTATGTATACCAAAAATAAATGTGTATACTGTTACGATAATTTACAATATCTTTTTGAAAAATTGGGTCGAATGGGCTCCAGTTTTTTATGAATATGGGCCTTGTGCTTAGCACGGGATATTTCGTGGACTATTATTTTGTGGCTGAAATTCATAACCCTTTCTTGCTTGCATTGCCTTTAAACTTTTTATCATTTTTTTTTCAAAATTAGTTTTCGTTGTGTAATCATGTATAATAGAAATTGGATTTTGTCAAATCGGCACACTCTCCTTTCCTCTTTCTTTCTTTCTCTCACTTTCATCTAGACGTGCCAAAGTAGGCTATCCAGTCCAACGAGAGTGACTTACTAATAGATTGTAAACTATAGCGGGTCAGTTAAAAAATGTTACATTTAATTCATACCTATAAAATAAACTCCAAAATCCTATAAAAAAAACCTCAAATTTTACATGCTATATCTACATAAAACCATGATTGAGTTAGGCTAAAAAAAAAATTGTGTTTGATTGGAATTTGAAATTTAAAGTCAAAACTTAACTCATTTTATCATTTCTATTTTTTTACTCTTCTTTATTTTTCTCTCTATTTCCTTTTCTTCAAAATTATCTTGAATCATCTCATAATTTTTTTTTAACCTTCCATTACTTCTTTTCCAATAGTAATTCATTGGTTTTTTTTTTTCGCTAATTTGATAGAAATTAGTTTTTCTTATGATAGAAAACACAATAAAAACTAGTTTATATTAAGTATTTTGTCAAGATAGTATCATGTAATATACCCAACAAATGCGCATCTTAACATAACGGAAACTAATTTCCGTAAAGGGTATTTTTGTAAAAGGAATTAAAAAAATTGATGGGTGGTGTGGATAGCGTCAGTTTTTGGATGCCAAAATAAATAGTTATTTTTTGCATCACCCTTATTTTACTAATCGCGTTATATTTTTAACTTTCGTAAAATTATCGTTATTTAAATGAGATGAGTGTGTTATTATTTATTTTAGAATTTTAATCACAGTATGTATGAAACTCTTTCTCAGAATTTTTAATTAAAAAAGTGAATTGTAAATCGCTTTAGAAATTAAGTTTTTTTTATACAATTTTAATTCCAAAATTTTGGTTTTCAAAATTGATTAAGATTCAAAGCATACTCTTTAATCCTTTAATAAATCTTGAAAACAAATTCTTAGGATTTAACCTACCAATAACCTTAAGATTTATAAAGATCTAATCCTAGCCAATAAATATACAAGCTTGATTTATTTAAACCAAAATATAAACTCACATAATGTAAGCGAAACACCACCTTGTGTCATTGTTTAATTATTAGAACTAGTAGATAATTACGAATTTATCCTTCTAACATTATATTATCTCGTTAATGGAACAAATAGTCTTTTTGCACCAAACAACAACATAATAATAATAATAATATTATTATTATTATGCACATTAAATTATAAAATGAAATGTAAGTTAAAATATTTTACATCGATTGACTTGAAACTACATGACCCTGCTGGTGATCCTGTTCCTACTTTGTTGATATCAGAATGTAACAACAATAAGCTTAGGATACGGTAAGAGAATTGCTTCTACATTGATAAGGCGAGTCGCCATAGAACCTATATTAATCTAAAAAACAAGACGACTGAGAGAAAATGAAAACCATACATTTAAAGATCTAAAAATCTAGGTAGGTAGTATTAGTGCAAGCATGCTTTTCTACAAAATTTGCGTGCACACCAACCATGCACTCAGCGCACACGCACAAAACACGGAAATGAAACAAAACGGGTGGTCGGGGAAGCAAGGGAAATATTCTGATACCTAAATGTATTTTTTTGTTATCAAGAAAAGTAGTAGAACAAAAAGAGATCCCAATCCTACCCGAAAAAGCGCCAATAACATGCAATCGTTCCCCTAAAAAGTTCCTGCACAAGTCCAAACCTAAGTAATATTCTTAGGACTTCGTTATTCTCATGTCCAATTTTGTTAAGTTCACGCTCTAACTTTTTTTTTTAATTGTTTTTCTATAAAAATACTCTTGATAGAAACACGTTTTTATTTTTCATTGTATATTTCGACAAATTATGTATCTTGAGCTTGAGAAGATTTGTCGAGATACACAAAGGACACGTATTTCTGTTGTGTAGTATTAAAATACACCATCGGAATACGTTTCCATCAAGAGTAATTTGATAAAAAGAAAAAATCATTCAAGTGATGTGAACTTAACAAATGAGGCGTGAAAATAACAGCACCCATATTCTAATAATACCTTATTGCAACTATGTAATTACACATCGGGAGAGATGCGAAAGCAAAGATAAACACGTAGCCCAAAAGACGCTCTGATATACTCGTTTCTCCATGAGTGGAGCTACAATTAATCACCTACGCAACCAGGATCAGGTTGTAAATTTCACGCAGAACTACACATAATATATCATTCCAACTTCGATAAGACTGATGTGAGGAATGTTAAGTGCTACAGCAGGACCCCTACAATTCTTCCGCAGAAATGAGTAGCCCATATCAATCACAAGCTTTTTCAAGAATGAGGATGATTTCCTTGCCTTCACATACGAGTGCCCCATTATATATGCAACCCCAGCATCCTTAGCTTGAATTAAATCCAAAAGCTCTTCCCTAACATCAGGATCCATACCAGGATTGTTAGGTAGATGAAATCTTACTCGTCGCCTTCTAACTTGTGGACTTTCATCATCATAAACCGATTGCAAACTTCGCAGGGTTACAGATCTGCTGCTATGGATGGATATGTCCACGCCAATATCATCATGCTCGGAAACTAATAAACTTGAAGTATATTCTAAGTTTCTAGAACTTATAACAGCCATCCTCCCATCAAGTGAAGAAGCTTCAGAACTTGAGAACTGGGGTTCCACTGCTTCCATTTGGATAAATTCTGCTATACTCTGTATAAGATGATTCTCAAAATCTCCATCATCCCTTTGAATGTCCTTGTAACCATATCTGACAATGCATCTATACATACGATATGGTCTAGGGCAAACTCGCCCAATAAGGAAACGTTCTTCAGGTGAAACATATGGAACAGGAACTGATTTTACACAAACAAAAACCAACACCTTGTGAAATGCAGGAAGATTTGTTACAAAATGGGAAAATATTGCAGGTATTCCTGTTGCCAGTTCGGTGTAGATGAGACCAATCCCTGGGACACGAACAATGCCAAGGCTTGGGCCCAAGCCCAGTAACCATTTCAATGAAACTTTGTTGTGCAGATCATAGCTGTACTTCCTCCGAGTACCATAATGCCACACGTACATGACAGCCATGAAGATGAATGATAAGACAAGAGGAACCCATCCTCCCTGAGGCACTTTGATGAATGCTGCTGATAGATATACGCCCTCTATCACCCAAAAGAATAATAGAAATGCTATAGCAATGAAGACACTTTTCTGCCAGACAAAGATTGTGACTAGTGTCATCAGAAATGTAGTTACAAACATAACTGTCATACAAGCAAGTCCTGTAAACCAAAACCCAAAAACAATTAACTTCAATATGACAAATAGAACAAAAGTTCTGATGCAAATAAAAGAAAAGATTTTAAGCTGAATTTGCCAAGTAATAACTGTAACATGATCAAAGTAGAAGACATGATCACAAGTGATAAATCTACAACATATGTAAATTTATAGTCTTCTTGACATGTTTTAACTTGGTGAATATTGTGAGAAAATAACCCATATAAATATATTTTCTTGTAGAAGACATCATCACAAGAATACTAAGGGCAAGGAATGCTGTCTTTTTGTGTACTTGACATCACAGTAGTATTTATGCTATTAAGATATTCGACATTCAAACTAAGATTCATTTTTTTCCTCATATCATTACTTCCACACCCACAAGCTAAAACTGTGCATTTGAACATTTATTTTGGCTTTTGATCAGTTTGAACTATCAATCCAATTTCATAATTGAGGAGAATCAATGCACTCAAGCAGTGAACAGCCAATTGACACCAGAGTGCAACATCATAATGCTGCCAATGTTGACCATATATGACTGACCATGAAAAGAGATACAAAATAGCAAGACAAATGGCCTTGTATTTCAGTGTGTGGGGAGAGAGAGAGAGAGGCTCGTATAAATTACCATAAGCATTTCCAATTATGGTTGTGTCCTGAAATCCAATGGTTATAGCAAGAGTTAGGATCATAAGTATCCAATTGATTTCCGGGATATAGATCTGTCCATATATATGTTTTGAGGTGTGTACAACTTTGACTCGTGGAAAGCAACCAAGTGCATGACACTGCTTGATGATGGAGAAAGTTGCAGTTATAACAGCTTGACTCCCAACAATTGCAGCAAGGGTGGCAATAACAAAAACAGGCCAAAACACAGGTTCTGCAGGACAACCAAAAACATTAACAAATTGCATTAATTTAAAAAGCAGTAGCAGTAATATCAATTAGCCAGAGTAATGGAACTAACCAGGTATTGAGTCATAAAAACTGTTATCAACAGAGCTGAGGTTTTTAGACAAGAAAGCAGCTTGACCCATGTACTGTACCACCAAACACGGGTATATAACCAACGCAAATGCAAGCTGCAAAAGGAAAAAAAAAAATAAGATATCCCTCACTTGTACACCAAACAATGCATGATAATCACCATCATGGTAAATGTACAGTATATTCTTTCCTAAAACAGTATGAATTTATAAAACTAAGATCAAATTGATGCTGTTGAAAACTGAAATTATAGGGAAAAAGATATAAAAGAGAGAAGAGAAATAACACTGAGTAATTGAGATGTGCTGTCCGTCATAATGTGATGATACAAAACACTAACTAAATACTCCTAATTGTGTATTACATATTCAGACACCAAAAACAAAAAAAAAGAATCCTAATATTTTGTAACAGATTCATGAAATTCAGTCAAGCTAAAAGCTCACCCTTATTGATGAAGCAGTGAAATGACCAAGATCCGCAAACATAGCTTCAGTTCCTGGAGTGGGGGAAAAAGAATAAGCAGTTAGTGAACTCTAGCATCTGAATTCTAAAAGTCTTAGCATCTAGTAAATTAAACCTCAACTAAATTTGTAAAGTTGAAAGAGAAGTATGGAATATCCAGCATAACATCACAATAAATTTGTAGTGAACTTCAGGTAACTGTTATGTAGATAAAGAACTAGCATACCAGTGATACAGAGAAGTATCCCTCCAAGAGAAATCCAACCTTCTTTACCAGTCTTGGTAAAAAACTTGATGATATAATATGGTGATATAGCACGAACTATTTTTGGATTCCAATGAATTGTATTATACAGCCCAACAGAAAATATTGATACAAGCCAAACGATTACAATTGGTGCAAACATAAATGCTACTTTGTGTGTGCCACAATGTTGGAGAGCAAACAGTCCAATCAATATGACACAGGCAAGCAAGACAAGTTCGCCTGCAAACAAAATGAAATTTCTATGGTAATATAATATTTATGCTCTTAGCATTAGAAAAACAATGATAAGAACAACAAGAAAGAACAAATGAGGTTTGGCTCACCATCTGTTAATTTTTTTTCTGTAACTTTTAATCCCGATACTGAGGCTAGAACTGCAGGGGAAGAATCAGGGTAATAGTTAGCTTATTAGGAAAAGCAATAACTCTTCATGTAAACTAACCAAAGGAGTTGTGCCCTCATAGACTAAGGGCAATTTGCACCAAAATATCATACTAAATTATTTTAATTACAGGGCACCTTACCTGAAATTGCTGGAGTAAGCACACCATCACCAATGACCATACAGGCACCAAACAATACAACAACAAGCAGGGCCGTCCTTAACCTTTTATGCTTCTCCAGAAACCTCTTTAATGGAGAAGTGGTTACAGCCTGTGATGAGGGACCATATTTATAGGATGATAACTCCTCATCAGCTGCTTGTTGATTCGGGAGTAAATTAAACTTGGCATGCCTGCAAAGCAGTGAATAAAGAGCAAATGTTCCACCTGATGAAAGATGTATCATACTCAGATCACAGTCACACAGTTCATAACCTTTCTGCATAAAAAGAATTTAAAAGAGAAAATAAAGTCATCAGCAGAATACCTTCCCCGTTGTCATCAGCACTCAATAGGATGAATACATATTTAAGCAAGGGAATCAACGTAAGGGTCCAAAAAATCAACGAAAATGCACCAAATATAGTTTCTTCATCATGGTGATTCTGCAACTTCCCCTTGAACGTGCTTGTAAAGACATAGAGAGGTGAAGTGCTCAGATCTCCATACACCACACCAAAGCTTTGATAAGCTAATAATAGATTCCTAGAGAGATTCACCCAGGACAACTGCAAAGCACCAAATAAATAAATAATTCAAATATTGAAATTTCATTATTCAAGTAAACGGAAAACAAGGAAAATAAAACAGTGACCTATATATAATCGAAAAATATTACATGCCAGAAACAAACAAAGAAGAAATAAATTCAATAAAATTACATATTAAACCAGAAATCCAAAAAAATAAACAAAGGAACTCGAGCTTGACATGAAAATCAACAAACAAACACTTTAAAATTATACGAATTAAACACGTCAACGGATTGTTCAAGCAAGATATACGAAGGCATAAACGCTTAACCAGCAAAAACAGATAGTAATTGAATTGAAATCAGTTAGAACTGAAGCAAAACAAGGAGAATCGAATTACAGTAGCAGTGGCGCAAGAACTTCACACTCTATTAAAGCTCACTAGTCTTGGTATATCGAAAACACTGCAATAGCGAGTAACATGTAAAAGAACCCTAACCTGAGAAGGATTCCGAGAAGTTGAAGTTCCCGATTCTGGTTCCATGCTATTCTAGTCACTAGAGAGAGAGAGAAAGAGAGAGAATGAAGATGAAGCTAAGAACCAAACGAAACAAAACCGTAGCCTATATTCTTCTCCCTCGCGAGTCGCGAGTCGCGAGTCACGATTCACTATTCACGATTCACGAGTCAGTTCAGTTCAGTAGTACTTTCTTTCATTTCATTGGATTTCAGGTTCCGTTTGGATGATTCGTTTATAATGGTAGCACATTTTTTAGCAATTTTTTAATACATTTTATTATTAATTAAATTTTTTTATTAAAAATTAAAAATTAAAAAAAAATATTCAATACCAATTGAGATTTACTTATTATAATTTTTGATAAATTTTAATCAATAAAAAATATTAAAATAATATATAAGAGAGTGTTATTATTATTTCTCTTGTTAATTAATAAATAATAGAATGCGTAAGACACCGGAGGAACAAACGGAACAAGTGGTTGAATAAAAATATGGCAACTTCGAAGTCATTTCCAAATTAAGCAGACGTGTACCCCACGCGACAGGCTCTGCGCGTGCTTACTGGATGGTTGATTTGTTCTGGCAACCACCTACCCTCCCACCCTCAAAATAAATGAGTGTAGCGACCATTTTTTTTTTTCATGTAATAAAATAGTTTAAATATTTTTAGACAATCAATTACTTAAAAATTACTTAAATATATATTTTTAAAATATGTTACTTATAATTATGAATCATTATCTTTAAATAAGAATAATTTTAGGAATTATTTTTAATAAAAACATTTTTAAAATCATTCTTAAACAAAAATATTTTTAAGAGTGATTGAGTTATAATTACATATTTTATTATAATTTATATATTAAATATTTTATTTTATTTTATTTTTCAAATATATTTTTAATTTTAATTTAATTTAACAATTAATCTAAAAAAGAGTTCTCAATCATCTAAAGGCACTCTCTTATTATCTTTATTTGTGTATTTATTTTTTAATTGTTCATCGATTTCAATATTTTTTTATTTCTATATTAAATTTTAATATTTTAAATTTTTCAATAATTAAAAAATATTATATTATATTATAAATTCTTTATTGAAATATAATTATAATTAAAATATTTATTTACAAGTTTTAATTATAATATAATTTATATATTTAAAATTATTTTATTATTAATTTTAATTATATAAAAATAAATATTTATCTTGTACATTACAATTATAAAGACTAAAATATTTGTTATTATAAAATTATATGTGAAATAATAATTAAATGGCAAAGTAATATATTTTGATTTAAGAAAAATGCTAGCAATATATTTTATAAAAAAAATTATTAACTAAAATTTATTCAAAATCAAATAAAATGTAGATATCATATAATTTTATATTTTTAATAAATTTTAATTAACAAAGAATACATAATGTATGTTAAACGATGTGTTATCAACCCTCCTCTTTAATTAAATTTTTAATAAAATATTAATGAGCATTTTAAAATCCAAATGTAAAAAATTAATTTCAAAATATATAATATAATTAAGTGGTTTTATACTATACTGTGTGTCCATCGGTGTAACTGGGATTACTTAAAAAAATATGGAATCTTGTAGTTTGATATAATAATATGGAATCTTGTATTTTGATATAATAAATATTTTATTGGTTTTATTGATCATCATTATGGTTAAAATTAAAAATTAAAATAAATATTTTATTAGAATTGGAAATGTGTCGATAATAATTCAAATGTTACGCTTTTTTAATAAATTAATTTTTTAGTATGTATCAGGTAATAAATATTTATTTTATATAACCAAAATTTATAATAAATATATGTTTTGAAATATATAAATTATATTATAATTAAATTTTATCATAAATAAATATTTTTAATATATAAATTATATTTAGATATATAATAAATAATTTATATTGTTGTATAAATTATTTTAACTATTAATCATTTCTTTTAAAAAATAATTTAAATTTAATTTAAAAATAAAGGTGAAAAAATAAATTGAAAAAGATAGAGTTTAATTTCAATTTTGATCCTCCTAATTTGATGTATAGATAATTTAATGAAAGATTTTTACCTCGATGAGCGTTATTTTTTGTTGTACAAGTTATCAAAATGAAATTCTAATTTTAATTTGATAATATAACAAAAACTAAATAAAGTATTATACTTAAGTATTGTCCTTAAGGAATTAATAAATGAATTTAATTAGAATTCATAGTCATGAATTAAAATAAAATCTTAATAAATTAAAATAAAATCTTAATAAGTTAAAAATGTTATATAGAAAGGAGAAAGAAGGTAAAAAAAATAGAGAGAAAAGAAAGACACTTATATATTTTTATATATAAAATAGACTATTTATAGATAAAAATTATAATTAATAACAATGTATAATTGGATATAGAAAAACAACACATTGATATTCATAAAAAAATTTATTAAAAATAATGGCAGGACTTTCACTTAATTTTTTTTAGTTTTTTTAAACTTTTTTTTAGCATCGTATATAAGTTTTTTTGTTATTTAATTATATTTTTATCTATAATAATGAATACATAACCAAAAGTTTATAAGAGTCGCGCACCTTATTCAATCAATCAAACATCAATTATACATATTATAACATATTACAATATTAATGTAATTGACTAGATATAATAATATTATATTTTTTTAGGGAGAAGAAGTAAAACTCCAAAATCAATCATCTTCAAAAGAAAGTTATATGATCTACTATATATGTTTTGAGAATCCATGTTTGGTTATTCAGTTAATTCACCTCATATGAACACAACACTATAGATTTTGAATGTAATAATATTATATATTTATTATATTATTGATTAATGTATGATATTATTATGATTATAAATTCCTACCAAAAAAAATATTATGATTATAAATAATTTTCACAAATAAATTTATTTATATAATATATATTGATTAATATAGTAGTTATTACAATATTATAGTTTTCAAAATATATTACTTGTTAATGCATATTATCAATACATTATAAACATTATTTCTTATAATATTATATATAATATGGAAATTTACAATGTTTATCGTAATAATGTAATATGCAAAATTATAACATCAATTCATATTAATATAATATTCGTCACATTTAAGGAAAAAATTAATAATTAAAAATTTAGAAAATTTTTTTATGCTAATTATCAATTTGTTAGAAAACATTATAGGAGAGATGGAGTGCAACATACACAAAATATTCAACTGTCATGAAGAAGACTTTCCTGTAGGATATTGTCCCACCACTAGTTTCATAAACTTTTCATGAACTTTATAAATAATATAGTTATTATTTAAATATAAATTATCTATATATTAATATATAATATTTATAATATTATGTTATAATATACAAAATTAGCCTTATTATTATATTACTGTATTATAATATATTATATTATTATGATAAATAATGTTTATAATATCATCGATAATATTTAATGAATTTAATAAATTCAAAGATAATGCATTCACAATGCATATTTTAATTATAAATTATCGTTAATATGGTTTAGAAGTATTTTTTTTAACAATTAAGTTTGTGATTTTGATATGTGTAAAATATATTAATTGATATATATTATTATATAATTAAATATTTTTTACTAACATTATTTATAATTATAATAACATTATATTTTAATTAATAATATAATAAATATATTACTAAAAATAATATCTCAAATTTATATTAAAATATATTGTTAGTATTATAGTATTATAATATTATAATATATAGTTAAATAACAAAAAATAAAGTCGTACATGATGTTAAGGAAGACATAAGAAAAATGGTAATCGTGAGCTGTTTCAACAACAACAATAATGAAATATGTATAATATTATACGTCTTCAAAGTTTAAAAACTTAAAAAAATAAGAAACTGTATATTGTCTTTAATTAAATATATACATAAATAAATATAAATTATGTGATAATATTATAAATATATACAAAATATAAATATAAACACAAGTGATATGATAAATTGATAAACAATAATAATATATAATATGTATAAGTTTAATTTACATTGTTGGATTAATTTTAAAATTAAATCTAAAATTTGATCCAATCTAATAAAAAATTATATTTTTTCGGTTGTTCGGTTTTTGATTTATTCAGTTTTTTAGATAATTTTGTATTGTTGAAATAATTAATGACATTACGGTGGCTAATTAGAGTTTCCTATCTAGCAATAACAAAGAAGGGCATATCCTCCTACTGAGTCTTTTTTTTTTTTTTTTTATTATTATTATTATTATTATTATTATTATTATTATTATTATTATTATTATTATTATTATTATTATTATTATTATTATTATTATTATTATTATTATTATTATTATTATTATTATTATTATTATTATTATTATTATTATTATTATTATTATTATTATTATTATTATTATTATTATTATTATTATTATTATTATTATTATTATTATTATTATTATTATTATTATTATTATTATTATTATTATTATTATTATTATTATTATTATTATTATTATTATTATTATTATTATTATTATTATTATTATTATTATTATTATTATTATTATTATTATTATTATTATTATTATTATTATTATTATTATTATTATTATTATTATTATTATTATTATTATTATTATTATTATTATTATTATTATTATTATTATTATTATTATTATTATTATTATTATTATTATTATTATTATTATTATTATTATTATTATTATTATTATTATTATTATTATTATTATTATTATTATTATTATTATTATTATTATTATTATTATTATTATTATTATTATTATTATTATTATTATTATTATTATTATTATTATTATTATTATTATTATTATTATTATTATTATTATTATTATTATTATTATTATTATTATTATTATTATTATTATTATTATTATTATTATTATTATTATTATTATTATTATTATTATTATTATTATTATTATTATTATTATTATTATTATTATTATTATTATTATTATTATTATTATTATTATTATTATTATTATTATTATTATTATTATTATTATTATTATTATTATTATTATTATTATTATTATTATTATTATTATTATTATTATTATTATTATTATTATTATTATTATTATTATTATTATTATTATTATTATTATTATTATTATTATTATTATTATTATTATTATTATTATTATTATTATTATTATTATTATTATTATTATTATTATTATTATTATTATTATTATTATTATTATTCTTCTTCTTCTTATTCTTCTTATTCTTATTCTTCTTATTCTTATTCTTCTTATTCTTCTTCTTAATTTTCTTCTTCTTATTCTTCTTTTTATTCATCTTCTTATTCTTATTCTTATTCTTATTCTTATTATTCTTCTTATTCTTCTTCTTCTTCTTCTTCTTCGTTTCTTCTTCTCCTTATTTTTATTATTATTATTATTATTATTATTATTATTATTATTATTATTATTATTATTATTATTATTATTATTATTATTATTATTATTATTATTATTATTATTATTATTATTATTCTTATTGTTATTCTTCTTCTTCTTATTCTTCTTATTCTTATTCTTCTTATTCTTATTCTTCTTATTTTTATTCTTCTTCTTCTTATTCTTCTTATTCTTCTTCTTAATTTTCTTCTTCTTATTCTTCTTTTTATTCATCTTCTTATTCTTATTCTTATTCTTATTCTTATTATTCTTCTTATTCTTCTTCTTCTTCTTCTTCTTCTCCTTATTTTTATTATTATTATTATTATTATTATTATTATTATTATTATTATTATTATTATTATTATTATTATTATTATTATTATTATTATTATTATTATGTGAGTTTCTAACAGAGGCACACTTGATTCACATGGTCTACGTCAGAGGAGAAAGGTCAGTTCGGTTGTCATTTACTCATGCATGATCACGATAGCTTACGTTTTTTTCTTTTTCTTTTTTTCCTTGCATGAATTAATATAATTTAGACTTTGAAGCATTATTGGCACCATCACTTTTTTTAGAAGAACTTTACTGCGATGTCAACTGCTTTTACATTGAATGCATTGTGCTAGCCACAGCAATAAAATCAAGCCTAGCGTAAGAGAGTTTAACGCCAACTAAAAAGTTTGCAAGAGACAAGACAATAGTCAATAAAATTAATCAACATTGGTCTAGGGTTCTTATTAAGAGATCGAGTGAAATTACCTTTACTTTAATTATCTTAAGCTTCAACAATAAAATCAACAAGATTTATGTTATCAACTTGATGAAAGAGATAAGCTAATAACTTATACTAATTCTCTCATTATATAAATTTTTTAACTAATATATGAGAGTTAAAAAAAATTGATTTAGTTAAAATCATTAAATTTATTATATTATTTTTTAAATTATTAAGACTCATTATTAATTTTTATCTAATTATTTTTCACGTAATTAATAAAATAATAATAATAATATGCATTCTATCTTATTAATGGTTATCTAGTCCTCTTTCTCCACAAGAGAAAGAATTTATCTTATTAATTTAAAATATTTATTATATATTAATTAAAAAGAGTGTAAAATAATTACACATATTTTAATAAAAATTAATCAATACAAAAGATAATTTAAAAATAATTATGTATATATATATATATATATATATATATAAAAAAGATCAGAGGTAATATGTGATTTTTTTTAGGGGAGAGAGTTCATAAAGAAAGATTCTAAAATAAAATAAAAAAAAAGATAAAATACATTGTTTTAATTCCTACACATGGAAACCGAAGAGTGATTTAATTTGTATTAAAAGATTGAAGCTACGAACTTAGGTTGACATTAGTTGTAGTACTTTTGATCTACTTAAGCTAAGAGGTTGGGGTTGTGACTTGTGAATAGTATAAACCTAGTTGAGAAAGACATTTGCCTTCTAATTTCAAAAGAGATTAGACCCTATATTCGATACCAGATACCAATTTTATTTTTATTTTTTGAAGTTATAATATATTAGATTAAAACATCTGAATGCCTAAAAAAAATTGAAGTTGTATATTAGTATAAACCTCTTGCCCTATTCCTATCTTTTTCTCTCACAAATCTACACGTGATGCACAAATAAAAATGGTCCCATTTCATAGCTTTTCACTTTTCCTCCAACTTTTCAATAGAAAAAGGACTAGACCTTTACGGTGTGTTTGGAACAGAAGAATGGTAGGAGAATGATTCTAGATGGAAAGAAAAAAATATAAAAATAATTTCTTACTTCGTTTCGTTTTATTTTTGGAAGAAAAATAACATTAAAAGGTTGGTCGCCCTAGCTTTTTTGCATTCCTTCTCATTTAGACGGAAACCAGTAAAATGATTATATTGTCTATTAAAATATTAATTTAGTTTTATTTTAATATATTCTTTTTTTATTAAGAATATTTGTGTTATTTATATAATTTTTTCTACTTTCTTTATCATAAAAGAAAATTTTCTTTCTTTCTTTTTATTTTTTTATTTTTTTATTAAATAATACAAAAATCATCTCACTTTCTACTTTTTCTTTTCTTCTTTCTAAATTTCTCTATTTAAGTATTTATTGATTTTTTCTCTAACAATAAAAAAATATATGCATATATATATTTGTTTAAGATCAACTTTTTAAGATGTCAACTCTTATCTTGATCCATGCGCTTTTAAAATTTGTTCAATTGAAATTGACATGGGAATTGACAACAGTAATAAAAAAATTAAGAACCTAATAGAAATTAAACCTAGTTAATGTAACAATTAAAATTAGTTGATGCGATCTTTAAACTTCAAATTAAACATTAATGTTTTATAACGTAGAGTTTCAACTTTTGTTTTGAAAATGATCATTCAAACATTTTTAAAAAATGAAAATTATCCAATATTAAATAAAAAGACACCATAATATTTAATAATTAAATCCTAAATTATATAAAATTGGTTCTGATACCAAATATAAGAAAAACTATATTGTTAACAATACATACTTTATATATATTTAGAACACATTAAATACTTATTTGTTGAAGATAATCAAATGTAGTGAGAAATTATGTGTCTGTTTTGTGCGACTCTAGGGAACATGCAACTCTAAATAATCATAAAGTCAAATCTTCTTTTGTTTAATCACATTCTAGATTCTAGATTCTAGATTCTAGATTTTCAATAAGACAAAATATAATAACTCATAATATGTTTTTACTCTTAGTAAAATTATTTATTAATTATTGACATATCTAGTTATAAGTCTTAAAGGTTATGTCTACACTATCATCTATATAAATAATTTTCTAAATGTTCAAAATTTGTTATTAATTAATTATATTATTAGTTGACTTAAATCATTTAATGAATTACAATTATGTCCCAAGAATTAATAAAAAATTATAAAAGAGAATCATGAAGGAATTGAAATACGTGAATCTGATAATTTAACTATAGCTATAGTTTACGATTCATTTATCGGTAAATTCTTCCATTTATAGTGACTAAATAGACACTTGAGACTGAATTATTCAGTTTTTGACTAAACGCAACTCAAAATTTTAACCTTTGTTTGCATAGCCGTGATCTAAAAGTACCTACAAGGCTACAAAACTAGCACCAAAATTACCAAAGTTGCAGCTATTCTTAATACAAGGACAATATATGAATACCAATATCCAAAAAAGAAAACTGCAAAGCTTGTTGAGATAGATGAAATCTGAAATGACACTGTTCATAAGTGCTGACCACGGATGTATTAATATCATATTATTTTTTTAAATTTGATTTAATCTCTTTAATATAACGGTAGAATGAAAGTTTACACTAATGACATTCATCTACTTATTGAAACCGTCATTAACACTTCTCAATTTTAGGAATGCTTAGATGTAAAAGTACAAAGGAAAAATGGGGAGGATTTTTTTTTTTTAGCATTTCAATCACCATCGCTTGAATAAATTAGGGTAGAATTATTTCAGTTTAATCAATTGTTTTAAGTTAATCTTGAATATGTAATTATTAAAATCCTAAAAGAATTTTTTTCTATTGATAATAATTTTATTTGAGTCAAGTAAAATTAATTCTTGTATACAAAAATTATGTGAGATTCTAGGCATGGGTTTTAAAATAAAATTATGTGATTAAAATTCTTTTTTCTAAATATAAAATACTCAATAGGTTTCATATTAAAAAAAAAAAAGTGATAAGGTCTATACGTCAACTAGTTGATCTGGTCTCCGTTTAAGAAATTTTAAACCCCAAAGATCGAACCAAAAGTGATTGATTTTGATTGGATATCATATGATTCGTAGTACTTGACTTTTCAAGTTATAAAAAACGTAAAAAGAAAAAATAATTCGTAAAAATTAATTAAAATATATTGATAATGTGAGTATTTTTACATTCTTATTTAGTTATATATTGTTGGAGGATAAATTTATTAATTTTTATAATAATTATTATAGTAAAAACATAGAAAAAAGAATGAATTGTATTTTGAATTATTTTTGTAAATATTTTCAAAAATAGTATCATTTTAGTGAGAGGGATGATATTTTGATCTTACATAGTTGATTAAAAATATTATTAAATGAAATCTCTTTCTTTAGTTTTAACTTTAATGATTTTTATTGATTTATCTTATTTTAAGATTACCGTATAATTTTTGGTAACTCATCAAATTTCTTTTTACAATAACAAATATTTTGTTATAAGTATTTATTTTTTAAAAGTCTCTTATGCCTCAATTAAGTGTTTTTTCTTACACTTGTTTTTCTAAGTAAACATTTCATTTACTCGAGGTTGTTTATTGGAATTTTGAGGCCTTAGGTGAAGAGTAAAATTTTGGAACCTCGCTAATTAAGTTTAAATCTTCAAAATAATATTAAGATGAGAAAAAAAAAAGAGAGAGAAACAAAATAAGAAGATTAAAACAAATTGATTTAAAATATTAAATATTTTAATATATATAGAGAGATAGATAATAAAATAACACTTAAATTTTAAAAAATTTAAAAGTAATTAACTAGTTATTACAATGATTATTTTATAAAAAACAACTTTTAATTTAATTGTTTAACTTTTCAAGTCGTGAAAATGATAATTCTTTTATTTTTAACTAAATTATATAAAAATATTATTTTATTTATGTACTTACTTTTTTTACAATTATAAAAAATTATATAAAATTTTTAAAATTATAATTATTATTCAAATATTTATTTGAAAAATATTTATAAGATAATTATTTAATTTTTTAATTAATGATATCCTTTAAAATTACATGTCAAAATGATTATAAATATATAAAAGATAATTTTCTAGATACAAATTTTATATAATATATATATATATATATATAAATATATATTAGTCTATATATTATATTTGTAATATATGTTTGTTATTTTGTATATATATTATAGTATTATATAAATTATTATATTATTATTACATATTGTATATTATATATATATATATATATATATATATATATATATATATATATATATATATATATATATATATATATATATATATATATATATATATATTATGGATAGAGGAAAATAAAATTATATCGTTCTCTAACTCCCAAATTCAGTTCCTCTTTTAGGATAAAAAAATATACTAGAGCAAAAAGATATGATAATAGGTAGAATAAGACTTTCATATCCTCTTAGCATAGCAAATAACATATTACAACATAATAGGATAGTTATCTTCAAATAAATGATGTCTTTATAAAAAAAATGCAACAAAAATAAAACATAAAACATAAAAGGTGGACCTTAAAAGTTAAAATATAACTCAGTGATACTATACAATACAACATAGAAGGTTTTAACTTTTTGTTTAATTAAAGTGATTGAGTAATTAAAAGACAAATTAAATTTAATTTTAGTTGAAAATGATTCATAAAATATTGAGTTGTGTGTTTTTGAGAAAATTTTAAAAGTGGCAGAAACATAAAAAAATATGCATACTAAGACAATTTTTTTTTCTTCTTAAAAATGGTTATTCGAGTTGAGTAAGTACCTCGAGATGAATGAGTAATAGTCTTAAACACTTTTCAATTGAAGTTTGTTGAATTGGTATTGTTGACATGTTTTTTTATACAACGACACATTTTTTCAGGTGAAACACTAGTCGACCAAAGTTTTGGAAAAAAAACCCAAAGCCCTACAACCATTAAACTTCTCAATAACCTCTTTTGAGAGCTAAGACTTGTCGTTATGATGTTACAAATATGATGATTTTGATGTCATGTTGTGCTTTGGTAATGATACTTATGTTTATCGCTTTGTTATCTAGATATAAGGATATTCTTGTAGTAGCTTACCTTATGTCTATTGTTGTATGTGTACGACTGCAATGACCTCAAATGATGTGTTCGTGGGGGTAGATGTTGAAGCCACTACAAGGATTGAGATTCCTAAGCATCCTCAGATTCAGGTCTACATGGGGCCCTTCTACATTCGCTTTTAGGACACCACAATGGTCTTAGGAGGGGCGTGAAGGATTCATTTTGATCAGTTGGACGTCTAGTATCAGGGAGAAGTGACGCTGAAGTTCGTGTTTAGTGGAACTTTGAGGTTTTTTGTCACCTTTCACACTCATGCGGAGATGTTTTTGCCAATACTAGCGATGTTGAATAAGCCAACTGGTATGTCCAAGGCGAAGTTGGCTGGGAGCCCCAATGCTCCTGGTCCTCATCTGCGATGTTTTCGAACAATGCCTTTGAGACTTGGGGCTAACGTTGGAGCTTCCTCGTCTACACCATCATCTCCGCCTCAATGATCTAGTTGTTGAGTTGATGTTGTCTTAGGGACCAACTTGTCTAGGATGTTTTATCCTTGCTCTTTTTTATGTTTGGGTAGATGTTTAACCTTCAGTTTTATCTTTTTTTTATATTGTTGTTATAAGTTTCATAAGACACAAACTTTCCCTTATATCCAAAACTTAGGTAACTAGAGTTGTATATATTTTATGATACATGCTTATGTTCATTTATGTTGTGTCTCTTTAAAAGTTTCATGTTTCTTGCTGATGCACATCACAAAGAAAAATTTATCTACTATTTTCATAATTAAATTAATTAAATATTTTATTAAAATTAATCTTCTACGCGCTTAGAGTAGTTTTACAATTGTTTATAGGTTGTGTTGGCCTCCAAGTTGTTGCACGCACAACATAGTGTAAGCAATTTTTTTTATTAAAAATACTTGCCAAGCCATGAAACCATTTGTTATTATTATATTATGTGTATAGTAAACAATTAAAAAAAATATGAGGTATAAGACAATGACCTTGTCATTTACACAATCATTTATTCACTACAAAGTCTCTTCAGACTTCAACCATTTTCACAATAAAAAAATTTAGAGTAAAACTTATTTACTTAGATTGTCTTACATAGAGATAAACCATGATTTTTAAGTCTCTAGACTTTAAGAGAATATTATAACTTAGAGAAAATGCAACGAGTGCTTTAGATTACAATTGAGTAGTAATCTCAACATCTCTAGTTCTTCCAAATCCTTGTATATATAGGTTTCATAAAATATAGTTGTTGTGAGATAGCTTTGAACCTTCGTCTTCTTCATCTTCATTCATGTTTGAATTGAATGTTGAGACATTTAATGCAACATTAATTAACTTTCACTAACTAGTTATACTTATAGGATAAAAATTCGATTTATCTTTCTTTTCTCTAATTTCTATCATACTACTTAGGACAAAACATCTTTATCTCTAAAAAAGTATTCTAATGCTCTTCATAGGATATACAGTCATGTCTTTTGAAATGACAGTGTACTCAATTACTTTACCTTTACAAATTTGTATTGATAAGATATTCAAATCTTATTTCCACTTCAATCATTAATATGTTGGTCAATTTTTTTTTGGATGTATTATGTAGATGGATATATAAAAAAAGTAAGAGAAGAGATAATTACTATAGGATTGGACATATATATTAATTATTTTATATTTAATTATAAGATAATTAATAATCAATAGTTAATTGTTAGATTTATAATTAAATAAAATATCTCATTTCATTGATGAGAAATTGTGTCGATCAATATTTTATTTTTAGTTTAAGAAATACTATATTAAAAAAATCAAAACTAACTATTGATTAAACCCAAAATTGAACTTCATTCCTCTCTTAAAAGAGGGTAACGAAAAATTACAGAGAAACAAAAATAAAATTTTAGACAATTCAAGATTTTTCATTGTATGAAATTAAGAAAAAGACGGGTCATTCATACTGTTATGAAGTCAAGGCAGGAGTTATATTATAAGTTTAATGTAATATTTATACAAATGAAAACATAGTATTTTACTATTTGACACCTTAAAATAAGTAAATGTTACACCTTACTTCTATATGTATGTTTTTCTTTGGTAAAGATTTCTATATGCACGTGTTTGTGTGCAAGAAGAAAGTGAAATATTTTGAAATTCTTTTTCCGTACAAATACGTGAATGTGCGGACAAGAGAAAAACAAATTTATTGTTGAAAATAGAGGCCATTATAAAATTCTAGATAACAGCGTCATGGGTGACCTTTTAGAAACTAGAAGTGTGAATTTTATATTTTTATTATAATTATTAATTTAAGGACGACTTTCTTTGAGTGTGACCTTAATTATTTTTTTATTTAAAATGACTAACAATTAAATAGTAATATTATAGAATTTAATTGTGATACACTATATTTATAAAAAAAATAATCTAATTAAATTCATATTTAAAAGTTATTAAAAATGGAACTTGAACTTGACTAAATTTCGGTATATTGACAAATTAGTCATTAACTCCTCGTGGGGATACTTTGGGTTAAAAAAATTTAAAGAGGCAGTAAGTAAAGATTATCACATTATTACGAAAGTAATAAATATAGCCAATAAAAATAACGAGACATTAATAATTTCTTAATTTAATAACTTAGAAATTAAATATATGAAAAAAGAAACTCCTGATGACAAACATATTGGAACATGATTGATGTATAGAATAAATCCACAGACTTAGACATGATTGTCGCGACTACGGGGAGTAAGTGCTGACTTTGTTTCGGACCCCACCGTGCAGAAGCACACGGGCGCGTGGCGTGGGTTACTCTGTATTTCACACCACTCACAATGTTAACCCAAATAACATAAATGAGTAGTTGCTGACACAAGCTGCAACCAGACAAATAATAATAATACAAACAAAAAGGAGAAAATAACATATAAAATTCATGGATTGAACTTGAACGGCTTTCGATCTTTTCAATCACTAAAAGGGTGATTTGTGCTGTGTCAATGCTTATCTTTTCTTTAGCATATGAGTCGAAGATTGAAAGCAGGCAGATTAAGATCTGGGTTGTATTAGTGCAACTGCTACAGTGTTGGAATGATTGGATGATCGAAAATTTGTGTGAAGGAACTTTCCTAGTGCGCTAAATCACGTAACACACTACGTCTTCATTGTCTTTAATTTTTCACGTTTTTTCCTCATTTCTCATCATCCGTGTTAAGAAAGGAATTATTGTCAACATTAAGTGTTAGATAATATGAATAAATTAATTTCAAACTTGTTTAATTGATTTAAAAGTTTGTTGAACTAGAATAAATTGTTTGTTAAAGAAACTTATTTGGTTAACTACAATTATATATATATAAAGAGATCCATCCTATTCTATTTTATTGATTCTTAACTTAGTTCTCTTATCAAGATAAAAAAAATACTAGACCAATAAAATATAATAAGAGGTATGATAAAATTATCATATCTAATTGACACAACAAATAATTGATTACAACTTGATAAGATATTTTAGTTATCCTATCCTAGCCACCAAACAAATCCTTAACTTATAAATTTTAAGGAATTAGTCAAGTAAAGGATGATAATGTATTATTGTATTTAACATGTTGAATGTTCAAATTTCTACTCGTCTCATTTGAATCCAAAGATTTTCTTATCTTGGATTGATGCATCACTCGTTCCTCCTAAAATTAGAAGACAATTTTGCTTATGGTTTCATAGTTAATTCCAAGCCCAAGTAAACAAGTGTTAGACTTTTAGTGGCCAATGTAAAACTTGTCAATGTATCAAATATGGATTATTCATGACAAATTTTGTGTGCTAATGTTAGATCATTACTCAAAAGTAACACGTTGTATGACCCGATTACAGTGTTATACAAGCTAGAGTCACTACATCGATGCTCGAATGCAATGATAAATGAGCAAGGGTTTTCGAATTTTCCTAGATGAGTGCAGGTAAAGAAGCTAGTTTAGAAGTGCATGATTAGGTTTACTACTCGAAAGATTGGTACTTTGATAGGCCTATTTATAGATGTGGTGGACACTATGAAGGTCGATTAATATTATGTGCCTTTAAGAAACCAAATGGGTTGGAGAAAAAGTTAAGAATCTAAACATTAGAAGATTTAAACTTTAGTACACATGAAAAGTTAAATAAGAGAACAATGTGTGTATTATTGTGGACAATGATTAGAAAGAAAGTGTGATGAATGTAAAAGGGTTAGAGACATAATTTTAGCTTTAAAATTATTGGTTGCACGAGAGACCGTTAATATCATTAGTGCTTATGCTCCATAAGGAGGATCGACAACACTTGTGAAAGAAAAGTTTTAGGAAGATTTGAAGTGATGGTTCAAGGCATTCATAAGAGGAAAAAATTATCTTAAGTATGGATCTAAATTGACATGTTGGTTGTGAGGTATGACAAATTATAAAAGCTTATGGTGGTTTTGGTTTTGAAGGACTAAATGAGGAAAACATATTTATTATGCATTTATCTATGACTTATGATTTTAGGAATATGAACACTTGTTTTAAGAAGTAGGAGGAACATCTAATCACTTATAAGAGTTAATGCTTAACTTGATTTCTTTTTGGTAAAAAAACACTAACAAAAGTGTTTGAAAGGATTACATGGTGATTCAAAAAAGAGTTTTATTACACAACATAAGATATTGATTCTTGATGTTCATTTTAAGAGGCACAAACAAAAAAACCTAACAAGTTACAAATCCAATAATCAAATGATGATAGTTCAAGGGAGATAGTCATTTGTCTTTTCAAAAGAAATTATCGAAGGAAGGTAACAAAGGAGCACAAGGTATTGCCAACCTTATTTGGGATGAAATGTATAAGAAGATTAGGAAGATTGCAATTAAATCAAAAGGTTTTTCACCAAGAGATAAGAAATCATGGTGATGGAATGAAAATGTTCATGACTTTTTTTTTTGTGCAATAACATTGAAAATTGGGCAAAATATCATAATACTTAAAATGAAACAAGAAAAGTTATGAGTGAGACACAATCTAAAACTTTTTAAGTGTTTTATGAAGATCTCAAGACAAAGAATGGGAAACATATATAATCTTGTAAAAAATAGATAAAGAAAAATAAGATATTCAAATCAAGTAAGATGGATTAAGAATGAAGAAGGGAAAATTTTGGTCATAGATCAAGATATCAAAGAGAGATGATAGAGTTATTTTTTTAAGTTTTTCAATGAGGGACAAGGTTTGCTTGTAATATGAAAAGACTAGAAATCCAAGAGGACGAACAAAAATTGCTTACCACTGTAGAATTCAAGTTAGGAAGGTAAAAAAAAAATCTCGAGAAGATGGATAATGGTAAAACTATTGATACAGATCACTATTGATACAGATCACTAGTGGAAAAATGACTTTATATAACAACTCATTTGTATAAGTTGTTTAAAAATCAATGTAAAAAAATGTGATGACATTTTGTAATTAAAAATAATTTTTTACATTGATTAACTTTTAACCAATTTTTACATATATTTAAATTTTAATTGATGTAAAAAATACTTTTTACACTAGCTAAATTTTAATTGATGTAAAAAGGCTTCCCTTGTTAACCTTAAAAACTAAGAACCTTTTAAATAAAAAGTGGGGTTGTAAAGACCTCCCAACAACTAAGAAAACCTCTGTGCAATTGCAAACCTAGTACCGCCAAGACTTCTGTGCAATTGCAAACCTATCCCAACAATGTCTATGAAGAAGTATAATGCCCACAAAGATCTTCAACTATTGTGTAGATCGTCGGTGCCACGAAGATGTTTAATGCCACAACAACCTTTGACAAAGTTTCAATGAGATTTTTTTCACTTTGTTAATGAGTGTTATCAAGTTTATTGAGTAAGTCTTTTGATTTTCAATTACCCTTGATTTTTGCAGTTAAAGAACTTTTAAACTAGATTCAACAACTTTGGGTATGGAGTCAAATTCCCAAGGTATGGATGTCTTCTAGAAACATTTATATGAATGATTTAAGATTAATGTTTTGTCAATGTTCTTGATGTAACCTTTAACATGTGGAATCAAATACCCCAAGGCATGAGTGTTCTTGATCTATCTCTTCTTTGCTTGAATAAACTTTATTAGAAAATTGAAATTTTGTTACCAAATAAGCAGTTAAAGATGGAAATCCCCAATGTCCATGTTGTTGTAGTTGCTAAACATAGTGACATTAACTATGAAGCAATTATTAAGCTAGCTGAGGTAGATTAAGAATACTTAAGCATGTTGACAACACTTTACATTCTTTTCATTGTTTGGCCTCTTCTAGCCACTAACCCATATAGTCGTTCTTTCTTAAATTGTTGTCACAACTATTTTTGTGACGACAGCAAAGGTTTTGTGAATGTTGGGGGATAGGCCGAGATCAATTTGACCCGAGAAGGGGAGTCTCCACCAGTGTTTTAGGAACATTGGAAAACCAAGGATGGATAAGGCTAGGTTGCGAACCAGTTGGGTCCGAAAGTTGGTTACGCGTCGGGGGCAGGGGTGCCCCCAACACATCTGCCACTCGGCAGTTACCTAAGGTTGAGCTAGGGTGATAAGATTGGTATACTTAAAGATCAAAGAGCAGTACACAAATTATGCGCTAAAGATAAATGATGTATAAGTAAGTAGTTAAAATGATCACACAATCAAATGGACATTTCTATCTAATAAGTCTATTTCTAAGGAGAAGTCTGGGGTTTTTGGGTTGACGGACTCGCAAGGGGTGTGCCCCCTCTGCCTACGTACCCCGAAGAGCGAGAATTCAGAACCCACGTAGTTCTAGGTAGGTTCCTAAGCTGGGGTAAGTTAATGGCCGAGATGAACTCAGCCAAGACCATGGGAAAGGAAGGGAAAGTTGAAGGTTAGGGTCGAGACGTACTCGGCCCTAGTTGGTACAGAGGGAGATTAGATGAAGCCGAGACCAAGATGAACTCGGCCTCAAAGGTGTAAGGGAGGGCCGAGACGGACTCGGCCCAGTGAGAGGAGAACAGAGTAAGCCAATTTGAGTCCTAGTCTACTTAGATATATTTTTAGTTCATATATAAAGAGGAGAAGATAAGGTTACCTGGCCATAGCCATGTTGTCTTCTTGTCGGCCTGAGGAGGTTCGACATGGAGTCGGAAGAGTGGTCAGTTAGACACAGGGTCGACAAAAGGATGATTCGACACAGAGTCGGAAAAAGGTCGATTTGACACAGAGTTGGAAAAAAGATTATTTGACACGAAGTAAAAAAAGGATGATTCGACACGGAGTCGAAAAAAGGTCGATTCAACACGGGGTCGAAATGGGTGAATTTAGGATCAATTGACTTTCTTTTAAGTGTTCGGAGATCCTTTAGATGTGGTGGGGTGTCCGTTGGGGGACGAGGAGATTTAGATGGAGTGGGCTATCCTTTTGGCGTCTAAAGTCGGATAGGATTATTGGATTATCCTTTTGGCATCTAAAAAATCTTTAGAGTGGGTGGATAAATAACCTAGATTGGGTTGATTTTAGTGTTTAGATTGGATTTCGATGTGGAGCTTGTTTGGATAACATTGGATCACGTGGGAAGAGGTCAGAGCGTGGATGGTGTTGTGATGGAGGATTGCATGGAGTTGGATTTGAAATGTTAATACTGGAAGCGACAAGAAGTTGATGTGGCATTGGGAGACTTGGCACGGAGCCAGATGCTTGGATGTTGACATGGAGCTTGGACTTGGCATGGAGGTTTTTGCATAGAGCATGTTAAGCGTCCTCTGAATGGTTCTTGGCGTAGGGTCGAATTGAGGGTTTTGGTGTAATGCTAGTTGAAGGGTCTCGGCCTAGAGTCGATTGAAAGGTCTAGATCTGGTTTGGATGATCCTAGAATTTATATTTGCTAGCCCCTGACTTTGGCCTCAGCCTTTAGTTTTTCACAACAGAAGTCATAGGTGCGTCCCTTCTTGACCTAGGGTTGAAATGAAGAATGTGGCATGAAACCAAATTGACTACCTCGAAGAATAACCAACTCGGGGGTTAAAATGACTAAGCTGGCGCGAGGCCAAAATGATCGAGACAAACTAGAAAAGTTGGCACTGCGCCACAAATGCCTAAGTTAGGACCTAAATGACTAACCTAAGGACAAACCGACTCGAGGTCGAAATAAAAATGTTGGTATGGAGGGCCTAAGTTATAGCTAGTCAACAAGGATCTCATAGCATGGTGCTGGCAGAGACTTGACACAAAGTCGGCATGTCAACTTGACACGGAGTCGGCAGAGAGACTTGACACAGGGTCGACCCAAGACAGAGTAGGCAAAGGACTTAACATAGAGTCGGCAAAGACCTTGACGTAGTGTTGTAATGCGAGAATCGATAGTAGTCTTAAAGAAATAACCATGGGATGACGTGCATGCATGTTGTATGTATGTATTTATGCATGTATGCAAAATTGATCGAGATTTTTATTTTATGGGAGGATGGACATTTGGAATGCATGTCATATGCGTGGATTGCTGGATGCGTGAATGCTCGGAATGCATGTAGGTTGCATGGATGTTTGATGTGGATTGTTGGATGGGACTGTATGGAGGTATGTGAGTTTGTCGTGGATGGCTGGATGTGTGGATGTATGGATGCATGGCCGTATGGATGTATGTAGGTTTGCTGTGGATAACTGGATGCATGGAGGTTTATATGGGGGTTTGGTTGTGTTGACATGGGTTGGCATGGATTGCCAGGTGTATGTGAAGGTATGGACTATATGAGGTAATGACAAGGTGTGGAGTTGGATGAGGTACAAGGGGTGTGCATTTAGTAGGGACAAGTCTTTGTTTCCCTACAGTTTGCTATCCCAAGACTCGTGGTGTAGGCAATTGAGCTTCTTTCGTTCCAGCTTTGGTGTTAGAGACGTCTCGAATGATGTTACCTCGTTATTGCTCATAAGTTGAGACTAGTCAAAGGCTTACTGCTTCGGGTGATGTTTAACTTTTTCATCTTGATTGTAACGCTTCTTTTGTTTATTTTGTTTTCGGCTTATGGAGGAAGGAGAGGATGGTGTTTATTTTGTTTTCGTGGAAGGGTTTATGGGGGGTCAATGCTATCCTCATGCATACAATTTTGAAGAGTCCATCATCCAGCGCCTTTAAGGATCATTTGGGTATTTCTATAACTGATTTGTTACTTCTAGCTGGCTTTTCCTAAGGGTCATTACTGCCCCCAATGTTAGTGGCTTGCCCCCAGTATTGCATTTTTGCTTAGACTGCTTTTTTTGAGTTTTCAGTTTTAGTGAACTTTTATTTTTTTGGACTCTAACTTTTGTCTAGGTTATTATTTTATTTCAATCTAGCGAGCCATTTTCTTTTTCCTTTTTTATGACTTTGACTGTTTCTTGAGTTTTCGGTCAAGCGAGTCACTTATTCATTTTTTCTTTTCTTTTTTTTTTGGGGCATTGAGCTAATGAGGGTTTTAAGCATAGTAAAGTTTGATGTGGTAAACCCTCTTTCCTTCTTGGTTTGGGGGCCAAGTAGCCAGACTAGATGCTTGAGGTATTATATATTACCCTTATTATCCTTGTCGGTTTGATTGATGGAATAGTCAAAATTAGAACATGAGATATTAGCATTAGGGATGATTTTTTTTATTGGTATTTTTGACTTGATTTAAACGTAGGAAGAGAAAAGGAAGCATGGAGAGTTAGAGTATATTTCATTAATTATTCGAAGAAAGAGCATTACAGTCAATTTGATAAAGGATTAAAGGCTACAAAACAAGAGGCTCTTCTTAGGACGGTCAAGACTCAGCTTTACAGTTTTTTTTTTGCCGAGTTCAGGCTGGTTCATGTGGTTGGCAGTTGGGTATTTGAAGTTGCAGTCAAGCTCGTTTCATCTTTTGTGTTGGAGGGCTAGTATAGATTTCAGACTGTTCTCTTAGAAGAACCAGCAATCCCGTGTCAATTAAGTCTTGTACCTTGTGTTTCAATCCCCAACATTTTTCAGTGGCATGTCCCAAGGTTCCCCTATGGTATTCGCATTTGGCCCTTGGATCATAGCTTTTGTGATAGGGGAGTTGAACAGGCTTCAATGGGACTGTGGTCACGAGGACATGCTGAAGCAGGTGTGGCAAAAGTTCAACATACGACATTGATAGAGGTGTTAGAACTCTAGGGTTCTTTCTTTTCCAAAAATGTCATACTGCAGGGTTGGAATGGGGATGGCCAGAGGCGAGGGGTGCGATGTTTAGTGTTGGGCTTCGTGGGGGC
Source organism: Mucuna pruriens (assembly GCA_025330945.1). Lineage (NCBI taxonomy): Eukaryota > Viridiplantae > Streptophyta > Magnoliopsida > Fabales > Fabaceae > Mucuna > Mucuna pruriens. The sequence continues at coordinate 186,521 of JAENHJ010000328.1, read as the reverse complement.
TTTGAAGCCGCTCTGGTGTTGTGGATTTGTGATGGTGTGGAGGGCAATGGCTTGAGATGCCCCATGGTTTTGCAACAACTTCAACATTTCCAAGATTTGACCTATTTGCGCCTTTACTTGACTAACATCATTCTTTAGTACTTCTTGTTATTCTGCTAGATCCCTTATAGCTGTCTCCATCCGTTTTGTCTTGGGAAGCGCCCTGTAAAGGTCTTTCGGAATTTGATCCCTAGCCTGGTATTGGTCTTGGTTAGCTGGTTGGGTGGAAAACGGTATGCCAATGTGATGGAATGCAACACCTAATTTTAAATGCTTGATGGAGATGAACGCAACATATGATGCATGTTGTTTTTATGTTGTTTTTTATTTTTATTTTATTTTATTTTTTTATACATATATATTTTTTTTAAGTCAACTCTGCACTCTTAATTGGACAAGGTCAGTACCGAATTGAAAAATGACATTGGGTCAACTTAAGAAGTGACGCGAGGGTAAAACAAAATTGGGGAGATGGTGGGGAACTAGCTTAAATAAGGGACGACACGGAGTCGGATTGGAGATGGCACGAGAATTGGAATTGACACAAGGGGCAGAGCAAGGTTGAATAAAAGGAGACGACACGAAGACAGATGCGACTTAGAATCGGCACAAGGGTTTAGTTTGGGAATGACACCTAGCTAGGACAATGGTATTGAGTCGAACTCGAAGATTGAGTCGGCATAGTGGTCGGATCGGGTGCATATGTACGCTGATATGGTGAAAGAGGGTGAGGTGCCCGGGATGGTTTCCGAGCTGGTTCCATCTTGGATTTGGTTTAGAAGGGATTGACCGACTCCACTTCGGAGTGGCATTTTGGTTCCATCTTGACCGAACTTTTGGCCTAGTCACAGGGAAAGGTTGATCATAGAGCCTGGCCGGCTCTATCTCAGAGTGCATGTCGTGTATGGAAGTAGAGTAGAGTAGAGTATGATGAGGAAAGGTGGGACAAGATGATAGAGAAGAAGATTCCATCTCGATTTAAGCTTTTACTGAGACTGGCCGACTCCATATCGGTCAGTTATTAGTCTAGTTATGGCCGACTCCATGTTGGTCAGTTATTAATTAAGTTAATGTCGAGTCCCTCTCGGCTTCGATTTTATTAAGGTTAAAGGCCGACTCCGTTTCGGAGTCACCGAAATTTTTATTTTCACGCAAAAAAAAATGAAGTTTCCCAGGGCACGCCGACTCCATCTTGGAGTCGGATATTCATGTCGGCTAAAAAAACTATCCTAGTGGTATAAAGGATTTTCCCGGGGATTCTCACAATCAAGCTGCTAAAATAAGATCTCACGAGGTTCCTGGGTCTATAGACCTCCTAAGGAACGCAACCATAGACAGGAGAGTATCCCAGAATATGACTGTTTCCAAAGGCTGTCATCCCTAGGTGAGACTATTGTGTCGCCAATGCAAAGGCTTCCCTCCAGCATGGCTTCACTACACATCCCCACTCCTTAACTCTCAGGTCCGGGAATAGGACCCCACTCAAAATGAAATGTTTAACCTAAGCACCCAACGGCTAGCCTTAATTTTTTTAACATTTTATGGAAGTTCGCTGCGCAGAAAAGGGAAAACTACCTAACACTAGGGGGTCATGCATACTTGAGTTCAATTGGTCCTACATTCAGTGGAAGGTTGTCTAAACAGACTTTAATCTCAACAAGTGCATAACTGTAATGGTGTAAAGGAATGCGTGAATAGGCAAAGAATATAACCTAATACATGTTCCTAAAATAATGCATGATCAGGCATATACACAGTTTAACATAATGAAAGCAATAACTAAGTGTACCAAAGGTAAAACCCTAGCTGACCTATCAAGGCTTAACTTGCTATGAACCCAGAACTAGAGATTCTGGGTTCGATCCCCAGTGGAGTTGCCATCTGTCACAACCATTTTTGTGACGACAACAAAGGTTTTGTGAATGTTGGGGGATAAGCTGAGATCAACTCGCCCCAAGAAGGGGAGTCACCACCAGTGTTTTAGGAACACTGGAAAACCAAGGATGAATAAGGCTAGGTTCTGAACCAGCTGGGTCCGGAAGTTGGTTACGCGTCGGGGGCAGGGGTGCCCCGAACACATCTGCCACTCGGCAGTTACCTAAGGTTGAGCTAGGGTGATAAGATTGGTATACTTAAAGATCGGAGAATCGTACACAAATTATGAGCTAAAGATAAATGATGTATAAGTAAGCAGTTAAAATGATCATACAGTCAAATGGACATTTCTATCTAATAAGTCTATTCCTAAGGGGAAGTCTGGGGTTTTTGGGTTGATGGACTTGCAAGGGGTATGCCCCCTCTGCCTATGTACCCCGAAGAGGGAGAATTCAGAGACCACGTAGTTCTAGGTGGGTTTCTAGGCTGGGGTAAGTCAATGGCCGAGATGAACTCAGCCAAGACCATGGGAAAGGAAGGGAAAGTTGAAGGTTAGGGTCGAGACGTACTCGGCCCTAGTTGGTATAGAGGGAGATTAGATGAAGCCGAGACCGAGAAGAACTCGGCCTTAGAGGTGTAGGGGAGGGCCGAGACGGACTCGGCCCAAGGTGAGAGGAGAACAGAGTAAGCCAATTTGAGTCCTAGTCTACTTAGATATATTTCTAGTTCATCTATAAAGAGGAGAAGATAAGGTTACTTGGCCGTAGCCGTGTCGTCTTCCTGTCCCTTCTCCAAAGTAGTTCATAGGGTTCTGATATTGATTTGTCCTAGTTCTCCAGTACTCTTCTCTCTGGGTGAAAAAGTTCGACCCTCACTCCTTCAGAGTGAGGTCTTATATAGGCTGTGGGATGGGCTTGGACCTCTCTTCTGATGAGAGAATATTTTATTATATTTTATATTTGAATTTTGAATAGCTAACAGGTTTATCCCCTGATTCTTGGGATGAGAGAATATTTTATTATATTTTATATTTGAATTTTGAATAGCTAACAAGTTTATCCCCTGATTCTTGGGATAAGAAAATATTTTATTTGAATTTTAAATATCTAACAGGTTTATCCCCTGATTCTTGGGATGAGAGAATATTTTATTATATTTTATATTTGAATTTTGAATATCTAACAGGTTTATCCACTGATTCTTGGGATGAGAGAATACTTTATTATATTTTATATTTGAATTTTGAATAGCTAACAGGTTTATCTCCTGATTCTTGGGATAAGAGAATATTTTATTATATTTTATATTTGAATTTTGAATATCTAACAGGTTTATCCCCTGATTCTTGGGATGAGTATCTTCCCTCACCACTAAGAATCTCCACGGTCTATATCTGTTAATGGCGACAGCTGTTATAGCTGTTAGACATTGTCAAATGGGCCACGTGGCAGCTGGATGACTCGGTCTCGACCCAATCAGAAGTTGACTCTGGGCGAGACCAAGGTTTGACTGGTCAAACCGAGACCGACTCGGTCTCGGCCAGGGGGTGTTAACGGGCTCTAAAATGGGCTGACTGTATTGGGCCGAGGCTGGTTCGACTGGGCGACTCGTTGAGACCGTCTCGGTCTCAGCCAGGGGCGTTATTGGGCTTTAAAATTGGGCCGAACATTTTTGGGGTACTACGATTGTTTTCGTTGACTTTGCAATTTACCCTACATTAGTTATAAGTTGCAATATTACATCCATTAAATGTTCTTTTCCTTTTACTCTACATGTTGAACTTCACATTCTTTTTTCTACAACAAGTTCAAATTCTCGCATCCTAATATTTATTTGCTGAATGGAAGAAATTCTAGACTTAATTAGAAGTTGGTTGTTACAGGTTAGTTTTACATTGGTTATATTTATAATTGATGTAAAAAGTTTTTTGTTTACATTGGTTCAATAACCAATGTAAAAAGTTGTCACTTTCTACATCTTCGCCATCTATAATGGACATATAATCGATGTAAAAAGCCTTATCTATAGTAATGGGTGGTATTCCTCTTGAAGTTTGGAAATGTGTTAGAGAATAAGATATCATTTGACTCACTAAGTTTTCTAATGAGATTTGGAGATCTAAAAAAATGTCAAACCAATGAAGGACGAACACTTTGGTTCCTATATTTACAAATGAATATCAAAATTAATTAGCCTATAGGGATATAAAACTTATGAGTCACACTATGAAAATATAAGAAAATGTAATTGAGCATAGAGAAAAGACAAGGATTGCAGAGAATCAATTTTGTATTATACTAGGAAGGTCTATAACAAAAATAATTTATCTTTTATAGTGGAAATATATCAAAGCAAAGAAGGAGACTTATATTATTTTTTTATTAATTTGAAAAATATATGATTGAGTGCCAAGAAAAATGTTATGAAAGACTTTGGAAAAGAAAGGTGTTTGTGTTTTATATCAAGGTTACACAAGACTTATATGATGAGATAACTACTAGTATGACAACCCTAGGAGACAAGACTAATGACATTTTTATAGGGATAAAATTACAGGGTCTAGTCTAGAGTCCTTACTTATTTAATCTAGTCTTTGATGTTCGTATCAAGAACATACAAAAGATAATCTGTAATTGCATTATTTTTGTAGATAATATAATATTGATTGAGGAATCAAGGGAAACAATTAACTTTAAACTTGAGCTTTGAAGATAAATTTTGGAATCAAGGGATTTTTGCTTAAGAAGGAGTAAATGTATTCATTGTAATTTTAGCAAGAATCAAGAGGGAAATGACTTAAAAGTAGACATGAGAGAAGATGTCACACTAGAGGCTTCTAAGTATAAATAGATGAGATTAGTATTACAAAATGATGAAAAAATTAATGAGAATGTCACAAAAAAGACACAAGAGGCAAGACGCAAGATGGATGATTAAAATGAAAAAAAAAAGAATTAGGGATTGTTTGTGATCGTAAAATACCTACAAAACTAAATTGAAATTTTTATCATACTACTATATATTCAATGATACTTTATGGTATGCTAGGCTTTAAAGAAATAAGAGAAAATGAGAATGTTAATATGGATGTGTGTGTAGGATCTCAATATTGTCCGACTAGAGGAAACAACTCGGCAGAAGGGGTAAGATTGGGCCTGCTGGACCCAAGGCGAGGAGAACAGTTTGGATCCCGTCCACTTAGAGAAAAGGAGGAGCCCGAATGTCACTTGATCAGGTTGATATCAGCAGCCTTGTAAGGTCGAATGAATCGAATATGGAAGCCCAACCCAACACCGAAGGAGTCGGCCACCTCAACAGAAAAGATGCCATGACATCACGTCCCAAAGGTCTTGAACCGTGAGATTTTCCAAGGGGATGAAACCTTTGATAAGACCACATCAAGGGGACAAGGGACCCGCTATCCCCAACAGAATAAAATCCTCGCCACTCATAGTAGGCGAATCTGCTAGGATGGCCATTACCCGCGAGGAGCATTGCGAATCCAAGAAAAAACGTGCCACGATTGGGCATAGTGTACGACGAATATCAGCCTGGGGATTGTCAAGGCTAACGAATCGAATCGCTAGGCTAGGGTAATACCACGTGTTGAAATTAGATGTGTCGTCACCGCTCCTGAAGGCTATAAAAGCCCCCAAAGCGAAGAACTAGGGGCCAAGAATTGAGAAAGACAACACCCTAAGTGATTTTGATGGAGAATCCTCCTGCGAGCGACTCAAAGACATCCCAAACAGATTTGCGACCACGAGTACATACACCCGTCACCCCTTTGGATACCAAGTAAGCTTCTCGGCCAAACCATGTTCACACTCCTTAGGAGGCGTTTCCTCCTGGCCCCTAAAGCCCATTACACTTCAGATGGCAAATAAGTCGTCTTAGTTTTGTCACAGAGTCCAGTCAGTTGTCATCCAGAAGTCATTATACTTTAGATGGTCGGCGGGCGGGCCATCCCAGTATCAAACGGGTCACAAAAAAATAATGGCTGGCACATAGCTAGCCGCGAGCAGGATCGGATAGGCTTTGGTCCTTGATCTCATAATCCTCCTCACCTACGTCTGTGTCACTAACCACATGTCTGAGTTATCCTAGCTCACTCATAAACACAACATTGTACTATGGTGGACACCTAGTGGACAATCCCCCACGTTAGACCCCAAATCCGCTCGAGTCAGACGCCTAAGGGAAAGTCCATCTATATCGAGTCTAATAACACTTTTCCATCCAAGAGGAGGACGCCTAAGAGAAAGTCCGACTCTATACCCATTTCACCTCAAGAGGAAAATGACTTATGAGAGAAGATGTCACACTAGAGGTTTCTAAGTATAAATAGATGAGATTAGTATTACAAAATGATGAAAAAATTAATGAGAATGTCACATAAAAGACACAAGAGGCAAGACATAAGATGGATGATTAAAATGAAAAAAAAAGTATTAGGGATTATTTGTGGTCGTAAAATACCTACAAAACTAAATTGAAATTTTTATCATACTACTATATATTCAATGATACTTTATGGTATGCTAGGCTTTAAAGAAATAAGAGAAAAAAGTTGAAATAGTAAAAATGAGAATGTTAATATGGATGTGTGTGGATAAGGTACAAAATGTTTATAAATAAAGAGATATTGGTGTCACATCGATTAAGGAAAAAATGGTAGAAAATTGGTTAAAGTGGTTTGGACATATACAAAGAAGGTCACTAAAAACACTAATGAAGAGATTTATTACTTTTAGTCTTGTGAAAAAGGGATAGTGAGATACTAAGAATAATATTGGAGGAAGTTATTATGAGGAATCTCATGTTAAATAATATATTTGAATATTTGGTTTTTAACCAAGCTCAATGACATTATATGATCCATGTAGTCGACCTCATATGAGGGGATAAGGATTTTACTTTATCATCATTGCCTTATTGAAGTTTCTCTTTTACATTTATTGAAAAAGAAAGATAAAAAAATAAAAAAAAGGTGTTGAAATGAATTTCTTTGAATCTTTAACAACTTTTTGAAAATACTATCAAATGAAATAAATGATTTTTGAAGAAAAATGCTTGAACAAGTGTTTAGGTGGTTTAGATGATTGGTTAACTATCAATCACACTAGAGAAAGAAACACTTTATAAATCGTTTGATTTCAACTTTTTAGATTGATTTCAGGTGCATATGTATACTTTCTATATTTTGGCTTATCCAAAACACCTTTTTAGAACATAAAAAAACATGCAAAGAAAGTTGAATTGGGTATTAAGAGATTTTTGCAAAAGTTTATATAGTCTTTTCAATAAGACAATACATGAAATTTTTTTCATAAGCATTGATTTATCTCATTTTAACCAAAAAAGTCATAAGACTATAAATTAGAAAAAAATGTTTGTAAAAAAATTTTTAAAACACAATAATAATGATAAAAACTCAAGAGCTTTTATACTAATATGTCTTAAATCAACATTATGTTTAATCTTTGGTATACTACTAAGATTCCTACTAACAACAACATTGTTATAAGTATTCTTTAATCAAACTTTTTCAAGCTTAACTACGATTATTGTTTGACTTATTTTCCAATTAAACAACCAAGTATTTTTTAAACATAAAACATCTCTAGCTTCAATATTTTCACTTGATAAGGTAAGTCTTACTAATTACTTCATCTTATTTAGACAAATTACAAAGTATAGAGTTAGTCTTTTGTTACTTAAAGATTTATATATAAAAAATATTCAGTTTGCAAAATATCATTCAAGAGTTTTCAAGCAATCAATTCTCTATATGATATTCAACTATATAGTATTTATAAACAATTTTAAAAAAATATTGTAATTTCGTTATGTTTTCTTTCATCCTTTTTTTCAACAAAGGAAAAGTAAAGTTAGGGCATTAAATGCAAAATTTGTAAATCCGTTATGTTTTCTTTCATCCTTCTTTTTCAACAAAGAAAAAGTAAAGTTAAAGCATTAAATACAAAATTAAATATCTTTTATCAACTTGTCACTCTAATAAGATAAATCACTTTGCTTATCATCATTTTCTCATCTTTCTTTTCTCATCCTATTAGCATGCAACATAAAACATACTTGTTTTTCAATTATAAAAGTACATTGTATCACTGTTTAAAGCTTCCTTAATAGCTTTAGAGCTTATATAACTCAACCATCGTTTTCATTCCTAAAATAAAGATATGACTATGCATGTATAAATTTTGTAAGACTTTCATTTAATAAAATATTGTGCTTTGCTATATTGTCTTATATAAGACAATTTTGTGTTTTACACATTAAGCGTTATGGTCATTTCTTTTGTACAAACTTATTTTCTTTCTTTGTTAAATAGAAACTAAGGCTATACAATTGTCCTTTGTCCTAACATTTTTAAATTGAAATAAATAACTTCCTTGATATATAATACAATGCAATGCGACTAGAAACAAATACCAAACCAACAACTAACATTGCAATCAACAAATACAATATCAATGACATCTGTCATTATAATATTTATAATACAATATATCAACATTAAAGTGGAATTAATCAAAACACAAGTCATCAACTAATTATGTTTCACATAATTACTCATTAATAACTCACAAATATTTAACCAAAGTAACTAATTATTAATCAATAATTTCTCAATAACATCACAATCCACCTAATTATTTAACAATATTAGGTATTGTCAAGCACTAAAAACAATCAATTATGAACCAATAATTCCTACAATACAACCAAAGAAAAAAAAAGCAACCAATAACTCCACTTTTTAAGCTTTCTTTCCTTTATCACAACTTTTGGGTTTCACAATGACAACCAAAATGTCACACATTGTAGACACGGAGAAAAAACAAACACTTAAATACAACTAGATGGTGAGATAAAATAAGCAATTAAACACGAAGAATAAACAAACTAAATGGCAAGAACAAACACGTGATGAAAACAAATAATGCAAAATAAAGTGAGAGAAACAAGAATGGGATACAACATTAATAAGATATAATGAAAAAACACTTGTACAATATAGGAGTTCAAAAAATGAACACGAACGATAACAAAAATCAGGTCAAGGTCTAAAAATAAGAGGAGCAAAAGAATCAACACTTGAATGTTACGAATGAGAATAACAAAAGGTGAGGTAATGAGAACAACAAGGGCATAAGAATGAAAATAAAATAAAATTAAAAGAACTTGAAGAGTTTTTGAGAAATATGGAGAGGTTTAAGAAGAATATTTGGATTGATTCTATGGTAGCCGATCTACAAACTTTGTTCAAGTATTTCTAAAAGTAAACACATACTTGATTGGTTTCTAAATAACTAATTTAGAATTACCATCTAGTATTACAAAAGTTTCATTGCTTCACATATTAGACTAGCTGTCTTGGAATTATTGGAAATTGTTGATGTAAAAAATGTTTTTTTACTAGTGTTAGCTAAAATAAACTTGATTCAAAATCTAATTGAAAAAAACTTTTGAAAAACAAAATTTCAATATAGATCCCTACAAGGTTAGATCAAAGAGAGAAAGAGTAGAAAAAAAGAATACCCAATTTTTTTATTAATTAAATCCATAAATTTATGAATATATTCAATTGTTCACCATCAATTAAGATTTTTGCTATAAACTATTTTTTACAATATGGAATCTTCATCATCCAATTATTCTTATATAAGTTAAAAAAAACTCAAGCATTTTTATGCAAGTTGTAACACCTATATTTTCTAATATCTAATTATTAGTGATTGAAAATAATTACAAGAGAAATAATAATTTTTTATTCCTAAAAAATTAATTAGATAATATGTATGAATATTTTTTTTCTGTTGAGTTTCAATAAAAAGTTTCACTAAAATTAGGGTTGTGTTATAAGCTGACAATGAAAGATTTTATCATGAAAGTGAGGCAAATAATAGAGGAGCTTATGGAATTGTTGAAAAACATAGACAAAAAATAATTATGGAGATAACTTTTCCATCAACAAATTCATGCAAAATAGCATAAAACTACGATAAAAAGGGTTTACCTCTTGTAACATAAAAATCCTTTTTCTTTTTGGAAATTACATAGTCTTATCACAATTAAGGGAAGATGAACCTTTACAAAGTCCATAAACAGACTCCCAATCACTTTATGGCTGAAAGAGGTAGGAGTAGTGCTAAGTGCGCTTCAAGAAAGGTATTAGCAACTAGAGTTTTTCCCAAACACTAAGGTGCAATATGCGGTTACAAAAAAATTGCATAAGGCTCAAGGCTTTAGACGCTTCCTTTATATAGAAGCTCATTAGCGCTTTATCCAAGCAATGCGAAATCCTTACATTAAGAATCCAACTCATGAAAAATATATTTGTTTCTCATTATTCAAACCTTCCTTAAAATGAGCTCATATATTATAAGATTGACCCATAAGAAATAATATAGTCATACTTTAATATTTATTTTCCCCTTTAATCAATTTTATGCATATGACCTTATAAATTCTTATTATGTTAACAATAATATTAAATTTTATTTAATATAATAAATAATGAGCAATATCTAGCAACATTACCAAATAATAAGAATGTCTTGTAATTTGACATAACATTTATGTGACATATGTTCTTATGTAATCTAGATCCTTTGTCGAGATATGAAAATTGAATGCAAAACATAAAGTATGTCATCCTTATATGTTTCAATTTGTTTATTTCTTGATGTGAGATCAATATCCCACATAAACTCATTTTATCATGATCATTCATTTCTGTCTTACTTTGTCAAGATTACCATGATCAATATCTCACATGAACTCATTTTATCATGATCAATATCCCACATGGACTCACATCTAAAACATTCACATCCTTTTCATGAATTGTTTTATGTCTAATTAACAACTTTATAATCATTCTATTATAGTAATGTTTGAAGACATTAAAACATATAACTCCCTATGTTAGGAATCGTAATAACTTTAAGTATAACAATTGTATTCACCATATGTAGTTACTTTGAGAATCATTTATAATACGTAAATAACCCTTTTATATATTGTTCTCATAGTAGGTTAATTCAGTACATCATTACACTAGTCATGTACCCATGTGAAGACTTAATATCTTATATCTATGACTTATGATACACAATCATTAATTTACTCATTCTAGTCTTGATGCATTATTGTTGTCCTTATTAATTATAATACTTGACAAGTGATATTTAAGAATAGCACTAAATAAACTATTCTACAAATTATATTATGTTCCAATACACACATAATAAATGAAATGTCTCATATCATTGATAAATAAAACAAGATATAAAAGTAAATAATAAAGTATTGACTTCTAGAACTTACACTATGATGAATTAATTGTAATTAAATGGACATAAAATTATATTTAAGTTCTTACGAGCAATTTTGACAATTTCGTTGATTAAAATAATTTTTGTTTTAATCCGATCTTTGACGCAATTAAAGAAGCTTTTGGGAAGCAAGAAAATTCATCTAAGCCTTAATTAATTTGCAACTAAAATGACATAGCTGGGTGTGCTCCTAGTATGCTTTCACAGACCCAACTCTCTCCCATATCGTCTACCTATGACACCTTGTACCACCTAAACCACGTTTGAACCCACCTTTGTAAACTTTGGCTGAACAACACAGCAGAAAAAGAAAGGGAAAATCAATTTTTTAGGACCAACTCTAAATTTGTGCCTAACAAGTTCCTCCAAAGACTACATGCTTCTATAAAGACTTAAGTAACCTCACTTAACACATTTTTTTTTTGGCTTTTTTCTTGTGGGAAATCCATGAGCCCTAACCGACTTTTGTTCCATCATTTGCCTCTTTTAATACTCTTTCAAAGCTCCCCTAATCACCTTTGAGTTTGGTGCTTTTATTCTCTTAAAGAAGCTACCATTCTAAGCTTTTGCTAAGAAAAGAATTCTTATCCTTTTCTCTATTTCTTTTATTCTCCTCCTTCATCCACTTGGCTCAATTTTTTTTTTTCTAACATTGTCAAATGTATTTGGTCCAAAGAAAAATCCTCTTTGGTGGTGATATTTTCATCCATGAGAAGAGCAAGCCCAAAGACCACATTTTCTCACCCTTCCAAGCTCTCTTTGCTTCTTTTGTTTGTGTGCTTCTTGACGTAAGGGAAGGTTACCTCTATTTTTTGCTCTTTAGACTGTATGTTACTGTTTTATACGTGTGGTGGCTTGTTGATGTGATTAAAATTGTTTGTCACGTGAGTTTTATGGTAAAAGTGTTCGAAATTGCATATATGTTGTTTCCTTTATGAGAAGTCTTCACTTTATCTCTTGGTGTTTTTCCTTGAACAAAATATGATAGATGTTTAGGAGAAATATAATTGCTGAAAAATCTGGTTGAAATGCCCAAAATATATGATTTGAAAGTATGTTTAATTGGAGCCTTGATTTAAAGTGGTTTCGTGATTATTTAAGCACCAAATGACTTAATTGTTAAAGTCTTCAAACTCCTAATATTTTAGTAAAATTTTAAGGTGTAATTTTTTTTCAAAGTCCAAAACCGTGGTCTAATATAATGCTTCTGTTAGGGGCTGGTCTTTAACAAAGAAATTAAGTTCCAAAATGCTAATTGGAAGTTCCTGTGCCTAAGTTCTATTTTAGGCCCAAAACTTTAATAAAATTGTAAAATTTGTGAGAAAAAGTTGGTAGAATGAATTAATATATGTTAATACAGTGATTAAAATTTATGTTTAAGTTTTAAGAGAGTTTAGAAAAAAAATTGCCTAGAAAAGAGCTTAAAACAACATAGTTTTGGCTAAAAAATCTTAATTAATTCATAAAAATGAAAATTATGGAATTTTAAAATTTATAAATTAAAATATTTTAATCTTGAACTAAAAATTTCGAAAATAATATTTTTATCTATTATTTAGGTTTTTTAATAAATTAAATAAGAAACTAGTCAAAATGGCTATTTTAATGGGAAAATTTGTAAAAAGAGAAAAGTGATATTTTTAAATTTATAATTAAGTTAAAATAATATATTTATTATAATGTATAATAAAAATACAATTTTAAAGGATTTTTTTTATCCAATTTTAGAATTTTCTCCTTAATTCTAGTTATAGTACAGGGACAGAAAGCTAATTTCTCCTCAATATGATTCAAAATTTCTGAAAAAAGTTTTAGGGGTCTAAAATAATTTTATCAACTTATAATAAAATTTCTAATTTAAAATAAATTCATTTGAATTTATTGTGAAATTTTAAAGTTTACTAGTTTTTATGCAAGCAAGGGTGTTTTGATAATTTCATAATTAAATATTTAAATAATATTTTAAAGAGGTAATAATTAAATTAATTAATTTTTATTTAAAATATTTAAAATTTCCAAGTATTACTTAATAACTATGTCAAATGAAACAAAATACATTATCTGTCATTGACGAAAACATTAAATATATAAGAAAAAATATTGTTGTTAGTAGAGGTTACTTGTGAGATCCTTGCTTAGCAAATGTTTCTTGGTGGGACCTCTCCTAGCTAACTATAAAAAAATTTTGGTGGAGGTTTTACAATGTAGTGTTGATTTCAAGAATAACCCAAGTATCCAATTGAGATAAATTCTAATTTCACTACTTGATGGGATGCACATCATTCATGTATGAGTCCATAGTTGTTGTTGTGAGTGAGCATGCACATAAGTTGGGATTTCATGGTGAAACTTCATTCTAGTGTAGGAAAGGTTAATAGAGGCAGGCTATCAAGAATGAGTTTTAGGTAGATAAATAGGTAAATCCAATGATGAGGTCAATGTCATTGCATATCTTATGTTGTGGTAAGTCATTACTTACATATATTTATCTTGATGATCTACTACTCAATTTTTATGGACTAGTTAACAATGTCATGCAAATGATTTACCATGTTGATGACCTATTGGTCTATACTATTGTTATACCATGTTAATGGATACATCTACATTGGTTATTTGAACGTTGAAAATCTCTATAAAATTAAGTTTACATCAACTACATGACTATTATCATCATTATACTTGCTCTTTTATATATATATATATAGTGTGGAAATAATTGTGTTCATATAGGTATGAACATTAAAAAAAAATCTTGGAAACAATTTTACTCTTTCAGGAATTAAAATGATAAAGTCTTTTTAATATTCCATGAATTAAAATGAGTATTCACTGTAAAGTAATATATAACATGTCTTTGTTCACGAAATTTATTTTGCTTCTCAGTTTCGAAAATTTATTTTCAACCAATAAATTAAAGTTCTCATTATTGAAAACAAAAATATTTTTGCTATTATACACTTTTTAAAATACAATAACTTTTTATCATGTTGAATTTTCTTAACCTAAATTTAAAAACACTCATGTATTACATAAAAAAATAAAAATCAAAACAACGTTGGTCTATTAGTCTCATGAGTGGGCCCGGGTGGTGATCAAATTTGAAAATCATGGAAAGCATGAGAAGAATCAGTAGACTCGTTTCTTGGAGTGAGACTCGTCGCTTTCTGCGGCACAATCCTTTGGACGGTAGCGCAAGTGTGAGCCGTCAAAGGGATGGCTTAGTGGTTTCTCCGCTTTTGTTGGGAGCACAAATTATCTTCATGCTGGGTTTTAGTCACTGCCATTAATCACATAATTCACTTTTACTAAGACAATTCCTGTCAGATATCTCTTATGCATGCCCTTGTTCAATCTCTCTCTTTGGAGGCTCAGAAGCCCTCTACCTAGTGGAACATGCAAATGTCACTCACCACTCATTACTGCAGGTCGCTAAACATATATAACTTTTTCCAACCATTCAGATTTTCTTTAAAGACTTTACCTTTTTTTCATATATTTGAGAATTGGATTTGTGTTCACATATAGAATAAATAGGGTTATCAACTATTTCAGATAATGACTAACAAATATTTATTTTTTATAATTAAATAATAAATAAATTCTTTTTAATATATATTATATTATAACTAAAATTTATAATAAATATTATTTAGGAGATAATATTAAAAATGTCTAATTAAAAGAATACAAAAATAAGACTAAGAAGAATAAATTTGTGAGAGTAGAATTTATATTATAAATTATTTTTTATTATATTTAAATTACATAAATACTTTATAACTATTCATATATTACATATAAAAAAAATTAAAAAATTTGTGGGACAATTATGAATGGATCCTGATAGCTGTCAACTATGTCATATTTTTTGGATTCTTGTTAGTCATTATCTGCCTAAGAAAGAGTGGACTATATATATATATATATATATCCTTATTCATCATATCTTTATCCATGCAATTTTTGCGCTGCTTTTGCTGGCATGTTATGGAGCTCTACAACCTCCATGCCCGAGTCTTCATTTTCATTCTGATTTTTAGGGATTCGTCTACCTTAAGGGGGGAAATGTTTAAGGGCAGGAAAATTACCTATGTCATGAACAACGTCTGAAATTTCGAAGACACGGTTCAATTTGTGTGGTGGAACTATGGTCAATTCAAGAATAAATAGTTATGTAGGTTGATTTATTGGTTTGATAGCTCTATCCCTCAAATGATCACTCAAATATGATTGTCAGAATTATACATACGCGGTAATAAAACATTCCCCTACACACGCTGTTTAATAATTTCTCTTTTCGGAACTATCATGTTGTTTAGCATTGTATTTATTTTGAAACCTTACTTGATTTTAGAAAGTTCATTTGTATTTAAATTTGGAGCTTACAAGTAAATTAGTATGAGATATGGTTTCATGCCCACGAAATCAGGCCAAGTTGGCCTAGTACAGTGCAAATCTCTCTATCTCCCCCTTCTTGCGTGTCCATGATAATGGTTCTAATAGGCCTTCTCTTTCTGTGTTAAATTATTCAAAATTCATTTTAAAAATTTAACTGATTATGGGAAAATCCCTAAATTTAGATATATACTCACTCTTAATTTAAAATACTCTTTCTATTCCAGGTTGAAATTATTAATTTGTCTTACTATTCTCTTATATATCTTGACTTATAGTTAGGATCAACTTGTTAAATCCTATGAGACTTATATAATACATGGATAAGTCCCTTACAAATAATATAAAATCATAATATCTTACACTATTTTTATTCATAATTAATTTAATCGCATTAATATATATAATTTTAACCCACTAGATTAACATTTAGTAATTAACCTTAATGTATACTACTAACAAGGGTTGAGCAATGTAGAAATAGGCGGAGCTATGAGCTATCTATACCAAATTTCTAAATAATAGTTTACTCTATTATTATTCTTCTAAATCACGACCATGCGCAGTCTATGAATTTAAAGTGTAGTTATCAACGAATATTGTATTTTCTGAACTAAGAACGTCAAAATAATTTGAATCCAACGGATTTCCCTACCTAACCTGAAAATGGATTGGATTGAATTATATAATTCAATTTTTCAACATTTCCAACTCGTATAAATTATCAGGTCAAGAGATGAGATGACTTTCCAGGTTAGGTTTCTTGTGTTAAATTTTTTCAGATTAAATATTATTTTGTTAGACATAATATTTTGTTAGTCATAATATTTTGTAAATTATTATAGATTTTATGTTACTTTTGCACTATATTTATTTTAGTCATGATAATAATTTTCAAAATATATTTGTACCATGATAATTTTATAAGATCATGTTCTTGTGAGTGTGATATTATGTTTATGTTTAGATTTATTTATTTATCTATTTGATATTTCAACTTATAAGTCATTATGAATGACAAAAAACTTGTACAGATATTCACTATCCATTTAATTTTTAAATTAAAGTATTTCTATTTGTATAATTGTGTAGAATATTTGAATAATTTTAGTTTTATATCCTTTAAATATTTAAAAAAATAGTTAAAATATTTTTATTTTTATTTTTTTAATAAATATCTACATGTACTTATCGATATCCATTGATATTGAAAATTTTCATAAGTATCCACTTAATATATATTCGTGTAGATATACAAATGGGTACAAAACAAATATTTATTCAATGGGATAGATAGCAAGAGATGACTACTTTTACTTGCCTCATCCTTTCACATCCTAATAAGTCATCCATATTTTAACAATTTAAAAAAATTCAATGAATCAACCCAACCTAACTCACAAATTACTAGAATTGGGTTTAATTGGAAATCAAAACAGATCTCATTCAACCTCACCCAACATCTTCGGTGGAACCATTTTAACATATCTAATCTCAACCCTATAACGAGTGTTGTTCTTGTATAAATACCTATGTGCCTAAAGTGTTAGTTATAGATATGGTCTATACTAGGAGCATTCAAGTGAATTTTTGCTGACAGAAGAATAAATGTGTATCTTTTTATATAATTAAAGAGTATGTGATATAGTGAATGTGAGTTGTTTCCTCGTCATGTGTTAGTAAGTGTAGGTGGTTACCAATCGTACCTAAGTGGTTACATTGATCAAGTCATTGTGTGCTCGGAAAAACTAGGTAGGTACACAACCTTCTAGCCTTGAGCGAAAGAGGCAAATATGGCTTAAAAGACCAAGTAAGGAACACATATTTGATATATTGTCGGGGCCTAAAATCGTGAAGGTACAACTTTTAGATTGTGCCTAAATTGAAAGTAAAAGGAATTATGTATTGATTGAATTGAATAATACAATTTCTAATCTCTCTTTTTATAGGGTAAAGGTGAACTACTTAAAGATAATATAGCTAACAAAAAAGAAAAGATAACCATTGTAGATAAAATGCAATATTCCCGATCTCCTAATGAGATATTTAGATATTTCTAACCTTTTAATCTAATGAGATATTAAGATATTTGTAACCTCTTAATCTAATGAGATATTTAGATGTTTGTAACATCTTAATGAGTTACCTATCATATCTTATAAGATATTTACAATATCTCCAACACTCTCCCTTAAATTGGTAAATGAATATTAATCATTCCGAACTTGCCATTGAGTTCTTGAAATCTAGCTGTATGAAGCCCTTTTGTGAAAACATCTGCTACTTAGAGCCTTGTAGGAACATGTGATGTGACTACAAGTCCATTGTTCAACTTTTCTTTAATGAAGTGTCTGTCAATTTCTATGTGCTTTGTCTTGTCATGTTGGATTGGATTATGGGCAATACTAATAGTTGAGTTGTTGTCATAGAACAACTTTATAGGACTCGTATATTTTACTTTAAGGTTATCAAGAATAATCTTCATCCACAATCCTTCACATATACCGTGTGCCATAACTTGAAATTCTGCTTCTACACTAGATTGAGCAACCACATTTTGCTTTTTGCTTCTCCAAGTTACTAGATTTCCTCCCAAAAACATACAATATCCAGAAGTGGATCTTCTATCCACAACTGATCTTGCATAGTTTGCATTTGTATATATTTTCATGGACAATGTACCTTCTTTTTTGAACAACAGTCATTTTCCTAGACTTGCCTTCAAATACAGGAGGATCCTTTCAATTGCTTGAAGGTGCCTTTCCCTAGGATCATGCATAAATTGACTGACCACACTAACAACATAGGCAATATCTAGTTTAGTGTGGGATAAGTAGATCAATTTCCCCACCAATCTCTAATATTGGGACTTCTTTATAGTTGCATTTTCTTCACACCTAATCCTGTGGTTTTGCTTAATAGGTATCCTTGAGGTCTTGCATCCTAATTTTCCTATTTCTTTGAGGAGATCGAGTACATACTTCCTTTGGAAGATAAAGATACATTGTTTGGAATATGCAACCTCTATCCTGAGAAAGTATTTCAACTTTTCTAACTCCTTCATTTCAAATTGTGTTGCCAACTTTTCTTCAGTGTTAGTTTTTCAATCTCATCATCACCTGTAACAATCATATCATCTACATAGACTAGGAGAAGAGTGAGTTTACCATCAGGAGAATGTTTTATAAAGAGAGTATGATCACCTTGACTCTGTCTGTATCCTAAGGATATCATGACTTGAGCAAATCTTCCAAACCATGCTCGGGGAGACTGTTTAAGTCCATACAATTTCTTTTTGAGTCTGCATACCTTGTTCTTTTCATTATGAGAATAGAATCCTAGGGGAATCTCTAGGTAGACTTCTTTTTCTAGGTCTCCATGAAGGAAGACATTTTTAACATTAAACTGTTGCAAGTTCCAGCCAAAGTGGGCGACTAAGGAAAGAATAACTCTTACTGTGTTCATCTTTGCTACAAGGACAAAATGTTTCCTAATAATCTATTCCATAAGTCTACGTATACCCTTTAGCAACCAATCTTGCTTTGTATCGCTCAAGAGTCCCATCAGATTTACACTTCACAGTGTATATCCATATACAACCTACAACTCTTTTGTCTTTGGATCTATCAACAATCTCCCAAGTTGAGTTTTTCTCTAACGCCTTCATCTCTTCTTTCATTGCTTAAACCTAATTCTCATTTTTCAAAGCTTCCTGTACTGATGTAGGTGTTTTGATTGCATCAATGGCAACAATAAAACTTTGATGTTGTAGAAAGAGATGGTCAGTACACACAATTTGAGAAATAGGATACTTGACACATGATTGTTTCCCTTTCCTCAAAGCAATAAACATGTCATCAGTAACATCCTCAATGGGGTTCTTAGGAATACTTACCTCTGGCTCAGACAATTGGGCTTACTTTGGGACAAGAGTGGGTTTCGTGACTTCTTGAACTTGAACATCTTGAGTAGGAAAAGGTAATGACTTGATGATAGACTCAACTTCTAGATAACTCTCCACCTAAAGTGGAGGGCTAACAAAGAATGATTGTGTTTCATGAAAAGTAACATCTATTGAGACAAAGACCTGACGACTTAAAGGATGATAACACTTAAGCTCTTTTTTATTTGAGGGATAACTAATGAAAACACATTTGATAGCTCTAGAGTCTAACTTCCTATAATGTGGATTATGAGAGTGGATAAAGATAAGACAATACACCTAAAGACACGACTTGGTACGCTTAACATTAGGGGAGAAGAAGGAAAGAAGGATAACATATGTTTAATTGAACTAATGTCGTTTAAAATGCGAGTGAGTAACTTGTTGATGAGATAGGTTATAGTTAGGATAACTTCTCCCCAATAAACATTAGGAATAAACATTTGGAAGAGGAGGACTCTAGTAACATCAAGGACATGATGATTTTTCTTTTATGAATTCCCATTTTGTTGGGGAGTATTCACACACGTCAGTTCATGAACCACACCATTATCTTTAAGAAACTTGGAGAACTCAAGATTTACAAATTCGATATCATTGTCTGATTGTAGTCTTTTAATAGATTTATCGAATTGGTTTTTGACAAGATGGAAAAAATCGACAAATATTTGACAAACATTATATTTATGTTTCATAAGAAATATCTATGTCACACATGTACAATTATTAATAAACTATTAGTAAACTATACAAATCACTTAGCCCTCGATATTGAGTTATTAGCTGGACCCCACACATAAGAATGAATAAGGTAAAAAGGTTCAAAATTTTTATTATTACTAGGAGAAAATGTTGCACAATGGTGCTTTGAAAACTAACAAATATCACACTTAAAGGACTCAACAAACTCTTTTGTAAATAAATGTAGAAACATTGTTTTAAGTAATCCAAACAATGGATGTCCAAGACGTTTATGGTAAAGCCAAAATTGAGAAGCTGCCCAAGTTTCTGAGGGTTCCTATTGACTGGAAGGCAAATCTTCCTTATTGGTGTTGTTACCTATCTTTGTATGTTGTAAGTAGTATAACCCACCCTGCTCTTTAGTAATTTCAACTGTCCTCCCCGTTGTAAGTTCCTGAATAACACAATGAGAACGAAAAAATGTTATTGAACAATTCCAATCTTGTATATTCCTATGTATAGAGATAAGGTTGTTAGCCAGTTTCGGAACATGAAGAACATTGTGTAGGGATAAAGAGGATTGAAGTTAGACATTGCCAGATCCAACAATAGGAATATGATCTCCATTAGCAATAGTAATGAATTTTTTTTTGGATACTTTAAGGTATGATATAAAATATGAATGAAGCGGGGTCATATGATATGTTGCCCCAGAATCAAAGATCCAAATGCTTTGTGGAACTGAACTAGAAATATTGAAGGAACTCTTACCTTTCATAATCAAGCCACACGAGGCAAGAGGCATACTTGTTGAGTTTAGGAGAGCTCGAAGGCGGTTCATCTCCTCCTTACTAAAGGCTTGAATATCCTGGTCAAGTTGCAAGGTAGAAGGATGTTCAATTACATTCTCCTTAAAGGTGAACTACTTAAAGATAATATAGCTAACAAAAAAGGAAAGATAACCATTGTAGATAAAATGCAATATTCACGATCTCCTAATGAGATATTTAGATATATGTTACATCTTAATCTAATGAGATATTTAGATGTTTGTAACCTCTTAATGAGTTTACCTATCATATCTTATCAGATATTTACAATATCTCCAACAACCTAGGTCGTCGAGTCATGATAGGGGTCGACTTGCGATGTGTATCACAAGTAATGTCGTGACTACCTTTAAGTAGTCAAACTACGGTGTGCCTCATGGGTCATGTTATGATTGCCTATGGGTAGGTAAACTCATGAGGCATGCCAAATAGGTCATATTGTGACTACCTTTGAGTAGTCAAGTTGGCATGCGATGTGTCTCATGGGTCATACTAGGACTGTTTATGGGTAGGTCAACTAGCGACATGCTTCACGGGTCACTTCATGATTGCCTTTAAGTAGCCAGATTGACCTATGATGTGCCTCATAGGTCACGTTGTTACTGCCTATGGGCAGGTCAGCTTGCGACACGCATCACAGGTCATGTTGTGACTGCCTTTAATTGGCTAGGTTGGCTTACGATGCACTTCACGGATCAAGCCATAACCGCCTATGGGCTAGCCAACCTTTGACGTGTCTCATAGGTCACATTGTGACTGCCTTTAAGTAGTTAGGTCAACTTGCAATGTGCCTCACGAGTCACATTAAGACTGTCTAGTATTGAGGTTGGCCTAGGTTGTATCTCTTGGGTTATGTTAGGACCATATATTATTGAGATCAACTTGGGTTGTGCCTCTTGGGTTATGCTGAACCACCTCGTCTTCATAGATTTTAGTTAAAGAGAAGTCCAAATCAAATGTTATAATCAACCATGACAAAATGAGATGGTCTTACTTGTGATTATACTATATTTAATTATTACTTGTTTTAACTTAGATTCGTTCCCAGTTGAATCATAAATACCTCCACTACTTTTAAGAGTGACTTGAGTTTTAAAAACATGGCTATTCTAGCAAGGAACTCATCTCCAAAAATAAAGGATAAATTAAGTGGATGTTTCAGTTTTTGAATCCCCTTCTTTCTCTTTATTTTTTCCTTTTATATCTGGGGCCCAACTACCTCAGTCCCATCACCTTACCTAGCGTACCAGCCCATCATTATTAACACTGGCACACGATACAATTAATGCTGAATGACTACTCTTACGCTGTCTAATCAGGACGGCCGTATTGAATCCTGGATGGGCATCACCTCGGCGGCGGGTCGTCCATAGGCCGGCCATAACATAGCCCCCTTATGAGCCTAGCTAGGTCAGAGCTAGAGCTCGTAATCTCAAGACTCCGGCCACCTACGTGCTCTCTTCACCTTTGTGGAGACCGTTCTCGACCTCATGATCCTCTTATCGGCCCAGGCGTTTGTCTCTTCGATTTCTCAGGAATTCGAGGCGTTTTTCATTTAATCTTGACATGATTAGTGCGCATATTCCCGAGGAACGCGTTAATCATTCATGCCTTTGGATATCTTACTCTTCATCCTTTCTTCCTCATTTTTTTCCCTAACAACCTCCCCGCTTCTCTCGCATCTTCTTCCTCCGTTTTCATTTTGCTTGATTCTGTTGCATTCTCGTCGCGCCCCAGTACCAACTTTCACTATGGCTCCTAAAGGTATGTCTCCTCTTCCACCGCATTCTGCCCTGTTTCGATATCTTTCTTTTTACGTATTCTCGTATCCGCCTAGCTCCTTTAGTCAGGTCTTTTTCTGACCCTTATCTTTTTAAATCGACAGAAGACCTCCTCGAGGATGCCCTGGCCCCTCCACTAAAAGGAGACCAGTCTCCCATGAGGCCGCCTCCCGAGGCGAGGTAGAAGCCACTGGGAGAGCCCCGGGCTCTGCTCCGATTCCTCAACTCCTACCCCTTTGAAATCTGGTACACCGGCGATTCTCGGGACTCCTTGGTGAGATCCACTATTCGTGGAGTCGATCTGAAGACAAAGGTGTCCTCCGCATCTAGAATCAGCTCTAGTTCCTCCTTGGTACGGAAGAAGAGCCATATGCCGAGAAAGGCCGTGGTCTGTTCGAGTGTCGCCTGTCGTGCTTTGGGGAGGCGGTCAGCACTATCGCACCGGCCGATCTCCAACCTTGTACATACTTGTACGATACTCTCCATTCCAAGCTCGGTGTCCGGCTACCTTTTACTCATTTCGAGCGGGCCGTGCTTCAGGCTCTCAACGTGGCGCCTACACAACTCCATCCGAACAGCTGGGCGTACGTGAGAGCCTTTGAACTCCTCTGTGAAGACCTCAAAAAGGCTCCGACCCTGGGCGTCTTCTTCTGGTTCTACGGCGTAAAGAAGGCTGAAAAGGTTGGCTGGACGTCACTCTGAGCCGGCCCAAGCGCAAACTATTTCAGCCGTTCTTGGCTAGCTATAAGAAGTTTAAGACTCGCTTCTTTAAGGTGACTCTGGGACGCCTCGACCCTAACCTGTTAGTGGACCGCTCTGTGACCTTTCTTTCCACTTTGTATTGGGCGATCAGCCTGCCGCCTCTATCTTTGTGAAGCTAGATGACCTTGAAGGTTGGGAGAAGGAATTGGCAAGGAGTTGGATGAACTCCTTTGTTTTCCAAATAAGAAGATTATCAAGGACGCAGGTAAGTGGCCGTCTTACTCCTTTATCTGTATTATTTGCCTGTTACTTACTTCATCTTTTCTCTTGTTTTGTGGATGAGTACTCCTCCCTCTCTTCACAACTAAAGAAATTTAAGGCGGCCTTGATGGCCGGCCGATTCCCCTCAGCTATTGGTTCCGCTTGAGCCTTCTAATCTTTGCTACTTGCCAGGCCTTCGCATGCCACGGCCTCTGCCTCCTTTGGCCGCTGCCAAACCCCCTCTGCTGAAGCGGCCACTAATGAAGCCCGACTCCACTTCCTTAGTGGTCTTGAATGACACCTCCTCCTCCCCACAGCCGATCATGTCAAGGATGATGTTTTACCGTCGGATAGCCGGCCCTCCAAACGCGCACATGTGATGAGGTGCCTTATTCGGGCGGACGCCGAAGTGGAGCAAGAGTCCCAACCTACCGGCGGTTTTTTGATGGGATGCCTTAATGACAGGATCCAACCTCTTCCACTATCATGGGACCTCCCGTCTTCCTAGGGCAGGCCGTGGACAAAGGTTTAGCTTCGGCCGGCGGCGACAAGGTACAGCGGCTAGGTGTGACCGGTACTTGTCGAACCTTGCAGCAATACGCGGCCTTTTCTCTTATTCTCGCAAGGGCTGCCGAAAAAGAATTTGGAAGGTTGGAGTCCCAAAGCCGGTCTTCTGACGAGCTCGCGCAAAAGCTTCAAGCAGACCTCCTCCAACTCTCCAAGGTTTGCACTGATAAAGAAATAACAATAAATACATACAGGTCGGCCACTGCTGCGCTCGAAGAAGATCTCCAAAAGACCGCGGCCAAGAATAAAGATCTGATGAGCAAAAACTTCGACTTGGACATGGCTGTAGATAATGCAAACACAGAGGTCGAGCTCCTGAAGCAAAGGAATGAGGACTTGGAGGCCTCCTCTGCTGATTTGCAAGCCAAGTTGGCTTCGGCTGAGTCTTCATTGAAGCGCGCTCTGGAGGACATTCAGTCTCGCGATGAGACTATTCAATCGCTGATGAAGCACTCCAGGCTCAGGCTTAGGTGATCAAGGCTCACGAGAAGACCGCTATTGAGCTTGGGGGCGACATTGTGGAGCAATTTGAGGCTGGATTTGCCAAGGCTCTGGACCAAGTTCGTTACCTGCACCCCACTGTTAACTTGGAGGAGGCGGATCCTTTTAAGGAATTTGTTGACGGCCAACTTGTCTTGGTTCCGACCCCTCCTAGTTCTCCCGCTCCCGAATGATCCTTTTAATGTTTGTTTATATTTTCTATGTTTTCGGTGCTTTTTGATGTAATCCGAACAAATAATATTTTGGCACGTTTGAATGTAGTAGAAATTATACCGATGTGTTTCTTCGTTCTTGATTATCGCCTATGATTTGTATCGATATTTTCGCCTCGTGTCGTATTAAGATTTTCTTACCTTGATTGTTTTCCCTTGTCGTTTATGGTCCGGTTTTTTGCTTTCGTTCGGATTGAATTTCATATGTTGCGCTTTAACATTCATTATACTGCATCTTGCACTGGAGCTGATTGTTCTTTTTACTAAAGTGTCGATGCCGGGTCGGCTATGACGGCCGCTCGCTTGGATACGTTATCTTATGCCGTCGGGTGACCTTAAGTCAGCCTCTTAGTCGGCCCAAGGTATAGGCTTATAACTTCGATTTATTTCTTTCGAAAAGACCTGGGTTGGCCTCGTGGGCATTTTGGGTTCGTAGTTTGACGCTTGTAGAAAAGACCCCGGTCGGTCTCGGCCGCCTGCTTGGGTCTTGAAGCCAAGGCTGGTGGGACCCCGGGTCGGCCTCTTGGGCCGCTTTTTGGGTCTTGTAGCTTGCTTCAGGACCTCGGTCGGCCCTTGGGCCGCCCGTTTTGGTCTTGTAGCTTGCCATCCGTGAGGACCCCTGCCTGGGCTCTTTGGGCGCCTGCTTTTGGGTCTTGTAGCTTGAACTAGTTTTGAATCTCGCCTTACTATTGTATCGCTACTCCTTCCATTCGCCAACTCCTTGCATTGCAACGTTAATTAACAATACCCAAAACAGGTTCATGCGTATATGTATTACATACTCATGCTTACTTGCTTTTTTTTTTTTTAACTAAAATACCTCCTCAAGTTGCCAGCATTCCACGTCGTGGTATTCTTCGGCCTCCAGATGTTCTAGCCTATAAGCTCCTCTTCCTACTTTTCCACTATTCTGAATGGTCCTTCCCACTTTGGCGTCGGTTTATTTTTTCTGCTGTCATGGTTATCCTTCTCAATACCAGGTCTCCTTCTTGAAAATCTCTAGGCACCATTTTTCTATTGTACCTCCTCGCCACCTTTTCCTTTAGTCGTATTCCTTTACATGTGCTATCTCTCTGGTTTCTTGCAGGAGATCTAAGTTTGCTCTCAACTCGTCCTCGTTGGCGGCTTTTAATAACTTGGCCCGGGAGACGGCTCCCTATTTCGATTTGGTATGACCTTTTCCCACCCATACGTCAAGCGGAATGGGGTCTCTCCTGTTGTGGAGTGCGGAGTCGTATGATATGACCACAAGACTTGTGGAAGTTCCTCTGCCACCTTCCTTTTTGCTTCTTCTAGCCTTCTTCGCCAACCTCTTAGGACAACTTTATTGGCTGCTTCTAACCGCTTTGCTGCGGTGTTCGGCCAAGTGAAGGATTGTCTCGATGTGCAGTTCTTGGCAGAACTTTGCCGTCGTTGAGGATGCAAATTGAGTGCCATTATCTGAGACTATTTCGCCGGTAGGCAAACCGACATACAATTTTCTTCCATACGAACTGTTTCACCCTTTCTGCTTTGTTATTGCCGCCATTGGTTCCGCCTCCACCCACTTGGTAAAATAGTCTATCGCCACCATCAGGAATTTAAGCTGCCCGGGTGCCAGAGGGAATGGCCCCAGGATATCTATCCCCCACTTATAGAAGGGCCACGGGGAAGTCACTACATGCATTTGTTCCGCCGGAGCGTGATAGGTGGTGGCAAATCTCTGGCAAGTGTCACACCTCTTCACGTAGTCCATACAGTCTGATTTCAAGGAGGGCCAGTAATAGCCCGCCTCGCTACCTTTCCAGCTAGCGCCCTTCCCCCGATGTGAGTTCCACACACCCCTTCATGCACCTCTTTTATCACGTACTCAGCTTCCTCATGATCTATGCATCTTAGTAAAGGAGAAGAGAAGCCTCGGCGGTACAGCCGCCCGTCCACTAGTGTATACCTCGGTGCTTCCTTCCGTATCCTACTAGCCTCGACTGGACTATCTGGCAACCTTCCCTCCTTCAGATATTCTACTATAGGATCCGTCCATGTTATCCTTCCTTCACTGTAGTGGACTTCGGGCTTCTCAATGGTTGGGGCGTCTATATTTTCATGTATAACCGACCGTTGTAATCCCCTTCTTGTGCTGGCCAACTTGGCTAGTAGGTCCGCTCTTTCATTTTGGTCTCTCGGCACATGCAAGAGTTTGAAGCTTGCAAATGAGGTCGCCATTTCCCTTGCTCTTTCTCTGTATTTGGCCAATTTTGGATCTTTGGCTTGGTACTCCCCGTTCACCTGCCCTGTTATCAGTTTGGAGTCGCTCTTCGCAATTAATTGTTTGGCCTCTATTTCTGGGCCAATTTCATCCCTACAGCAGTGCCTCGTACTCGGCTTGGTTGTTGCTTGCCTTGAAGTTGAAATGTAAGCTCTGTTCCACTAGTACTCCATTTGGTCCTTCTAAAATCACCCCAGCTCCGCTTCCTGCCTGATTAGATGACCCGTCCACAGACAGATACCACTCTCCGTCCACCTCCTCTCGTCCTTTAGCAAACTTCTCTACTGGTCTTTGTTGCTCATCCGTAAGCTCTATTATGAAGTCAGCCAGCGTTTGCGCTTTGATAGGCCCCCTCCTTTCAAAAGAGATGTCGAACTCAGACAGTTGTACACTCCAGGCTACCATTCTTCCTGCTAGGTCCGGCTTCCTCAGTATTTGCTGGATGGGCATGTCTGTCCGTACTACGATACTAAAACTTTGGAAATATGGGCGAAGCCTACGTGAGGCTATCACCAAGGCCAGGGCTCCTTTCTCTATCTTCTGATACCTCTTCTCAAGTCCCTGCAATGTCTTACTAATGAAGTACACTGGCCGCTGTTCCTTTCCCTTCTCCTGTATCAAGACGGAACTGACCGCGGTATCGGTAACCGATATATATAGATGCAATGGCTGGCCTATCTCTGGTCTTATCAAAATGGGAGGGGTAGCTAGCATGGCTTTCAATCGCAAGAAAGCCTCCTCACACTCTGGGGGCCAGGTGAAGTTCCTTCCTTTCTTCAGTGTTTCTAGCACTGGGGCCGCTATATCAGAGATCCTAGATATGAAGCGTGAGAGTGCGACTATCTTCCCCATCAGTTGCTGAACTTCCTTTACACTTTTGGGGCTTCTCATGCCTATGACCGCTCTGCACTTATCCGGGTTTGCTTCAATTCCTCTTTCTGTAAGCACATACCCCAAGAATCTTCCCGCCTGTACCCCAAACGAGCATTTTTCAGGGTTCAACCTGAGCTGATGGCGCCTCAGAATTTCGAATACCCGCTTCAGCCAGCAATGACTTCGCCTCCTTCCGACTTGGCTACCATGTCATCTACATATACTTCTATGTCTTGTCCGATGGCCTCTTTAAAGATTTCGTCCATTAGTCTCTGATAGGTGGCCCCCGTTCTTTAACCCGAACGGCATTACTTTTGTAAATGCAAAGCTCCATTATCTGTAATGAAGGCTGTCTTTCCTCATCATCCGGTGCATCCTTATTTGATTATACCCAGAGTATGCATCCATGAAGCTTAGAAACTCATAGCCCCGACACATTGTCCACCGTCTATCTATGTTAGGGAGAGGTACGGTCTTTCTGGGCATACCTTGTTCAGGTCCTGTAGTCTGTACACATCCTCCATTTCCCCATTGGCTTTGCGCACCATGACTACATTGGCCAACCACTCGGGTATTTGACCTCCCGCATTTAACCTGGCCAACAATTTATCGTCTCCTCCTTAATGGCCCTCCTTTTTTCCTCCCCCTGCTTCCTTTTTTTCTGCATGACCGGCCGTGATCCGTCAACTATCGACAGTCGGTGACTCATGAACTTTGGGTCTATTCCTGGCATATCTTGGGGTGACCATGCAAATACGTCGCTGTTCTGCCTCAGGCACTGTATTAACTCAGTCTCTTGTTCCTTCGTCATGGTGGTACCTATTCTTGTCTTCTGACTCTCCCACCTGCCTATTTGTATTTCTTTGAGCTTCTCTCTTGGCAACGGTCTTTCCCGCTCCTCGTGACACCTCGGATCTAGTTCCAAGCTCAACGTGTTCACGGCTAACCTCCTCTGTCCTACTCTCAGGCTGTCCTGATAACATCTCTTAGCAATGCTCGAATCCGCCCATATGGCTCCCACTCCCCGTGCCGTCGGATATTTCATACACAGGTGGTAGGTTGACACCACTGCTCTCAACTGATTCAGGGCTGGCCGGCCTATGATGATGTTATAGGAAGTTTCTGCTTCTATCACTATGTATAATATTTGGATTTTCCTCGTCTGCTTGCCTTCTCCAAAGGTAGTTTCGATCTCTACTGTGCCCTTAATCGCACTTTCTCTCCTGAAAAACCGCACAAGTATCCCGCGTCTCTTTCAAATCAAATAGGCCCAACTTCCCTACAGTGTCGACCCATATAAAATGTTGGCCGAGCTTCCTTGATCAATGAGTACTCTCTACCTTGAAGCCCTCCGCTGCTACCGATATCACCATCGGCTCATCCCCACTTGCTCGCTCCTTCCTGTCTTCTTTCTTGAAACTGATTGTGTGTCCTTCCTCTCTCTCTCTCTAGGGAGTGAGATTTGCCCTGTCGGGGATTTGGTAGGATTGGTAGTTTGGATTTGGAGGCTTCAACCGGTAGTTTTGCTCCTTTCTTTGGTAGCTCAAGGTCGCCCTGTCTTTCTTCACCGCCTTGAAATGGTTGCAATAGTCCCACGATAGTCTGCCCGAGGTGATTTAGATCGCCTCTACCTTCTCTGTTAACCCTCTCTTCTCTTCGTCCCTCTCTGCTTGACCCTCCCGCTCTGTCGTTTCCCTTTCCTCCTTCTCTCCTCACATAGCGGTCTAACCTTCCTTGCTGGACCAGTCCCTCTATCCGAGCCCCCAGAGTCCAGCACTCCTCGGCCGAATGACCGACCGCCTGTGAAAGTCGCACCACTCTTTCCTATTCTTTCCCAACTGTTTTTCCCCGCTGCCCGAGGAAACTTCAGTAGCTGGTGTGTGCAGATTTCCCTCGGGATGTGGGTCTTTTTTCTCTCAATGGGGTGAATCTTTGTTGAGCTTCCTGTTCGGTCTTTTCCTTATACCTGCCAGGGGGGTCCCGTCCGCCTATAAGCAGTGGTTTTTGCTTGTTCATCGGTCTCGTCCAACCGTCTCTGTTGCTTTGTTTGGCCTCTCTCTTTTCAAAGCGACTCTCCTCCATCTCGATATGCTTCTCCGCCCTAAGGCGGATTTCTTCCATGCTCACAGGCCTTTGGAGGGCCAAAGCGTCACTGAAGGGACCTACTCTTAATCCCTTTTGGAAAGCTTTTACGAAGAACTTTTGATCGGGGTCGTCGACCCTCATTGTGGCGTCGTTAAAACGAGCCATGTAAATTTTCAAACTCTCCCCGCCAGCTTGCCTGATGTCGAATAAGTCTGCTACCTCCAGACGTTTTGGTTTGTTGGCCGCGAACTGTGACAGAAACACACTGGCCAAGTCCTTGAACGTACCTATCGACCTAGGTGGCAGGTTCATTATCCACTGCAATGCTACTCCTCTCAACGTTCCTGGGAACAATTTGCAACTTAACTTATCGTCGCCCCCGCTTATATACATTTGAGTCTGGAATGCCTGTATGTGTGCATGAGGATCCTATGTCCCATCAAAGGGATCCACCAATATCTCTTCGAAATGGTGCGGGATCCGCGCCTCATCTACCTCTTCGCGCAAAGGGTTGCTTCCATAAGGGTGGTCTTTGTGTGTTCACCTCTTCCTTCTGGCTCTGCTCATTTCTGGCTCGCATGTTTGCTATTTGTCTCCCTAAGCTCCTCCTCTCTCTGTTCCGCCACCTTCGCCGCCTCTGCGTGCCGTTCTTCCGCCAACCTTGTGTGCATTTTCCGCCTCGGCGCTCAGCCTAGAGTGTTCTTCGCTTGAGCTTGCAATCTGGGCTACTGCTTGGCATGGCGATCTTTGCAGCATATCCTCCTCCCCTCATTGGTCGAGCTGGCTTGATTTCTGGTCACCGGCATGTCCTCCCTTTGCTCTTCTCTGTTCCTTCAAAATGGTAGGATTAGTTTTACCCGAGTCCCCCTACTGGCGCCCATGTTTGATTTTGAATCCCCTTCTTTCTCTTTATTTTTTCTTTTTATATCCGGGGCCCAACTACCTCAGTCCATCACCTTACCTAGCGTACCAGCCCATCATTATTAACACTGGCACACGATACAATTAATGCTGAATGACTACTCTTACGCTGTCTAATCAGGACGGCCGTATTGAATCCTGGATGGGCATCACCTCGGCCGGCGGTCGTCCATAGGCCGGGTCGTCCATAGGCCGGCCATAACAGTGGAATACGTAAACTTTGTCGTAACTAGTTCTATTGAAATACAAAAGAAAAAGATTATATATTAACATTCCAAAAAGTAGTCGGGACGCAGCACTAAAAAAAACCTTGTTTTTCACCCAACTTTTTATTTATGTATTACATTTGGAACCTTGGTGATTTATATGGTTGAATTAAAGCAATAAAAATGTTATACAACAAGTATACCTGACAAATGTTTGATTCCATGAGAAAAGAAACGACTTGGGCAAGTTATTGTGCACGTTGATGATCAAATTTGATTCCATGATCAAATTGTTATTGGTGATAGAGTAGATTTTAGGGCCTGGAAATTAGCCTTTGACAAGAATACCCATAAAGTGCGTTCAGCTTCATCCGCCACCGTTCCAAGTTCGCCATTGGAGATCCCGTGGGACCGGATTCGGAATGCGTCGAACCCCCTAGCGGACCTTACCGTCAGATCGACAGAGCCAAGTGGCAGTGATCAAAGGTCGATCTCCACCATTGTTGGCGGGAGGTGCAGTCCCAATAGAGTCAGTTTCGGCAGCTGCAACATCTTCTCCAAGAACTGGCTGAAGATCTCGTTCGCAGCAGAGCATGTGCCTCTACTAGTGGGGATTGACGACGTCAGTGGAACTAGAATCTAGCATTTGCAACGCTCTAACGACATTGCGCAACAACCACATTGTTTGGAGATGAGAATGAAGGCAATGATGGTTAGAGTTAGAAAGGAGATTTTTTCAAAGGTTGAAATTGAAATGCAAGAGAGACCATCATGTTGGTGGGTGCACTTGTCATCGTCGATGACAATAGAGCTGTGAGTGACTGAAATTCCCATTTGCTCGACATGGTTGCTGCTGGAAGAGTTTTACTAGTGTGTCGCATGATAGATGCCAAAATGTTCATGTATAAACATTCTTAAAGTGCTAGTTCCATATATGGTTTATACTAAACCCTAACAAAGAAAAAAAAATTATTTTTATAAAGTTAAAGAGTATGTTATGTGAGATAGTGAGTGTGAACAATTTCTTTTATCATGGGTTAGTGGGGATAGGAGTTACTAATCACGTATCTGGATAATTACATTAATAAAGCCTTAGTGTACTTACAAATACTAGTGATAATTAAGAATGTACATGAATTTATTGATGATTACTTATTGTATACAAAAGTTGAATAAAAAGATATTTTAATTCCTAATTTTCTCAAATTCATAAAAATTAGCATAAATTTATATAAGTGCATTACATATTCCAACAATAAATTGTTATATTAAAAGATATTGTATCGTATTTGATCTTTATTTTTTTAATCAAAATTTAGTTATTATAGCTTAAAATATTTTTTAAAAGAAAATCGTATTGTTTTTCATAATCTTTTGTTAT
Organism: Mucuna pruriens; assembly: GCA_025330945.1. Taxonomy (NCBI): domain Eukaryota; kingdom Viridiplantae; phylum Streptophyta; class Magnoliopsida; order Fabales; family Fabaceae; genus Mucuna; species Mucuna pruriens. The sequence continues at coordinate 153,658 of JAENHJ010000328.1, read as the reverse complement.
AGATTAGGCTTAGGCCTAATTTATATAATGATTCATCTTAGTTCAAATATTAAATTAACCAAAAATTACAAGGGTTAGTACATATTAATATTAAGAATAAGAGTTTTAACATATACATGTGGACAATAAATTATAATTTGGTATAAAATAAAGTTACTTAACTCGCTACATTGACAAGATGTCTTTAGCCTTATGTTACATAATCCAACCTACCTATAAATACTACCAATGTCACATGTAAGCAATTAATATAAATTGTAACTCTAATAAGATTCTTACTTTGAGTGGTAGAATGTCTTTTGTAGGTAGTTGTTCATATTTCGTAAAAGTGACAAAAATAACCTAGTCCAACATGCTAAAAAAACATGATCTAAGTATTATCAAGCTAATTTGACTTAACTCAGAGACTAGATCAAACACTTAAAAAACAAGTTAAAAATGATCGAATCTATATTGTTTTTTTTTAATTTTACATATATTTATAAAAAAAATTAAATTAACCCAGCTTGACGAACCACCAAAATAGAAAAAAAGTGGTCCATATAGAATTCCGACTAAACCATTTTTCACTTTTGACCAGTCACGCCAAATAGTCCATTTTACTAATTCTTTCACGGTGTTTCAACCAAGTAAGAGAACCAACCAATTTCAAAAAAATCTCAAATCTCGAATCTCGATTCCCTTGGAGCATTTCGTTTAACACTACCCAAGATTTTAAAAAACAATCTGAGACTACAATTTTAATTGTAACAAGGTTTTTGAGATTTTCGAGAATCACAACGTGATCGCAATTATAACTACATTTATCCATAATTTCTAACCATATCAAGAAGTAAGAAACTATAACCACGATCACAATTTAAAATCTTATCACTACCGGAGCCCAGTCTAAATCAAAAGCCAATATTGAATACAATACCTTGCTTGACATAAGACACGTCATTTAGATCTAATCGGTAAAGATCACCTTTATAATAAAAGAATTTAGAAGAAAAAAATCAAAAAACTTTTGCTGTTATGATCAGCACTCTATGATGAATACGTATCTAAGCAACGAAATCAATGTAAGATTTAAAAAAAACAATGAAAACGCGTCATTTCTTCACCAAGGTGATTCTATACTTTTTTTGAATGAGCTTGTAATGACAGAGAGGTGAAGTGATTATTAGATCTCTATATACACCACACCAAATCTTTGATAGATTCCTAGATATATTCACCCAGGACAACTACCGAGCAACAGATAAATAATTCAACTACTGAACTTCCATGATACAAGTAAATGGACCAGTGATTTATATCACCGAAAAATATTGCATGTCAAACAAAGGAGAAAGAAGTTCAGCATAATGACATACAAAGACAAATGAAAAAAAAAGCAACTCGAGCATGACATGGAAATCAACAAACACTTAAATTATATGAATTTAACATTAAATATTGTTTGTCCTGATTTGAATTAGGGGTAAAAAAAAACTGATCTGAACCAAACTGTATGAGAGTTAAACTAAATAACAATTTGCCCTAATCAAATTGATTCAAAAAATAGTTGATTTAAAGGAACTGAACTAAACTAAAAAAATTCGATTATTATTTCAAATTGTTTTATAAATTGAATTAATGAATCGAACTAAACTGTTTTTATTACTAATTCTTAGAAGAAAAATTGAAAATATTTTTTTTCTTTTATAAAAATAATTCAATTCAATTTCAGTTCAATTTTTTTTATAAAAATAGTTTAAATAAATTCTTTATAAAAACAGTTAAATTTTTATAATCCAATTCAATATAATTATTTGACAGTTCAGTTCGATTTAGTTTTTTTTACTTACCCCTAATTCAAATATGACGGTGATGAATCATAGCAGATGCAAGCACTAGCTATTCCAACGTGTTGATGAGATATAAGAACACAAGAATAAAAACATGCTTATACAACTTGAACTCAATTGCAACCATTTCTTTCCTCTTTTTAAACCTGCATTTGCACCCAAGAAATTGATTTACTGAATTTTAGTATAATTTCTTCCACAATTAGGGTTTGTCTAGGCAAGCTTATAATTTACGCCTCAAATCAGTATATCCACCTCATGAAGAAAGACCTAAATGTACCAGGGAGGATCCAGGAAGCTAAAAAGGGGGGCCGATTTTTATTTTTTATTTTTATTATTATTAAAATATTTATTTTTTAACAAATAATTATTTAATAAATAATAATTTTTACAAAAATATTTATTAATTTTATATGTAAAACTAAAATTTATTTGTATTTAAAATGATAAAAAAAATCTCCTAGTTTGTTTCAAAAAATTATTGTTAAAATTTCTATATATTATAACTTGTACTAATTTTTTATTTTGAATTTTAAAGGATTCTTCTATCTCAAACCCACAAACAACAATCAAACAAAACTCATAATAATAGTCTCACAATTTAGAAGAGGAACAAACTCACTATAGAGAATGTGTAGATAAACTTTTATATAAATAATCATATAATAAAAAAATAATAAGAAAAATAAAAAATTTCTTTATAAGTTATTTTGTAAAAGTTCTTTTATATTAACTCTTTCATACTTTTAATTTATGCATAAATTAATTTTATTTTATATAAAATTTTATTTTATTTTCTTACTTTTTTTATCCGTCCCTGCATGTACCAGCAATATGAATCCACATCTAATATACAATTCAGGTCATAAATAATATTTACAGTGCAACCAACACAATATCAATTTAGACTGCCCCAAAATCTAGAAGATGAAAATTAACATTGGCTCTGCACCTAAGAGCTGTCCGTAGGCCCCCAACATGTCCCAAGGCACCATTCTATATTGTCTGTCTAACATCGCAAAACATTCCAGAATCAATGCATTACCAATATAATATCATTAAATAACCATACTTATTATGAACTACATATCACCTAGACCGAAGAGATCACAATGATTGGAAGAAATTGTTTTATTACCAAAAATTTCAAAATACATGTCTTCTTTCTGTCATCCATTCAACAATAACATGATGCCTAGGCTACCACAGTTATGCCAGCAATTTGATACAGTAGGAAACTCTTTAATACTTTCAGATAGAAAATAAGTTTATACCTAATTAAATTCTATAGAAAGTGTTTTGTATGGTGAGAATTATTCTTCATTTTTATACTTGATTTAAATTATTTCACTATCGATATAAGATTTTCGATCCACATAAATTCTTCATTTCATGTATTAAATATTTTAAGAATAGCTGTGATTGTATTTGGATTAACTTTGAAAACAAGCACTTTTAGCATCTTTTCTTCTTTTTTTGCTTCTTTTAAAATTAAATTATCTAATAATCTAAAAAAGTGGTTTGCATGCTATACATATTGCAGATATATCCACAAAACATTAAAACTGCATCTTGATTCTTTACTTCATATAATTTATCTCTAATCTCCAACGCTTCTGAGCTAACTATGCAACAATCAATTATATAATGAAAGTGAGAGGAGGAGGAAATAATTAAAAACAGTACGTTTTCAAACAAACGCAGCGAAACTGTTGATACTATAAAAGTGTACCTCAACATCACGCCCCAATAATGATATCATCAACCCCAGGTTTATACCTATAATTCACCATATATTCCATTAATTAACAAACATAATATCAGAAATAACTAATATGACATAAGTGAGGAAGTTAAGAAGGAAGGATTACATGATGGAGCGTAACGCACGGTATAAATGAGCTTGTTAACGTTTTAACTTAATTTGCAACTTGGGCCTATAAGCCCACTGACTAAATGGGCCTTCCTATAACAGGCTTCAATTGTACTCTTACACCTTGGTATTATACTTCACAAAATGTCACACAGAAACCACCCAAATAAATTTTAACTCATCATACAAAACCTTTCTTTTATATTGTAATTAAATCTCTATACTGTTTACATCGACTTGACTATTTAAAGATGGAACTAAAAAATAAAATTACTTTGATATAGACAATTATGTACCTAACTATATTTTAAATTTTATTTATACTAAATTGACTTATTATTAGAAATAGATTTAGAGGCAAAATATTGTCCCTAAATTCCGTCTTTACACTATAATATTTGTTTTTTGTCTCTAATCCGTATTTTTCCATCTACTTCCATATTTGTTAACAGTAATCTTCCTATACAAAATAAAATAACTCATTCCAATGCTAGTAACAATATTTGTTTACACCATAAAAAATACACCTATTGAAACCATAATATTATAAACAGTTTGAATAGTTGTAAGTTTTATTTTAAAAATTATACTATGAATCATTTGAATTTTCAACAATTAAATTGCTGTATATTAAAATATAGTCTTTTGATGACCCCCACTTGTAATTTATTTAGTAACATATGTAGTAGAGAACTATATCAGATTAAAAAATAGAATTAGTGAACAAACTGAGCAATAGAAGTTTGATTAATTGAAAAAGATTTTTTTTTTCCACTTTTGACATTTTTATATCACAAAATTGTAATATTTACCTCTATACGTTTCCTTTTATGGTAACCCTTTTATGATAATAAGGAATAGGAAAAAGAAACTCCTTTCATCGTAAACATAAATATCCATGAAGACTAAAACCTAATAATATACACATAGATGAAATAAGTAATATGAAGTGATGAAGAAAAAGAAATGCGCAACTGTTGATATTTTTTGTATCAGCAATGTTTTATTATTACTCTGATAAAAGGAAACGTGGAATGCGATAAAAAAAAAGAAAAGGTGCGAAAAACTGGACATAAAGAAAAATGTGAAGTAAGTAAAATGATGGTCATATTCACCATTTGATTCATCCATCCGTACCCCCTTGCGCGGATAACTCGCAAGTCGTAATACAAAACTCATGGCAACGTAACACTTTACACACACGAAAGACAAAGTTGTGAAGCCTAAAATAAGACAATTCTCCCATTCACGATTGCGGACGCGCGCAACAGCTTTTAGTCAGACACATTAAAAAACAAACAAACTCACACAGACACATATAGCATGCATTGCCTAAAGTCAGAAGAAATAAGAGGAGCTTCCAAAACCAAAAACTTGAGACCCCGCAGGCACATTCTCTGACACTGTTGGCAAGTAATCACCCCCGGCGTTGTGCTCCAAATAATAACCGTCGTTGTTATTAATATAAAATCCATTACCCTGTTCCGTTTCATAACCCATGGAGCTAGTAATATCTGGTGGCAAAGGAGGAAGCTCTATGGAACTACCACTATTATTATCATTATTATTATTATTATTATTATTATTATTATTATTATTATTATCCGCTAAAAAGACTTGTTGGGTGAACGGGGAAGTTGCCACGCTGGCAGAAGCATAACCGGAGGGAATCTCGAGGAGGGAAAAGGGATGGAGGGTTAGAAACGGGTCGGGTTGAGGGAGGGGTTGTTGTTGATCGGGGGAAAGGATAGGGGTGAGGGAAGAGCCCGGTGTGGTGTCGGCGTAGACGAAGTTGGTGCGCGCACGTGAGCCCCGCATGGCACGTGCGGCTCTGTCGTAGGCTAGTGCGGCTTCGTCGGCGGTGTCGAAGGTGCCCAGCCAGTGCCTCTCCTTCGTCGAAGGGTCGCGAATCTCCGCCGCGTACCTCCCCCACGGCCTCCGCCTCACCCCGAGGTACCTCCCTCCCCATGCCGTTTTCTGCTGCTCTGCTGTCGTTGTTGTTTGCTTCTTCTTCTTCGTCGTGCGCTGGTTCATCGTTATTAATAGGTTGCTCAAACCGAAACGATGTTTGGTGGTGGGTTTTGTTTTGTTGAGGCCATGGTTTAAATAAGACCCACCCCGGGCTGTGCAAATTCCCAACTCTGCCCTCACTTTCTCATATTTTCCCATCGAGTCATTATTTGAGATTCGATAATACTCAGAAATTTAAGGAATAACAATACGACTTGTTCGTCGAACTGTAATTCAACTAGTATCTTTTAAAAAATTATAGAGGTGGAGTTTTCTAGACAAAAAATAATAATAATTTATGACCAAACTTTACTAAAGATAATTTCATTTTCTTCATAAAAATTAGTCAATTAGTAACTATTTCACACATGTAATATGCCAATAATAAAAAAATTAAGAAATTTGTTACATTATTATTATTTTTTACTATCAAAGGAGTTTAGTCATAGATAATGAGAGTTTCTTAATAAATTTTAAAATTTTAAATTTTTAGAAATATAGATTAGTTTCTTTAATTATTAATAAGTGATTGGTCATTAGAATCTATTATGGTTAGATATTTAAATCTTGACTCATACTCATATAAGAAAAAAAATTAGTTTATATTAATTAATAAAGTTAGTTAAATATTGTTTAATTGTATTAATTTTATTTAATAATAATATTTTTTTAAACTGTTATTTATTACAATTTGATATATGAATAAAAATGTTCGTTGAAAATAGAATATCTATCTAATAAATAAATAGTATTTTAAATATAATATTATTAAATAAAGTGAAATTAATTGGAATTTATTTTTTATACAAATATTTGTTGTGTGTTTTTTTTAGATTCGATACTAAAAGAAGGATTCACTATAAGAATTTTTTGATTTTACTACTAATTTTAATTACCATTTAAATTAGTAGCTAAATCCTAACTAATTAACTATTAATTAACTATAATATTATTTTTTCTAATTAAATTGAAGTTATATTCATTTATACTTTTTATTACTACAAATTAGTTAGGAAATAATTAGAAATTTTAAAAAATTTACTACAAATTAACTAAGATTATTTTCTTAGCTAATTTGCTACTTATTTCGTGCTATCATTCAGTATTATAGTAATTTTATAGCTAATTATTTTTATTAGAAATTAACTATAAAATAACTATTGATTTTAAAATTAGTCACAAAATAATTTTATAGTAAATTTTAAATTTTTAGTAGTGATTAAGTTTGAGTCTAATATTTAAATCTTGATACGTAAATACGAAGAAAACTTTTATTAGGAGAAGCAAATTATCTATACATAAATGTTTATAGATTTTAAAAAATGATTAAAACTTTCGGTGATCGATAAAATATTTATTTTATCATCATATATACTAAAATAAATAAAACTTTAATTATTATAAAATATTATGTATTTATTCTTTGGTCTCATTTCCATTTTTTTAATTTCTCATTATAATATGTATAACGTTAGTGACTTTTATCTCTCTCTATTTCTCATATTCTTCTACTTGTAAATCCCAAAGATAGGATCTACATTGAACATTTCTTTTCCACTGCCCTCCTTGGCTCCTTAATTGTATGATGAATGAGTGTCAACACGTGCCTTTTTCACCTTCTTGAAGCTTTATTGCTTTATCCACACACATATAACTTCTAGCTTTCATAATCTGCCTTACAGTGGTCTCATGCATATATAATTGAGTAATCTAATCTATCAGAAAAGGAAAAAAGGAGCAACGAAAGGGCACCCTGGGTAACAGAATCCGTCACTGACTCTTAAAAGGGGGTTTTGATTAGCATTCACAAAGTGCATTTTATTTATTTATGTAAAATGCGGGTTAAATTTTTGACGAAAAATTATACAATTTAAAATTTTTTATTCATAATTTTCATTTCATTTGAAACTATTTAGGGAGAAATGAGTTTCAAATGATGTGAATGTAATAATAATTAATAAGTAATTATATATTATTTTTGGGTCGAAAAAGAGAATTATATAATTAGTGGGTGGCATAATTAGAAATCCAAATGACTAATCATAAGCATGTTCTCCTAGATACCCCATTTCATGATTATTTCTCCAATCAAATTAGTTCTGCTTTGTTTAGAATTAGCCAAAATAAATTTTAATAGTGTGTCCAGAACGCATAGGAATAAAACCCATATAGTCCAAAGTTGCTGCATGTGACCCTTTCTATCAAATTATGGGATTGTACATGAACGTGGAACTGATCACAAATAGACCCTCCACATAATCCATTAAGATATAGAATCCATATATAATTTTATCTATAAGTCTTTCTCATTATTTTTTATCAGCCCAAAGGAGGAAAGAAAAAAAAAAGTTCATATGAATTGATCAGTTGCACATTCTGATGATCATTACAGGTGGGAGGAGCTCCATGTCCTTTTTGATGATTAGCCTATAAGCTAAGATCTTTAAGAATAAACTACTTATATTTATCATTAGTAATTATATGGGTGTGCTATGCCCAATCTACTCATTCTTCATTTGGCTGCATGCTTCCTAAGCATGCTCCATAACTTTTGCTCTCGTACTTTTTTTCAGATTTAATATTGTGAAAACAAAAACTCCAATTTATTTTTTTTTATAAGAGAAAAAAACATGATGATGAACTAATGTATGGAAAATTCTTTTTATCATGTAAAGGACAAATTAGCAAATATTCTGTATGTTATACGAGTGTTTTCTTAATTTAGATGAAATATAAAAATATAATTTTTACAAGATAAATATACATAATTAACTCAAATAAATAAGTATAAATTATATCCTTCTGCCTTCAAACCGAGGACTCGGAGCTTGAGCCATAAAGTCTCTCACGGGCTAAATATAAATTAGAAAGAAAATAAATCATACTTGGTGTAAAATAGGTTCGTCGAATCAAAATTAATTAATTTTTATAATAATTACCTTTAAAAGAAGTACTAATATCTAAATTATATATAACCTAGATTTAGAGAGAAAATAGTAGATTTTAAAACAATGAAAAATAAAAATTAAAAACATGAATGATTGAATTTTTAAATAAAACAAAAAAATTTAATGTAACTAAAGTTAAGGTTTAAAAATTTATATTTAATTTTTTAAATAATATAAAAATTAATACAAAATAATGGTAAAACTATAACAATAAAAATATAATAAAATATGTTCTTATATTCAAAATTGAAAACTTAATTTATAATAATAAATATTTTATGCAATTAAAATAGATTTTACATAACATTCATTAAGGAGTTATTATTATCATACACTTATTTTTTATTCCATCTCATTTTTTTAATAAATACCTTAAAATTATATACATATAATGATTTTTAATTGATTGGTAATATAATTTTTTATATTATTTATATATAAAAATTAAACGAGTTATTATTATCATATATTTATTTTTTCTTCCATTTCATTGCCTCATTTTTTTTCCCTTTATTTCAAATCTACAACTTTATTTCTCTTCTTTCTTTCTTTTTTTCTATTTCTTCATTCCATTTATACACCCCAAAAACGTTGATTTTTCCCCAAATTAAACTCAACTTATATTACTACTATAAAAGTATGTTGGTTTCATCATAAAATTCAGACTATTAAAACATTGGCACAAGTGAATTTTACCAAGTACGTTAGTCTTCGTTGACAGGAAAAACGTTTTCGTCTACAAACGGGAATAAAGTTTAATATCCTCTCGTGAAATAGACTTTGATTATTAAGAATATAAACATCTTATTTTACTTCTGCTTTTTAATTCTTTTTACATTTTTATATAATATTTTACTATGGGAATACATGTGGCTCATTTATGATGTTTGATTATACGTACATTATAACGTCCAATTTCAGTACTCAATCATAATTAACCTTATTACAAAGATAATTAGTGATAATCAGTTAAAAAAATTGATCATTTAGTGGAATTAATTTACCAACCGATATCATTCCTTACTTATTTCAGTTATACTTATAAAATGTTGCTTTGCCTTCTTTTCATTTCATCTAGACAGTTACATAAGTATTTACTGCATTAATTAACTTTGTAAATTTCACTCTGAAACATTTTTTAGTTTGTCGATATTTTTCATGAGATAAGTGATGGGTGTCTGGCTAGAATGGTACGTTTGAGAAGGTGAAAACTTTCAAGAAAATTTTAGCAGTTTATTAGATTATTGTCCAAGTCTAACTTATATAGTTATATGTAAACTTTTTGATATAATAATAAGGTGCTTGAGGAATATCATTACACCCATGTGCAACCAATTTGAGTCATAAAGTCAATGATAAGCTCCACAGTCTTCCCTTCTTTTTATCAACAAATTAAAGTTTACTTTTTTGTATAATCATTTTTAATTGTTAATATTTCCTTCGATATTTTTGAAACTTTGGAGCCTACCACCAATCCACCATGCATATCCTTAAATTTTGTTTCAATTAAATTGGTGAATATAGAAATAAAATTAAATGAGGCGAAGCCTTGTTGGGCAGCATGTGAAAAAAACAACACATAGGCTTACCTTTCTTGAGGAAAACAATGGCTAGCTAATTCTTAATTAGTGAAAAATTATAATTGCAACTCCTCGTGGTGGGACTTTGACCAAATGTCTCATACCTATTCTTAATTATATGATTATATCGCTACAAAAGAAAAAAAAAATAGTTACTAATAGATAAAAAAATGTCATGTGTTTATTAAGATTTCTTTGTTAATAGAAATTAAATTATTAATATAAAGAGAAAATAATACATATACTAATAATGTAATTAAAACAATTTTATATTATCATTTAATAAAAATATAAAATAAATTTATTGGTTTTTGTAATAATTAGTTTAAAAGTTATATTAATTGTGATAGATGTGATTAGATTATCGTATAAATTTTTTAGATGATTATTAAACTCTAATATAAATGTTATAAGTGTACATTGATTAATAGTATGATAGTATATATTAATTTCAATATCAGCAAATATATTTTTAATATATATTCGTGATCTCTATAGCTGATATATAGTCTATTTTTTACTAGATAAAATTATACTAACAGAGGTTAATTTAATTAATCTAACGTTTGCTACATGACATTTCTTTTAGTGTATGAAAGAATTCGAAAATATATATACATGTGGAAAAGGGAGGGGAAGAAATGTTAGCTAGATAGATATTCGAATTCAAAATAATCTTATTGATTTTGGATGCCGTTTAATCTAATTAAGTATATAGTGTTATAGATGTAATTATTATTTCATTCACTGGTATGTGTTATACAGTTAAAAAAACAACTATATTTTACAATAATGTTTAATGAAATAAAACAAGTTAAATAATACAGTAAACATATATTCAAAATTTTCTAGTACTCATCACACAATATAATTAGATACTAATTCAAACCATCGTTTATAATAGAGATATAGGAAAAATTGTATAGAAATCTTTCCATGTTTACAAATTAATTACTCTCACTTAATGAACTTATCTGCTTAACTAGCACCCGGTGCACATTAGTTAATATATATATATATATATGGAATAAACCTCTAACATTGTATAATTAAGTTAGTAATTTTAGTTTTTGATATTTTAAAAATTTTCTGTTAGTTCTTAACTTCATAAAAAAAAAAAAGTTATTTATTTTAGTCATTTTTAATTTTATTTTTCACTAGGTTAAATACTAAAAAAAATCTAAAGTGAAAGCTATTTTATAAGATCAGAGGATAACTTTTTTTTTTTTTAAATCTCAGAAGCTAAAATATTTGATGTATGCAATTTGATGGACTAAAATTTGAAAATGTACTTTTATATACATAGTATTTGATTAGCGAGAAATTGACAAACGACTCCTTTGTTTCAAGTCATTTGATTTATTTTTTCGATGAGATTGTGTTCTGGGTAGTATCTGATCTCTCCATAGCATGACCGTTATTCAATTAGTTTAACATATTCTTATTTCTTCTGTTAATCTAAAATAAGCTTTATTAATTAATAGGGCCTGAATTTTCACCGACTTCTTAGCTATAGAGATTTTACTTTTGATTAATAAATCCATCTTAGCCTTCTCGGGTTAGGAGACTCCTCATTAGTCATTGATACTCATATTAGATTATAAGTACAAATTCAAGAATTCCAAATATGATTACCCTTTACATTACAGACTCTCTTACAATGGCGAGTGTTAACTCTTTTATTTATTTATTTATTTATTTTTATATATATTATTTTTATAATAATTTTAAAAGAGTTATTTGTTATTTTATTTTTTATATTTTTTATCTAATTATTTAAACAAGTCACATTTTTATTTGTTGGATGGTAAGAAAATGAATTGAAAGATAATAAATCTTTTAATAATATCATTTTTAATAATATTTTATTGTAAAATATTATCAATATTTCTATTAATAATATTGTTTTTTATATTTGTAATAACATATATTATATATATAAAATATTACTAATAATATTTTGTGACACAGTTCAAATACAATATTTATTAAAATATTAAAAATTTAATAAATAATATTTTTATATTATTGTAATATTTTAAATATTGTTAAAAATCCTCTTAAATATTACATAATCTCCTCTTCAAAATTTCTTTTATGACACTTGAGTAAATTTAATAGAGATATTATATACAAAGAACCTATCAAAATTATGATATTTAGTAATTTGTGACAAGAGGAAATCTTGATTCATATGAAATATTTCTTTTATTAAAATACAATTATGATATATTAGATTTTGAATTAGAATAGAAACTAACCTTACATTAATTCGAGTAAAAGTGAATATAATTCATTGAGAGAGATTTTAAGTTTAAGTTTTATAAATAAACAAATATAATTAAAAAAAGATATTTCACTAAAAATATTACTAATTAAGTTTATAAAAATTAATAAACAACAAGATTGATAAATCCTTCGCATTAAATTTTCTTACACGAGTATGAGTTATCTGTTTGTGGCACTAATCCTCTATTCTTGAGAAAAGAATTAGTAGATGATTTTACCATGTTAAAATAAATTATTTTTCAAAACAAATAGGTCAAAGAAGCTACAAAGACTTAAAGAGGACATTGATGACAAATTTCAGTTATTTTTATTTTGTGTTTTGCCCACCCAACCACGCGATGTTGAAAAAAGGGATAAGTGATAGTAGTTTCATAGGGATTTGGACTTGGTATAATCTTGTTCATAATTGTAGGTTGGTGTCTGATAATGGGCACTTTTGTCGTCTTCATTGGCTTGTAGTTGTGCGTGTCCAAAGGCATCTTTGTAACCCGCAAAATAAGATAGTCCCAATCTATGACTTCTCATATAATATTAGCTTCAACATGTGGCATTTCAAATATTTTATTATATTCAAGGTGTAATTATTATCATACTTTCAATTAATTTCTTTTATTAGTGATATACATGAACGAGATTACTTTGTTTGAATTAAATTATATTATACACCCTCCATCTTTTCTTCTTACAAATCACATTTTAGAATTTTTGACTATTATTTTATATAAATCAATTTTAAAATTTTATGAAACATTAAATATTTTTTTAAAATTTATTCTTGATCTCTTCTAAATTATATTTAACAACTTTTCATCTTCCAACATATTTTTCTATTATTATTTACTTAACTATTAATACTTAAAAATTTCGCTTTAATTTTTTGATAGTGATAACTACACTAATATCACTAGCGTGAAAAGAGGATGGAATAAATACCTAAGATGGGAAAATAAATTAATGAAATATTAGAAGAAAAGAATTAAAGTGGCAAACGAAATTAATGAAGTTGATATTAAAGTGGTAAAGGAAATTAATGAAGTTGATGAATAATTTAGAACGAGTACTTTTCAAAAAATTAAATGATTTTTTTTATAAATTCAAAATTATTAGCTAATTTTAACAAACTTTCTAGTAAGTTTGAATTGATTAGAAGTAACTTATACAAAATGATAGAGGGAATAAAAACAAATTTTACTAATGAAATAAATACTTTAAATGTATTAATCGAAGAATATTCAATATTATTTATTAAAAAAAATTAGTTATTTAAAAATATATTTTTTAGTTTTTAAATATTAAAAGAAGTTTCATTTATTACTTTATATTTTTATTTTTATAATCAATACCTATTAGCCAATTCCAATGCATATTTATTGGTGATGATAAATAATTTTTTATTAACTTTCTTTGACAAATTTAACTAAGGGAATTTTTTTAGTATACATGAATGGGTGGGAATCGAATATGCCGGAGAGAAAGGTGGGACACCTGCAACAGGCAACGCCAATGGTCATTAGTGAAGAAATAAAAAGAAAAACATATTCCTTAGCACATATATAAACATCAAATCAAGTATAAGAACAAATTTTTGGGTCGGATGATTTTCTCTTTGAATACATTAATATTGATAAAGTGGCTATATCATATTAAATGATGATATATATTTTTCTTTATCACTAAAGTAAATTTGACTTGCCTTTGCAGTTGGGTAATAAAATTATGATTTTGTTACAAAATAAATTTTACTCTAAAATGATCAAACATGTTGGCACAAATTCTAAACCATGCTTAGAACTACAAACTTGATTCTAGCGGATGAAAATGTCACTCCAAACATGTTATTAGTCGGTGAGAGTTACAATTTTTAAAGGTAAATTTATGTTTGTCCCACAATTTTTTATTTCAAAAAATCATATATATATATATATATATATATATATATATATATATATATATATATATATATTATAAAGTACGCTATATTTTAAACTTAATTTTTGATGGTATATTTTACAAAAAAAAAAATTGAGTGAAATTAACAAAAATAATCTTATACTAGTTATAAGTTTTGCCTCATTACGAAAAAGATGTATATTTTAAACCTTAGCCAAAATTCTACATTACATATAAATGTATTATAGTTAATTTCCCTTTTATTATAATGAAAATTTGAATTTGTTAAATACTTAATCTATAAAAGTTTTGAAATAGTATTAAAGTGACCATTAAACTCAATTTATTTCATATCTTTAAGATAAAGAAAATGCTTTAGACTTGTTGTAATAAAAAATTAATAAGATAGTTCAAAATTAATTAATTTAAATTATTTTCTCAATAATTAAATGATAAAAGTATATAAAATTTGATATATATATATATATATATATATATATATATATATATATATATATATATATATATATATATATATATATATATGATTTTTTTTATCCATAAAAATAAAATATTATTTCAAGAATTTACAGTAATTCAATCAACTGAATTAGATCTTACAAATAAAACTTATGTGGTTAAGTTTTAATTAATTTTTTATTGCAAAATTTCTTTTTATTTTGAAGGTTTGAAGTTATAAGTCATTTTATTGTTTATTCTCCAGTATTATTCTATTATTTTTAATTTTTTAGTCTAAGTATTTATTAATATCAATTCTTATTAAATTAAAATGGATTTAACCATAATGTATCGATAAAATGAGCAAATTTGTATAAATTAAATTTATGAAATCGAGGATATTTGTGTAATGAATTAAGAGTTGCAGAGAGCAGAGGTATTTTTTTTTTTTCAGTTGTACACAAAATTAGTTGTTATCCATTGACTAACAATTCTACGAAGTCCACTAAAAATTATACTTAAACGTAGCATGTTATAAAATATGAAATGTATTGTTTACATGTTAAATATAAATGAAGAATTTCAAAATAAAAGAAAAACTAGAGTCTTCTAATAAGGGATTCGTTTTAGACTTTTTTGTTTTGGTACAGATTCTCTGACTTTTGTTTTAACTTTATTTTATATTTTATTGGGGAAGGAGTAAATTTTTACATTTTTAATATTAAATATCATTCAGTCTAGCATCAATTTTAAAATTAAGAGTGAAAAATTCATAAATGAGATTTTATTTAAATTCCCCATTTACGAGAATACATTAATCTCGTGCTAAGATAAGAGTAAAAGTAGTAAAAAAAGAGAGATGATAACCATGCCTATTATAATGCTAACTCTAGCAGTGTAAACGAAGTTCAGTTGATGACAATTATCCCAACACATAAAAACAAATATGGCTGAGCAGTGCTAAATATCACAATTACTCAAATATACAAATTCTTCATTGTCTGTTAATCGTAAAGGGAATTTGCTTTAAATGGTTGGTACTTCGCTTCAAGCTTTGACATATATTCATAATTCATTGTTCGTTAAGGGAATTGCTATATATGCTTGGTGATAAGACTCAGCCTAATTTTCTTTAAATGGCTGTTTTAAATGAAGTGTGAATATTAATTAATTTTTAATTTTAATTATTTATATATGATTGTATGATTTATATTAAACATTTTTTATATTCTTAAACTGTGAAATATATATATATATATATATATATATATATATATATATATATATATATATATATATTAAGAAATAAAACTATAAATATAAATAATTAAATTATATTTAAATGGGCAAAATTAAAAAAAAGTAAAATACATATGACATTTTAAAAGGTTATGAAACAGTTAATTAACTTTTAATTTTTGACTTTTCACTATCCATGTATAATATTTGTTTGATATTTTAAAAAGTTTCTATTTTTATTTAATTAAATTTTAAAAATTATTTAGATTAACTTAATATTTATCTAAAGACTATTTATTTTGTTATCTTTGATCGAGTTTCACCTGGTGCATGAGTTAGAGGGTTGAAATATTTTTATATGATTTTTTTCTCACGTCTTGTTTGTCTTTTCATTTTCCTTCTTTTCTTCCTGGAGTTATTGGGTTATTCAACTATTATTAAGAATATGTTACTAGTATATATGGTGAGACTAGTGCATAATAGGAATAAGTTTTTGAGAACAATATTAATTCACATGTCTCAAGCTTAATTTGTTTGTGTCTATACTGGTGAGTTTGTAATTGATTTTGGCCAATAATTTTGGACAACAAGATCTACATATTTATATTTCTCATTTTTTATGTAAAAAATTTGTGATTGTTAGCTTTGGGGCAATCTATCTTCCATCCCCCCACAACTTCAATGGAAACAATGTGTGGTATTGTACTCATAGAACAAAGTAAACAAAGGTGAATAGCGCCTAATATACCAAACTAACATGGACCAAATTTTCAAATGCTAATGTCGAGGATGTTTATTCTTCCCTAGTTACTAAGCAAAACGACAATCCAATCCGATTCATGCTTTTTGTCCTTGAGTGGTTTACATAAGAGGATTTAGGAGGGTCGTTCATGGTGTCGTTTTCTGGGAAACATCCACCTCTTTGAACACGAATCTGTGCTCGTGGAGTTGCTCTTTCTTCATGTGCGGCTATAGTGGCTAGTGAACACCATTTTTATGGTTCCAGTTTTGTATGTTACCAAAAATAATAACAAAGAAGCTATTTAAAACATGAAACACATATAAAGGAACCAATGGCATTTTCTTTAATTTCTTTCTATCAAATCACAAACAGTGAAACTTGAATTTATTTTTTCCCAAAAAAACTTGAATCAGCGAAGTATTAAGGTGTTGAATTGAATTATTGAACGGTTGGTTTGGATATTATCAATTTAAGTGATCATCTCGAGGGATGGGGACCTGCCTACAACTACAAGTGACTATTAATCTTATTGGAAAATGTGAATCTTATTGGAATGTTAAAACTTTTAATCATTCTTCTGCGTTAATTTCATATTTTTTACTGAAAGATCATGATCACATATGTCTATCACAAACCTCTGTTTCCATCTAAGAGTATTTGATATTCGAAGGAAAAGAAGAGACCATTCCCTTGTCAATTGTGTGTAAAATATGTAGTTAATGTGAGAAATAAATTGTCTAACGTGAATTTTCTTTCATTGTTAATACTAATGTTAAAATGTAATATAAAATCATTCATGTACTTTCATGCAACATCTTAAGCTTTTGAAATAGTTAATTTGCTTTTGAAATAGTTAATTTATGACAGGGCATTAATGACTTTAAATAAGTTCATCAAATCGAGATTTAAATTATGAAAGCTAATTTTTAACCGTAAATTATAATTTTATCAAATTATAAGATTTACAAAAATAAAAAATAACTTCAAATAGATATATACGTATAAGTTACAACTAAAAATAGATAAAACAACTTAAACCATAAATCCAAAAATAAAATTATTAATTATATTTGAATTTGTCAACTTAGAAGAATGAAAATAAAGTAATGAAATAGTAAAATAAAATGTATTGAATGAGTGAGTGACAAATAAAATAATGAAATAATCAAATAGGAAAAATTTTAAAGTGTTTATTCAATTCCTTTTCATTTAATAATTTAAACTTATATAAATTTTTAATTTCTTTCATGAAAATAAGTGAAATAAAAGAAAATAAAATAATGAATTGTTAAATTGTGTATATCATATCAATAATATAAAATTGCAATGACTCAATTATACAACATAAGATTCGAAGATATTTGATATTCTTGTAATATGAATAGATAGGTAGTCCAATTATATCAAATTGTTAGATTCCAAAAGTAAATAATAAGATTTTACTATCTATCTTCTTGATCTTTTGTATATAACATCTTAAACTTTTGAGGTAGTTACTTGATGACTTTCTCCTAACATCTTAAGCTTTGCTTTTGAAATAGTTAATTAATGACAGGGTATTAGTGCTTCATTGGCTTAATTCTAGAGTTTGACCTTTCATATAACATCTTAAACTTTTGAAATAGTTACTTCATGACAAGGTATTACCGCTTCTATGACTTAGTAGTGTAGAGTTTGATCAAAAGGACTCGTGTGTAAGAGGACGCATCAGAGTTGTAATATAAAATCAATCGCATGTTTTCACTTAACAGGACAACTAACATTAGAGAAAAACTTTCAATTATTTTGCTTATGTTGTAATAGGATACATCCATTCATTTAAGGTGTGCTATTCTATGCTTGTTTGCTTCAAGGTTTGTTAGTTGTCTTTTATGTTAGTTGATCCTTAGCAAATTCTTTGATGTTCTTCATCATGATACCAAGTTTTATCCTGAAAATTTTGTGAAAAGATTATAAGGCATGCCTTACTCCATGGTTCAATTGGTTTCATGTGTAAGAGAATGAAATCAAGGGTGCTGCGTGAAATGTGACACGTTAGAAGATTATGGATTATGAGTTGAAGGTTGTCAAAAGCAGCATAGTCTTTGCCCTTTGTGACACAACCAGATTTCACAAATGATGCTATTTTACAAGCCTTCACTTTCAGCGGGGTGAAGCAAACAACTGTCAAGTCCATATACACTAGGCTTTCACCACCACCACATCTTACATCATGGTCACATCTTAAAGAAAGAAAACAAAAGCCTACAACAATGAAAGCGATGGCATGTGCAAACAAGCCATAACTTAACAGTTTGTTTAACAATCTGAAGGAGTTACTGCACAATGTTGACCCAATGCATAACCATTTTACAAAAGAGTCCTGGTAATGTCAATAACCAAAGTGGATTGCAATCTCGTGAGAAGCACGTGACATGAGATTGGCTTTAGGAGGCATACCATGGTGCTGCATAGTAGAGGATCTTTTATAGCAGTTGGGTGACATACTTTGGCATTCTGGCACATCTGCTACTACAGGGTCATCATTCTGGTCTTGCTTCTCAAGCTTTCTGTCCTCTTCCATGACTCTCAAAAACACCTCAAGTGCATTACACATCCAGTCATATCGGCTGAGTCTGAATGCCTCTTTTATGTTTAACTAGGAAGACAAAATATGCACTTTGACTCAGTTAAAGATGTTATCTTGACTGTAAAAACGTTATTATGCTTCATGTGATGTCAAAAGTACAAACTGCAATATATTATGTAAGTCTAGTAATTGCAATAGTTAGAGTCTCACATTGAGTAGAATAAAATATTTAATGTAATATTTAAGTTATGAGATTCTCTTAGGAACTAGTCTTTTGAGATGGACTCTCCTCTAATACTTATGTCCTAACAATTTGTGCTTTCATTGAGAATTAGGCTACAGAAATAACTATGTAGATGTCACAGTAGATGTCAGCTTTAATGTAGTACTTAAGTCATGAGATTCTCCCATCTAAGGAACTAATATTTTGAGTTGGGTTGTCCTCTTGTACTTAAGTCCTGATAGTAACGCTTTTAACCATTTTAAACTTTGATTTATGTAATTCTCCCAAGGGTTGTGTAATTCTTTTAAGGATTTATCCATAACACTTACCCATTGGCGAGCACGGTTATTCTGCTCTGGCCATGTCTCAAGTTCTTCAGTCACCTCCAAGGCAAACATGTATCCTCTGCAGCCTCCTTCCATGCTACATAAGTCCTGACTGCTTTTGCTTCTGAACTCCCATATTCCTAATGGAATTTCCTGAAAATGAAAGCAAGTCAATTAGCTAAATAAGATTTATCAAACTCAACACCATATAGATCATATTGCAAGAAAGAACTTCATTTCAGCATTATTCCACTCTCAATGGGAAATTGTTACATGGAAGAATCATTACCATTTTCAATCAGTTATTCTTCAGACCAGCAGAAAATGAGGTAGAGGTAATGTGCCATTAAAGTTTGGGATAATGCTTCATGACACGGCAGCAGGTTTCATATTTTACTTGTGATTGTGACCACATGGCACATGATCATGAAGCATTAATTGTGATGTTTATGACATGTCATGAAGCATTCGCTGCCAATATGGTCATGACTTGAAATATACTTGAGGTAATGGGACCAGCAGTTAATGCTTCATGACATGGTAGCAGGTTTCATACTTGACTTGTGATTTAGCAGTTAATGCTTCATGACATGGTAGCAGGTTTCATATTTGACTTGTGATTTAGGGGGACCTACATTCTAATTTCTATTACTAGTTTGGGGCTTCACCAGGTGACTAGAATGAAAATTCATGTAAAACTATGCGAGCAGATATGTGTACTACTAAACAAGTTCAAGGCCAAAATTTACTTCAAGTACAAAATATAAAATGCTAAATCCTTTTCTGGTTGAATTAAAGTTGAGTTGAACATATACATAGAATTACTGTATAAATGAATAGTTTCCTTGCAAAGAAGTTTGCAGCCAATAAAGGTTTGTTTTGAGAATTTGTTAATACTGACAGGTTTGTATTATTTCTTGAGCTCAGAGAAAGGTTTCACTGCATCCAAAGAGCAGGAGTTAGGTGTGATATCTGCCCTAGGTATTTAAGTTAGAGAAAAAATACAAATGGGCCCAAGGCGAAGCGAAATTTATGGCATAGCCAAAATGTTTAAATGATATCATGATCATCATTTCATATACAGATTATGGAATAATATATGATTTTTCCCTTTGTTATGTCATTCTAATTGATATGTTTTAACTTTAAACATTCCGTGATGGAGATGGACTATAACCAATACTTCAATAACCAAGAGGGAAATTGAACCTACTCTTAGTTTTCCTTTAACTCCTGCTTCCTCTAAAGCTTCACGGCAAGCAGCTTCTGTAACAGTCTCATCATCCTCCCATCCACCCTAGCAAGAGAAGAAAGTGAACATTTTCCATATAAAGTATGGAAAATACTTTATTAAGATTTTATTAAGATTTTCCATATAAAGTGAACATTTTCCATATAAAGGGTTTCATGCTAATGAAGTTCATTGATGCAGACAATATCAAATACCTTTGGGAATACAAAGTCATCACGTTTTGGTGAAGAAACCATAAGTACTTCTATTATCTCTTCAGTTTCTCCCATTTGATCTGTGCTGCCCTTTCTCCATCTATAGGGAATACATCTGTTGAAATGCATAAGAAAAATTGATTAAATCATGTGGCTGATAAGATTCTGTTGCAACTAGCAATCCTCATCAGATGTTAGCCCTCAAAACTGTACTAGAAAATATTATATAGCTTGAAAAGGGTTCAGCAGTCTCAATTCAAAATCTCTACCTGTAGCAAAAATGGTTACTGTTCAAAATGATAATACCAACATTCAGAACTCCAAAACTGACACTGGCGCGGGCTCCTCTAGCTTCTTATTTTACTTCTTTCACAAATCAGTCTTAGTTTTATTACTTTTTTAGTAAAGATTTCTTTTAGGTAGATGCTTACGGTAGAAGACATTTGAATGTGAACACGTGACGTTTGATTTTGAAAATATATCATTCACCCTAAAAGCGACCTTACATAACCTTCTTCTGGTGGCATATAATTATTGTGTTCAAGAATTTGAACAGGAGTTAATGCTCCAATGCAAAACAGTTTTACATTATTGTTAATATAATTTTAAAATAATTATTATAAAAATTAATAAGTTTATTATACTTGATCATTTGTGATTAAATAACCATATAAAACTGTAGTTGTTTTGAGCCAATGAATCCAACTGAAAATTCAAGACATTATTTTCAATTTAGAAGACTAAATTATAATATAGTGTTTTTCATGCTTTCTATTTTTACAATACTGTCTTTAAATTTTAAGAATCCATGCTATGTTAACATAAAAAAGACATAAGAAAAGTAAAAGTAAAATGTTAAAATGAAATACTTTAAATTATTTCTTTTACCAAATCTCACCCACCCTTTTATTTTTTTGTGTAGCAAAAGGTTTAAAAATTACAAGAGTGGCTTTCCCTAGTTTAATCCATTTTTCTGTTTACTTTATAGCCACTTGGATGGATATATTGAATGCTTGAAATGAGGATCAATGATTCTAGGCTGATAAAAAGGAGTAGATCAGAAATTTCCCTGCAACTGCTAATAGCAGGCTGAATCCAACCTCATGTTTCCCATGACTTGCATGGAAATCGGCAAAGGCAACGTTTTAATAATTTTATAAACAATACCACTACCCCAGTTAACTACTCTGCATGCGCCACAATGGTGTTACCGATAACCCTCGAAATTGTCCTACTTTTATATTCTGATAAAAGCCAAAAGAGATCACGCAATTTGAAGCATTTTATTATATAGACGTTAAGTCAATGACATGGCCCACTATTTTGATATATGATTGTAATGGACTCATCCGCATGAAATTAATAAAATAGTTTAATTTAACATCAAACAGAGAAGACAATTATGTATAAACAGTTTTAAGATGCCCCCTTTGCCCCCCCATTCTATATATTCTATAAGCAAAAATCATTTAGGATTCTATTACTGAATAGGACTTTATTAATTTTCCATTTGCATATAAGACAAGAGCAGAGAAAGAAGGGGAAAAAGGTAAAATAACAAGGAATTTAATTTTAACCTAGCAAAGACAAGATGTATCAATATCCAGAGTTGGAACCATGTCTTCACTATAAAATGCACGGCCAAAACAAAAAGTTGTGATAAGTCAAAAGGGGTGGTAAGGAACAAAATAAAAAGATGAGATTTTGCTGTGTTCAGATACTATGTTAAATTTCATCGTAAAATCAATTAACATCAAGGAAAGGAGGTTAATAGATAGCTAAATTACATCTAAATAATTATTGAAAGAACCGACGTGAGACTTTTTAACAATTACCTAATATTTTTTTATACGCATATGATTATAAGTAATATCTCTAGTCGTTTATAAAAACTAATCTCTTTTGAATCTAAAACACTCAAAGGTGGATTGCTCGCTTCCAATCAAATTTTCTAGTGTAAGATTTGAAAGATGTTTATTATATACATGTTTGTCACCTTTGCTTGATGGCAATTAATTTTAAGATGAAATTTTAAAAAATAAAAAAAAATAAAGAAGCCATGGCCATAAAATGGAAAACTTACCCAGAGACAAGGCGGAAATTGTCTTCATAACGCTGTCTTTGTCGCCCTGTTCGTGCTGGCACAGACGACATAGGTTCTAGAAAAAGACAAAAAAGAACTTGAAGCACACAAAGGAAAACAGGGGAGAATAAGAAGAACCAAGGTTGTCAATTGAGAAACCGGGGGTGTCGGAAAATGGACTAACGAAACAAAATTAACGGGTTGTGCTCATATCATACCCAGGTTATGATGCTTTATCTAAATCCTGAACACAGAGGAGCATCTAAAAGCTCTTGCATGAGATAGGAACCATAAAGAGGTGATGTTTTGGCCAACACGTGTTTTGTTTTAGATGAAGGTTGTGTCGTGGTGTTGAAGTTTCAAGAGAATCCTTTAATGATAATGGTTTTGTTTGTTTTCGTAGCATAAGGTTGCTCCAAATGGTAGAATAAAATCACAAATGGTAGCAACCCTTTTGCAAAGATGGAAAGGTAGAAGAAGAGATGCTTGTTTTAGTAGAATGAAAAAAACAAAGAAAGAAAGGGTTCCACGGAAAAGATTGAAAGATAGGGATAGAGCTTTCACCAAGTGCAGCAATGGCATCCGTTTATATAGTTACCAACTCTTCAGTTTCAAATACAGCTTGTATTTATTTTTATTTTTTTTAAGTGGTCATTGTGCTGGTAAGCCTTTTTCTTTTTCTTTTTAATTTAATGAGAATACAGATACATATTTATATATGAAAAGATATTCTATGTACGGATGCTATAATTTTTTTTACAACAATATTATTTAATTACAAAGTACTACGAATAGTAAATTTATTTGATAAATATATAAAGTTAAAGAATAAATAAGATATGTCTTACTTATTATCTAATTATAAATCAACATTCTATAAATTTGTTAATTATTTTAAAAATTATATCAATAATAATTTTAATTGATTAATCATATAAATGTTTTATATAAATAAAATTTAAACTAAAAATTTAAACTTCTTTGCCAAAACATTTTAATAATGTGTAATTGGAATTTTTTGAGTATAAGATTCATTTAGACTTTTAAAAATATGCTTATGTTTGCTTTTTTAAATGAAGTGACATGATCCTTAATTAGAATCACTAAAATCTTAGTCTCACTCATCTTGGATCATTATGGGTCAATAAAAATGTAAACTAATCTAACTTGTCATACTTTTTGGTGAGATAAAAAGAGTCAATTTTATTTAACCTAGTGAATTATATAGGTTGATTCACCTAAAATGGAGAATATTGAACATATAAATAAAAAAATATAAAAAAATACAAAAGTAAAATTTATATGATAAAAATTGAAGTGCCATATAAAAATTAGAGCATCAATAGATTTATTATATGGTGTTCCACAATTTATATTTATTAATGATTTAGAAAGATATATTCATGTTTTTATTCTATATCTATATATAAAAGGATATTTTTTCTCTTTTACTGATGAAAAAGTTTAAATTAAGACAACACATGCACTCTTACAAAATAAGAAAAAAATTACCAACCTCAACCAAAATTTATAGTGAAAATTATATATTATTTATCAATAGGAAAAATCTAAAAATCAAACCAAAGTCACAACAAGGGTAAGTGGAATACTCACCAATATGTCAACCCTTATTCGGCATATTAAAAGATAAGTTATTGTACTACTATACTCTTATTAGAATAGAATTATATAATTAGGTTTATATATTACTTACTTTAATTAGTTACTGAGTTAGCGTGGTAAGTTATATTTAAAAAAAAATAATTTATGAGCTAATTTAACCCTACACAAATTCAACTTAGATAAATAATAAGTTAAGTAAATCTAATTAAATTTAATCCACGATCTAAATAAATTTATTTTTACCGATTTAACTCAACTCAAACTAATAATTATCTATATTACCTCACAATTCATGACTCATGTTAACAACTCTATATTCAATTAACATTATTTTTAATGTGGTTTTTAATTTAATGTAATTCATTAAATAAGATATCAAAAATATATGTTTTCATTAATACAGCATTAAAAAACTTATTCATAAATTAGTAACATTATCTCGTGCTTAAAAATTAGAGTTTAAATTTTCACGTGAATTCACTCACTTAAATATATTTTTTTACTTATAATAATTATATGATTTATGTTCGAATAAGGTTGTTTATGGGTAGTAATACGTAATTTGGTATATATATATATTAATTTTTTTTTCTAAATTGATGGTTTGATTTGATTTTAAAATATGAACAAGTTCTTTTTATTTTTTGAACATTTATTTAAAAAAATGTTTAAACATTATTTAACTATAGGTTTTTCAGAGTTAACTAATTATCTGTTGACACGTGTGATGTCAAGAAACTATCTGTAAACGCTAAGTCAAGTAACGTTTAAACTAAGGTCTTAAGAGATAGAATTCGCAATAAAAAATATAAAAAACTTAATTCTTTAAATAAAAATTGGGAGTTAATTTAGTAAAAATAGACTATACATCGATAGTGTAATACTTCTAAAAAATTTAAAATTTACTACAAAATAATTTTGTAGCTAATTTTAAAATTAATAGTTATTTTGTAGTTAATTTCTAGTAAAAATAATTAGTTACAAAATTATTATAATATTGGTGGTAGTATGAAATAAATAGTAAATTAGTTAAGAAAATAATTTTGGTTGATTTGTAGAAAATTTTTAAAATTTGTAGTTATTTTCTAACTAATTTATAGTAATAAAAAGTATAAATGAATATAACTTAAATTTAGCTAAAAAATAATATTCTAGTTAATTAATAGTTAATTAGTTAAGATTTAGTTATTAATTTAAATGGTAGCTAAAATTAGTAGCAAAATAAAAAAAAATTTGTAGTGTAAAGTTTTACACGATCCTTCAATAAAAAAATTACCACTCATGATAAATTTGATGACTTTTATAATAATTAAAATTCATATAAATCGTAGTTTGTAAACAGATGATAGGGTAAAATTATCTTATACGGTCAGTATATTATCATTAAATTGTTTAATTTAAATATATTAAAAATATAAAATAATTTTATATTATCATTTAATTATAAATTGTCATGTATAATTAAATTCTTAATTTTGTAATAATTATTTTAAAATTTAATATTTATAATAATTTTTAATTAGTTCATACATATAAATTAAACTAAAATAATTTATACAAAAAAAAAACTATATAAAAATCTTGTAGCAAAAAATAAACAAATTTGATTTTTTTAACATTATTTTCTAAATAGATATTTTTTCTGATATAAATCACTTTTAGTGACATGGTAGGCAAGTTTTCCGCTTTAAATCGATCGATAAAAATTAAATCCTTAAAGCTAACCCAATCTGTCTAATATAAATTGTTTGTTTTAGCATTACGTCTGTTCCAAATGTCGTTTGAGAAAAGGAAAAACTTCAGCCTTAGATAGATCATGTGTATTTCTCCATTATTATCAATGTGAACTTTCAAGCTTTTAAGTCTATCACCATCAATCTTCTCGTAGCATTTCTCTAATAATAATAATAGTTTGCTTAGCTGATTGATATATATAATGAAATTGAAAACTAATTATAACTTTTATATTGTTTAAATTATATCATGTTATTAAAAATTGAACTAATTATATTTTTAAATATTATAATTTGGAAAGAATAGTAAAAAGAAAGCGTTTATTCTGAATTATAATTAATATATACTGAAATGAATAGCAATGAGTCAACTAATTAATTTATTAAATGGGTGTAATCCGGTGGTTGGAGACCTTTCTGATTTACTTCCTCGATTGTATGTGGTCCCTACACTTTTGATCCCTTCCAAGACAACCTGCTTTTGAGATAAAATAATAGAAGATAATAATTAAGGAGGTTAAGTCCTACCATACTTTACTATCTTTTCTTTTTTTATCAGCACCAATCAATAATATGGTGTTTTTACGTTTATTTATGTAGTATTATTCAGTATTTTAAAACTTTCAATTTTAAATTTTAATTATAATGAATTTATATATATAGGAAATGATTTTTATATTATCATTGGCGTTTAGTATAGTGTTAAATGAGTAATGATCCTCATGTTTCTTAAGATTAACGTGGATAAAGAAGTTAGTTAAAAAGTGTTTGGTTACACTTGTTACTTGGAATGTTGGTACTGTAACAGGTAAGTTTAGGGAGGTGATAGCCATAATGATTTAGAAGAAAATTAAGGTTATGTTCTAACCTCAATTAATCTTATCTTTTCATAACTCGTTTAAATAAATAACTTGATTAGGATCTTATTTAATAAACAATTACGTTGTAAGTGCTTATATATAAGTACTTAAAACTAAATAAATTATTTGTGTTTGCATATATATATATATTGAGAATTACTTACATAATTTTGAAATATTTAAATACATGATTATATAAACACTAATAATATATTATCTTATTTTAAAAATTTTAGACAATTAATAATCAAATCATGATTAAAAATAAAATAAAAATTTAAAAGTAACTAAATAGCTAAAAAATTAAATATTATATATATAACAAAATATTAAAATAAAATAACTTGATCGTCATCTCTCTATTTTTAGTTTATAACAAACAAACAATTAAAATTCATTTGGTTTTAGTTGTGTACCAAACGATTTTCAGAAATGTTAACTTGGACATGTTAACTAAGAAACAAACACAACACCTAGCCTTGTTCCAGGCAATGAAGTAGTGCAGGGTATATGATGGATTAAATACATACTTAAATGAAAGTCAAGATACCAAATAGGTCTTAATTTCTTTTCCTGGTAAATGTTAATAATTTTTTTTATTAAAATAAGGTCTAACATTATGTGCCTACAAGAGACTAAATGATTCAAAGAAAAAGCTAAGAGTCTAGATACTATAGGGTTTAAACTTTGGTACATAGAAAAAAAATTAGAGAAAAGAATGACATGAGTATTATTGTAGACAAAGATTGAAAATAAAATGTGGTGGATGTAAAAAAAATTGGGAACACAAAATTTTAGCTTTAAAATTAATGTTATATTAGAGACCATTTATATTATTAATGTGTATACACCACAAGTAGGAGTAGAAGTATTTGTGAGTATTTGTGAAAGAAAAGTGTTGGAATGATTTGAAGGGTTGGTTGAAGGAATTTTATAAGCGGAAAAAAATTCCTTAAGCAGGGGTCTAAATGAACGTTTTGGTAGTAAAACAAGGCAATTTATAGGAGCTATGCATGGTGATTTTTGTTTCGGAGAACTAAATGGGGAAGGACACAACCTATTCTTGAATTCCCTATGATGTATGATTTAAAATTATTAACACATGCTTGAAGAACCATGATGAATATTTAATCAACTATAAGTTCAAGATCGCAAATTGAATTTTTTTTTTAAATGTTGGTATAAAAAAAAGTTTATAAGAATCATAAGGTGATTCTAAGAGAGTCTTATGACGCAACATAAGGTTTTGATTCTTGTTGTTCATTTCAAAAGGCATAAATAGAGAACTCGCCAAGTTATAAATCCAAGAATCAAGTGGACATATTGATAGTAAAAAAAAGTAATTTGTGACATCCTTTACCTCTCTAACATTTAATCTTAATAAAATGAATATAAAAAATAAACTCTCATTTCATTCAAAGCATAGAGAGTTCACATTCTTAAATAAAAAATGAAATCATATAAAATGTGCTGACGCTCCAAAGACCATATCTCCAAAATCCTAAACTAT
Organism: Mucuna pruriens; assembly: GCA_025330945.1. Lineage (NCBI taxonomy): Eukaryota > Viridiplantae > Streptophyta > Magnoliopsida > Fabales > Fabaceae > Mucuna > Mucuna pruriens. Next base: position 124,423 of record JAENHJ010000328.1, on the reverse strand, counting down.
ATAAAGTAAAACTCTAATTAAAACAAAGATTCAATCCTGATGTCACAACCTATCACAGTAAAGTCCCTATACAAAACTTCTAAGAAAATAAAGCAACAGTAACTCAATCTTCGAGTTCTTGCTCAATATTATCTGCAATTGACATTCAACCAAAAGAAATAGATAATAACAAAAGGAAGTGAGAAATGCATCTCACTTAGCTTGTGGTGCGAGTACAACATAAGTAGCACTCAAACAACACCATGCAATAGATAAAAACGCAAGCATAACAAACTATGATAATCACACAAAGATATTTACTAAAATGCATATGATTTACAATGATGCAACCTAGTCTCTAACTCTATACGCATGTGGTACCAATCTATCATTAGAGAGTGAGCTAGCAGTAACACAACTCAACTCTCTAGTTGACCTGTTCTACTCTAGCATAATAGCCTCTGATAGCATGTCAAGGTCTACTCAACTTACATGTATGCTTCGACATGTGGAATAAAACACAACCATTAGAGGTTAATTACTGAGTAGCCCCTAGGAGGTTTAGTGACCTTACTAATTCAGGTTCATATCCAATTCTTTACACATTTATCTTTATTAAATGATGCATAATGTAACTTATTCTTTATCATTTAACTTTTCGCAAATTGGGCTTATATAGACCATTCTCGCCTCTCTAGACCTAGGTACATCCATGACCCACAATAATAAGTGAGTACTATTTTTTCCCCTTTGGACTAGGTTAGTCACTTGACAAGTGTTGCTTGAGCTCATTCTCGCTATCTTTTGGCTTAGGTAACCCATTGACACTCATCCTCATTAACTCGTTTATCAATTTATATCTTATAATTCTCAATGCAATGTTTCTATATCAACACATATATACATAGTATAATTTCATCATAACTCAACATATATGAATTCTTGATAATACAGCTAAACACATATAAAGGTATGTCTTCACAAAATCAACAAAAATAACCAAATTCATAATAATTAAGACAGAAATTGCTTCCTAGTCCAGAGAGTTTAATCTCCCCTTCAAAGACATCTAAATAACCAAATACTACAATTGGGGTTCTAGGGGAAACTCCTCAACCCATGACCATGAGATTAAAATCCATGTATTTTACCAACTAGGAGAGATAGATAAACATGAAAAATTGGGGTTCTAGGGACAACCTATTTTAACCCATAATCACAAAATTAAAAGCCTTGTACTATTTCAATTGACTAAGACAAGCAACCACAAACAAACAACCAAACACTTTATCACTTGACAGAGATAGTCAAACATAAATAACCAACTAGGGTCTAGGGTCAACCCCTCTACCCATAATCATATCCACATCCTTGAGCAAAATTTCTCATTCCTAACCTAGAAGGTGTAAAACAAAGGCTTTGAGATGTCTGATAATTCCTATTTTATCCCTCTAATAAGGTCTTAAGATGGGTAGAAAAGACTCTAATTGGTAGTTAAGAATCATGTATTGGCTAAGATTTAGATTTCCAAGGTTAAACTAAGGAAAATACAAATCAAGGCTAAGTTGCTGATTTTAGCTAACAATAATAGAAGTCTTGTTTTGTAGGTCAAACTGGAGTCCCGAACCGTCCCAACCGAGACCGAGACCGAGTCCTCTTGGCTATCACAACCGAGACCGAATGCGTCTCGGCCAACTGAAGGTGTCTTGGCAAGCTGAAGGTGTCCCGGCCCACTAAAGACATCCCGACCAGATGAAGTCGTCCCGGCCAAGATGAGTTCCTCTCCTAGCTGATTTCGTTCTAGTAGCCGACTCCGTTGTCAGCCGACTCCATCTCCGCATGGTTGACTCTACATGGAGGCTTCACATACCAATTCCATTCGATTCCTAACCAGGGCCGATTCAAAACCAGAAGTCGAGTCCTAACTGGATGCCAATTCCAAACCAGATGCCGACTCTTGTGAGGCCGACTCCCATCTGTCCAGATCCGTCTCGACAAGCAAAGATCGAATCCACTCCAGCAATTCCAGCACGTGTCATTTAGGAAAACAGTTAGTTGGTTGATTTTGTTATGTTCATTACGACAAGTTAGTTAGGACAGTTATTTCTGTTAGAAAGTAGTTAGGCTATACATGTATAAATAAGGACGTATAGCTCGTTCATCAGTTAGTGAGAAAAACCTATCGATAGCACGCAAAATACATGCATACATCCGTTACCCACTTCACTCCTCTTTGTTCAACGGTGCTTCAGTGACACTCAGTCGATTGAATGGGTGTAGGACAAAGTTCGAGCTGAGCAGAGTTGCTAGAGGGGACTGACAAGGAATCTGACACACTCTAGAGGATATGACCTATCATGTTCGTTGTTCTCCTTTGGTTGAACACTGTAGCTATCACTGACGGTCGTCGTGAGAAGCTGATATCATCTTTTTCCTGTATCTATTGCATGTATCAGTATATTGTTAATCAATGAATGAATCTACTTTCCTTTACTGTTATGAGTGTAATTTCTGCTTAGCTTAATTTGTTCTTGCTTGGTTAGGATTGTGCAAGGTAGGAATAGAGCACATTAGTTTAGGGGCTGATAAGAACCACTCTAACAATACTATAGGTAATCAATAGAGAACCTACATCAGCCAAGGGCGTAATCCCTGCCAAACTTGAGACAGCGGTCATGTAAGTCCTCAGTAGGCAATGGACGAATGTTGGGCGATTGTCCTAGGAAATTGGGTTGGTGAGGAGTTGCTTGCATAATAGGAACGAGAACCCAGAACCATCTCGTGATAGTTGTGGAATCGGTACAATAACAATTTGACTTGTTAATTGTTCTGATAATTGTAGTTAATTGTAGTTACCTTTTATCTTCATAGATAGTCCTTTATTTTCAGCACTTTACTTTACAAGTAAAACCCCTTGTTATACCTTTAATTGCTGAGTCTGCATACTGTAGTCTCGGTTCTGCACCTTTTCAGCCTTTTCCGCTAGAAATTACTAGAACCACATGTCCTTGAGAGAATCGACCTAGGTTGTCCCTATGCTACTCATAACATAGGAAAATCTAGTATTTTGATAGGAGAAATAACGACAAATCCTTAACCTATCAATGTCCTCAAGGGTGCTCCTTTTCTATTATTTACTATAGTAGCACAAGAGGGATTAGAAGAGTTTTTGATGCACTAGGGGTTGTGCTAATTCCCCTTCTTATAGCACCAAAATGAGTCGAACTAAATTGTTAAATATCTATTATTTAAATATTTAAATACTATTAAATATTTCTAATATTTAAAGATAATGTTTTTCAAATATAAATATCTTTTAAATATTCAAATATCTATAACTATATTTGAAAGTTTGTAAAACATAAAGATAATATAGACATCTTTTAAATATCTAAAATGTTATATATTTGAGTTCAAATATTACTTAATCTTTAAGTAACACCTATTTTCTCAAAATTATAATTTATTTGGTTATTTAATTATTCACAAAACATAATTATTTTAAAAGGTGATAAAAACATATAAGGCAATTACTTAATAGGATAATTACAACAACAACACCAATAATAATAATAATACAAAAATCGAGGTGTTACATAATTTATAAGACATCGTGGTGGTTTTGGTTTTGGAAAACTAAATGAGGAAGAATGATATATTCTTTATTTCTCTATGATGTATGCTTTTAGGATTATGAACACTTATTTCAAGAAGTAGGAAAAAAAAATATAATTGCCTATGATAATGGAAGTTTAAGATCACAAATTGATTTTTTTTTTTTGTAAGAAATGTTGATAAAAAAAAATTTATATGAATTGCAAGGTGATTTTGGGAGAGAGTCTTACTAAACAACGTATGGTTTTGATTTTTCATGTTCATTTCAAAAGACATAAAAAAAAAAAATCTAACAAATTACCATCTAAGGATAAAGTGATAGCAACTTTATGGAGATAAACATTTGACATTTTAGAAGAAATTATTGGAAGAAGATAATTAGGAATTACAAAGTAGCACTAATTTCATTTGAAATGAGATATCTAAAAAGATTAGGAAAGTTTTAAAGTAGTCTTAAGTGAATCAAAAGGTTTAAGGAATCTTTATGGTGGAATGAAAGTGTTCACTATAAGGTAAGAAACAAAAGATAAAGCTTTTGGTGAAAATTGGGTAAAATGTCTCAATGTTAGGAATGAAATAAAAAATAACTGAGTAAATCACAGTTTAAAGCTTTTGAAGAGTTTTACAAATATCTCAAGATAAAGAAGTAAGAATGTAATATATATAAGCTTGTTAAAAATGTAAGATAATCATTGAACAAATATTAAATTATTCTCCATGCAAATCCAAGTAGAGAAGTAATGCATTGTGCTTCAATAAGGATATTATTTCCAAATTTCAACCTTGAGGGGAAAAATCTTTTTAAGTTTGTTTTTGATGAAAACAATACTTTAACGCTTTCTTTAGCATAAAAATTCCTACTAATAAAAGCAAGAAAAAATACTTATTTTTATAAATAAAAAAAAAACAATTCAGTAAGCTAACTTAACCGCATAATCCATATAAAAAAACCAAAGGATAAATAAGATAGGACATAACTCCTACTGTTTTATTTCTTCCTTTTACATATAGATAGCTCAAGTCACATAAAAAAATCATACAAGGGAAGTTTCTAGAAATTCTCGAAAGAAGTCAATCAAAATTCTAGAAACAATTCAATCGTATTTCATAAACAAGTTAATTGAAATTGTAGGAAAAAAAAGTTAAGTGAATTTCTAGAAACAAAATCATACTAAATCTTCGCAACAAGATGTCAATCAAAATTCCATAAACAAAGCCATACGAGTTTCAAGAAACCATGGTATCAATAGTTTAATTTTAGAGTCAAAGAAAATATGACCAAATCAAATATGTAACCAAAATCAAAACAAAGATAAGGAAGTCATACTTCTAGGTTTAACCTTCTTGTTCTCTTTTAATTTGAACACCATGTGCTTCCCATAGGCAAAGAGCGGAGGCAAAGAGCGGAGTAGAGATTTAGGGCGTGATGTGTAGGGGTGTGAGATGCAACATGCAATGTGTAGAGGTAAGGGGTACGACTTGTAGAGGTGCGGGTTGCGACATGCAATGTGTGAAGGTGGGGACATAATGTGCTTTAGCAGAGATGAGTATGCTGTGTTTAGAGTCTGAAGTGGAAAAAATAGAAATCACACCTCTCTACGTAAGAGACTAATTCATTTCAATTTAAAATTAAAATATTTTTATTAAAAACTTATTATTAATAATTATATGTATTAATATAATTATACATGTATACAAAAAGGCTAACTTGTCAGCATCATAAGCATTTTTAAATATCAAAGTTTGACCTTTTATTTTTAAAAAAACTTTTAAAAAGTATAAGCCTACCGTTTTTATTAAAAAATCAAATCAGACCAAGCTTCATACAGATTTAGTGAAATCCCTTAACAAGTTTCTTGACCTATTTCCACTTCTATACGCAATCTCTTATTTTCATAACACTTGGTTGTCTTTGTTTCAAACATTTTACATAAGAACAATAAAACCTCTCATTACTATGAGTCACATTTTATTGAGAAAATTCTAAAATTCCACTCCAATCTCATATTCTTTACTTGGGTGTCTAACATTTATCCAACTATGATCTTCAACTACCTAATAGAAATTACAAGATAACATTCATCCTCACTTCATAGTATTAACTATATGCTTGATACATGTCTGCTTTATCGCACATAGGATGAGATCTTATATTAAGTTTGCATATGCACCTTGCCAACTTGAGAGATACCTACTCTCAAAACCTAGGAAGCCCTTTTCCTAAAACTCTTTCTCAAAGACAAACCACCCTTGATTCAAACAATAAATCGAAAGGTAATACCACGATTTAAAGCACTATTTTCTCTTAATTTTTATAAAAAAATGGCTGAGAAAACAAGGTTTCTTGACAAATTCACTCTCTAGCTCACTTAGGTTTATGATAAGTTTAGGTTTTTATAGGAATTTAAAAGATAAATCTCATTAATTTTTAGAACTCATAATTGATTTAATTAGATAAAAAATAATCACAAAAGGATTTTTCTCGATTTTAATTTCAAAGCTATTGGGAATCAATTCCCCCTAGATAGGAATTGATTACTTGTGAGAAATTTTCACTCAAAATTTCTTCCCTATAATGTTTTTTTATTAGAATCAACTAGGAAAATCAATTTCTTCCCTATAATATTTTTTTATGAGATTTCTTTTGGAACTTGGTCCACAGCTGCCTGATGTAGTATAGGATTGTTTTTGTTTTGTTTCTTTTTTTAAAAAAAAATCTATTTTCTTTCTAATAAATTTGTTTTCCTTTTGTTCCTATAAATTATTTTATTTTATTTTTATTAGTCTCCCCAATTAAATATATTATAGATATTAAAAAATAATTAAATTAAAAATAAATTATGTATATAGAGGCTAGCTCTGTGCTGTAAATGGTTTTTGAGCATAATCATTTGATTAGGTCTTTTCCTTAATATCTCCTTTTTGCTCGTCAACTTTGCATGGAGTTATTTTGTACTATTTTTACTACTTATTGGTTGGAGGGTCTATTGCAACATCATTAAAGTAATATGACCTGTCCGCTTATTCATTAAGGTCTCTTGTTTGCATGATTAAAACAAATCATCATTTTCTTTTTACATTATTAAATATTTGTTAGGCAGAAATATATTAGATTAACTTAAGCTTTATCAGATTTAAATCTATCTTATTTTTAAATTTAAAGCTTTAGTTTAATATTTATTTTTTAGAAATAGTCTTTTTTTGAAAAATCTGACCTAACTTTTGAAAACTTATTTTGTAATAAGGACCTTACAGACTTACTTTGGGTTAATGAGCCAAAATTTTTATGTATATTAATAGAGTTAAACTTTTAAATAGAATAATAGTATATAATTTCAAAACATTGGAATAGAAATTCAATATTATTATTATAATAATAATAATAATAATAATAATAATAATAATAATAATAATAATAATAATAATAATAATAATAATAATAATAATAATAATAATAATAATAATAATAATAATAATAATAATAATAATAATAATAATAATAATAATAATAATAATAATAATAATAATAATAATAATAATAATAATAATAATAATAATAATAATAATAATAATAATAATAATAATAATAATAATAATAATAATAATAATAATAATAATAATAATAATAATAATAACATTATTACTATTATTATTATTATTATTATTTAAATAATTGTCTTATTAGATTCAAAAGAGTTTAAGACCTAATTTTTAAATAAATAGACTCTTTAAAAACTTTAATTAATTTAACTTATTTAATAAGTCTTAGTTAAGTTAAGCCGAAAAGTTAAGCCATAATCTCACACGAGTAGCTAACTTATGGATATCCTTAATTACTACTTAATTATATGGAAAGTAGACATTATATTTTGGCCTATCTAATACCAAGAATTCTTGCTATAAATATAGGTTTGTTTTTTTTATAACAAATTAAGTAAACTCTTCCATCATATAATTTGAAAAAGGTCACTTGAAATAAATGGATATGAGAAATGAATAATTTTAAATCTCTCCATAATATTCTTTTACTAATTCTGTTGTCTTCTTTATATTGTAAGTATAGAATGTATTTTATATTTTTAAAATACTAAATACATACTTTTCCATTTAATATATTTTTTATAAATTAGTAGGAAGATTTATAAGAAAATTAGTATTGCTTATGACAAATTAAAACTTTAAATATTAAATTTTATTTTTTATATCTTAATTGTTGCATTCACTTTATGCCTTTTTTTCTTTTTTTTTTTTATCATATTACATATCACATCTACTTTTTTTTATTCTTATTTCTTTCTTTTTCTTAAAGGAATATATATTCAAAAGGTGCAAAAAAAAGTCTTTGTTTATTTTATATTTTTATTTTGTAATCACAAGACATTTCAACTTCAATAACTATTTCTGAAATAATAAATATTACGAATTATATATTTCTTGCATTATATATAATTTTTAATTTTAATAAGTAAAATATTATTATTGAATTTAAAAATTATTTAAAATTTTAATAAGAATATATATAATTATTGATTTAAACGAATGGTTAATTCCTGTAATTTATCTTGATTTTATTGGTTCTTCTACTTTAAAAGTTTAGTTTCTGTACCATCCGGCCATGACCGGCCAACCAGGACCCAGTATTCGATGGTCGGTCGAACGACCGATGGGTGGAGACGGCCGAGCAATGACGAAGAGTATCCAAGAAGCTGCATGAAAGGTGACAGGGTGTCAGTAGCCAGATGTCAGTAGTCAGAGATCAGGATAGGCGCTATCACGTATCAGAAAAGTAACTTATCAAGTGGATCTCTTTTTCTGACACAGATCTTATGGGAATACGAGCCAAGAAGTGAAGTCCAGGCCGTTCTGACAGGAGCAAACGTCACCCCGCTGGGAAGACGGGCGTCAAGGTCGGTCATTACCTTTACAGACAGAGATTGCAGGAGGAAGGAGACAAGGAGCGACGAGCCTATGGTCATATCAGTTACGGCGGAGCAGTATAAAATCGAGAGGATATTGATAGATCAGGGGAGTTCGACCAACATCCTCTATTGGGCAACGACCCAAAAACTGGGAATAAGAAATCTAACCAAGTGCGAAGGCGTCCTCTACGGTTTCCCAGGAGAACGCGTTCCCATAAAGGGAACGGTCGAGATAGAAACGACGTTTGGGGATAGGGGCGGAGCAAGGACGATACCTGTGACATATACAGTGGTGGATAGCGAGGCCTCCTACAACATTATAGTGGGACGGCCGGCCCTAAATAAGTTGGAAACTGTTGTCTCTACTTATCATCTATGCATGAAATTCCCAGTTGGCCGAACCGTCGCTACTATCTGGGCAGATGTAACGGCGGTCAGGAAATGCTACGAAGATAGCCTAAAAATAGAACTGGCAACCCAAGAAGCTGAAGTGAACGTCCTAGACATAGACCTCGACCCGAGATACTTCTCCGAAGAAAAGAGGCCTCACCCAGTAGGGGACCTTAAAGAAGTACAGATCGGGGTCTCGGTCGGCCAAAAAACCAACATTGGCACCGCCCTAGGCGGAAAAGAAGAAGAGCTGCTCATCTCAACCCTAAGGAGAAATGCTGACGTCTTCGCATGGACGGCAAAAGATATGCCAGGACTCGACCCACGGTTTATGTGCCACCAACTGTCAGTCAGTCCGGGGTCCAAACCAGTGGCACAAAAGAGGAGGAAGCAGGGGGAAGAGAAGAGAAAGGCCATCAAGGAAGAAGTGGGAAAACTGCTGGTGGTCGGTTTCGTAAGAGAAGTCTAATATCCCACTTGGTTGGCTAATGTGGTTATGGTAAAAAAGGCAAACGGTCGGTGGAGAATGTGTACTGACTACACCGATCTCAACAAAGCCTGTCCAAAAGATCCATACCCATTACCAAGCATCGACCGGCTGGTGGACGGAGTGTCCGGACAAGCCCTCTTGAGCTTTATGGATGCATATTCGGGATACAATCAAATCCGGATGCACCCGGATGATGAAGAAAAAACGGCTTTCATAACAGAAGCAGAGGCTTTCTGTTACAAAGTCATGCCTTTCGGATTAAAAAACGCAGGGGCTACGTACCGACGTTTGATGGATAAGGTCTTCAAAGAAATAATTGACAAAGATATGGAGGTGTACGTAAATGATATGGTGGTAAAGTCGTCCAAAGCAGAAACACACTATCACACGCTCGAGCGAGTATTCTCTATATTGAGGAAGAATCAGTTAAGACTGAACCCCGAAAAATGTTCCTTTGGAGTCCGAGCAGGAAAATTCTTGGGGTTTATGTTAACAGAGTGAGGAATTGAAGCCAACCCCGACAAATGTCAGGCCATAATTAACATGAGAAGCCCCCAGAACCTTAAAGAAGTCCAACAGCTCATGGGAAAGGTGGCTGCTTTATCCCGTTTCATCCCTCGATCGGCCGAAACAGCCCTGCCGATCTTTGGAGCACTAAGAAAGGGAAGGTTTACATGGACGAGTGAATGTGAAGAAGCTTTCAAACACTTGAATGCAACACTGTCAGCACCCCCCATCCTAACACGGCCGAAGGTTGAGGCCGTATTTCCAGAACTTTGGGATAATCGTAAGGACAGACTTACCTATCCGACAAGTTCTGGGAAAGCCTGATATGGTCGGACGAATGGTGTCTTGGAGCATACAATTGTCAGAATTCGACATAACCTTTGAAAGCCGAGGCCATGTCAAGGCCCAGGCCTTGGCAGATTTCCTGGTCGAAATGACACCGCCAGCGGACAAGGACGAGGAAGGGGAGTGGTTCCTTTTAGTGGATGGTTCGTCCAACCACTCAGGAAGTGGCGCGGGAATCATACTGGAAGGACCGGTCGGAGCATTCATTGAACAGTCTTTACACTTCGAATTCATGGCTAGCAACAATCAAGCAGAATACGAAGCATTATTGGCAGGAATGAAGCCGGCTAAGGAAGTCGAGGTGAAGAAACTCACAGTAAAAAGTGATTCAAAGCTTGTCACAGGGCAAGTCAATGGAGACTATCAAGCAAAAGACCCTCAGCTGGCGAAATATCGCGAACAAGCGGCCTCTACGACCTCCTCATTTGACAAATTCACCCTTCTGCACGTCCCCAGAGAACAAAATGAAAGGACCAACCTATTAGCAAAGCTAGCCAGCACCCAAAGAAGAGGGCAACAGAAGACGGTCATCCACGAAAAGTTAGACTTGCCCACCATAGAACGACCGGAGATTCTGAACATTAGGGACGAGAAGACCACATGGATGACACCAATCCTTGACTACCTCCAGAAGGGAACCACTTCGGAAGACCCTGAAAAGGCGCTAAAATAGCAAAGGAAGCCACCAAATACACTATTCTGGGTCAACAACTATACAGGAGGGGCTTTTCTTTCCCCTTCCTCAAATGTTTGGAAGAGGAGGATTCGTCCTACGTCTTAAAAGAAGTACACGAAGGAGCTTGCGGTACTCATATCGGGGGAAGGGCACTAGCAAGCAAAATAGCCAAGGCAGGATACTATTGGCCCACCCTGAAAAAGGATTGCATGGACTACGTAAAGAAATGTGACAAGTGCCAAAGGTTCGCTGAGGGACATAAAGCACCTCCCGAAAATTTACACCATGTGATGTCCTCTTGGCCCTTTTTCAAGTGGGGGGTAGACATCCTAGGGCCATTTCCCTTGGCCCCAGGACAAGTAAAATTCTTAATCGTAGCAATAGACTACTTCACAAAGTGGGTGGAAGCAGAGCTAGTCGCAATGATCACGGCCGAAAGAGTTAAGAGATTTTACTGGAAAAAGATTATCTGCAGGTTTGGTATACCCGCCGAAATCGTCTCTGACAATGGTACGCAGTTCGCTTCAAAGGGAACGGCCGAGTTCTGCGAAGGGCTAAAAATAAAACAAATCTTCACGTCGGTCGAACATCCCCAGTCCAACAGACAAGCGGAGGCGGCCAACAAAGTCATCTTGCGAGGGTTGCGAAAAGGTTGGAAGAGGCGAAGGGAAGATGGGCTGAAGAACTGCCTCAGGTCCTATGGTCTTATCACACTACCCCGCACTCCACAACAAACGAAACTCCTTTCCGTCTCACATTCGGAACAGAAGCTATGATTCCGGTCGAAATTGGAGAACCTTCTCCGAGGACGGCCTTGTTCAAACCAAGCAGAAACGAGGAGGAGCTGAGAGCCAACCTAGATTTAATCCAAGAAGCAAGAGAAATAGCCCACATCAAAAAATATGCCGTTAAAACAAGAGCAGCAAGAAGGTACAATTAGAAGGTGATTCCAAGGAAATTCAAAACAGGAGACTTAGTCTTGAAGAAAATTACCATGACGGCCAGCAAAAACAAACTAACACCACTTTGGGAGGGACCGTTCAGAATAATTGACGAGACCGGGCAAGGGGCTTACAAGTTAGAAAACCTAGAAAAAGGGCACTACCACGAACATGGAATGCTGCTTCCTTACGCATGTATTACAGTTAGAATGAAGAAACATCCTTTTTCCATGACAATCTCCTTTTATTCGTCTACTAAAAGCCCGATAACGGTCGGTCATAAAATGACTAGTCCGGGGGCGCGACTCAGAAAAATAAAGCCCGATAACGGTCGGTCATAAAATGACTAGTTCGGGGGCGCGACTCGGAAAAATAAAGCCCGATAACGGTCGGTCATAAAATGACTAGTCTAGGGGCGCGACTTGAAAAATAAAGCCTGATAACGATCGGTCATAAAATGACTAGTCCGGGGGCGCGACTCGGAAAATAAAGCCCGATAACGGTCGGTCATATAATGACTAGTCCGGGGACGCGACTTGAAATTAAAACCCAACAACGGTCGGCCCTCAAACAACCAGATCTGAAGAAGCAACTCAGAAAATTGCCAATAAACTAATGAGAAGTTCACTTCAAGAGAACGTTCGGGGACTGGTTCGAGGAGACAAACAATTTTTGAAACCAAGCTATTTTCGAAAGCTCGAAAAAGTTAAAGATCACGCGTTGCCATTAGAGGCGATAAATTAAGAGATTCATTTAAGTTATAAAAAAACTTGAGTAACTATTCCAAAAGAGAGGGCCAAACAGAAATGAAATCTCAAGAAAAAATTAACAGGAAAAGATATCATTCAAGAAGTACGATGGAACGTTACATAGGAAGAAAAAAGAAAAATCACGAAACATCAACAATTTGGCCGTCCACTATTTCCTTATAAGGGTCGGTTCCTGAAAGATCCAAACCCGGGTGAAGAATCTTGGTCTAATCAAGAGCATGATTAAAACCATACTCGTACTGCTTCACCATAGCAGCATTCCGCTGAAAAATAGTCGCGTCCTTGATCTTCAATTGTTCCTCCTGTGAAGCAGCCTTGGCCTGAAGAGCAGCCACGTCGGATTCTAGAGAAGATATCTTCGCCTTAGCGCATTCCGACTCAGCAACAAGTGCATCCTGCTTCAAAGCCCACTCCTCCTGAGCACGAGTATGTTGATCGGCCAAATGTTGTAACTCCTCCTGAAGGGCAGCCACCGACTTCTTCAACATGTCGAGTTGGTTATCATACTCAGCACGGGCTTGATCCCAGACTTGTCTCTCTTCATCCACTTTAGCCAATTGATCAGCCATCGAGCCAAATTCTATCTCAGCCGCCCGAGCAAGAATAGCCGAGCAACCAGCTAAACGCTAAATAGCATCCAAAGTCCCAGAGACCCCCAGCTGTCTAACCAAGGAACCCTCAGAAGGAGTCAACACATTTTGGTCCACGGCCTCAGTAATGAACTTGGATATGGACCACACAGAATGAGACGGCCGACCCAGCTCGCCTTCAGACTCGTCCTCAGGACGAGGACGCTTTGAAGGCCTCCTAACGACTTCCTCTTCAGGCTTCGGACCTTTAGTTGACCAGTCCACCACCGCCTCAGAACCCGCTGAAAGAGGAGAAGGATTAGCAGGAACTTCTTGAAGGGGCACGGCGGCCTGGGGTAACTCAACAGCTGCATTCGTTCCCTCATCCTCGGCCGGGGACAAATTCTTCTTCAGATCTTTCAAAAGCTTTACTGAGAAACCTATAAGGAAAGAGATCGACCGCTAGAAAAGAAAAGTAAATGACAATCAAGAGAAAGGGAAGTCCGACCTGATCCTTTGATAAGTTCTGAGCAGAATAGGCGCGGAAGATTTTCAAGAATCCCAACGAACTCGTCCTCCCACTTTTCTAAATCCTTCCGCACTATAGTGATAGACACTGCCGACTGGGAAGTCCAGTAGAATGGGAAGAGGGGCGCCCCTGATGAGTCCATCATAAGACTCGGTCCATATTTGCCAGGAGAAACCTTAAAAAATTTATCTTTAAAAATCTTGAAACTCTCTAAGAAGGGTTTCAAGAGTTGTCAGTTGGGACAGCTGCTTAGAGACATCCACCCCACTTTTGGCGTCTTCTTCACTCTGAAAAACCAGAAGAAAACTCCCAACGAAGGAGCTCGGCCCAGGTCTTCGCACATAAGTTCGAAGGCTCTTACGAAAGCCCAGCTATTGGGATGAAGCTGGGTGGGGGCCACATTAAGGGCCCTAAGGATTGTTTGCTCGAAGGGAGAGAATGGAAGTTTCAAGCCAAGTTTAGAAAAAACCGGCTCATACAGGTAGAAGAAGGGGGCTTCGTCCGGGGACGCCGAGTTATTCACGGACTCGTCCGGTCGGCAGTGGCGAAGCCGCACCCTCCAAGGACCAGGGCGAAGGAGCTTCTTCATTGTGCCCAGAAGAAGGCTACCCTGGGTGTATTGTGAGAAGGCCCTCTTCACTTCTTTATCAACCCATGAAAATGGGTCTTCGGAGACATCATCTTCGGAGTTGTCCCTGTACCATATCTCAAACGGGAACACCTCCCCAGAGCTCGACGAGCTTGGAAGACCATCGGAAGAAGAAGAGTCGGCCCCCGAAGCGACTCTGGAGGAGGGCCGGTTTTCTTGAGAAAAACCAGCAGTACCTGGGGAAGGGCCCCTTGCGACAAAGGAAAGGTGGGGTCAGTTTCAGACCCAACCCAGAAAGGAGAAAAAGAAGAAACAGGAAAATGGGCGAAAGAAAGAAAAAACCCTCGACGAAAAGGAAAAAAGGAGAAAGGGCTTGATGGGGAAAGAAAGAAAGCAGATAAAGGGAGAAGAAAGAGCCTTACTTATATCTGCATCCATGGTGCTGCGTGAAGAATGACAGGAAAGCTGCTGAACCCAGGCGAGAAAGGAGAAGAATTTGAAGAGCTAAAGATTGAGAAGGAAGAAGATGAAAGAAAGTGGCGCAGGAATGAAAGGTAAAGGAGTGAAGTATGAAATGTTTGAAGTCCATTAATGGTAAGACAATCATTACGCAGCATCGGGAAAAGAAAACGACACGTAATTAATGACCCATCATTCCGAAGGCACGAAAAGGGGTAACTTCTAAAGGAAGAGGAAACGTTTCAAATAAAAACTTCTAGGGGAAGTTGAAGTGACTTGTTCAAAACGGCAGGAAAGCGCAGAAACACGGTCATGGCCGAGGTAATTAAGTTTTGGTCTAGGATCAAAACTTAAGGGGCTGTGTACCATCCGGCCATGATCGGCCAACCAAGACCCAGTATTCGACGGTCGGTCGAACGACCGATGGGTGGAGACGGCCGAGCAATGACGAAGAGTATCCAGGAAGGCTGCATGAAAGGTGACAGGGTGTCAGTAGCCAGATGTCAGTAGTCAGATATCAGTAGTCAGATGTCAGTAGTCAGAGATCAGGATAGGCGTCGTCACGTATCAGAAAAGTAACCTATCAAGTGGATCTCTTTTTCTGACACAGATCTTGTGGGAATACGAGCCAAGCAAGTGGGGAGAGAGTGCACAGTCTATAAATAGAAGAATCAAAGGAGCAAAGAGGCAGGTTTTGAGAGGGGGAGAGCAAGAGAATCTATTGAGAGATAGAAAAAGAGTGTGAGAGAGTAAGGGAGGAGTTCTTGTGAGACTAGAACACTTTCCAAATCTTATAATTTTACTTTTTTAGGATTTGGTCCTCACCACTAGGACTATATATATGTCATGGTTTTGTATCTTTCAAGAGCATCTAGATAATTTCTGTTCAACCAGAGCTCAAAATATAAATAAAAAAAAATTAGAAAATAATGTATATATTAGCCATGCAAAATCTTTTTACATTGACATTCAATAAAATCTAACCACCTTTACTTAAATTGAAATTAAAAATAACTTCTAAACAATTTAACTAACCTTCCATTACTACTGCCCTGCTTGTTCCACTCCACTCATATTAAAACTCCACTCTCCAATTCTCTTATTTTATTTTATTTTTTTCTATCCTCCTGCACACCATTCTCTCATCTCAAAACTCAACCTACTTTTTTTCTTACCACCTTCCTCCGTCTCAACTCCAACCTCTCAGTTTTTTTTTTTCACCTTCCTACATTTCTATTCTTTCATTTTGAAATCTCAACCCCATTTTTTCACTTACCCTCATTTATCCTATCTCACCTTTCAAAATTTCAACCTCTAATTTTTTTTTGGCAACTCTCATTCGCCCACTCCTCAATCTCAAAACCCTAATTACTAATTTTTTTTTCACCCTTCTCCATCTTAACCATTCTATCGTATCAAAATCTCAACTCCTATTTTTGGATCACGTCCCACTATTCAATCTCATTAAATTTTTAGTAACTCTTCCTTTTTTTTAGAATTTTTTTAATTTAAATTGTACTTTAATTAAAATAATGACATGACATATTGTTTTAATTTTATTGAATGTCAGTCTAAAAAAATTTTATACTGAGAATGTATATCTATCAATCTCAAATAAAATTATAGTGGCTAAAATATAAAATCAAAATAAAACTGTAGTAATAAAAAACTAAACTTTTAAGGTGTAAGGATCAAAATTAAAGTTAGAGTAAATTGTAGGAAGTAAAAAATTTGTTTATACTTAATTAATTAACATAAAATTAAAAATATGCATAATGATTTAAAGAGTTCTATCTATGAGTGTCTTAAAAGCAGAATCAATAAATAATTTTTTTTGTTGATGTTTGTAATTAATAAGAACACATTCTTAGTGAGGGTACATTGATACTATTTTTTCATAAAAAAAATTATTTTTGATTTCTTAAATCAGTGTCTGACACTTATCGATATTCTTCTAATTCAAATTAAAAGAAAACAAAGGAAAAATTAAGAATTATATTATTTTTTTAAAAGAAAAATAAAATTAATTTACTTTATTTATATATATATATATGTATGTGAGAGTAGATTGTACCAAAAATAAAGTACAAAATAAAGAGAGAAGAAATTAATTTACTACAGGTATGAGGAGTAAAATTAAAAAAATAACATAAAATATAATGAGAACTTAAAAAGAATACTTTTTTATATAACCTAATGTATTCCATAAATAATATTAGGTCCAAATAAGTTTTTCGTTGTTGAAATATTAGTTAATTCTAGTTAATGTCTTTATGGTTTTTTTTTATTTGATCCTTATATAATTTTATTAAATAATATAAGGTTATAGTCTCGCTGTGAAATTTGTTTTATTAAGTAATATCGGGATGCAAAATTAAGTTGTCATGTATAAATAATTTACTTCCCACGTCATCATTTAACAAAGTAAATCTAATGACAAAGATGCAAAACATGTATTTCAATAAAATTAGAAATTAAATAATTTACTCGCACTATTAAAAATCATTTTAAAAAGTTAAACACATGCACTATAACTTGGATAATATGGGTGAGCTAGTATTACACCTAGGAATCCCATTGCTATATATTTAGCTGCTGTGCATTCAGAATTTATTACACCACGCTGGTTGGTCAATGTTCTACTTACGACATAACTTAATGAATCACAAAATTGAAAATGATTAAATTTATAGTGTGGGTTCTTAGAAATTGTACTTGCCAAAATAAAAAACAAAAAAAACACATTACATACCCTCACGGCAAGAAATCAATCTCAACCATTTAGCTTACTTTTAAAGATCTCTCATCCATTCAACTTTTAGTCCGTATGGGTTCATGCAGCTTATTTTTTTAATCTTTTGAGTTGGCAGCATCGATACTGTAATCGGATACATGCATGTCTATTAGTTTTTTATAATTAATATTCATCAAGTATTTTTTTTTTTTTACTTTCATCAAGTTAGTTTATTAATTGTCTTCTGTGGGTAATTCTGTTGGCGACCACGGCTTTAGTTGTCAATAATATACGCATAAAATTATATTATATTATTCATATAATATTTTTATGGTTTTTATTACTTCAATTATCTTGTTTTATATTTCTCTATTGTTTTTTTTATTATGCAACAAATTGTACTGTACAATTACAATTTCTCTTTCTAAGTATGAAAAACTTAACAACGAGGAGTCCTTAAAAACAGGGCACGTGTAAAGTGAAAAGTAATCCCTGTGCACAGAACAAGGCGAATTTTCCTGCAATTTTTCCCTTCGTGAATCGTGATTAAAGAAAACCTTTATGAAAAGGGACGCTATAAAGAAAAGGTCTCTTTTATTAATTTGTGGAGAGTGTACAGTTTAGAAAATAAGTATTAATTTTATATTACAACAATAATTACTTCACTTTACTCAACAATTATCTCTTTAAACGAAACTTCTAAATCACTTCTAAGAAATAACAATAACAGTAAACTGATAAGGTAAATATGTATTTAACATGTGTTTGATTATAAGATAACACGCGTTCTTATGCATGTAAACAAATACATGAATCTTGATCAATTGAAGAGAACAATTACCGAGTCTTGGTTATGAATCGAAGAGAACGGACAAAAACAAATACAGTTAGCATGCTAAATTAAAAAATTATATACTCATTTATATTTCAAAAATAAATTCACTTTTAAAATCTTTTTTCATACAAACTACAGTAAAATCTTGTGCAATCTACGTAAATCACACAAATCTTTTATTATTTTTGTTTGGTAGGCATGGTGCAATCCCAGGCAAAGATTTCTTCAATATTTGAAATCTCGCAACATTAATTCCTATAGACTTTGTTTCTTCCCTTTACACCCCTGCATAATGGCAGTATATTTGACTTTGTTTTTAATTACTTGCAGATTTATAATCCATTTATAGGCACACTATTTGATATTAAACTTATGGATTTTTTTTTTTTTTTATTAAGGAAAATGAAGAACAAATTCAACCCATTTTTGGGGTATATGAATAGTAAAAAGAGAGAGAAAATAAAAATAAAATAGCTTACGTAATAAATGATACACAAGAAATAAAGAGAGATAAAAATAGTATTAACATAAAATAAAAATGATTAAAAAATAAATAAATATTAATAATTATTCAAAGTATTGAGTTTTTAATCTAATAAAATTTATAATCGATTTATATAAAATTTTTGAATTCGATAGATTGACTTGATGACTTACAACATCATTATATTAATAGACTAGCGTCAATTTATCAAGTGGGTTGATTCAAGGTTGAGAAAAACTAGTAGGAAAAAAGAAATTATGCATATATTATATTTGAATGTGTATTCTTTCTTTTTATTTCATATAGAAAACATTATAATAGATTAAGATGTATCATGGACCGTTTATTTCAAAAGCATAAAAGTGAATTCATAGATAGAAGCTATTGAGAAGGAGATTTGATATATGGTCCTATGTCTAAAAAAAGTTAGTTTTTATTAATCATTCAAATATTGAATTATATTTCATAAAGGTACAGGAGAAAAAGAATTTTTTATACATTGGTTAAAAGTAATTTTTTATATCAATTGTATGTGAGTTAAATATCAGAAATATAAAATATTTTTATATTCAATATTCAACCGATGATATACGTTATGTATACAATGTAAGAAACAAGTTTCGATTTCAAACAACTATTGGATAACGAGAGACAGCATGCTTTGATTTGTAAAGTCTAGTCATCACTGGCGAGGATGATGCCATAGATGTGTGCATAAAGCGAAAACTGTGACACTGTGAAATACCGATGAAGGAATTTGATGCTTGAGAGAAAGGGAAAATAGAGACGTGGGGATGGAAAATAAGGGAAGGATACTGCCATATGCGACAACAATAGAACGAGGGATTCATGGTAGAAGCATTCTACAAATAAACATGGTTTAGAGCCACGACCAAGACATGGTTTTGTACTCGGACGTACTTTGTACAATGGAGCTAGGAGTTCGGCTGAATGATCTAGGAATCCGTCACTAATAGGAGACTTGTCGTAACTCGTATTAGGATACACGTTGAGATTTTCAGAATTCTGGTAATAGATTGTTAATGTGTCTGAGTTGCGCGTTGAAAAATCTATCATCAAGAATAATACGTTTAAGCTTATAAAACTCTATAAAAAGAACCTAAACATTAGGTATATTTAATTTATCCAGAAAAGATCTATGAAAAAGATAATTAACTTTAACGTCGAATTGTTTTTGTAAGTATCCTACTTTACGTCCCAACGAGGTAGAAGCACGCTGGGGAAAAGATCATCGTGGAAGGTAAAATGGGTATGATGTCAGAGTTTGTTCTATATGAAAAAAGGTATTTCAAGTTGCGCATGCCAATTCACAAGAATTATTACATTAATTATCTACGTAAAAAGATTTTTATTTTTTACATTATTATCATTTGAATTGGTGTAATTTTTTTTACATAAGTTGAAATAATAATTGACATAAAAAAATTATTTATTTACAAAAATATTATCATATTTTTAATATTAATTTGTAGCCAACCAATCTAAAAATTTGTTATAGAGTATATTTTTTACACCAAGGAAGATCTATTTGTTTTCTCAATATTTATTATTTTAACTTGTCAAGAGTGGAGAAGGCGAAGAGAGGCAAACTCATGGGCCACGAGGTTTAAATATAGGACCCGTGCATTATTAACCGGTGACATTGACATTGCGAACAGAGCTCACATGCATGCCGACATGGTTTCTTTCCTCGTTTCAGACATGAATAAATAAATATAATATATTAAGTAATTAATGGTATTTATACGTCAAATTTTATAACAAATTATACATGTAAAATATAAGAAAAAAACGTAATAAAATAAAATAAAATAAAACTGTATTGTGTAAATAACATTATTATAACATATTAACCTCCATTGACGACGACGTTCACATGCTAACCCAACGACCTATCCATACCCTAGTAGGTTCTAGCTTGCCCTCCCGTCCTCAAAAGGATGAAACAAATGAACTCCATTACATTATTTAAATATACATATTTTATTTTTTTTTCTCAAATATTTCTATACCTACCAATAAGTGGTTGGTAAGAGTAATATTGAGCTTAATTTATTAAACATATAATTAACTAAAAGTTTGGATTTTAACTAGTATATAAATTTTTTTTATTAAAAAACAGAATTCATCTATAAATGTAATATAATTTTTAAAAAATTAAATTATAATGATTGATAGAAATACTTATTTATAACTACATGTACACACAAAATAATAGTTATATGCCTTTGTCAACGTCGGTTGATCCTAATCACAAGGTGTGGCCAAGGACAAAATTCAAATTAATTAGCAACTCTAGCTTTGTCTTTCACATATGTATACATATAATTCATGGCGTAAAGATTAGTTGTTTTCTTCTGCCCCAAATTGAAGATTGTGCTTTTTATAGTATATTCCACCAATATTTTCACATACATAGATTCGTTACATGTTCTGAATTTAATATGATAATAAATTGTGGGGGAGTGAAGAACATCAAGCGCTGGCCTATATCTTAGTGCACGTCTCAACATGCTGTGCTTGACCATTAATGATAATAAATTTATTTTCAGAATATAAGTTGCAGAAGAAACTTCAAAGAAGTTCGTCATTAATGACGGATGTAGTTGTTTGCAACATCCAGCAGTGCATGTGCTCGTTATTTTTTTTTAGTTTTTGTTAACATCAGACCTTAAAATCATTTCTAAGCAATTAAATCTAGAATATAGAAAAGGAAAATAATTATTGCATTATTTTTTTATATAACAAATATTGGTTTTCTTTCTTAATTAAAATTTTCCGGTTTTAATTAATTTCACTCTTGAAGGCTGTTTTCAGCAGATTTATTTTTTAATTATATACTTTGTCATTGTTTTCAATTAACATGAACAACTGGTGCAATATAGCACTTACCTTAATTAAGTTTGCTGTTCCATGGCCAGCTGGTGAGTATTCTCCCGAATCCTTAGATAGATTTAGTCAAGAAATTTATGATTTTATTGCATTTAAATTAAAGTGTTACACATATATCATTTATCAATTTATAAAATATTATCAATATTTCTTTTAGTAATAATTTTTATATCTTTAATAATATTTATTAAATACAAAATATTATTAATAATATTTTGTAATACGATTTAAATATAACATTTATTAAAATATTAACAAAATTAATAGGTAACATTTTTTTTTTATATTTTTATAACATTTTTTAAATGTTACTAAAGTCATAAATGTTATAGGTTATATTTGGATTGGCATGAATTTAACTATGATGATAGTTTAATCACGTAATAATATTTGAATTGCATAAAAAGAATAATTAAAATTGAGTTGCGGAAAATGGTCTGGGATTTGACTATGATAATTATCTTTTATTGTCTATTAGTTTTAGTTTTGACTGAGACAAGTTTTCTGACGAAGAAGAAGATTGGATGAAGAAGTTTAGGAATAAAGTCATAAAGAATAAACTAAAGGCAATAAAATTTATAGAACAAATTATGCATGCAGGTTTACTGCAACAAATTAAGTCTTTAACGTCGGTCATAAATTGATATAAGATAAAAGCTACGCTAAACACATTTGAGGATTGGCCGTGTGTTGATTTTGAGGTTCGCAATAGAAAATTGAATGATAAAAGGGTATGTTTGGGACCCTTTTTAGTTGCACGTTTAATGGAGAACTATTGAGATATTTAGTAGTGAATTAAGTTGAATATATTTGAAATCATTTCATGGATAATATTAACACTTTGTTGAATCTTGGGTTATTGGATTTAATTGCTAATCTTTGTTTATTTTTTATTTAATTCTCGTTATGATGTTATTGTCTTGTGAAAATCATATCTAGAGCTACAAAACTTCAAATCAGACAATTTTAGTAGCTCTCGAAATTTAAGACAAAGATTTACAACTTTTCTCTTTTGGGCTCAATCCAGTTCAACCTTCTTCAATGTCAAAAAAGTTCGTGTGAAGTTACAATCTCTGCACCCACCCTGTTAGGCTTTTCCTTGTATATTCTGGTCCAATTTTGGAACTTTTGTGGTGGGCCTTTGAGCTGAAAATTGTTCTAGTTCATACTTCATACTTCCTTAGTTTTAATTAGTTAGAATTCTGTTAGATACTTTTGAAGACTTTTCACACTTGACTTAGAAGGTTTCTTTAATCACAAGTTTCCTCTTTGTTCTCTCTTCTCTTCTCTAGTTTTTGCTTTGTATTTTTACTACATTTTCTGTGACGATTGTCATGAAAGGTTAGACTATTTTATCAATTCAAGGTTTAATGTGATTGTGGTTAGGTTTGAGTTCTTGAATCTTCCTTATGCAAATTCTCCTATGATTATCTTTTCTTAATTCTTGACCTATTTTCATGATTATGATTTCACTTGACTTTTTGGATTGTGATAGGTTATGTTGCGAAAATGCTATTTTTTTTAATGGTTTTCAAATGGGTCACAAATGTCATGAGCATAACCTCTAGCCCAAAAATAGAAAAGTTATTGCCAATAATTCCACTATATTAGAGATGTTCAAAGGATAACCAACCAAACAATGGGATCCAACTTTCACAATTGAAGAATACAATTAAATAATGGTCATGCTCAATGAAAAGAATGGTAATGCCTTTGCAAACGCTCCAGGTAAACAAAATTCTCCCATTACACTATATTGGATAGTTGACAATAAGGCTACAAACTACATTTACAACTTAGAACCTATAGACCTTATTAAATCTTCTAATTTTGTGAATATGCTTGATAAGGGAAAAGCACAAATCAATTCTATTAGATCACTCACATTATTTTTAGATTTACATCTTGATGGAGTTTTAAATGTACCAAAATTCAAGGTCAATTTATTCTTTGTGAGCAAATTTACCAAGTTTTTGAAATGTGTAGTAACTTTTTTCTCGATTTTGTGTGATGCAAGACATGGATACGAAGAGGATGATTGGTCCAGGCAAGCAGTATAATGACACATACTACTTCTCCATCATGTTAGTAATGCATCCAACTTATGGCACCAAAGGCTTAACCATCCTTCCATCAAACAACATCAAGCCTTATCCAAGTCTAAAATAGAAATAAAATTTATTAATAATCAATATTTTGTGAAGTTTGTCCATTACCTAAACAAACTTGTTTACCTTTCCCTTCTAGTTCTATTTCATCAAATGCACCTTTTGTATTTAGTCCATTATGATATTTGAGGACCTCATAAAATAAATTCACACATTGGAGAAAAATATTTTCTCACTATTGTTGATGATTTTTCCCGGCTTAAATAGGTTCATCTAACGATTTTTAAATTTGAAGATCAATCTTTATTATAGTATTTTTCATGGGTGAAAACTCAATTTAATTATTGGGTTAAAATTTTTTGTTTAGACAATGGGGTTGATACGTAGATTTACACCTTGATGGAGTTTTAAATGTACCAAAATTCAATGTCAATTTATTCTTTGTGAGCAAACTTACCAAGCTTTTGAAATGTGTAGTAACTTTTTTCTCGATTTTGTGTGATGCAAGACATGGATACGAAGAGGATGATTGGTCCAGACAAGCAGTATAATGGCATTTACTACCTCTCCATCATGTGAGTAATGCATCCAACTTATGGCACCAAAGGCTTAACCATCCTTCCATCAAACAACATCAAGCCTTATCCAAGTCTACACTAGAAATAAAATTTATTAAAAATCATATTTTGTAAAGTTTGTCCATTACCTAAACAAACTTGTTTATCTTTTCCTTCTAGTTCTATTTCATCAAATACACCTTTTTTATTTAGTTCATTATGATATTTGAGGACCTCATAAAATAAATTCACACATTGGAGAAAAATATTTCCTCACTATTGTTGATGATTTTTCCCGGCTTACATAGGTTCATCTAAAGATTTTTAAATTTGAAAATCAATCTTTATTATACTATTTTTTATGGGTGAAAACTCAATTTAATTGTAGGGTTACAACCTTTTGTTTAGACAATGGGGTTGATTTCCTATTCATGTGATCTTACTTCAACGATCATGGCATAATTTTTTATCATACTTGTCATCGCAATCAAGATTGTGACGGGATGACAAAAATAAATAGTTTAAAAGAGTACAGGAGTCACCACCAATATTTTTCAAGAAAAAACATTAAAAAAACCTTTAAAAGGAAAAAATGGATTTTGGAATCAAATTCGAGTACGGGAGTCAATTACGTGTACCTTTAATTACATGTGTCTTAAGACGACATCCGTCTTAAGACATCCGTCTTAAGACGATTACCTTTAATTACATGTGCAAAATTAGTATAACTTTAAAAATGTTTATTTTATCCATTAAAAGAAAAAAAATTATTCTTAGATATTTTATTATGAACATTTTTTTATTGAAAAAATGTATTGTTTTTTAGAAAAAGAGAGATTATTATATTTTTAATTTTTCAACTTAACAAGAGTGATCCCTTACTCCTACGTATCTCTTAGTACAATGAAAAATTCAAAGTTGCGTAGTTCTTTTGGTAGGAAAAAGGTCATAGATATTTTTATTTTAAAAATAAATAGTCAAACAAGATGTGTATCTAAAATAACTATCATTAAATTTTTAAGAGTTTTGTAATACCCATATAAGAAGTTCATCCAAAATGGTTATTACCAAGTATTTGTTTATAAACCTTTTAACTTGAACTTAATAACCAAATAAGAAGTGCATCCAAATGGTTATTAAGAACTTTTATTTAAAAAAAATTCAAGTAGATTCTTTTATTTAAAAGATTTTTTTTATGATAACCAAACAAGAAGTGCATCAAAAATGGTTATTGCAAACGTGATTAAGAAACAAAAGCTGGAGTATATTGATTGGGAGTCCATCCAAAGGATCTAAGAACTGTCCAAAGGCTTCGTCATCCAAAGGAAGCGTCCAAAAGACATGGATGTGTCCAAAGGACCTGGTGTTTAAAGATGAATTAATAACATGGGAAGGGTATCATCCAAAGGTAGATTGATAACATGGGAAGAGTGTTGTCAAAATGGGCGTTTAAAGGCTCCAGCGTCCAAAAGGCATGGACACGTCTAAAGGACATGGTCGAGTCGAAAGATAGGTTGATGAAAAGGAAAGGGAGTTGTTCAAATGGGCGCCCAAAGAGCATGAACATGTTCAAAGGACTTGGATGAGTCAAAAGATAGGTTGATAAAAAGGAAAGAGAGTTGTCCAAATGAGCATCCAAAGGATATAGGCACGTAAAAAGACTCTCAACATCCAAAGGAATTGGACGAGTTAAACAATAGGTTGATAAAAAGGAAAGGGAGCTACCCAAATGGGTGTTCAAAGGCTCCAACGTCCAAAGGACCTGGATGAGTAAAAAAAAGTTGATAAAAAGGGAAAGAAGTCACCCAAATGGGTGTCCAACGGCTATGAACGCGTCCAAAAATCCTAGATGAGTCAAAAATGGTTGGTGAAAAGGAAAGGAAGCCACCCAAATAGGCATCCAAAAAAGTTGTAGCATCCAAAGGATCTGGATGAGTCAAAAACAAGTTGATAAAAAGGAAAGGGAGCTGCCCAAATAAGCATCCCAAGGCTCCAATGTCGAAAAGACCTAGATGAGAAAAAAAGAGGTTGATCAAAAGGAAAGAGAGCCATCCAAATAGGCATCCAAAGGCTTTGGTGTCCAAAGGATTTGGACAAGTCAAAAAAAGGTTGATAAAAAGGAAGGGAGTCACTCAAATGGGCATCCAAAGGCTCCAACGTCCAAAGGGCCTAGACGAGTCAAAAACGGTTGGTGAAAAGGAAAAGGAGTTGCCTAAATAGGCGTCCAAATCCTTTAGTGTCCAAAGGCTATGGACGTGTCCAAAGACGTTCAACATCCAAAGGTCCTGGACAACTCCAAAAGATGTGTGTCCCATGGGTGTCCAAAGACCCAAATGTGATTTATTAAAGGGAAACACAAAACTACATGTATACACTTATGAAATCAAAGAGTTTTACATACACCAACAAACATCTTATACATAATTGAAATTAAATTAAAGTGATTAGAAACATCTTATTACATGTGTGCAAAGGACCTAAATGAGTCAAAAGATAGATTGATAAAACGGAAAGGGCGCTGCCTAAATAGGCATCCAAAGGGTCTAGCGTCCATAGGGGGCGTCCAAGGACTCTAGTGTCTAAAGGCTATGGACACGTCCAAGGATGTGTGCGTCCCAGGGGCATCCAAAGGTCCCCAAACATGATTTGTTAAAGGGAAATAAGTCTGCATGTGTATGCTCGTGAAATCAAGGAATTCTACATGTATTAGCAAATGTCTATGTGGATACCCTGTTTCGTTCGGGCATCTACTCGGCCAACTCGACAAAGAGGGTCAAAGGTAACCGAGATGGAAATGGAAATAACCGAGAAAACCAAGGAAGGAAGGATCAGACTCAGTAAGTAGCCAAAAGGAGCAAGACATTGGTATTGGAACCTAAGGGAAGCCAAGAAAGGAATCTAAGCATTACATTTCTCGAGCTCCTGATCAAGGCGACAATAACAACGTCAAGGAAATCCCAAGAATACCACTTGTCAAAAAAGAGCAATGTGTATCATCCATAGAAGTAAGCAAAACTTTTAAGATTGGATTGGGGTTTACCAGCAGATGGGATGGGGCGTGTTAGCTCCAACAGGAAAGACAAAAGGAATGCTGCAGAGGATCTTAGACTAACCATTCTTGGCAGAAAAAGGAAAGGAAGACCAAGGGAATAGGTTAAAGACAAGCTAGCTTGTCTTGTGTTAAGCCTCGACAAAAAAAATGCACACTGACATATTGGTATGCCAGGACTATCACTCTGCCATATGACAGAGAGCTCCATCGTAGGGTCAACTCAGAGGAAAAGGAGTAGTCATCACCACATTTAAAACAGGCGAGAGAAGTAAATGCCTGGGGACATCGCGTCATTTAAAGAACTGAAAAGAAAAGCCTTTGAGGAAGAAGAAGAGGTGCAAAAGAAGAGAGGGGAGGGGGAATTCGATAGACGAGAATCAGGGCATCCAAGCTACTATCTAAAGAGGCCAAATAGTATCATCCCTGGATACCAGGTTGGTTGAATGATCTGAGTTTATAACTACGGTCAATAAAACGTAGAGTCGCTGGTTGTGCGATAATAGATCTTTATTGAGCAAACATTCATTCAGCTAGGGGTTAAATTAAACCCCGTTCGCTGATCCAAATGAAATTATAGATGATTTCTGGCCAAGGTCTTGGTCAAGAAGAATTAGTTACGATTTATGGTGTGTTTATTGCCTTGCACGAAGAATTATGTAAACTTTGAGTTCTTCATATTCTGGGAGATATGTAAGGTCAAGGGATGACTCTTGTAATGTTTTTTTGTACATTGATTTCCTTTTTTCTTTTTTTGCCTACATGTTGTTGGGAAACGACAAGACCTATTCCCTCCTCTGTGAACGCAAAATGGGCACTATGCGGAAGCGTAAGAAAAAATAACTGAAAGAGTAGAGGGAAGATGACACCAGAATTTTTACATGGAAAACCCTCTCGGGAAAAACCACGGGACCTAGTCCAGTAAAAGATCTCTACTATAAAAGTAGTATTACAAAGTGTTTCCTCAATCTCTGAGGATCTCTCAATGAATCTCACCCTCTTGGATGGTATACAAACCTCTCTGTATATATCTCTTTTTCTCTCAAAGAGGAATACAAAAAGATACTCTAATTCTCTTAGGGTTTCTTCACTTGGATGTGTATCTCTTAATCTAACCCCTTCTCCTCTTATAAAGAGAAACTTAACGGGCTTGAGAGTATTGGGCTTTTGTCCACATAGTTGGGAGCCCAAAAGTAACCCAACACGTTTATCCCCAAGCATTGTGACTTGTGAACCACAATTAAGGAGGGAATTCCAACAAATCTCCCCCTTCCTGACTTAATTGGGAGGCACCACAACACCAGCACCTTGGCAACAATCTTCAACCTTCTTGGTTGGCATTGACTTAGTCATCATGTCAGACCAATTCAAATCTGTATGAATTTTCTCTATCTTTAATTCCTTCCTATCCAACACTTCTCGTATCCAATGATAACGAATGTCAATATGCTTTGAGCATGAATGGAACATGAGATTCTTGGTCAGATGAATTGTACTTTGATTATCACAATTCACCACATAATCATCTTGTTCATGTCCCAATTCTCTTAGAAAGTTCTTCATCCATAGCATCTCTTTTGAGACTTCAATGACTGCTACAGCATAGCCAATATCTGGTCTTGTACAAACCATTGCATACATAAGGCTACCCACGGCAGAAGAATAGGGCACCTTGTTCATTTCTTCTCTTTCTTCTTCATTCTTTGGACATTGAGATTTGCTAAGTTTGAAATGTCCAGCAATTGGAATACGGACAGGTTTGGCATTGTGTATGTTGAAACTTTTGAGAATCTTCTCAATGTAATCTTTTTGAGATATCCATAACATTCCTTTTGAACGATCTCTAGAAATTTTCATTCCAAGAATCCTCTTTACTGCACCCAGGTCTTTCATGGCAGAAGACTTACTCAATGCCTTCTTGAGAGCAACTATTTTTATTTTGTCATTCCTCACAATCAACATATCATCAACATATAAGAGAAGTATGATGGACTCACCATTTTCATATTTCTTCACAAACACACAATGGTCTGCAGAGGTCTTCTTAAAATTATGTTGAATCATAAAAGAATCGAATTTCTTATACCATTGTCTTGGGGCTTGCTTTAGACCATAGAGGCTTTTCTTCAGACGACACACCAAGTGTTCTTTGCTTGGTTCTTCAAAGCCTTCTGGTTGCTCCATGTAAATTTCCTCCTTTAGATCTCCATGTAAGAATGCTGTTTTGACATCCAATTGTTCAATCTCCAGGTCTAGTTTTGCTGCCAGACCGAGAATTGCTCTGATAAATGTCATCTTCACCACTGGTGAGAATATTTCATCAAAGTCTATTCCTTTCTTTTGGTTGCACGCCTTCACGACAATTCGTGCTTTGTATCTTGGGTTTGAATTGTTCTCTTCATTCTTGAGCTTGAACACCCATTTGTTTTGTAATACTTTTCTTCCTTTTGGTAATTCTACCAAATCGTATGTCTGATTATCCTTTAAGGATTGAATCTCTTCTTCCATGACTTGCAACCATTTGTCTTTGTCTTCCATCTCAATGGCTTCTGTAAAACATTGAGGTTCACCTTCATTAGTAAGATTTACATATTCATCTGAAAAATACCTTCTTGACGGTTGCTTCTCTCTTGTTGATCGTCTCAATTGGGGTTCCTGTTGAACATTCTCAATTGCTTGATCTTCTAGCGTCATGTTAGGTTGATCTATCTGATCAAGTTCTTCAGCCATCTCATCAAGTTGTCGCTCCTGATCTGGCTCTGTCTAAGGAGTCTCTCCCCCTATGTTGTTTACCACAAGAGGACTTTGATCATTACTCACCTTGAGTATTGGTTTCTCCATTTTCTTGATGTCTTGGATTGTCTGATCTTCAAAGAACACCACATATCTACTTTGAACAATCTTTTTATTTGCAGGATCCCATAATCTGAAACCAAATTCATTTCTTGGTGAACCAAGATATATACATTCTTTTGCCTTAGCATCAAGCTTTGCCCTTTCAGTTTTTGGAATGTGAACATATGCCTTACATCCAAAAACTCTTAAGTTGTGATATGAGGCCTTTTTACCGGTCCATACTTCTTCTGGTATCTCTCCATTTAATGGTCTTGAGGGTGATAAGTTGATCAAATCAGTTGTAGTAACCACTGCCTCTCCCCAAAATGTCTTAGGAAGTTTTGCATGAGACAACATGCTTATAACCTTCTCAGTAATTGTTCTATTGAATCTTTCAACTACACCATTCATTTGAGGTGTCTTGGAAGGTACTTTCTCGTGTCTGATCTCGTGAGTCTTACAATAGTGCTCGAATGGACCTCTATATTCTCCACCATTATCACTCCTCAAACATTTCAACTTTTTACTAGTTTCTCGTTCAACTGAGGCGTGAAACTCCTTGAAGACTCGAAGGACTTCATCTTTTCTCTTTAATGGATACACCCACAACTTTCTGGAGTGTTCATCAATAAAGGTAACAAAATATTGAGCACCACCAAGGGACCTTTCAGATGTTGAACAAATATCTGAATGTACAAGATCCAAAATATGCTTTCTTCTTCTTCTACTATCAGGTCTATGGAAGGATACTTTGTGCTGCTTACCTACTAGGCAATCTTCACATAAATCAAATGACTGTCCTTTTATGCTTTGGAGATGATCATTCGAAAGGATCTCTAAACCCTCTCGCTCATATGGCCCAATCTTTTATGCCACAACTCCTTACTTTCTTCTTGAGCAAAATTTGTCTCCCCTTTGCATATCTTTCCTTGCATGATGTACAAAGAGCCTTCCTTCTTGCCGCGAGCAACAATTAAGCTTCCTCGGCTAAGTTTCCATTTTCCACCTCCAAACTGGTTGTTCATTCCAACATCATTTAATTTACCTATTGAAAGAAGGTTTAAGCGTATCTCAAGCACATGCCTTACCTCCTTTAGCACAAGTTTGTTTCCATTTTCTGTTTTCAAAGTCACTTCTCCTATTCCCTCAATCTTGCTTGTGACATGATTGCCCATTTTTACTGTTCCAAAATCTCCTTTTTGATAAGATGAGAAGAATCCTTCATGAGGAGTAACATGAAAGGATGCTTCGGTATCAACTATCCAAGTGCAATCATCAAAAGCAACATTTAGATAATTTTCTTTACCAATAAGGAACACCTTTTCGTCGTTTGATGCCACCGCTGTTGTAGTTTTCTCTTCCAACTTCGTTTTGGGGTCTATCTCGTCAGGATGGACTGATCCAACCTTCTGATCTCTCTTGAAGAATCTACACTCTTGCTTCTTGTGGCCAATTTTTCCACAATAAAAACATGTCAAACCTCTAGGACGAGACTTGGATCCTCCTTGTGACTTTCCACGACTCCCTTTGCTTCTATGCTCACTCCTTCCTCTATTCTCAACAACATTGGCTTTTGAGTGACTACTCATTCCTCTTTCTTTCCTTCTGGACTCTTCTTTTAGCAGACTATCTGTAATAGTACCCAAACTAAGCTTTCCATTTGGTGTTGAGTTGCTGAGAGTGACAACCAATGTGTCCCAGCTCTCAAGTAGAGAACTAAGGAGTAGAAGAGTTTGTAACTCATCATCAATCTTCATATCTGCCTTCATTAATTGATTCACAATACCTTTGAAGGTGTTTAGATGCTCGATCATATTCTGGTCATCAGAGTACTCCAATTTTACAAATCGTCTGACAAGATAAGCTTTGTTTCTAGGAGTTTTCTTTTGAATCATAGATTCAAGCTTCGTCCACAACTCATACACATTGGTATAAGTTGACACATGCTCAAACAAGCTTTTGTCGATGTATTTTCGAATCATAGCAACAGCTTTACGATTCAGAATCTCCCAATCTTTTTCAGTCTTCCCTTCTGGCATTTCCTCATTTGTGATTGGCTCATACAAATCTTTGCAGTATAGATGGTCTTCCATCATTGGCTTCCAATAGGAATAATTATCTACAGTTAGCTTGAACATGTCTCCATCATGAGCGAATGTTCCTTCTATCATGAATTGCACAGGACTATGAATTTTCGAACCAATAGCTCTGATACCACTGTTGGGAAACGACAATACCTATTCCCTCCTTTGTGAACGCAAAATGGGCACTATGCGGAAGCGTAAGAAAAAATAACTAAAAGAGTAGAGGGAAGATGACACTAGAATTTTTACGTGGAAAACCCTCTCGGGAAAAACCACGGGACCTAATCCAGTAAAAGATCTCTACTATAAAAGTAGTATTACAAAGTGTTTCCTCAATCTCTGAGGATCTCTCAATGAATCTCACCCTCTCGGATGGTATACAAACCTCTTTGTATATATCTCTCTTTCTCTCAAAGAGGAATACAAAAAGATACTCTAATTCTCTTAGGGTTTCTTCACTTGGATGTGTATCTCTCAATCTAACCCCTTCTCCTCTTATAAAGAGAAACTTAGCGGGCTTGAGAGTATTGGGCTTTTGTCCACATAGTTGAGAGCCCAAAAGTAACCCAACATGTTCATCCCCAAGCATTGTGACTTATGAACCACAATTAAGGAGGGAATTCCAACACATGTTTATGACTTTATGTAAATATGTTCTCACGACGCATGCAAACCATATGATTTTTCAGATTTGCCTTATCCTATGTTGTGGTTTTCTAGTGTTTCCGATAAAACACATCTGGCGACTCCTCTTTGTTTTTATCTTTTTTGAATAAGGATGGAAACAAATAATTTTTCTTTTTCGCCAGACCCGTCATGCCTCAGGTTGCGACAATCTCTATACACAATTGAAATTAAATTAGAGGGATTTGTGGTACCAGTTTGTGCAAGCGTTTTCTCATGGCTACTCCTGTATTTTTGCAAGTTTCCTTAATGTTTAAACATTCACAAATTGCTTTGTTTCTTCAAATCTCTTCTACAATTTTTCTTTTGAGCTCCCTTACTGCCTGTCGCAACTGAAATTGCAATGGAGATGACGAAAAAAAATTCAAGTTCCCTTTAGGGAAAGAAAAATGAATTTGCAATGGAGTCGCTACTGACATGTTTAAGGAAAACATCGAAAACCTTGGAAGGGATAAGGTTGGTCTTTTGGAAACAGATTTAAGGTTTGTGAGTCGATTACGTATAAGAAAAGTATTAGCACCATACGACGTCCGTCTTAAGACGGTTGCCTTAATTAGACGCGTGAAATTTATTATGACTTTTAAATTGTTATTTTCACCTTTCAAACGTAGACAAGATTGGACATTGTTATTGGGAGAGGAAAGATATATTGCTTTTGGGTTTTTGAACCTTGACAAGAGTTTCCTCTTACTCCTATGTATCTCCTAGTGCAATGGAGAATTCAAAGTTTACGTAGTTTTGGGAGAAGCTTCGAAGGTGATCAGAAAAAGGATGGACTGTCCATTAACGTTCAAAGATGATTGGAGGGAGTGGACTATCTATTAGTGTCCAAAGAGTTTGAAGGGATGGACTATCTATTGGCGTTCAAAGAACTAGGATAGAGTGGATAGTCCATTAACGTCCAAAGGTTTGGAAGGGATGAACTATCTATTGACGTCCAAAGATGGTTGGAATTGGAATGATAACAGATGGAGTATGTAGGCATTGGTAAATGAAATGGCAAAGATGATGGGACTCGGTGAGATTTTAGTGAATGAGATTTGATATACACAAAAATATTATGCTGATGGAAGCTTCATAAAAGCAGAGAAAGTCAACAAGATAAATTTCCTTTAAGTAAAATAATATCCTGTCGAGTTTCAAAGGCAACTTTGCTTTCTTATTATTATCATTAAACTCAGCATACTTGAACACATGTTGGCTTAGTACTTCCTTTTGCAAGGCCTATACCATAGTGCCTTTTATAACGCAAACCAAATATTCATTTATGCCAAATCTTCAACCTACCTTGGTTCCCTGACTTATTATGCCTCAAGCTTTTGTACCATTGCAAAGCACATAATCTCCTACGATTTCTACCTAGAATTTCTTTTTACGAGTTTGACTTTTGTCACACAATATTTGGAATGCCTGTGTTCAGAGACAGACTATTCTGTGTGGTTCTAGAGTCAGAACAAAAATTTCTATGTTGAAAATGATGGGACCTAAGCTAGTCCGAGACTAAGGGGATGGGAGAAGAAACCGTTCGTCAAACAATTCCCCATTTTGGGTTACGTCGACAGAAAATGTTTAACTTAGACAGAGAACCCACAGTCAAGAGAAATAAAGAGGAACTAAGAGTTACCCGAGCAAGGCACCCTTCATTGTTGCTGTTTAGAGAACGCTTGACTCTTTCTTCTTCCTCCTTGTTCTACCTTTACGCGTGGGTACTAGGATGCTAGCCTCTCACTTTTCCAGCAAACTTTCTAGTCTGAAATTTCCCAACCCCAATTTTTTGCCTCTCCTTCCTTTTTTTTTCAAAGTTTTTCGTCCCCAATTTTTCCTGTAGATTCTCCTATTCGAAATTTTCCCACTTATGTTTTCTCACTTGTGTGATATTTGTCTTTGTGCTACCTATGTTGTGCTCATACCACAAGTTTATAGTGAGATATATTCTCACTTCCTAATGTTGTTTGTCTTGTGTGTGTTTGGATTGATCAGTATTTGTAGGTAACATTGAGTAGGAGTATGAAGAATGAGTTGGAGCTCTTTTAATGCTTTTGTTTCTTTCCTTTCTTCTCGATTTTAAGCTCTAATATAATGTGACATTGAGGCGAGTTGTAAAGACAATTTGTAAATATCTTTTATTTGTTTTAGTTGACTTTTGGAGTGTCATTAAGATGTTTAAATTCAATTTGATTATCAAATGAATGTAAACCTTTACCTCGGTGAATAAATGATTTAAGTTACTTGGTATTTTATTGGTAAATATTATCCATAATTATAATTGAATAAAGGGTGTCACATCAAAAATTCATTTTTCCCTCTTATAGGTCATTAAAACTCATAGGTTACTATAATGCTGATTAGGCTAGTGACCATCTACATGAATATCCGGAACTAATTATTGTGTACTTTCTAAAAATTATCTAGTTTTTGGAAAATGGAAGAAGCAATTCACTATATCACGATCATGAAGCAGAAAATCGAGCAATAACAACTATCACTTGTGAACTTCCTTGGCTAAGATATCTTTTGCATGACTTGTGAGTTGTATACCTTAAGGCACTCAAGTTGTTTTATAATAATCGAGCATCCCTTCGTATCGTTGAAAATCCAGTATTTCATAACACACAAAACATATAAAATTGGATTGTCATATTGCCATATAAAATCCAGTATATTGTTCAAACATATAGCACCAAACATGTTCACACTAAAGAACAAATTGTAGACATTTTTATAAAACCATTGGGAGTTTGGGACAAAATATTTCACTCTCGTGTTAGCAAGCTAGGTGTAATAGATATCCATACTCCAACTTAAAAGGAAAGTATTAACGGAAACAAAGAAACCAAATACTGAATTATAAGGATTGAAATATTTGTAAATATGTAATTGCTGTATCATAGGGATTAGAAATATTATAGATATGATTTTGTTCTTATATAGGAAAATGAGATTCGTAGCAGCTTATATCATCCCTTATTGCAATATTGAAAAATATTCCATCATCTCTTTTTATATACAATTTTTTTAGCGGCATTTAGAGAGAAATTTTTTCATACCCAAAATTTATTTGTAAAAATTATAAATATTATATATAATTATTTTAGAAAAGAATAAAATTCATTTGGTTAATCATAAATAATATTGAAAATATTTGCGTATGTTTTATGGGATTCCATATATAATTTTAATAAAACTTTCCTAGATACATAAGTGAATTTTTTAAATATATCCTTTTAGAAAAATAATTTCATTAAATAAATTTTATTGTAAAAATATTTTTTTTATAAATTTTAAAACTATAGTTTTAGATTAAGTTTTATTCTATACATACTTTTATTTATAAATTTTAATTATAAATATTTTGATATAATTTTTTATATTTTTTCATTTAACTTAACATAACAAAAAAATGTATTCTCTTTCCTTTAACTTTTTTTTTTTAAAATTTTCTACTAAAACATGTCTTGCAATAAAAATATTATTAAACAAATTTTTAATTAATACCTTTATATTTTTTAAAAATTAAAAATAAAATATTTAATATATTAAAATATTAAAATAATATATTATAAAATAGTTTTATTTTTAAAATTATATTAAATATTAAAAAATATTTATTATTTTTAAATATAATTATTTATCAAATTTAATAAGAGATTGTTTTAAATTTATAATTTTATTAAATAAGTTAATAAAGCTATCGTAATATTATTGTATCATTAAATATTTTTTTATTCAATAAAGTTAGATTCTCACCTTTTTATAAAAATGATTTTATAAAAATATAGAAAAAATTATTCATGAAAAATCATGTTTCTTGAGAATTTTTTTCTAATATTATATACTAAATATGGAAATCAAATCTTCTTAATTTCATATATCCGGAAAACTAAAAATTTCTCTTATATGAAGGAAGAAGAAAAAAATGTAACGCTCAGCCTTTTACTTAAAAAAAAATAAAACCGTAACTTTATATATGTAAAGTAAGGAATTTGATACATGGTAATAATTAAGAAAATAAAAACAAAGTATTAAATATAGACAAAATTAATAATTCTTAAATTCCCTTTAACGAGTTACTTGGGACCAAAACTCTGACCAGTACACTTCCTTCAACATGTTCAGTGACAATCCTCTCTCTCGAACTTCTCTGTCATTCTTTCCTCATTTATTTATTTTTCTTATTTATTTTTCTTCTAATTTCACTTAAGAATTTTTTATATTGTTTTCTAATTACAATTAAAATTTTATCTCAATAATTTAAATTAATTTTTAATATAAATTTGTATTATATAGATTACTAAAATAAAATTTCAATTCGTATGAGATAACAGTACAAAAGATTTAAAAAAAAATAAGAAAATAATTATCTTTTAATGTAGTTATATTCACAAATCATCATTTTAATAAATTTATTGATTCAATAATTGTTTTAAAAATTATATTTATAATAATTTATTATTAAATATAATATTATAAAACTATTTTATATTATCAATATATTACCATCAAATTTTTAAAAAGTTATGTATAAATTTGATCCTTACATTTCTGGAGTGATAAAGTAGGAGAGAATCTAACCCATTGCACAGAAAAACAAAGCACGTGGAGTTTGGAAAGCAACACAAGTGGTTGTTTTACTTGGCCCGAGTTAGCAAGTGAAAAAGCATAATAATTAGCCCCCAACCATATTTTGATAAAGTATTGAGTTGAAGTTGGAAGCCATACACGTGAAAAAGACAGAATAGTGGTAGTTAAAGCTACGTTTTGACCAGACGCGATTGTGAAGGAACGAGAAATTGTATCCTTTGGTTTTGGCACTCACTTGGTGGGGCCTCGCAATTCATTTTTGGCAGACACTCTTGCCACCTCCTTAATAGGTTTATTAATACGTAACTTCCAAAAGCTGTTGACCGCCCAAGTAAATGCCTTTCACTGTCTAAATAAAGGACAGGGCTTCATTACTTCTATGTCATATATATTATCTTCAATTCTAATTTAAGTTTTATGTTGCTAACTTTATATATATATATATATATATAAGAGTAAGATCTAGCTGGTTTAGTTCAACAATGTGAATGATATAAACTTTTTAGTATTGTATTTTATTTTATAGATAAAAAATATATATTATTATTAAATTAAAATTTTATTATTTTTATTAAAAACAGTATTACATACACCTAGACATCTATATTTTATCCTTAAATAAATATATAGAGAAAGTTGTCACATGCCTCGTCAACATTATTATTATTTTTTTGGTGAATTTTTTTTATTTAATACCTTGTCCAATATTTATCAACATTAATTCATTAAAAATTTACTCATTCAATTAGATTTTTTTTATTATTTTAGTTTTTTTTCGAAACTTTGTCACCAAATTAGTTTCATAATTTTTTTAATATTATTAATTGATTTAAATTTTTAGGGGATTAATATTTGAAAGACAAAATTTTGGAATGAATAATATAGTGATGACTTAAATATACATATATTATTGCATCTTAAACTTTTCAAAATATACACATATAAATTTAGAAGATAAAACTGAGTTGTTTTTATTTTTTAAAATATACATATATTATTGCATCTTAAACTTTTTGCATAAAATCTGACAAAAATAAAATAAAAATAAAAAGCTTTCGGTGAGAAGTGTTTGGTTACGAAATTAAATCTCATTCAAATATTTGGTACACACTTCCACATTTTTCCTTTTCACCATTTTTTATAGATATCCTTCGTAAAAGTAATTTTGTTTGAAATGTAATTGGGCATTAAATTTGAGTATCTTTCATACCTAGTTTTAGTTTTATTTGTCATCATCATGATTCTAAAAGTTGGAGTAAATTGGTTGGTCTAATCAAAAAATCGATCAACCAGTTAGGTGATCGATCTAGTATAACTTTATAATCAAAACTTAAAAAAAAAAATTAAAACTGGCAAATATTATTTAATTTATTGCACTACCTAAGAAGGGGAATTGTCTTTGTAAAAAACGCTTTCAGTTTTAAACTTGATTAAAAGATTTTTGTAAAATTGAATTTCATCCGTTGGACGATGCACAATTTGTTGCGTAGCATTATCTAACTACGTAGTTCAGTATTTTCAAAGTTTTATTATTAATTAATTGATTTAAAATGTGTTTAAAAATATTTTTGAATTTTTTTGAAAATACAATAATCAACTCTCATTCTTTTATTTATTTATCTTTACATTTATTTTGAATTTTTAAAGCAGATTCTTGTATAAATTAAATTGCACTTGACCAGTTACATTATACTCAACAGATGATTATTATGATTAATTAATAGTCACTTATCATAATCTATTATATTATGCAAATATTTTTCTTCTAAAAATATATATGGCATTAAATTGTCTTTCAATGTAATATCTTTTATCAAGCTATTTTTAAAATAAGCTAAACTTTGTTTTTGAAAAAGAAATTATAATATTATTAAAAAAAATCCCTATTTGATGTTGTTGATAAATAAAATAACTAATTTGGTCATTTTTAAAGTACAAAAATAGATTTTTAAAATTATATATATATACTCCTGTGTAGACTGCATAAATAAAGAGATTTTTCATTTAGAAAATATAATTTTATGAAGTGCTATATTTTTATATATTAAAAATTAAAGTTACATAAACCTCTATGTTATATTACAAACAATTGTTAATAAAAAATAAAACTTTTTTTTATAGGGGTACGATAATGGATAAGATCCACGTATGGGCCAAAATGGACAAGATGGAAACAATTAGGCAACGTCATCACTTCTTTCAATGCATTCTCATCCATTGAGTTCTATCCAAATAGGCCAAACCAAAATGATTTCTTGTCATGCTGATTGGATTGGAGCAACGTGTTATTTTTAAGCAAACCCGTAAATTGATTATAGAAAAAAGAAGAACCTTTCCTATTCACTTGATATAAAAAGAAACCATTACCATATTGAGCAATATATAATGGTATTAGTAGGTGAAATAAGTGACTACCGCCAAATTCGTAGCTATTTGATTAAATTGATTTGGGAAGATCAATTTGTCGCTTAGTTAGTAGAAAGCTCCCTGTTCGCATCCACGTGCTTTGATATTTGGACAATTCATGACATAGGATTTGCAAAACAACAGGATGTTTAGCACTTGAGCAACAAAGATTACGACGAAACTATAGTATTTTATTAGCATATTCTGGAGCCAATTACTTGTTTGTATATCGGTAATAGTGGTTGGTTTAGGAAGGTGGATTCAATATGGAAACTGTTAGATAGTTCAATTAATATATATATATATATATATATATATATATATATATATATATATATATATATATATAATGAAAAAAATTATTGTTGAAACTAGAAATTTTATATTAAAAGTGGTTAATTAAATTTTTTTATTAAATATTAATTATCGATAAAGTTGATAGTTACGTTATGGAGTTTGTATTAGGATAAAAAAATATTTTTAATTTTATTTATTTTTTTAAAAAATTAAGTAAAATAAAGAGTAAGGTTAATGCTCAAGAATCAACAAAGCTCACTTCTATGTGATTAGTGTCAACAAGAAAAGAGATTGAGTTTTGAGTGAAAGAATAAAATTAGAAAATGTATAAGCAAAATAATGAAATAGTAAGATTCACCGTGAGAATACTCTGACCCAATCTCTAATTTCAACCTTAGTTCTTAGATGGAATATTGATTCAACGACATCTTTTTTTTTTTTCTTTTTTTTCTTTTTTTAAAAAAAATAGTTCTAGTTACTAACCAAATCTAATAATTAATATTTCCAAGTTTTCTCAATAAAAAATTTATTAATTATTTCTTTTACTAAGATAACACTAAATAAAAAAATTTAGAATTTAGTCTATCAATAATATCAAGATGTGGAGAGAATAAATTTTAATTAACAAATATTATAAAGATCATTGTTTTACCACTAATTATTAGGATTAAAATATAATTACGGATTAATCATCCAAATTGGTTCTTTACTATCTTATTAATTACAAAATGAGCTCTTGTGCATAATTAATAATATAGTAATTTGATAATAATCGCAATAGAAATACAATTGCTTAAAAAAATTATTTATACCTCACAATCTTTGAATTAAACATAACTTTGATTAGTTTTGGAAGAGTTTAGCCACTTCTGAGAATCATAAAAATACAAAAGTAAAGAAGAGAAAGTTAAGAGAAAAAGAAGAGATAACTAAGCTTAGCTATCTCAAGAGAGAGAGGGAAGAATGACAAAAGTCTATAAGGTTTAGAAGTTGGGTCTAAAACCTAGTGGAAATATTCGCATGCTGGTCCAAAATACAATAAAATATAAAATATTTCTAAACAAAGCCCAAAATATAATGAAACCTTAAACTAAAATATATTAATCAATTCTTCAACGCAATATGAGTAATGTGCACTCTATACTCTATATGGAGATGTAGTTAGAGTTAGCACTAATGATAGGGTAGGAGAGGGTAACTGCCTAGAGTCTAAAGGCTAGTAGGAGTCGAAAAATTTTAAAAAAAAATTATATAGTTTTGTAATAATTTGTATATTATTTTATGTTGTTTTTATTTATAAATAATTGGAATTATTATTTCTAATATCGTGTTTCTTTTTATTTATTTAAAATTAAATATGACATTTGATTATAAAATATATTTGTTGTTATTATTTTTCTTCTGTTACATTCATTTATATTAAATACATTTTTAAATCACTATGACATAAAAAATAGAATAAATGTGATAATGTCTAAATTTAAAGTTTTCTTTTCAACTAGATAAGAAACACAAACTAAAAATAGAATTATAAAATAAATCCTTTTCTATATTATAAATTAAAATAGTCATCTTGGACAGTAAAACACTCAATTTTTCCATTCTCAATTAGAAATTTTAATATTTTTTTTATATTTAAGATGTGCGTCGTGAGTGCGTGTGCGTGTGCGTGTGTGCATGCGTGTGTGCGTGTGTGTATGTTCGTGTGCGTGTGGGTCTGCATGTGTGCGTGCATGTGCGTGTGCGTGTGTGTGCATGTGTGTGTGTGGGCGTGCCGGTCTGTGTGTGTACGTGTGTGTGCGTGTGCGCGTGTACGCGTGTGTGTGTGCGTGTGCGCGTGTGTGTGCGTGTGTGTGCGCGTGTGCGCATCTCTGTGTGTGCGTGTGCGCGTGTGTGTATAGGTGTGTGGGTCTGCGTGTGTGTGTGCGTGTATGCGTGCGTGTGTGTGCCTGTGCATGTGGGTGTATGTGTGTGGGCGAGTGCGTGTGCATGCGTACGTGCTTGTGTACGTGTGTGCGTGTGTGTGTGAGTCTGAGTCTGTACGTGTGTGGGGGGGGGTGTGGGTGTGTGTGTGCGTGTGCGTGTGTGTGAGTCTATGTGTGAGCGTGTGTTTGTGCGTGTGCTCATGTGTGCATGTGCGTGTGTGTGTCTGTGGTTTGTGCGTGTGTGCGTGTGCGTGTGTGTAGGTCTATGGGTTTGTGAGTGTGTATGCGTGTGTATACGTGTGCGTGCGTGCGTACTTGTGTGTGTGCGTGTGTGTGTAGGCGTGTGAGTGTGCGGGTCTACTTGTGGGGGCATGTGTGTGTGTGTTGGGGGAACGTGTGGGTCTATGTGTGTGTGGGCGTGTGTGGGTCTACACGTGTGGGCGTGTGTGTGTCTATGTGTGTGCGTGTGTGTGGGTCTGTGTGCGTGCGTGTGTGTGGGTGTGTGAGCTTGTGGGTTTACGTGTGTGGGTCTTTGTGTGTGTATGCATGTGTGTGTGTGCGTGTGTGTCTATGTGTGTGGGCATGTGGGTCTACGTGTGTGGGCGTGTGTGTAGGTCTTTGTGCGTGTATGCATGTGTACGTGTCTGTGCGTGTGTGTGTTTGTGTGTGTGTTTATTATGTATTATGGAATAAATATAATTATTTAAAATAAATATTTATCTTATGGGCTAAAATACTAGTTAAATTTAAAAGTCAATATATTAATAAATAACATAATGTAAGATTTAATATGAGAATGATGTTTTGTCTATGATAGAAAAGAATATAGAAGTAAATTGAACAAAAAAAATATAATACATCTTTTTGAAAATTTTAAAAATTATATTATTCATTTAGTATAATAAAACATATTGATGTGTTTTCAAATATACTTAATGACAAGCGTACCTTATTGTAATTGTAATGAAGACGTGAGTCGAGATATTATATCCAAGGTACTAGTGTATGTGATAACTAGTTTTTAGAAATTCTTATATAATTTAGGTAAAGTAATTTAATTTTGGAAAGGAGTTGTGGAACAAAAAAATTAGTAAAAGTAAATAAAGCAAGTAAAGAAATTAGAATTTAAGTTTTAAGTGCAGAAAGAATTATGATTTTATTTGTATTATTTTATTTTCTAATATTTGATTTCATGTGAGTTTCTTTAACTAAATTTTTTATTATTGATTTACCTCTTAATTTTTCTAAGAGTCCTTAGTCTAAATTTCCAATATTATTTGCTTTAAACTACAACTTTACTTGATCATATAGAAATGTTATTAAAAACAAACATAAAATACGTAGAAGGAAATTAAATATTAAAAATAATAAAATTTTCACAAAATAATATTCAACATTAATAAAAAAATCTTATTTATCGTTTGCTCCTTAAATCCATAAAATCTCAAAATAAGTCATGGATGTAGTGATGTCTGATTTCTTATTTTCTTTCTCTCTTTGATGTTAAACTGACATCCATCTTCTCCCGCCATTAAGACTTATCCTTCCTACATAAAATAAAAAATAAAAAATAGTAAAACAAACTAAAAATATAAAATATGCAATTGACTAAAAAAATATTATTAAAAGAACTATATATGAATAAAAAAGAATGACAATTTATGACTATAAACAGACGTATCATTATACTATTTTTATTTTTAAAAATTAAAATTAAAAATCCTCACATATATTAAATGTCATAATTTTAGTGGAAGTAGTACGTATGCTTGAGGAATATATATATATATATATATATTTCTGAAAGGAGGAAAGACATTCTAATAATTATTAAAAATGGTATAATACAATATTTTAGGTTCCAAAATACATATACAATGATTTTAAAATAGACAACAAAATGTTGTTTTTATTAAAAAAAAAAAAAAGGAAATAGTGTCTCAATTAAAAAAAAATGTTTCTACTCTTAAAAAATGGATTTATATAATTTACCTCGTCTCAAGAAAATAAGTAAAAACTCAAATATACAATTTCTCATACGTAGGTTACTGTCTTACTCTAATCAATCTTTAGACTAAAGTCAATAAATTGTTTTATGATTTTTAATGATAATCTAATATATTTAATAAATATATGTAGGTTTCTTCTAATGCTTTTTTATTTTATGCGTGAAATAATTTTTATTTCAATCTTCAGAAAGAAGTTTTTTATATGTGTAGTGAGAAGTAATTAATGGTTAAATAACTAAACTATCTATTACTTGTTAAACTTTATTTGCCCTAAATTTTCATTTTGATTTTAAATATTAAATCAATTAATTATTTTTATAATATAAATATTAATATAAATATTTTTAAGTTTAGTGACCATCAAAATCGATCGCTAAACTTAAAGAACAAGTTGTTATTTTCAAAATTTGATGGATAAATGGATTAACAACCGAATAAGCGATCGATCGTAGTCCGTCGCAAAAGATTTAGTCATTTAGCGACTGAATTTTTT
Source organism: Mucuna pruriens (assembly GCA_025330945.1). NCBI lineage: Eukaryota > Viridiplantae > Streptophyta > Magnoliopsida > Fabales > Fabaceae > Mucuna > Mucuna pruriens. The sequence goes on along the minus strand of JAENHJ010000328.1, from coordinate 79,651 downwards.
TGTGGTTATTTAAAAATTGAATATTCAATCACTAAATCGATCACTGTTTTATTTTATTTTATTTTATAAAAAATTTGGTTGGTATTTTTTTATTTTTTTAAAACAATCGGTCGCTAATTTGATGACTAATTTTAAAATTTTTAAAACAAATCAATAGCTAAAAATTGTTTCTTTTAAAAAAAGTCACTAAACACTAAAATTTTTGAATATTTCGAAAATTGATCACTATTTTATAATTTTTTATTATTTTATAAAAATAAAAGTTGGTCACTAAATCGATGGCTAAACACATTTATATTCTTCTTTCGTTTTTGCGACGGAATTAGCTGTTGATTACTTAGCAATGGTGTGAATCGGTCGTTAATTTGGTCGATAAGATCAAAACATGGGTACTTCCCATATTCGGTTGCAATTAGCTATTGAATTATTTCGGTCGCTAAATCAGATTTTTTTAGTAGTTACAATCAAATGCGTGAATTAATTGGTACAAGATTGTTCTTACTTAATCGTAAAGTGAATTAGAGACTCACTAGAAAGGGTTTGGATACTGACGCTTGACTTTTAAGGTATTTTATGTACAAATGAAAAACTTCATCTAATATTTGATGTTCAAGATGCTTCTTGGTAATTGAAAGTTGGTTAGAAACAAGAAATTAACTTTCTCACACTTAAGTAATAATGAGAAGCATAATCAAATTTTTTCTAAGTGGTAAGAAGATAATTATTCATAATTGTTTGTAAAAGTTACTTTTAGTGGTTATCAGAAGTTGGCTTTATTTATATCACAAAATTCAAAGCTTCTTATGAAATATAAATTGATTATGTCTTATTCAAAACTTTCCAATTTAATTAGAGTAATTAAAATATGTTTATAAAGTCAAAAGTCATTATTTTAATTCAAGGTTTCTTAGTTTTCAAAATAGAAAGCAAACCTAAAACAAAAAATAGTAAAGTAGATGTAGATGAATGAGAACTAAGGCTAAGAGAATACCTTTGACAAGGATTTTTATTGGTCCACCCTTAAACCTTAAACTACATCTAGTCCCTACTTCTTGGAGGATCGTATCATTACAATCTCACAAAATTTCACAAGTATTTTTTTCCTCAAGCCTTCTTTGACTTTTCACACAATATTCTTTGCAAGCCTTTGTAGGCTAACACTTACATAAGTATTCTCAAGCTTTTGAAGGACTAACCACTATCAAGTATTCTTTTCTCGAGCCTTTCAAGCTTAACAACACTTCCAAATATGCTTTTTCAAGTCTCTCCAAACTCAACACAGTACTCAATATTTGTCCTAACACATAACTAACTCAGTTGTGTACAACCCACTTTAAAAGCACTAATCCACGTAGCTAACCTTATGATTTTCTCACTCGTTTTCACTCAATTGACAAACTTGATTTTCTCTCTTTTTTAAACACTTGATGAGTGAATACAAAGCTATATACAAAGACTTAAAAACACTCCTTAAGATATTAAAAATGATAAACACAAGAACTAGAGTGTTTGACAAAGGAATGTATCTCTCTTCATAAGCTTATTTCTCTATTTTAAAGCTCAGATTTTTCGAATGACCCCTACTTATGTTGCACATTTTCCTTTTGTGCAATCAAATCTTTGACTTAAAAAGTTTATTTATAGGCTCTCTAGCTTCAAACTAGATATTTATAACTATTATAAATAATTTCTAACTTACTCGTATGGTTGTTAAAAGTTATATGTGTTATCCATTTCATACAATTATTCTTTGACCAGCTTACTTGTTCCTTTTACTTCTTTTGAAATCTTTTCTCTAAAAACATTTCATTATTTGTGAAATCCTCATCTTCTATTTGAAATTTTTATTTTACAAGTGGTAAAAGCGAAATTTCATATGGCATATACTCTTATAGCCTCTAGAATCTATCAATAATTGTGCTTTTGAAGACTTTTTTTTGTGATATGCTTCTTGTAAATGCTTTTGGATATTGTATTGGTTCTGCATCAGTCTTCTGGTTTCTTTGTGTGGATTAGTTCTTGATGGTTCAAGTTTGTTCTTATTCTAGATTAGGTCTTCATTACAGTTTTGAACATGTTGCTTTTGATGTTGCAGTTTTGTTGTTTCTAGATAATGCAAATATTTTTATCCTATTCCTTATTTAGTATACATCTACTTATGGTCCTTCTAATCACATGTAGCTTATGGTCTTGTTAACCTTTGGTTGAATTCATCTTCTAATCACACTTTTAATCGTACATAACTCTTAATCTTATTGTACTTTGATCTTCTTGAAACATGTTTAGTTTGAGATATTTCTTATCAATTGTCCTTCTAATAAAGTTTTTAATAAGTAGGCTTTGCTTTTAGAAGCTTACATACTTCATGTTGATGTTTCTCAATTTTGATTCATGCTCTTTGTGATTTGTTTTAGTGTATGTAATCAATGATTATTCTTATAATCACATTTTCAAAATATTTTGTTAGTAACATAAGTTTAGAAGACTTATAATTGAAGCTTCATTGCGTGAAGGGTTTGATCCCAACAAACTAGTGATCTCGAGTTTAAGCCTTAGGTATGCACTTGCGCTAAATATTCACAAGGAAAGCTTTGTCATTCATAATAGTTTGACTCGACTTGAACAAAATTGTATTCCAAAAAGAATACATGAAGTTTTATACGAAAAATTAAAAACATTACATCTTTGTTCAATGTTATATCATTCAACTAAACACCTTTAAAATTATCAATAATAAAGGAATATGTGAATGCCAAACCTTTTTATTAATATTATTTTTGCTAATGTATTTGCTAATGTTGATGCCACATGAATAAGCACTTGTGAATGTGTCAATTTATGTCTTCATTTTGTAACACTATTGTGGTTAAAATATAATATCTACATGAAAATTTATCAATGACAATGGGGTTAGGGATAAAAATTCATCCATATTCTACACCTCCATGAGTATTCATCATTTATGTATCCACAATTTCACAATAAAATACTTAAGTATCAAAACATTATCACAACAATGTAGAGGTAACATGCAATCCACAAAAATACAACAAGGATGACTTTCCTTATTTGTTGAAGTCTCAAGGATAGAAAACTTTATAGAAGAAGGGTATAAAGCTTAATCAGCAATGGAGCTTCAAGCTTGGAGAAGAAAGTGGCAAAATCTTAGCCAAGGGAGATGTTCTTCTCCAATTTCTAAAGTTCTGACTCAGCCATGGTTAACCTTTAAATAGATCATAGGAGGTTGGTTATTAACCAATAAGGTAATGGGGTTTAAAGGACCTTTGGGTAAAAAGAGTAGCCATCATTATGAGGGGTTTTGGGATGATGGTTGGTCAACCTTACGATTTGCAATGATGGTTGGAGTTTTCGAAGTTCGCTTCAAAACTCTAGTCAATTGGGACTCCATCTTGAAAAATGTGTTATCGCACTAGAAAGTGTGATGATGATACCAAGTCAACTTGGAAACATTCTTCACAACTTCTTATCACCTCTTTGTATTTAACTTGACTTAGTCAACTATTTCTTTGGAAAAGTTTGTCTCAATATGCATGCTTTCAGCCCTTCTGGCCCATTCTAGGAATTTTTTTTTCTTGAAATACATGCAAACATATAATTTTTCTTATTCTTTTTTAGCAATAATAAATTTAATTAACTTTATTAATTTCTCATTCATTTAATTAAACACAAACATAAAATAAAAAATCTTAAAAAAAATAGGAACTCAAGGTGTGAATCTCAATCTTAGATATTTTTCTAAATTAAATTTCCCGATTTCTACTTGATTACTTGTTTCCTATTTTTTTTTTCAATTAATCAATTCATTCATTTTAAAATCTTTTTTAAGTAGCAATATTTACAAAAATCAAATACACAGTCCTAGTGGACAATATCTTAAAATTTATTACTTGAGATAATCGTGCACTTATATAGAATCTATGCATCAAGTTTTTTGGTTTGATCATGTCATGATGTTGAGCATTATGCTCTTGCATGGCCCGAAAGCAGGTGTCAAGCATCTAAAAGTGCTAAGCTTGCCACTTTGAAGAAGAATGAGGAATGGGACGAAAGTGGAATGGCCCAGGCGTGCGAATGGATGACACACCTGTTCCACTTATGATCTTTTTAAGTAGAAAAAAAAATATTCAAGCAACAATACTTATAAAAAAAAAAAACAAGAGACCATAGTCCCAAGCAATGACATCAAACTTAAGGTACAACACCAATTCTTCATGTGTAAATGCAAAAAATATTAATGCAAGAAATCCTAACTAAAATACTTCTTCACTATAGACTATATGCAACGCAACACTTTATGTATTCTTTGACACTATTTTCCTTCTTTATTAGAGAGAGAACATACAGTAGACAATTTTGACATTTTTTTCTTAAACATGATCAAAAGCATTTCCTATAGAGAAATCATTCCTTCTTTGTTATCCTTTTTCTTCAAATAACTAATCAACACAGATAAGTATGATACATTCACTTGCTTTTGTTCACAAACAATGCTTAAAAAAAACTATTGTTTCTTCTCAAGAAACAAGATAAAGAACAGAACATATCAAACTCACAAACAATGCTTAAAAAAAACTATTGTCTCTTCTCAAGAAACAAGATAAAGAACAGAACATACCAAACTGAAAGGGAATATTAATGTATCAGAAAGCATTATGTATATATTCTCTTAAAGGAACTAAGCATGAGTGGGTATAAATGGTGGTACAAATAAGTTATAAAATAATAATATTTATGAACTATTTGTTATCAACTTATGGACAATTTTAGTAACAAATGTTTGAACATTTTTTCAAACATAAGCAATATTTATGAAAATTTTTGTCTAAATTTGTTTTCTCAATTTGTGTCAAAAACACAATCGTTACAAATTATAACAATAATTTTTATTATTATCAAAACTTATACGAGATAAATGTTTTTATGCCTTTGATTTAAGAAGACATAATCTTAAATATGATGGAGCAGTATATATCTACCACGTGGTTATCTCTATTCATACTCTCTTATCTACTTTATCTATTTAAAAAAAATTATAAAAAAGAAAAAATTATATTATTTTTTTTACTTAATCAAATAAAAAATAATCACCTTACTCAATCAAATAATACATCCTTCGAAAAATATTTACAAAAAATTATTAAAACATAATTCAAGATTGATGAAAATTATTAAAACATAATTCAACCTCTCTGTTCTAAAAACTTTTATGTCAACATTAGTATAATTTAACTCCATCAATAAAAAAAAGTAATTTTATAAAATATACGAGAAAAAACTTAAGAAAGTGAGGCAATATTGACCCCTTGTATGCACATAGACAACGATGTAACTGTAGATTGTTTCTCATATTTTAGGCAACAAGAAATTAGGTGAAGCCATTTATGTATTTCTCAAGATAAATTCGCACTCTATATTTGCTTTCATATCAAACAGGAGGAAAGAAATTTTGGCATGACTCTCATATAAATAATGTTTCCCCTCTTATTTACAATGGAATCAAACGAAGGAAGCATGATCCATTATATTCTCTTCTTTTCTTTCCTTTTATTTCCTCCCTTTCTTTTCCTTTTCATTCTCTCAACAGATTTATTTTTATATACCTAAGCATGGAGATCTAACTCAAACCTCGTGCTTAAAAGACAAGATTATTTATCAATCATGTCTACCGCATACTTATTTTATATTTATGAATTATATATAATTGTCAAAATAATAAATTTTATTTAATAATTTGTTACATATCTATTATTTCATAATTATGTATTAATTAATTATTTATAATTTCATATATTTAATTATTATTTATCTAATTATTTTAATTATTTTTTAACATTTTATAAAATAACCATTAATGTAATTTATATCATCAGTGGCTTTTAATAAACAATACTACATATATGACTTTTTATAATATTTTAAATATATTACAAAAATATAAAAATATATTATCTATTAGTTCTAGTAACATTTTAATAAATGTTATACCTATTCATGATGCAAAATGTTATTAGAGATATTTTTTATATTGTTAATAACATTTAATGAATATAAAATATTTCTGATACATGTATTGGTAATATTTTTACAAATATAAATATAATATTATTAAAAGTGATATATGTAGTAGTGAAATAAATTATGATATTTTTAATTTTTAAAACTAATAATTAATAACTGTTATATTAATTTATTTACTTCTTTACGAGGTTTATTAAATTTGAATTTTTTCATAAGTCAATAAATGTTAGTAAAGTAAATTAGTTTTTTTTATTAAAAATTATATATTTATTTTTATTTAATCATATATTAGATTGTAAATTATTTATGATAGTTGTTGAAGTAATAAATTATATTTTATTTAACAATCTATTCAATATCTATATTTTCTTAACTAATAATTAATGCATTCATAATGAATAAAATTATTTATATCATTCGCATATAAGTAAGAATTACTAGCTAACAAAGTTTTTTTTTTTAGTAATTGTTAGCATTTTTCTACAAAGCTGCTAATAACAAAAGATATATTAGTAGTGTTTATTTTGCAAATTGCTAATAGGGTGAGGATACATGTGATTTAATATAAAAAAATTGCTAATAGAATGTGACTCCTATGAGAATATTTGCTTACATAAAAACATGAGAATAATTAATAATAATTATTGGATTAAGATTAAAAATAATAAACTGTTAATATTAAAATTCAATTATAAATATTCATTCATAAACAACTAATATTGTCCTGACCATTATTTATGTCACCACTATTACAATTATCATTATTATCATTACCCTATAATTGGACTATTGCCTCATCATTATTGTGGTTCCAATCGTTATTATTATCGTTTTCCCTATTATTATTATTGTTATCACCTCATCATTGTCTTCATCTACCACAACTATCATGACAAAGGTGGAATGATAAAGATAAAATAATAAATGTAGTAACAACAATAATAATTAAAATAACAATATTATGATCTCATAAAAAATTATAATTAAATTTTAATTTTATCAATCAATTATTTAATTTTTAATTTAAATATTATTATTATTTATTCTTAGGTTTTCGATGTGGTTAGGTTAATATGTATTTTTACCGTATTCAGTATAATATTAGTATTTTGCTATAAAACTGCTAATGAATAGGTGCTAATAAAGTTTGTTTCTATATAGAAGTGCCTGTTTATTCTACACCAATAAATAATGCATCGAATCTTTTATATTTTTTTTATCGGTTAAAATTGAACGGTACCTAATTTACAATACATCATGTAGTTGCTGAAGTTCTTGTCCAAAAAATTGAAGGATTCACCGTTAAAATAGACTGAGGAAGCTTCCTTGTAATTTCTATATAATCTCCATATGGATGTCCACTTTAATGAAACTATCTTTGTTTTCCATTCTTTCTATCTATAAGATTTTCATTATAAAGTACACATTTTCCAAATGTAGTTTTGTCTCTTACCTACACTAACTCATCACTTTTCTCATCTCCTAATCCTAAATTTAACATATTTGTCCAACCACACTTTCGAACTTCCCTAACAATACCCATTCATCTCTTAGAAATACCACTATACTTATATTATAATTGTTTTTATCCAATTTCGATATCTAAAATTAAATTGTTTTTTTTTCTTGTGAGTTTCTTCTTTCAGATAAATAATTCTTCATGGAGAAAGAGGGAAGAGGATACATGTAAAACACACTTCAACACTTAAGTCAATCTTTTCTTATTTTAGTATATTTCTTCTCTATCAAATAACTACCTTTGATCTTCTTCTTATTCTCTTATTATAGTTGCCTTTTAATGAATGCATATTATTGACCTCATCATTAATATATCGATTACCGAATTGGTTTAATTTTTAATAATGGAATCTTGAATTTTTCCAGCATATATATTCCCTAATCCCAAGTTCTTACTTATCATTTTTGTATCTTATTTTTGCCACTGAATGAAATTCTAGTTGTTACAATAACCACTACCTACCTTCAACAATGTAATTGTCACACGACCTATCCCATTTTCGATCACTTATCCTATTCTTAATTCTCATCTTCTTATTATAATTTCATATATCTCAAAGAAATTCTATTATATATGAACTGACATACTATATCATCAAGCCACAAAAATCCCTACCTTGCAATAGACCATGAAAGATGCAATACATTTAAATGCTATGGAAGCAACTAGCACACAATTGGTTGTAGATGAATTTACGAAGTCAAAACAAAGGTTGATGGTAGTGTGGACATATTAAATGCCCGTGTCATGGCTATAGGTTACATGAAACAGATTGGAATTGACTTCGTAAACACTTTGTCACCTGTTGGTAAATTAATCACGATTTGACTCCACTTATCCTTTGCTGTTACAAAGAATTTTGGGAACTATTACAATTATATATGGAACAACCGTTAAGAACCAAGTTGTGGGGGAAGAACAGGGTATTCAAGCTTAATTCATAAATACATTAATGGACTTAAACAGACTTCTAGGCAATGGTTCATGGATTTTTTCATTGTTTTCCTAAATTCTTATTTTAAGCCGTCCAAATCAAATTACTCTTTATTCACTCAAGGTCCTGCCTTCCTTTGTGGAATTACTTACCTATGTGGATGATTAATATTCATAGCAAGTTCAAACCCTGTAGCCAACAAAGTTGTTCAGCTCAAATTACAGCAATTGTTCGAGCTAAATATTATTGGGAACCCAAAATATATACTTTCTTCGTCTTAAGCATGCCTATTAATTCCACCAAGGTTATCTACCTTCCATAGAAGAAATATACTCTTATCTTTACCGGAAGAAATAGGCTTTATGGAACCTAAGCTTTGAAAAATTGAATTGAATTAATAAGGTAAGTTAATTGTGGTTCACAAGTCGCAATGTTTGCAATGTTTGGGAGATGAACATGTTGGGTTACTTTTGGGCTCCCAACTATGTGGACAAAAGCCCAATACTCTCAAGCCCGCTAGGTTCCTCTTTATAAGAGGAGAAGAGGTTAGATTGAGAGACACACATCCAAGTGAAGAAACCCTAAGAGAGTTAGAGTGTCTTTTTTGTATTCTTCTTTGAGAGAAAGAGAGATATATACTAAGAGGTTTGTATACCATCCGAGAGGGTGAGATTCATTGAGAGATCCTCAGAGATTGAGAGAAATACTTTGTAATCATACTTTTATAGTGGAGATCTTTTACTGGACTAGGTCCCGTGATTTTTCCCAAGAGGGTTTTCCACATAAAAATTCGGGTGTCTTCTTCCCTCTACTCTTTCAGCTATTTTTCTTACGCTTTTGCATAGTATCCATTTTGCGTTCACAGAGGAGGGAATTGGTATTGCTGAATCCCAACAGTGGTATCAAAGCTATTGGTTCGAAAATCCATAATCCTGTGTAATTCAAGATGGAAGGAACATACGCTCATGATGGAGACATGTTCAAGCTAACTGCAGATAATTATTCCTATTGGAAGCCAATGATGGAAGACCATCTATACTGCAATGATTTGTATGAGCCAATCACAAATGAGGAAATGCCAGAAGGGAAGACTGAAAAGATTAGGAGATTCTGAATCGTAAAGCTGTTGCTATGATTCGAAAATACATCGACAAAAGCTTGTTTAAGCATGTGTCGACTTATACCAATGCGTATGAGTTGTGGACGAAGCTTGAATCTATGATTCAAAAGAAAACTCCTAGAAACAAAGCTTATCTTGTCAAACGATTGGTAAAATTGGAGTATTCTGACGACCAGAATATGATCGAGCATCTAAACACCTTCAAAGGTATTGTGAATCAATTAATGAAGGCAGATATGAAGATTGATGATGAGTTACAAACTCTTCTACTCCTTAGTTCTCTACCTGAGAGTTGGGACACATTGGTTGTCACTCTCAGCAACTCAACACCAGATGGAAAACTTAGTCTGGATACTATTACAGATAGTCTGCTGAATGAAGAGTCCAGAAGGAAAGAAAGAGGAATGAGTAGTCACTCAGAAGCCAATGTTGTTGAGAATAGAGGAAGGAGTGAGCATAGAAGCAAAGGAAGCTGTGGAAAGTCACAAGGAAGATCCAAGTCTCGTCCTAGAGGTTTGACATGTTTCTATTGTGGAAAAATTGGCCACAAGAAGTAAGAGTGTAGATTCTTGAAGAGAGATCAGAAGGCTGGATCTGTCCATCCTAACGAGATAGACCCCAAAAAGAAGTTGGAAGAGAAAACCACAACAGCGGTGGCATGGAAAGGTGTTCCTTATTGGTAAAGATAATTATCTAAATGTTGCTTTTGATGATTGCACTTGGATAGTTGATACAGGAGCATCCTTTCATGTTACTCCTCATGAAGGATTCTTCTCATCTTATCAAAAAGGAGATTTTGGAACAGTAAAAATGGGCAATCATGTCACAAGCAAGATTGTGGGAATAGGAGAAGTGACTTTGATAACAGAAAATGGAAACAAACTTGTGCTAAAGGAGGTAAGGCATGTGCCTGAGATACGCCTAAACCTTCTTTCAATAGGTAAACTAGATGATGCTGGAATGAACAACCAGTTTGGTGGTGGAAAATGGAAACTTAGCCGAGGAAGCTTAATTGTTGCTTGTGGCAAGAAGGAAGGCTCTTTGTACATCATGCAAGGAAAGATATGCAAAGGGGAGACAAATGTTGCTCAAGAAGAAAGTAAGGAGTTGTGGCATAAAAGATTGGGCCACATGAGCGAGAAGGGTTTAGAGATCCTTGCGAAAGATCATCTCCAAAGCATAAAAGGACAACCATTTGGTTTATGTGAAGATTGCCTAGTGGGTAAGCAGCACAAAGTATCCTTCGATAGACCTGATAGTGGAAGAAGAAGAAAGCATATTCTCGATCTTGTACATTCAGATGTTTGTTCAACATCTGAAAGGTCCCTTGGTGGTGCTCAATATTTTGTTACCTTTGTTGATGACCATTCCAGAAAGTTGTGGGTGCATCCATTAAAGAGAAAAGATGAAGTCCTTCGAGCCTTCAAGGAGTTTCACGCCTCAATTGAACGAGAAACTAGTAAAAAGTTGAAATGTTTGAGGAGTGATAATGGTGGAGAATATAAAGGTCCATTCGAGCACTATTGTAAGACTCACGGGATCAGACACGAGAAAGTACCTCCCAAGACACCTCAAATGAATGGTGTAGCTGAAAGATTCAATAGAACGATTACCGAGAAGGTTATAAGCATGTTGTCTCATGCAAAACTTCCTAAGACATTCTGGGGAGAGGCAGTGGTTACTGCAGCTGATTTGATCAACTTATCACCACCAAAACCATTAAATGGAGAGATACCAGAAGAAGTATGGACCGGTAAAAAAGCCTCATATCGCAACCTGAGAGTTTTTGGATGTAAGGCATCTCTTCACATTCCAAAAACTGAAAGGGCAAAGCTTGATGCTAAGGCAAAAGAATGTGTATATCTTGGTTCACCAAGAAATGAATTTGGTTTCAGATTATGGGATCTTGCAAATAAAAAGATTGTTCGAAGCAGAGATGTGGTGTTCTTTGAAGATCAAACAATCCAAGACATCAAGAAAATGGAGAAACCAACACTCAAGGTGAGTAATGATCAAAGTCCTCTTGTGGTAAACAACATAGGGGGAGAGATTCCTCAGACATAGCTAGATCCGGAGCGACAACTTATTGAGATGGCTGAAGAACCTGATCAGATAGATCAACCTAACATGACGCTAGAAGATCAAATAATTGAGAATGTTCAACAGGAACCTCAATTGAGACGATCAACAAGAGAGAAGCAACCGTCAAGAAGGTATTTTTCAGATGAATATGTAAATCTTGCTTATGAAGGTGAACCTCAATGTTTTGCAGAAGCCATTGAGGTGGAAGACAAAGACAAATGGTTGCAAGCCATGGAAGAAGAGATTCAATCCTTAAAGGATAATCAGACATATGATTTGGTAGAATTACCAAAAGGAAGAAAAGTGTTACAAAACAAATGGGTGTTCAAGCTCAAGAATGAAGAGAACAATCCAAACCCAAGATACAAAGCACGAATTGTCGTGAAGGGGTGCAACCAAAAGAAAGGAATAGACTTTGATGAAATATTCTCACCAGTGTTGAAGATGACATCTATCAGAGCAATTCTCGGTCTGGCAGCAAAGCTAGACCTAGAGATTGAACAATTGGATGTCAAAACAACATTCTTACATGGAGATCTAGAGGAGGAAATTTACATGGAGCAACCAGAAGGCTTTGAAGAACTAGGCAAAGAACACTTGGTGTGTCGTCTGAAGAAAAGCCTTTATGGTCTAAAGCAAGCCCCAAGACAATGGTATAAGAAATTCGATTCTTTTATGATCCAACATAATTTTAAGAAGACCTCTGCAGGCCATTGTGTGTTTGTGAAGAAATATGAAAATGGTGAGTTCATCATACTTCTCTTATATGTTGATGATATGTTGATTGTGGGGAATGAAAAAATAAAAATAGCTGCTCTCAAGAAGGCATTGAGTAAGTCTTTTGCCATGAAAGACCTGGGTGCAGTAAAGAGGATTGTTGGAATGAAAATTTCTAGAGATCGTTCAAAAAGAATGTTGTGGGTATCTCAAAAAGATTACATTGAGAAGATTCTCAAAAGGTTCAACATGCAGAATGCCAAACCTGTCCGTATTCCAATTGCTGGATATTTCAAACTTAGCAAATCTCAATGTCCAAAGAATGAAGAAGAAAGAGAAGAAATGAACAAGGTGCCCTATTCTTCTACCGTGGATAGCCTTATGTATGCAATGGTTTGTACAAGACCAGACATTGGCTATGCTGTAGGAGTTGGAGCAAATTCCTATCAAACCCAGGAAAGGAGCATTGGGAAGCTGTTAAATGGATATTAAGATATCTAAGAGGAATTGCCAAAAGAAGTTTATGTTTTGGCAATGAAAATCTAAAGCTCATTGGATATTCAGACTCAGATATGGCATGAGATGTGGATTCAAGGAAGTCAACATCAGGCTATCTGATTACTTTTGCAGGGGGAGCTGTTTCTTGGCAGTCAAAACTTCAAAAATGTATGACATTGTCTACAGTTGAAGCAGAGTATGTAGCAGTCACTGAAGCCTCAAAAGGGATGCTATAGATGAAGAATTTTCTAAGAGAATTGGGACATGATCAAGATGATTATGTAGTGAACTGTGATAATCAAAGTACAATTCATCTGACCAAGAATCCCATGTTCCATTCACGCTCAAAGCATATTGACATCCGTTATCATTGGATACGAGAAGTGTTGGATAGGAATGAATTGAAGATAGAGAAAATTCATACAGATTTGAATTGGTCTGACATGATGACTAAGTCAATGCCAACCAAGAAGGTTGAAGATTGTTGCCAAGGTGCTGGTGTTGTGGTGCCTCCCAATTAAGTCAGAAAGGGGAAGATTTGTTGGAATTCCCTCCTTACTTGTGGTTCACAAGTCGCAATGTTTGGGGGATGAACATGTTGGGTTATTTTTGGGCTCCCAACTATGTGGACAAAAGCCCAATACTCTCAAGCCTGCTAGGTTCCTCTTTATAAGAGGAGAAGGGGTTAGATTGAGAGACACACATCCAAGTGAAGAAACCCTAAGAGAGTTAGAGTGTCTTTTATGTATTCTTCTTTGAGAGAAAGAGAGATATATACAGAGAGGTTTGTATACCATCCGAGAGGGTGAGATTCATTGAGAGATCCTCAAAGATTGAGAGAAATACTTTGTAATCATACTTTTATAGTGGAGATCTTTTATTGGACTAGGTCCCGTGGTTTTTCCCGAGGGGGTTTTCCACGTAAAAATTCTGGTGTTTTCTTCCCTCTACTCTTTCAGTTATTTTTCTTACGCTTCCGCATAGTATCCATTTTGCGTTCACAGAGGAGGAAATTGATATTGCTGAATCCCAACAGTTATCTACCTTCCATAGAAGAAATATACTCTTATCTTTACCGGAAGAAAAAGGCTTTATGGAACCTAAGCTTTGAAAATTTTGAATTGAATTAATAAGGTAAGTTAATTGTTACGAGACATTTCTCAATATAGAAGACTCATTAGGCAATTACTCCTTTACTCCTTCTTCATGTATTGTTTGTGGTTTAAGATTTTGTTACATAGATTAAGAAATATAATTAATATTTTAAATTTTATATAATTTTAAAAAAATATATTTAATATTTTATTGATATTGTAAAACGATATGGGACAGAGAGAGTACTTTGCTTAACCATCTCAAGGCTTGATGTCTGTTTTATGATAAATAAGCTAAGCTAATTTTTGGCGGTCAATGGGAACACTCACTTGGATGCAGTTGATTATTGCATTTATAAAAGAAAAAAATATCATGAAAAAATGAAATAAGCATTTTCATGCATAAATAAATTTATATAAATTCTTTCACGTTAGCTTTTCTAAAAATTATATTTTAATTTATATATAAGTTAATTATAGTTTATAAATAAATTTATTTTATTTTTTTTTAATTTTTTTTCATAAAGGGTATATGAATAAATTTCTCCAAACAAATCCTAATTCCACACCCTCCAACTAAAATCGAGGCAATTACGTGGACTCCGGAAAACTCATAACTAGCTATTGCGTGTTCTTAGGTGAATTCACCTGTATTCTAGAAGTCTAAGAATTAGTAGAATAAAGTGTTAAGATCCTCGGTTGAGACTGAATACAGGACTCAGGCTGGTATAGCAGGACTCAGGCTGGTATAGCAAGGGACATCCTCACTTAGCTGCAAAACTTATTGAAAGACTTTGCGATTCCTCCAACTAATAATATTATTATCTTGATGTTCAGCGACGATCAAGTTGCCATCCTTATAGCATCAAATCCTTCATTTCGTGAAAGCTCTAAACACATATTGATCATTACTTTGTGAGGAAAAAAGTGCCAAATGACACCATATAAGCCTTGCTCGTGCAAAATATATATTACATATTCTTATTCTAATGATAATGGATAAAAATTAAAATAAAATTAGAAGTATCCTATGCACTAAATATACACTTTAAAATTTAAATAAAATCAAAATAAAAATAGAAAAATTTAAGAAAATATTTAAAATTATATATATATGTGCATATTTATAATGCATTTAGGTAAAATAAATCTTAAATTAAAAAGGAATACATACATTCTTAAAATTATAAAGAAGATATATGAATAATTAATTTAAAAAGAATTTTAATTGAAATTTAAAGTAATATAAGTTATATAACATGTATCATCTTTTTAAAAAGAATAAATTAATTAAGAAATTAAATTACTCGTAAAAGTATTTTAACTTAATAGTGGAGAGTGAATATGTCCAGAGGGAAGGAAGAGAGCAAAGTGAGAGGTGAATGTGCCTTTTTTTCTTCCCCTAGATAACATGTATGCAGTCGTTGCCATCATTTTGATCTACACTCGAGATGCTTCCAATTCCAATATTAATCCTTTATATTATTATACATCATAGTTGCTCAAGTTCTTATCCAAAGATTGAAGGAGTCAGTGTACAAATAAATCGAGGAAACTTCCTTGTAATTTCTCATGTATTTGATGCTAGGACTAACGCATATCACCATGCTCTGAAAAGTTGGGGGATACCTAATTGCATTTCCTTTTCTTGAAAAGAACTAATCTATCATTTATATTACAATAGAGATCATCATATATGCACAAAAAAGAATATCATAGCTCAAACAAAATTAAGTAATCGAGAGCTTTTTTAATTAAGTATAAACCTTTAAATGAAAACAAAATTAACCATGCGCAGAATTAGTGTGGTATTGTAAATGTTTTTCTACAAATATATCGTTTGTAACAACAAAGATATTTATCTAACTATTTTGTTAGCTTTTAAAAAAAAATAATTGTTAATGTAATTTATATCATTAGCGATAATTACTAAACTGCAATTGATATTTATTACTTTTTAAAAATATAATAATTAATTATTTTATATTTATTTACTCATTTACAAGGTGTTAGCACTACTTAGAAAAATTTTGAAGTAATAAAAGTTATTTGAATCTGGTAGGGAAAGAGATTTGTCAAAAAGCTTAGTATGGGAAGTTGTTCGATTAATAGTCAAGCTGAATAGCAAAAAGTTGTTTCGAAAGTAAAGGATAAGGTGTTTAAATGGAGGAAAGTTACAAGTTTAGAAATATTAGGAGTTTTGTTGAAAGCATAAACTTACTAGTACAAAGTTACAAGTATAAAAGTCCTCGAAAAGGAAGTTGTGAATTAAATTACATGGGGGAAGAATTATAAATTATCTTGTCGAACAGTTTTAAACGGTTATCAAGAAAATATGAACAGAGACATTTGGGCTAAAATTATTTAATAGTTTTTGTTGTGGCCACCTTAATCCGAATAGAATTGCTTCTGTAGAACTGCTTGTAGTGTGTTCCTTTACTCTTTCAACAATAAAGAGAAAACGGTACTTAAAAAAAAAATAGTCTGATACTTAAATCAATATCTCTTTCTTTATGTGATCTTTTTTTATTAGAAAAACATATATTTTATTTTTAATTCTTTTCTTTTTATAGTGTTCATGATGATGAATGTACTTTATTGTACATTATATCATATATTCTGTTATATGCATTATTAAACATCAATAATTATGAATGTTTCTATAATTACTGGGGTCATGCGTTTTTTAATCAATGAGCGATTGTTGTTTGTTGTGGTTGCCGAGATCTGTTTGGATTCCCTATTACAGTTCTAAAATGTAAAGCTAAAATTGGTTTTATTTCAAAGGATAAAAGAAGAAACACGTGTTGTTATTTGTTTCACAGTATTATTGTTGAAATCTCTGGCTATTATAATTTGTATTATTTTTTTTTCAATTTTGAAAGATATTTCAATTTCATAAACACAATATCAAGCAAATAAAACGCAGAATAATAATTATTTTATCCGATTATAATATTTAGGATTTATTTATTTCTTTTCCTATAATCCAACTCTTATGGAGAAGGAAAAATACTTACAAAATGCACTCCAACATTCTTCTCTTATTTTAGTATATTTCTCTTTTACAAGAACGTTCTTCTTACTTTCTTTTATAGTTGTTTTGGACATTATTGATTTCATTATTTATATCAAAATCAGGGATGTAGATGATGGGTGACAGAGCAAATCTAGACTTTCCCAAATAATAATTAAAAATTATCAAATTCTATAACAAAAATTATATATATATAATTTGAGGAAGGGCAAGCCTTGTATCCCACCGCCATTTTTATTAAAAAATATATTATATTTATTTTTTATTTAATCATATATTAAATACTACATTTTATATGATTGTTGACGAGATAATAAGTTTTATGTTTTTATTTAATAATTGATTAAATATCTATATTTTCCTAACTAATTATGAATTAAATTATTTATATTATTGGCAGTTAAAGAATTGCTAACAAAGTTTTACTTTTTAAAATTAATTCTTAGTGCTTTTTTACGAACCACTAATAAAATAAAGTAAGTCATTAGTATTTATTTTATAAACTTCTAATATATTTTTCCCCTATTCAATACATTAATGTTTTGCTATAAAACCGCCAATAAATAAATGCTATCAAAGTCTGTTATATAGTTACACTCAAAATGCATCTAACCCTTTATATTATACCGCAGGGGTTGCCCTAAGCACAGTGGAGATAGATGACATCCTAGAGTCTATTTTTTAGAAGGAATTAATTTACGTGTATATATATATATATATATTAAAATTATTTTAAAAAATCATATAAAAATATTTTTAAAAATAAAATAATTATTAATAATTAATCAACTAATGAGTGATTTTTTTTTCTCAACTCAAATTTACTCACAATTTTAGAAAAATGAATTTCTAATATATACTATAATTTATTATTGATGTCCAATATTAAACATAAAAAAGGAGATTATGTAATATTTTTCTTTCTATTTCTCTTTTTGTGAACCTCTTTAATCATTAATATAAATAAAAAAAATTAATTTTCTCTCTTTCAATTTATTCTAATATTTCCAATCTCTTTCTTTAATATTTTTGTCGTCTCTTCGTATTAAACCTCTTCTTATTAAACCACTTAAACGCACATATACAACTATTATGTCTAGTCATTTTTTCTCACTATTGTTAATTTACATGTTTTGATTTTTTTTTAATATTATTATCACTATGTGTCATGGTGTAGGGAGACTTCTCCATTTCACGCAATAAGAATTGAGCCGCGAATCAATGATAGAGGTAGTAACTGAGTTTTTTAAATGTATTTATTGATTTCCTACTACATATACAATTTATAGAATATTATTAATTATTGTAATTATTGTTGCATATATTAAAAAAAATTAAAAATTAAAATATTAAAATCTTATTTAGAATCTATTATTTCATAAAATAGATTAAATAGTCTTTCTTTGATTTATATTGAAAACAATCTTTTAAAGAATCTTGATTATGTAAGTATTATTAATTTCTTTGATTTCTATTGAAAACAATCAAAGAATCTTGATTATGTAAGTATTATTAATAATTTTATAATAAAAAAAATACAAGAACAATAATATTCTAATGATTTCGGTTGATTGTAGATCATAGTTGCTCAAGTTCTTGTCATATGGAAGGATTCAGTTTTTAGAATTAATAAAAAAAAATGGAAGGATTCTCAGTTAAAATAGACTGAGGAAGCTTCCTTGTAATTTCTAAATAATCTCTAGATGTCCACTTTAATGAAACTATCTTTCTTTTTCATTTTTTCTATGCATTCACTAAGTAGATTATTTTCCAAATGTAGTTTGTCTGACCTATTCTAGATCAACACTTTTCTCAGGTCCCAATCCTCAACTTACATATTTATCCAACCACCTTCGACCTTCCCAAACAGTACCCATTCATTTCTTAGAAAATCCTCTAGATTTATATTATAAGACCATTATACCTTCAACAATGTCATTGTCACACTACCTATGCCATTTCGAATCACTTATCCTATTCTTAACTCTCATTTTCTTCCTATAACTTCATATAACAAATTAAGAAACTCTATATATGAACTAGCATACTATATCATCAAGCCACAAAAATCCCTATCTTGCAACAGACCATGAAAGATGCAATACATTTAAATGCTATGGAAGCAACTAGCACACAATTAGTTGTAGATGAATTTACAAAATCAAAACAAAGGTTGTAATGCCTGTGTTAAGGTTAAAAGGTTACATAAAACAGGGTTTGAGTTCATAAACACTTCTCACCTGTTGGTAAACTAAAAGACGATTTGAATCCACTTATCCTAGGCTGTTCCAAAGAGTTGGCAACCATTACAATTAGACTTCAATAACGTCTTTTTGACTGGTGATCTCTGTGAAGTAGTACTCCTTTGATTTTTCAGATTTTTTCGTACCGACTAAGAAAACAATTATTTCAATATAATAGTATTTATTAAGAGTTAATTTTATTAAAATATTCTTATTTTATTTTTTAATTTCTATAACTGTATTATTAAGTACTCCAAAATATTAGGAGATAAAATTGAAATAAAAATTATTTCATTAAAAACTAAAAACGTTAATATAAAAAAAATTGAATGTTAAAATCAATCAATATCAAACTGGTGGGTATATACGGACATACCATTAAAAGCCAAGTTGGAGGGGAGAACATGGTATTCAAGCTTATTAATTAATAAATTCATGTATGAACTTAAACATACTTCTAGGCAATGGTTGATAATTTTTTTCATTGTTTTCCTAAATTCTAATTTTAAGCAGTCCAAATCAAATTTCCCTTTGTTTACCTAAGGTCCTGGCCCTTCCTTTGTGAGATTACTTTATCTATGCGGATGATTAATCATTGAAAGTTCAAACAAAGTTGTTCAGCTCAAATTACAGCAATTGTTCAAGCTAAAAATTATTGGGAACCTAAAATATTTTCTTGGTCTTGAGCTTGCCTATTCCACAAAATAGAAGAAATATATTCTGTCTTTACTTAAAGAAATAGGCTTTATGGAACCTAAGATTTGAAATCGAATTTAATTAATGATGGTAAATTGTTACCATATATTTGTCAATATAGAAGACTCATTAGGCAATTACTTTGCCAATTCAGCACAGTTATCATCGGGAGATTTCTTTGATACAAACTAAAAAGAATTAGGCAATTAATTTATTACATCACCATCTCAAGGGCTGATGTTTGTTTTACGATAAATAAGCTAATTAAGCCAATTTCTGGCACCCTAGGAACCACTCATTTGGACGTTCATCTATAAGATATTAATTTAAAGTTCACCCTAGGTAAAAGGATATTATTCTCAACTAATTCCATACTGTAAACATGTCAAAATTTGCACATTCTTGGAAGATTTACTCAAAGAAAATTATTTTTTAGCGACGAAATTTAGCGATTAATTCAAGGCATGGTTAAATAGAGATAAAATTAATTATCAAAACTAAATTTTTTTTTTAAAAAATAACACTGATTTAGTGGCTGAAACTATAACATAAAAAATAATAAGATAAAATAAATGATTAGTGACTGAATTAGAGATGGAACAGAGAATGACAAAATAGGTTAAATTTTGTGACCCATTAGCAATCGAAATTTAAATAAAAAATAATTTATTGACCAGTTTAGCAATCGAAAATAATAACATCAAAAAATTATATATTAGTGACTGAAATATAGACAACAAAAAAGGTTGAGTTTTGCGATCGAATTAGAGACCGAAATTTAGAAAATAAAAAAATAAAAAACAATTTAACGACGGAAATTAAAATTTCAAAAAATAAAAAAAATATTTATTAGCGACCAATTTTCAAAAATTCGAAAAAATTTTCCCTCTTTTTTTTTCCCACTCCTTTTTATTTAAACACTCCTCCCTTCTCTCCCTCTTCTACCTTTCACTCCCTCCCTCCTCTTCTTCCCTTCTCCCTCCGTCGCCACCACTACAACCACCACCACCGCAACTGCCACCTTCGTCGCCTCCCTCCCTTCCTCCCTTCCTCCCTCTTCTCCTCTCTATTCTTCACTCTCCTCTCCTCCTTTCTCTCCTCCACCACCACCACCACCATATCTTTTCTATCTCATACCTCCTTCCACTCGTTTCTCTCCTCCCTTTCTTCCCTCTCCCTCTCTTCTCCCTTCTCCCTCTCTTTTTCCTTCTCCCTCACTCCCTCCTCCCTCCCCCCTCCCCCAATCACCAACCGATCACCCCCCATCTAGTTATATAAAAAAAAATTAACGACCGATTTAGCGACTAAATTTTAAAAATAAAATTCAAATATTAGCCACTGAAATAGAAACCAAATTGTTTAAATTAAAAATTCAAAAATAACGACTAAATTAACGATCGATTTTTTAATATATAAATTATTAAAAATTAAAACTTCAACAACCAATTTTTTTAAAAAATAAAATAACAACCGATTTAGCAACCGCATTTTCGATCTCTAATTAGCCAACATAAATAGTTTGGTCGTTAAACTGCTTAGCAACTAGACTTTTTGGCAACATAATGAATTTAGTTGTTAATTCTATCGATAATCCATTCAACGACCGATTCTAACATTAACGAACAAATCCAACATTAGCACTGATTTTTTA
Source organism: Mucuna pruriens (assembly GCA_025330945.1). Lineage (NCBI taxonomy): Eukaryota > Viridiplantae > Streptophyta > Magnoliopsida > Fabales > Fabaceae > Mucuna > Mucuna pruriens. The sequence continues at coordinate 58,021 of JAENHJ010000328.1, read as the reverse complement.
GATTTAACAATCAATTTAATTGAACAGTAAACTTAAAATTTTTTTGTAGTAACTTGTATCCTAGAAGATTAAAAAGTAAAATAATAGTATTAAGATAATCAGGTGGGACTGAAAACAAGGGCAAGACTGATATAGCAATTAAAGACATCTATTGAAAGACTTTCTAATTCCTCTAACTATTACCTTGATGTTCAATGACAATCTAGTTGCCATCGTTACGGAATCAAATGTGAAACGCCTAAACACACATAAATAGTCACTTTCAAGGGAAAAAGTGAAAAATAACACCATAAGCTTGCTCATGCAAAATAGATATTACGTATTCTTATTTTAATGATATAATGGATGGAAATTAAAATAAAATAGAAGTATCTCATCAACTACATAGACATTTTAATATATATACATATATATATATATATATATATATATATATATATATATATATATATATATATATATATATATATATATATATATATAATAGAAAATTAGTTAAGAGAATTATTTTTAAAATTATAGATATATGCATATTTCTAATGCATTTAGGTAGAAATAATCTTAAAAATATATATTAAAAGGGAATACATGCATTCTTAAAATTATAAAGAGGACATAAATAATTAATTTTTAAAAATTTAATTGAAATTTAAAATAATAGAAGTTAACATGTATCATACTTTTAAAAAGAATAAATTAATTAATTTAATCTTTTAACTTCACATTGGAGAGTGAATATGTGTAGAAGGAAGAGAGAGAACAAAGCGAGAGGTGCAGTGGACGTGCCTTTTTCTTCTTCACCCGGAAAACATGCACGCAGTCGTTGTCATCATGTTGATCTACACTCAAAATGCATCCAACCCTTTATATTATTATACATAATAGTTGCTCAAGTTCTTATCCAAATATTGAAGGATTCACTGTCGAGAGGAAACTTCCTAGTAATTTCTCATGTATCTAATGATAGAACTAACGCATTAAATTATATAATGGATATCACCATGCTCTGAAAAGTTGGGCTACGTAATTGCTTATCATCATGAAAAGAATTAAATTATAATTTATACTACAACAGAGATAATATATGCACACACAAAAATACCATAGCTCACACATATAATTAAGTAATCAACAGCTTTTCTAATTGAGCATATAAACCTTTAAATAAAATCAAAATTAACCATGCTCAGTTAGTGGTATTGTAAACGTTTTTCTACAAATATATCATTTGTAACAACAAAGATATATCAATTTTAATTTTTATGGTTTTGAAGTTCTGTGTATGCACAACTGAAATTACAAATAGCTCTGTATTTGGAAATTTTAAGAACTTCGCAGTAATATTACTATGATATTTTTCTGTGAGGTTCAGTGCAAAAATGAGGTAATTTCTTCGCTACATAAAATTAAACCTTGCTAGTTACTAAAAAAATTATAAATTATCAACTTAATAAAATTCCCTTTATATATATATATATATATATATATATATATATATATATATATATATATATATATATATATATATATATATATATATAAAAAAATTCCCTTATATCAATTGATCATGTCTTTTATATATATATTTCAATTCCTGCATACACAGGATATATTAAATATTCACAGGAAAGATACTTGTGATTTCTACTTTAAAAAAAATATAGTCCCATTTATTTTTAGAAGAAAATGTTAATAAGATTTATCTTTGAAAATATTTTAATAAATTTGTTACAAGAATTTTATTCAAAAAATAAGTGGAAGTATAAGTTATAATTTTAAATCTATTAAAATATTTCTGAAAATATCTATAAATATTTTTTTATATAATTAAAATTTTTTAAATTTGAAAGATAGATTGATTGGTGTTTGCTTGGATTAGATCTGATATAAAAATTATCCAATCTAGTGATTTTATAAAAGAATTTATAAATATTAAAATAAATTATAAAATACATAAATTAATTTAATGTCAAACATCACACCTGGTAAAACTGACCATATAATTCAAAAGATAAATTTAAATGTAAATTGGAGATAATCTTACCATTTATAAGAACAAATACACACAACAAATTTCGTTTTTTATATATATTAAGTGATGTAACAGGGAAACATCTCCAATACTACCGAGCGAAACCTCAATGTTAGAGCTACTCAACTAGCTTCTAAACACCAATAAAATTTTTGCAGAAGATTGTTCGCCAAGAAAAAGTAACATAAAGAATAATCAAAATCGCATTTATGAGAAAGGTAGAAGTTGTTACTTAATCCTAAATACTTGTATCAACTCGCATTAATATATATAACAAATTTCTAATTTATATGAATCCTTGAATATGTCACTATATGTAACTAATTATAGCGGCATGATTTTCAATATAGAAATCAAAATTTAATCCAATATAATAAAAATAAATTGGTTGATTAGATTGGTCAATGAACAACCCTCTTTATAAACCCCCTAGAAAAAGAAGGAATGAAAATGTCATTTGTCTTTCACACATTTATCAGTTTTTCATGATAAGAAACAATCAAGGAAGCTTCGTCGTGATTTCTCATTTAAAGTAAATCACGCGCAACAAACAAAATAAAACAAGAAAGCATTGTAAGCAAAGTAATCCAACTTGTGTGTCTAAACAATACTAGGAGAGTTCGAGAGCAAGTGAAACATCAAGACAATTTGAGAGAAAGTCGGACATCAAAACTCACAAAAATTTCGGTGAACAACAATCAATAGGCAACAACTCATTAATAAAATAAACGCATGATGCTAATGATTGTATAAACACATGTAATAAAGGATGTTTAATGTATGTAATGGAATATATGTCATAACATCCAATATGAACATTATAAGAAAGGGAGGAGAAAAAAGTATATTTTTCTGATAAGAGAAAGAATCACATAGAAGAGAGATATTGACTTGAGTGTCAAAATATCTTTTGCATGTAACATTCTCTATCACAAAAACATTCTCTATCACAAAAAGAGTGAAGGCACACATGACTGGAGGAGGATCTACATAAGCAGTTCTCGAAAAGTAGTTCTAATCATGTTTAAATGAGAACATTTGGCATTGTACGTGGGGAAGAACAAAAATGACCAACTAGAAGCAAGCATAGGATGAAAAGACAGCTCCCCAAACCTACTCGAGAGAGTCAAGTGTGAATAAGGAGAAAATGGCAATGTGCCGAAAAATGTCTAAGATGTGGAAGAGAAATGCTGAGGAGATAGAGGCTCTAAGAAGGGAGAATGAAGAGTTGCAAACTCAATATAGGCGTAGCGCCACTAGAATCACAATTACCTGTCATAAAACAAAAGTTAAAGATGTTGAAGATCATTATGTTCCTTGTTCATAACAAGAGACCATTGGTCAAGGAGAGACCAACATGCACTTGGGGTAGGGAGAAGTCATCTAGGGAGGTCTCGGTTGAGCAGACACCCTTTCATAGATGGGATTATCGATACCCCATTACCTGCATGATGAAAAATTTTAACCCTAGAAAAATATGATGGCACGACTGATCTAGATGAACACACATTGATGCATCTGTGATCTAGGTGAACTTATTTACCAATGATGAATCTATCCTTTGTAGGTGTTTCTGATGTCCTTGAAAGGAGCAGCTCTAAACTAGTACACTTGCTTACCACCCAACTCTATTTATTCATTTGAAACACTAGTGGAAAAGTTTGGAGCTTAGTATGCAATAAGTCGAACCTATCATTTGACATCAGTGGCCTTGGTGAACCTAAGGCTAGAAGAAGATGAGTCGCTTCACTCGTACATGAAACATTTCGTAGCCGTGGCCATCAAAATCAAGGAATTGAGCCTAGAGGTGGCCCTTCATTCAATGATCATGGCATTGAAACCTGAATTATTTTCAAAAGTCTATGTAAGAAGCCTCTTATTTCATGTACGAGTTAAGAGTGAGAGCATCTGGATACATTTAAATGGAAGAAATGGTAGAATTCCAAGATCATGTTAGAGTGGAGTACCAGGTAGTTAAAAGCCATAGGTGGGAAGGAAGGGAGGCATAGAAGCAACCTATGAAAAAAAAATAAAAGCAAGAGGGAGAGAGATTCGAGAAGACCTAGATACCATGTATATAAACCTCTTAACACAAGCAAAGCCAAAATTTTAGAAGAGACATTTAACACTAAATTGATCACGCTACCCCCTCAAAGTCGGTCACCACAAGGAGCAATAAATCAAAATACTATCGATAGCATAGAAATTATGGTCACACAACTGAAGCATGTACAATAGTGAGGGATAGAATTGAAGAATTAGTGTAGGCTGGACACTTTAGAAAATTTGTAAATAGATAAGCAGATCGAGGACATTTTAAAAAGAAAAAATAGATGAGTCATAGGAGAAGTGAAGCAACTCATAGGAGAGATGAAACACGAAATTCTAGAAGACCAGCTGAAGGTACCTCAAGGTTGAAAGGAGTGATCAATATAATAGTAAGTGGATTCATGGGAGGAGGATTCACGAGCTCAACTAGAAAAGATATTTTAAGGACATTGAGTAATGTCCACTTGGATACCAATAAGATAAGAAGGAAAATGCCTCCCATTACTTTCACTGCTTAGGATTTTGTGGGGGTTGATATAGAACAGAACGACCCAATGGTCATTACAATGGTGGTAACCAACTTTGCTGTAAAAAAGACATATAAATCAAGGAAGTTATATGGATATCCTTTATCTATCCACTTTCAGACAATTGTAATGAGCAATTAATTGGCTTCTTGGGGGAATGAGTTGATACTCGAGGATACATCGACCTGCTTATAACATTTGGTGATGAAAGGGCCATGAAGACAATATCGTTCTGATAACTTACTATGAACGCAATAACTTCATACAACATATTGATTGGGAGACTGACACTCAATTCCTTGGGAGCCATATAGTATCAACGCTACATTTGGTGATAAAGTTTCCTTCATCCACTTAACAAATAGTAATTGTCAAAGCTGACCAAAAAATGGCTCAGCAATGTTGTGTGGATAGTTTGAAAATAACTACCTTTAGGACCTCGACCAAAAATAAAGAAAGTTCTAAAAGGATGATGGCGAATATAGAGATGGATTCTCGAGCACTGACAGAGCAAGGCCTAAAACCCATAGAAAAGTTGCAAAACATTCAACTCACTCATCATGTGCATAAGAACACCTAGATAGGAGAATGAATGAAAGGAGAGCACAAAGATCAATTAGTGATGACTTTGAAGAAGAATGTGGAGATATTTGCATGGAAACCATTCGACATGTCAAGATTGATCCCAACTTCCTATGCCATAAATTAGCACTTTGTGCCAAAGCCAAACTAGTGGCTCAAAAGAAAAGGAAGACCGAAGCCATGGAGTGTGAAACAACAAAGCTTAAAGAGGCAGGATTCATCAAGGAAGTCAACTACACAACATGGTTATCTAACATAGTCTTGGTGAAGAATAGTAACAATAAATGGAGGATGTGTGTGGACTATACAGATCTAGACAAAGTTTGTCTAAAGGATTCGTATCCTTTACCGAGTATAGATCGATTAGTTGATGGTGCATCTAGCTTCGAAGTTCTTAGCTTTTTGGATACATACTTTGGTTTCAATCATATCAAGATGCATCCTCTCAATGAAGATAAGATCATGATGGATGGACCCAATTATTGCTATCGGGTGTTGCCATTCGGGTTAAAAAAATAGAGCTACATATTAGAGATTGCTGGATAAAGTTTTTGCCAACCAAATAGGCATAAATTTGGAGGTATATATAGATGATATGGTGGTCAAGTCCATAGATCCAGAGAAACATATAAAGGATTTGGAGGATATTTTTGGTCAAGTCAAAAAATATAATATGAGGCTAAATCCAGACAAATATGAGGCTATCATTAACATGAAAAGGAAGTACAAAAGTTAACAGGACGATTGGCGTCATTATCTTGGTTTTTACCAAAGGCAGCATAAAAAGCACAATCTTTCTTTCAAGTCTTAAAAAAAGTCGATGTTATTTCTATGGAATGAAGAATGTGAAAAAACATTCCAAAACTTTAAGGAATTTTTGGCATTCCCCCAGTACTAACCAAACCACTAGAAGGGCATAAACTGTGCTTATACTTGGTTGTATTTGAGTATGTTGTAAGTGTAGTTGTGGTGCAAGAGCAAGGGAAAAAGCAAACTCTTGTATCAAGTAACCTCAATGGAACATACCTAAATGAATGAACAAGCTAAAGCATCCAACAAGGTAATACTTGACGAATTAAGAAAAAAAGGGAGTTTGAGAGCAAGTCAAACACCAAGACAATCCAAGAGAAAGTCAAACACTGAAACTTGGAAGGATCTCAGTGATCGACAACCAGCATACAATGGTTCTTTGATAAAGAAAATGCATGACGCCAATAATTACATAAATAGTTGTAATAAAGGATATTATTATATAGATATTTTTTATAAATTATCTTTAATAGCAAGTGTAAGAATTTGAGCTAAGATGTAACCAAATTAGCTCAAGCTTTATTTCAATATGAATTTTGAGGTTTGATATATGTTTCAATTGAGTTCTAAAATACTCTTGTGTGATTCTTCTTTCTAGCACTACAAAAGCTGCTGACAAGTAATTAGGTCTAGAAAGAGACTATAACATTCAAGTAATTGGAAGTATCATACTTTAACATTTAATTCAATGACGATTTTAATAATATGACAATAAATATTATAAATGTGTACTTAATATTATTTACAATGACTTATTTATAGGAATGTTATAAGGCAGTGAGTTGAGGTTGTGTAGGACTTTAGACCGCTATTTGAAAAGTATTTACTTGTATGAAAGTATTATATTATATTATATTATATGTTTACTTTCTGTATATGGGTTGTTCTTTATTCTAGACACATTTAATGGACATTATAACTAAGTTATTGATTACGAATTTCGACTCAACAATTCATGATAGACCTTTGAGTTGGGGTCGTTTTTGGGGCAAGGTGAACTAATAAGCTATTTGGAACAAGCTCGATTACGTTAGTTTAAAACAAAACTCAATCATAATATTAATAAGTCAAGTTCAAATTTTATAGAATTACAGATAGTCTATGGTTGTGTATGTGTGTAATGATAAAAAAAATGTTAATTATATATAAAGAGGGATTAATTTATTTCGAAAATACCTTTTTTAAAGATATTATTCATTCTTATTTTTTATTTTTTTAATCTAATAATGAAATAAGAGTTATTCGTTAAAATCGTTATATTAAAAGAAAAAAAAAAAAAAAGACAAAAAATAATATTTTCAAAGTTATTCTTAGATTAATTTGATTCCTAATATATATATATATATATATATATATATATATATTAAATTATAATTTTATCTTAAAATGTTATTACATAATTTTTATGTTTAAATATTCTTTTATTATTTTTATCTTATTACTTTATTTCATCTTCTAAATAAAAATGTCTATTAAGGCCAAGTGTCCAAGTCATATGCCTCTCACGATCTTATGTAATTACTCTGTAATGTGAGTGTCTGCTCCACAATAACGTGATCACCCCAAAAAATTTTGACACTCAAATTAAATTCAACATCAAAGTTTAGAGGTGAAAATTAGAAAGATAACCTACATTATCCTTTGTAGTAGCAACAGGTATATATGGGGAGTCTTTAAACTGCTCCACGATAATAGGAGTGATGAGGGCATTTCCTTGTCGATAAGGTTGGCATGCTCATAAGGAGATAACGGCCCTTCTCAAGGACTATGGAACAGTTTTTGATAATTAGTAGGAATCCTACTTTTGTGGGCCATACCTATCATTCAAAGGGTGACTGAGCCTGTTGGGCACCTACTAATCTGGGCTGAGACAAGATCCAGAACATGTATTAAATTATTATGCTCAAAAAACACTTCAACAATGTGTTAGATGGAAAAAAAAAGAAATAACGCATGAAAATATTGTAGACAATAGAAATAAATAAACATCCACCGTTAGTAAATCAAAGATAGGATCAATTGATAAGTGTCAAGTTTTCTAAAATGACATTTTTAATAACTTTAACAAAAAAAGTAAATTTTCAATCCAAATATTAAATTTAAAATTCTCATATGTAGATTAAGTATTAAATTATATACAATTTAAAAAATAATTAATACTTTATTACATCATTATATTTTAATATATCAAGTTTTATTTAAAATATAAATAAATATTCATTATAAGATTAGATAGTTATAAATATTTAAATCATCTAAAATTTTGTATACATGATTTTACAAAAATAACACATGATTGGATAGATCAATTTTTCTTGTCCTTTTGTGTGTTGATTGTTGGGTAAATGTAAGTGAAAAGTGAAATGCAACAAAGATCCCATATGAAATAGATAAAAATTGTTTGAAAACCTATAATAAAAAAAATATATTGATAAGCAAAAATTTGAGAAATTGTGCTAGACCGATCAATTTATGCAAAAAAAAAATGAAATAATAAAGTAATCAGTCCACCAATCTTCTAAATTTTGGGAGAGAGAAAAAATATGATCTAAATAACAAAAAAAAAAAAAGGTTGAACAAATTTTTCCAAATTTTGAATATTTGTACTTCTTATCTTTTCAAAAATTGTTTTAGGAAAATAAGGTCACATAAAATTTATGTATGAATTATTATTATTTAATCTTTTGGTGGTGATTTTTTACTTTAAAAAACATATAATAATCAAAATATAATAAGTTATTGTGAATACATGTTTTTGTTCGCATTCCTAAAATACAAATGAAAAAGAAAAATAAAAAGAAAGAAAAAGAAAGAGGAAAAATGATTTCGGGACAGGTAGGGGAAGCGTGTTCTAGCAAGCTCACGCCCCCAATCTGCCTCAAGTTGGGGGTGGCAGCGGGTAGCTCCCTACTGTCCCCTCGCTTTTCAGAAAAGTTGTCTCTGCCCTAACAGCTTGCAAGAAATCGAGATCGAAAAGTTGTTTTTCGCTGCAGTGACTAAAGGATGAGCTTGAGGAGTCACCACTGCATTAAATAAGAGCGTCGTCACATTTATTAGGGGGAACCCCGCGGAGGACACCATCATATTAATGAAGCCCTGCAAGGAGCCACCATATTAATGGTGGAAGATCTCTTTGAAAGATTGAGAGGAGGAGAAATTGGCCTATAAAAGGGTTAGTGTTGAAAGGAAAAGAGGACTGAGGAGAAATTGGCCTATAAAAGGGTTAGTGTTGAAAGGAAAAGGGGACTGGCTTTTGGAAAACGGAAGAAGATAATATAAAGAAATAGTGGTGACACGAGAGAAAAAAAAGGGTAAAGTTGGTTCTCTGTGTGACGACGATGACACGCTCGGGAACTAGGTGAAAATTATGAAACTTTCTTTTAGTTTGAATTTATCATCTAAACTGCATCTTGTCTTAATTAAATTCACAATCAAACACTTAGCCAAACACTTAAAAGAATTCATCAGTATCCCCAGTCGACTAGTCGACATCAAATCGATTTTGCCTTTATTCGAAACCCCGTCCCGAGCCAAATAGTCAGCATTTTCTAGACTATCTGACACATAGACGGACTATAGGTCTCACTCCCTATCGACTCCTAGTCAGTCTCTTATCTCTATTGACTCCTAGTTGGCACCTTATCCCCGCCGACACCTAGTTAGCATCTCCTTGCAATCGATTCGGTATCGGCCTTCCCATTTAGCCCATAAGCCTCAACCAGAACTACGTAAACTTTGATTTCTTCATTGTAAGATACGTAGGAGCAAGAGGCGACTCTTGTCATGTTGATAAAAAACCAAAAACATACTCTTTCTCCCTCTATAAATATGTCCATTTTTGTCTGCGTCTAAAAGGTAAAAAACTATAGTTTAAAAGTCGTAGCCCATTTCACCCATCCAATTAAGGTAACCATCTTAGGATAGACGTTGTAGGTTGCTAATACCTTCCTTATGATAATGGACTCCTGAACCTGAACTCTGATTTCAAAGACCAACATTGTAGCACCCCAAAATTGTCCGGGCTGGAACGTCGTTCCAGCCTTCCCCAAAGCCGGCCCAATTTCTAGCTCTTGGGCCATTCCCGCCATGATCCAAGCTGAGACAGGCCCAGACCACAGAGTCCACGCTTGACTCAGTCTACGCTTGACTAAGTCTCCGCACATCCCAGTGGACCCCAGGCGTCATGGGAAAAACAAAAAGAAGGAGAGGATAATATCTGAGAGAATCTTGGGATTCAGTTGTTATGCAGTCACCCCCAAGCTCTATATAAAGCCCCAGGCAGAAAGAGAAAGGGGACGGTTACAAGGAGAGAGCAGAGAACGCTAGCAGGGACCGAAGAGGAAGAACAACCGGAGACAGGCCAGGAAAAGCTGACGACGACGCGTAAGAAACGAAAGGAGAATCCCAAGGGCCGGCAGAAAGAGAGGATCAGACGTTGGCCTAAGGCAGGGAAGACACGTCCACCATCTCCGAACACCAGGTTAGTACTCTAATTCAACCCTTGCATCGTTCCAGGTTAGATTCCCCGTTACCCATCTCAGGCCTAAATTCCCCCCACCTTGCTACGTGGCCTGGGCCGAGTCCATCTCGGCCCTGGACTGCTAGCCGACATGACCTAAACCCCTCTATCCCGCCTTCTCCGAAGCCGACTCGGCCTCGGCCACACCTGGTGGCCTACGCCGACTCGGACCCTTCCATAGCAGAGCCAAGCCGGTACGAGTCGGCTTGGTCCCCAACCCGAACACCCATGTCCGAACCGACTCGGCTCCGCTAGGGCCGAGATGGGACGAGCCATCCCCTCTCCTCCTAAACTCACCTTCCACTAAAAAAAAACCAAACTCCCCCAGCCAGAACTACGTGGACTTTGAATCCTCTAGAGCCGAGGTACGTAGGCCTAGGGGGCACACCCCTATCAAGTCAAATCTTAAATCCCAAAATCCCAGAACACCTTACTTGAACCTCCTCCTTCCCAGGACTTAGACCAAAAACACAACCCAAATACAAGCACCGTCCCTCTTCCCATATAGCTAGCTAAGGGTAACTATCAAGTGATAGGCATGCTAGGTGCCCCTATGCCCCTAGCGTGTAACCAACTCCCTAACCCATATTTCTGATTCAAGACCAGCCTTTCCATTAGGTTTCCTGGCGTTCCCTAAACCAAAACGCCGGTGGCGACTCCTGCCTGGCCGACTCGATTTCGGCCGGCTCCGCCTGGCGTCACAATTTAGGTTGTGACAGATGGCGACTCCACTGGGGATTTCCTTATGTTGAGAGTTGAGCCCTGACAGGCTAGCGTGAGGGAGAGACTAGATAAGCCAAGGGACCGGTTTTCTTTTGTTATATTTCGGCACATCTCATGCATGGTTTTTCTCTTTTATGTCTTTGCTTTTGCATAACTCTAGGATAGATGACTAAGCACTTGTCATCATGATACTTTTTGTGGGGTTTGCATGGGCGGAGTGGGGTGAATGTGAATGAGAGGGCCTTATTCCCCGCCCTGTGAGTTAGGGAGAGGAATGTGTAGTGGTCTCCATACTATAGGTGTCTCGATCTTGGATCGCGATAGTTCCACTTGGGGCTGACCATCCTAGGGGGGTAATCATGTTCTGGGAAATCTATCCTGTCCATGGTACCGCCCCCTACGGAAGGTCTATAGACCCAAGAACCTGTTGGTGAGGATGATTAGAAAGACCCCAGAGAGAGAGGGGGGACGTAGCCCATCCGACCGTATGACTGATTAAGGGACAACCAAGCAAAACCGAAATGGAATCGGCCCGAATAGAAACCCTCACACTAACTCATCATGCATGCATCTCATACAAAACAAAAAAAACCGAAATGAAAAACAAACAAAAATCATGCATCATGATACATTGATCACGGAAATTTCAGATAATGGAAGTAGGGTCACAGTATTGGGCTAGACCACCTCGGCACGTCAAAGCCAAGGCGCCAAATGTCCAGACACTTCGCTATTGGGGCAGTTGCTTGAAAGGCCCATGGCGCAGGCACTTCGAGAATCTCCACGGCAACCTTCTGAGCCTACTAGAGGTTGAAACTCAGCCAGCCGCATTGGAGGCCCTCGTCCAGTATTATGACCCACCAATACGGTGCTTCACCTTTAAGGACTTCCAGATGGCGCCAACCTTGGAAGAATATGAGCGATTGACGGGATTACCACTGACCGAATCCCCACTTTACTTCCATCAAGGCCAACGCCCATCTTGGGCGACCATCGCCAAGTTACTAAGGGTGTCGGACACGGAAATGGCTGAGCGGAAAAGGAACCGCAACGGCATAGAAGGAATACCCAGGGTATACGTAGAGGAAAGACTGCTCCAGTTTCAGGAGGAACAGGATTGGGACGCCATGATAGACGTACTGGGCTTGCTCCTCTACGGGGTGGTGCTATTTCCCTACATCGAAGATTACATCGACCTCACAGCCATAGAGGCATTCTTGGCTAAAAAGGACAGAGGGGAAAACCCCACCATGGCCCTCCTAGCTAACACCTATCACACACTCAGCTACTGTAGTGGGCGAAAGGCGGGGAACCTTAGATGCTGCACCCCCCTGTTCTACCTGTGGCTAACCGCCCACCTCTTCCAATGCAGAACCAAGACTGCTTGCCCGGTAGAAGATTTCAAGTGGAGCTGCGTAAAGAAAATGACTAAGGAGCAGTGGGTAAAGCAGCTAGGGGAGGCCACGGAAAGAACAATTCGTTGGTACCCCGCCTGGAATGAAAGACAAGAGATGATCACCAGCTGTGGGGAATACCCCAATGTCCCCCTCCTCGGAACTCAGGGGGCCATCAATTATAACCCAGAACTAACCGCCCGACGGGCCGGGTTCCCCATGGTTTCGAGCCCCATCCAGGAAGTTCTCACCCCCCTCTGGGTGGAGGGCACGCAAGCCCACAGGGGGGAACATCACAGGAAAATCCGACAGGCCTGGACTCGCGTCGTTAGGCAAGGGGCAACGTGGCGAACTAGAAGTTGTGGGGCCTCACCAGAAGTCAGAGCCTGGCTCGAGCAACGCGTCCACCTCGTGGGCCTGCCTTGGGGGAGTATCCAACATCAATACCAAGCAACCCAGGTTTATGAGATATAGGAAACGCTCCAAGTCAAAGCACTCCAAGGTACCCTGGAACAGATGAAAACAGAACGGGGAACGTTGAAGAGAAAACTGGATACGACTTTAGAAGAGGCACGACAGGAAAGGCGGCTAAGCGACGAATTTAGTAAGAAAGCCCGAGCAGAGAAGGAGAGTCGCTTGAAAATAGGCTAGTGCCTAAAAGCCGCCGACCAGGAAATGTGCTCAAGCAGCCCAACTTTCGAAGGAACACCTACAAAACCAAAGGCGATCCGGACTACTAACTTTGGTCGAGGCTCGAGGAAAGATTGACGAGGCGAGGTCACAGCTCGAGGATCTAAAGCAGACCCTAGAAAGCTGGAAGCAGAGATGCTAAGATATCGCGGATGAGGCTGAAATACAAGTGCGAGCCGCTACGGTAGACGTACAATTTTGGAAGGACAGATATGTCAAACTAGCATGGCTCGCCAACCAGGCACTGATGAGCATTCCCCGAAGGCTCCGCGCGGCAGAAGACATGATGGATCCCACTAAGACACCAAGAGAAATCAAGGAATTCTTAGAACATTGTAGGGCGTTGTATGATATGGTGAAGGAATTATCCGCCCCACCGTAGGGAATTATTTTGTCAAGATTCACATGCCCCTTTAGGCTCAATAAATATTATTTTGAATTTCCGTGACTCAATGTTATCATTGCATTTGCATCATTCATCATTCATATAGCACAGTTAAATACATATTCCCCAAGCATGAAAGCAAAGAATATAATAAATGAAAAAAGACATAAACTAATCTAAAAAATACCAGGAAGAAGAAATTGACTGCGTTCCACCGTTACCACACACGATCCCGGACCAAGAACATGGAGCAAGCAATTGAAGAATTAGAGCAGCTAAACGCCGAAATAAGGGCAGAGATGAGAATGGAAATGGGGCAAATGAAGGAACAAATCAATAAAATGTTTGAGATCATCACTCGAAACGCAGCCCCAACCCCCGTGGCAGCAACTCTGGGGGCAGCCCCTAGCACAACCACATCAGGGACACCTACGCACCCCCCGGGATTCACACCCCCGACATGGAACGCCACTATGGAAAACCCATCGGCTCCCCAAGAGCAGCCAACAGGGAACACCTCGGGACTAAGCCGAGGGCAAGGATCAGGATCGGGGCCTTTCCCAACTCCAGGAGCCACAGCCTACTATCACCCTCCCCCGGAAGCAGGCCGTGTGCTTGGGTCCACCCGAGAGCCAATCCTCCTAGGCAGCGACAAGATCAATGCACTCGAGGAACGTATGCGGGCCATCGAGGGAACCGGCGGCCATGGCATTGACGCTGTCAATTTATGCCTGGTCCCCAATATCGAGCTACCCACTGATTTCAAGGTCCCCAAGTTCGAAAAGTACAAGGGAAGTTCTTGCCCACACGTGCACCTAGCCATGTACTGTCGAAAGATGACCCCCTATACCCAACAGGACAAAATCCTAATGCACTGCTTCCAAGACAGCCTGATAGGGGCAGCACTACGGTGGTACGTCGGTTTTGACAACGGGCACATAAAAACATGGAGAGATCTCGCCGACGCCTTCCTCCGACAGTATAAATACAACGAGGACATGGCCCCAAATCGCTCCCGCTTGCAAAACCTGTCCAAAGTAGACACGGAAGGCTTCAAGGACTATGCTCAGAGATGGCAAGAGTTGGCCGCCCAGGTTCAGCCGCCCCTCTCAGAAAGGGAAATGGCTTCTATGTTCGTTGACACCCTCCCCTCTCCCTTCTACGATAAAGTCGTAGGAAGCGTGGCCTCCAACTTCGCCGACCTGGTCGTCATAGGGGAGAGGATAGAAGCCGGCATTAAGCGGGGAAGATTCACACAAGACCGGGGAAACGCGAGCTTCGTCAAGAAGGTGGAGAAGAGAAGGGGAGATACAAATGCCGTAATAACAGGTCCCCCTCGCCCACCGGGCTAGAGCAAGCTCATCCTGAGCAACATAGGAATCATCTCTCCACCTAACTCGTCACCCCAAACTGAGACGGAAAATACGCCGGAGACCTAGAACCCCCGCCTGGCACGTCAAAGGAGAGTCTTTACTCCCATTCCAATGCCTTACTCAACCCTGTTCCCTCTCCTGCTCCAAAAAGGCATGATAGCGATCATGTCATTCAAACCGCTAGAGCCTCCTTACCCCCGATCTTACGACCCAGTGCGAAGTGCGACTATCACTCGAGAGCCGTGGGGCATTCCACTGAAAGGTGCTGGAGCTTCAAGCATAAGGTCAAGGACCTGATAGAGGCATGGTGGCTCGGATTCGAGGGGAATAAGCCCAATATTAGCACCAACCCACTCCTGGCTCACGAAAGGCAGACCATCAACACTTTGAGCCATAGCGCCGTTGCCACAAGTCAAGAGGAGGAGGTGGTCGCTGTCATAGGTCGGCAAAAGACCCTCCCTTTTCAACCGCTAATCATCCAGTGCAGTCCGGTCTGCCCCACGCCATTGATCATAACGGCCCCACTTAAGCCTACCTATAAAGATAATCACGCCGTTCCGTGGCATTATGACCCGGTGCCCGAGGAACCCCCGGGAGAGCAGACTAAGGACCCTCCAGCCGAAGAAATCACTAATATTGCAGAGCCCGGGGGAATGACGCGCAGCGGAAGAATCTATACCCTTGCAAACCTCGGAGGAAAGGACCCTAAGGAGAATCCAAAGGGGGCGCCTAAGGAAAAGGAGGTTGAAGAGTTCCTGAAGCTCATTCGCTACAGCGAATATGAGCTATTGGACCACCTGAACAAGACCCCGGCGTGCATCTCGCTCCTGTCCCTACTTTTGAACTCAAAAAGCCATCGTAACCTCCTGCTGAAAGTCTTAAAAGAAGCTCACGTAGCCCCGGACATCACCACGGAAAGATTCGGGGGCATCGTCAGCAATCTCACCAGCACAGGGCGATTGACCTTCTCGGACGAGGAAATCCCAGCAGAAGGAAGACAGCACAACCAGCCCCTTCACATCTCTGTCAAATGCGGGGCCTACGTAATCACCAAAGTACTAATTGACAATGGCTCTTCCTCAACGTCCCCGCCAAAAGGCCACCCCGGACAAGCTAGGTTCCGTCCATGTCCAACTGAAGGCCAGTCCAGTAATAGTGAGGGCGTTCGACGGCTCGAAGGGATGTCATGGGAGAAGTTACTCTCCCTATCTACATTGGCCCTACCTTGTTTCACATTCTCTTCCAAGTCATGGATATTCCGCCCCACATCTGACTGCCTTGCAGGAAGGCCTTGGATCCATGGCGCCGGGCTGTACCTTCCTCTCTCCATCAAAAGGTCAAATTTATCGCAGACCGGCAGCTGGTCAGCATGATGGGGGAACAGGAATTAGTAATCAGCACCCCGTACCAGATGAATACATCGAAGAGGAGGAAGAGGCCCTGGAAACCTCCTTCCAAGCACTTGAGCTCACAACAAGCCCGGAGGAGCCCCCATCTGCAGCAGGAAATATGGCATTCCGCGTCATGATCAAGGAAGGGTACCAACCTGGCAAAGGGCTCGGCCCTCTCCTAGAGGGAATTCCAGCTCCAGTTGAGATTCTGGAAAACAAGTGGAGAGCTGGACTCGGGTACCAAGCAGGCAATCAGGCAAGTGCACGTCCAGCCCGGGCAACGTGGGGCCAACATTTTGTTCGGGAAAGTGTGGCGACGATAGGCAGTCAGCCCAGAGACCAATCCGGGGGAGTCTGCGTTTCCGAGGGACAGCTGGCTAATTGGACGACGGAACCACTCGTGGACGAATTTCTCTTTGCAATGTAATTCCTTTTGTAACTCGTCTTTCGGGGCGACTTTGAATTAATAAAACTCAGCATGCATTTTCATCCATTTCGGTCATTCTCTTTGTTTTTTTTTTTTTTTTTTCGCGTTTTCCATACTTAAATTTAAGCTAAATAAGACTCCTTAAAAAAATCACCACCATAACGGACCTGTCCCAAACAATCGATACAACTGCGTATGCGGGACCCTAGTCCTATTGAGGAGCCAGTAGGAGAGGAGGACGCAGAAACTAAGGCTTTGGCCGAGGTGGAAAGGCAGATAGAACAAGAAAGACCAAAGTTTCAACCCTTGACCAAGGAGCTAGAAAGCGTGAACCTAGGGGATGAGAGGAATAAGAAAGAGGTGCGAATAGGAAACCAAATGTCGCAGGAATCGAGAAAAACCCTCATAGAACTCTTACAAGAGTTCTCAGATATATTTGCATGGTCGTACCGAGACATGCCAGGTCTCGACCACAGCATAGTGGAACACAGACTCCCCATGCTCCCAAAAGCGGTCCCCAGATTAAGGCCAACGAAGAATGAATGAAGCGTGGCCTTAAAAATCAAGGAGGAGGTAGAGAAGTAGTGGGACGCGGGATTCCTGGCCGTATCTAACTACCCCCAATGGGTGGCAAACATCGTATCCGTACCTAAAAAGGATGGAAAAGTACGCATGTGTGTCGACTATAGGGACCTAAACAGGGTCAGCCCCAAGGATAATTTTCCTTTACCCCACATTGACATGCTCGTAGATCATACGGCATGTCACGCCTTCTTCTCCTTCATGGGCCGGCTTCTCGGGGGTATAATCAAATTCTAATGGCACATAAGATCAGGAAAAGACGACCTTCGTCACCTTATGGTGAGCGTTTTGCTACAAGGTAATGTCATTTGGCCTCAAAACGCTGGGGCAACCTACCAAAGCGATGGTAACCTTGTTCCATCGACATGATGCACTGAGGAAATCGAGGTATATGTCGGCGACATGATTGCAAAATCAAAAACTCCGAGTAGCACATCAAAGACCTCGAAAATTATTTGGTAGGCCCCAAATCTGGCTAAGACTTAACCCTGGCCAAATGCACTTTCGGGGTGGCGTCGGGGAAATTATTAGGCTTCTTGATGTAGCGAAAGGGTATCGAAATAGACCTGGACAAGGTGAAAGCCGTTAGGGGAGATGCCTCTACCACAACAGACTTCGGAAGTCAGGGGCTTCCTAGGACGGATAAACTTCATAGCCGCATTCATTTCCCCATTAATTGGCGACATGCAACCCCATATTCAAACTCCTCAGGAAGCGGCATAAGTTCGAGTGGGATGTAGAATGTCAAGAAGCCTTTAAGAAGATCAAGCAATACTTGGAATGCCCTCCCAGGTCCTCATCCCCCGGCCCACTGGAAAACCTCTGATCCTGTACCTCACGGTGCTCGGCGAATCCATGGGTTGCATGCTAGGGCAGACAAGGCAGAGGCTGGGAAAGAACGAGCAATATACTATCTCAGCAAAAGGTTCACAGATTGCGAGAAAAGATACTCGGCCTTGAACGAACTTGTTGCGCCTTTGTGCAGGCGGCCAAGAGGCTTCGACCATACATGTTGTCCACCCTTCCCCCAGGCTAGTACCGACCCCACTCAAATATATATTGGAAAAGCCTTTACTAACGGACGCATAGACGTTGGCAAATGGCTCGTCCGAGTTCGACATCACTTATGTAAGCCACCACGCCTGTTAAGGGGGCGCTCTAGCGTATCACCGGCCTATCACCCACTGGCAGATCCACGACCCCTAGCCTACAATTCCCGGACAAACACATCATGGCAGCGGACGAGCCCCTGATTTAGAACTAATGGGCGATGTGGTTTGACTAGGGGATCTAACGTGTTGGGAAATGGGATTAGGCGTGGTCCTCGCCTCTCCAGACCATTACTTCCTTCGCCGCCAACCCAGGGTTTGATTGCCAAAAACAACATGGCCGGGAATATGAGGCTTGCACCATGGGACTCGCCATGGCCCTGAGCACCAGGTCAAGAGACTCAGGTCTCTTAGATTCGGCCTTGGTAATTTATCAACTCCGCGGAGAATGGGAAACATGGGATAGCAAACTTATCCCATACCATGACTTCGTGAAAGAGAGATGACAATCTCGACACCATCACATTCCACCAAATTGCCCACGCGAAGAAAAATCAAATGGGCGGGGCGCCTTGGCAACCCCGTCGACCATGGCAGTAACGACGAAGTAGATGACCATACATGTCCCAAGAACTCCTCCGCGGGATTGTCATGACCTTTGAGACCCCAGAACCAGAATCGGTACCTCGACATAAAAAGGTACTTGGAAAAGGGAATATCCGGGCGGGCATGAAGAAAATAGAAAAGGACGTTAAGGAGACTGGCATCCAGCTACCTTATGAAATGAATGTACTATACAAGAGAACTGCACATGACACTTCTGCGATGTGGATCGCCCGAGGCCGAACGGATAATAGAAGAGGTCCACGGGAACCTTCGCACCATGCAAGTTAAATACATACGGCTCGCAAAATACTCGGGCGGGTACTATTGGATTGCCGGAATCGGTTCGCCATTAACATGTCCAAAGGTGTTTGAAATGCGTCCACGCCAATCGTGATCAATGTCGCTCCTTCCTCCCTACACAGCCTTAACCGCCGCCATGGCCATTCTCCATGTGGGGCATAGATTTGATCGGGCCCATCGAGCCCAAAGCTTCTAACAACACAGTTCATACTCTTGGCCATCGACTACTTCACCAAATGGGTGGCAGCGGCACAGATGTTCGGCCGCGGACGCCAGAAATGTAAATGGTAAAATTTTAAAAGGGACATCATCCGCCGTTACGGTATTCCATCCCACATCATTACAAACAATGGCACCAATCAACAACAAGATGATGACAAACCCATGAACAATTCCATATTAGTCATCACAATTTCTACTCTACCGTCCCTGTGATGAACGGAAGGAAGCCGCCAACAAAAACATCAAGAAAATAATACGGAAAATGGCCAGAACCTATAAAGATTGGCATGAAATGTTACCTCCGCGCTTATTGGGTATAGGACTCCTCCGTGCGAACCTCCCACCGAAGCAACACCTTATTCCCTCGGTTTATGGTACCAAGCTGTCCTCCCAAAATAGAGATTGAAATACCCTTTTAAGTGGTCCTGGGCTGAAGCAGAATTAGAAGACGCCGAATGGATTCGCTAACGACGCCACGACCAGCCTAAACTTGGACGAGGAAAACGCCTCACGGCGCCCTATAAAGTCATGGTCACTCTACCGAAAGAGTGGTTAAAATGCCTCACAAAAGGTGAAACCTCCTGGATGTTCCGACAGGGGACACGGTCCCCAAAAAGGTACTGCCAAACGCCCGCCCTCGAGAGGAAAATGGGCACCCAACTACGAAGGGCCATACGCAGAAAATACGCCGTGGAGTGGGGGCGCTTACTCCTAACCGACGCGACCTCAAACACCCCTTCAACTCCTGGGACCCAATTGGGAGGTTCTTCCCTTGAAATCTCGCCTACAAAGAGCAGTGGAAAGTCGTCCGCATCCAGCCTGAGCCAGAATAGGATTAGGGAAGCCAAGCACGGGGTTATCTCACTGGTCCCAACAAACAGCCCATCCTGCATAAAAAAAACGCGAAAACCACGTCTCCATTTTGTGAACCATATATTATCAATAAAGTCTCATTTATCTTTTTACTTTGCATGCTAAGCTTTATTAATTCAACAAAAAAGAATTCACTACTAAGAACAATTCGCGATCAAAGGTACTGCCTCCATTACAGACCCTCATGGTCCGATATCGCAAATACTGCTGACGATAGCCTAGTCCAGGTGGTCAAGCGCAAGAAAAACAAACGTCAAAAAAAAATATATATATATATAATAAAATAAGCACGCAACAACAAGAAAAAAAGAAAGGAATCCCTCATTCTAAGTCTGCCCTAGGTTGATTCCATCTCGCCTCGTTTAGGGTAAGTTAATTAGTTACGCAATACTCTTAAGAATTCTCATTCCCATGCACAACCTCACGCCGTAGCACCCGAAAAAAAAAAAAAAGAACTATAAGAGAAAAGGAAAAGGCAAAAAAGAAATAATAAGCAAAATCTTCATTCCATAATAATAAAGTTTTTTTACATAATCACCGGGGAGGGGAGTCGAGGAGGGAAACAAGCTTCCCATCCTTGATTTCTAAAGTGATGAAATATAGGCTCAAATCAAAGTCCTGGGCCAAAAGGGCTATTCTTTGAAGTGGCTTTTTCAAGCCCGCCTCATGTTGGCCCACGATAGCACCTTTCTAAGCGCTCCACCTTGTTAGCAAGCGCTGCTTTTCCTATGTTGAGGCAGCAACCTCAGCCTCTAGAGCAAGAGCCTTGGCCCCCAGAAGCCTTCAAAGCGGTCCCCAACTTGGCCTTGGTCTCTTTGTCGGCTACCACGACCCCTCCACCGAAACTGCGCTTTCGGAACGAGCCACTTCCAGATCCTTGGATAAGGCCTCAAGACTACTACGCAAGTGCCAAAGCCGCCTTCAACTTTATGTCTCGGCTTCAGCCTCTGTTATTTTCGTTGACAAATTGGCGGTTTACGCCCATTGCATTTGTGTCTTTTCCCCATCAGCGCGGCCTCGATTTTGACTTCGCTTAAGTCAACCCATAAACCTTCTCGGTCGAGTCCTCAACTTGGCCGCTCGGCTTTGACCTCTCCACCTCAGTCCCGGTCATTGACCTTGGCCACCCTATCAAACTCCTTCTTGTGCAAGGCCTCCTTCATCACAATCTAACCGGCCTTCTTCACCAAGCCTTTGGACATTTCCAAGGAAGCCCGGCGACACGAGGTGATACGCCTCAGCATTTCAAAAGGTCCCATCCACCCAAAAATGACCAAGAGCCTGCGGTCGTATTGAGGGATCGAGTCTTGGGGAACCAAATTTGGAGGTCACGTTGGGCCCCCACAAGGACTTCACATTAGTAGGGCCTTGAAGGTAGGAGCGGCCTCCCCTGGGGTAGCTCGGGCGGCAGTTATAGTCACCCTACTTGTCAGTCAAATTGATTGGAGACAGGCCGTGGGACAAAGACACCCTTGCCCTTCTTCCCTAGGCAGCCTTCTCAGCGAAGAAGGGCCTCAGCCTTCCTCTTGGCACCTCGTGTCGGACATCTCAGGAGGGGCCTTGCGTCGGCTTTGCAAGCTTGCCTTCCTGGGCAGACCTGGCTGCCTGGTCGCGTTGGCAGCGGCAGAGTCCCGCCGTCTCACGCCGACTGCCCCTACGATGCTCCTAAGAATTGGGTGTTCTCGGCGACTGGTTGGCGCTCGGCTTTCCTGGGTGCCGACTATTCCTGGCGGTCGACTCATGACCAAATTGCTTAGGCCAATTTCACCTTCTTAATTGTGGGCGTACCATGTCGACTCCCCTCATCTTCAATCATTCCCCAACATAAAAACTTAAATAATAAAGATATCGATACTCCTACTATGTCTAAAACAAGAGAAACAGAACTTACTTTTCAAAGGGAAACAGTGCTTTTTCCCAAGGGCCAAAAGCTACAATTTCCTTGCAATTCATCCTCTGGGGCAACTCGTCCAACAGTTGGAGAGTCACTTTCTCCCTCGCGAGAAAGTCGGCTCTTCAAGGCCCCCTTGAGGCCTTTCAAAGGCAGCCTCCAGCATGAGGCATAGGCTTCCCATCCGGCACCTTATTATCTTCAAAAAAAAAAATCGTCCTTAAAACCTTTGTAGACGCCTTGTATGCTGTGAACATACTGTGTTTTGGGGAGAAGGACCCAAATTTCTTCTTCCCCACTCTGATAGTGTAATGACTCAAAACACTAGGGGCTGAAGGGGGGCCGAGGGCTGGACCGCAAGACACCACCTTGAAAGCCTGAAGAGTCGCCCACCCGTTGGGATGAAGTTGCGAAGGAGCCACGCCCACCAGCCTCAACACCTCCTACCAGAAAAGCGGTCCGCAGGAAAGGTCACCCCCTAATCTTGGAGGACGGTTTCGCACATGTACACGAAATCGCCCTCTCCTCTCTCGCATCGCGCACCTGCCCGGGAAGAGCAGGGGTCATCTCCGGTTGAGGGGCATGAGGCCCATGCACCCGGCCCCTTTTAGCAAAGAAGGGACTTCACCTCCTCGGGGAGTCATCTTTGAGCCATAGGACGTAACGCCCCAGGACCCACTCAAAATGTTCCTCCCCCGACAAAGTGGGGGCATTAGGACTCGACTCTCTTTCGTCCGCCATAGCCACAGGAATGGCAGCTATGGCCTCAAGACCGAAGTGGAAGTAAAAGAAGAAGATGAAGAAGACGGGACTTCTACAAAGACTGACATGCTCGAACAAAGGAAAGGCGAAACTAAGCTTAGGAAGAAAAACGCAAGAGAATAACGAAAGAACTCTAGGCTTAAATCTGGAAAATGGAGAAATGAAGCTCCAACGGGCAACTAAGCGCCTATTTATAACAATCAAGGGTCGCCTGGGAACAAGGTGTAACGCACCATTAAAGAGGCGCAATCCCCTGCGGCGCAATCATCGACACAGAATCATCACGCCCGCGAACGAAAAACGATTAATGCGCCTAGGGAATGAAAAGGCGCCATCAATGCGCCTCCCGTAAAGGAAAAGACAAGCGGAAGGGCGCGTGTCTCAAAGCGCGATCGTTGAGTTTCCAAAAAATAAAAAATAAAAAAAAATAATAATAATAAAAAAAAATGAATGAAAATGAAAATATTAATCCCAAATTAATTCATCTCTACAAAGACTCAACCCAGCTCGCCAACATCCAAGTCGCCTCGGCCAAATGTCAATTCATCTCGGCCAGCATTCAATCCAGCTCGGCCAACGCCAAGCCGACTCACCAAAGACTCAATCGAGATCGGGCCAAGACCTAAACCGCCTCCAGGGCAGATCATCCGACTCAGCCAGATCCAATCTATCTCGGCCATGAATTCATGACAGCTTAATAGCAGGAGCCACAAAGATCCCATCAAATCAGATTTGACCCAGCCTATCCAATACCATACCAAGTTCCAATAGATGATTCGCCTCTCCAAATCCAGACCAAGCAAGGCAGATCAAACATTATCAAACCTAGGGTGCCCAAAGGAAAGCCTAGCAAGTCACCCCCTATACGTACAAAATTAATGACCGCCTCAAGCCGAGCGCCTAATGGAAAGCTCAAAGGCCAATCAAGTCAGAACAAGTTAGCAATATCATCAAACCTAGACGCTGCTTTAAAGTCTAGCGACCACTGAAAAACAAATACCCCAATGGCCATCCTCAAACCTGAGCACCTAATGGAAAGCTCAAAGGCCAATCAAGTCAAGGCAATTCAAGAAAGATCATCAAACCTAGGCGCCAAGGAGAAAGCCTAGTAATCACCCGAAAGCAAACATCCTGATGGCTTCTTCAAATCTGGGCACCCAATGGAAAGCCCAACAGCCATTTATTCCCAAGCAGCTTACTACTCACTGCTTCAGCCCCCAGACCACTCCGTCTACGGTTCCCCAGAGAATTTAGAGTTCTTTATCCGCATTCATTATCACAAACCCAGATCTGAATGCAAATAAAGAGGGGCAACCGTATTCACCCCAAAATTGTCCCAAGGCCGAACGCCGCTCCAGCCTTTCCCCAAAGCCGGCCGGCCCAATTTCTAGCTCTTGGGCCATTCCCGCACGACTCCAAGCCGAGACGGGCCTTGACCATCGAGTCCACGCCGACTCAGTTCTATGCTTGACTGAGTCTCCCCGCATCCCAAAGTGACCCCTGGTGGAGTGGGAAGAAACAGAAAGAAGGAGAGGATAATATCTAAGAGAATCTTGGGATTTGGTTGTTATACAGCCCACCCCCAAGCTCTATATAAAGCCCGAAGATGAAAGAAAAAGGGACAAAGGACAAGCTGGAGAGAGAGCAGAACGCTAGCGGACCCAAGAGAAAGAACAACCGAAACAAGCCAAGAAAAGTTGACGACGACGCCAGAAGAAACAAAGGAGAATCCTGTGGGCTGGCGAAAAGAGAGGATCCGATGTCGGACTAAGACAGGGAAGACACGTCCACCATCTCCGAACACCGGGTTAGTACTCTAATTTAGCCCTTCCATCGTTCCAGGTTAGATTCAGGCCTAAGTCCCCCCCCTTTGCTACGTGGCCTTGGCCGAGTCCATCTCGGCCCTGGACTGCCAGCCGACATGACCTAAACGCCACTACCCCGCCTCCCCCGAAGCCGACTCGGCCTCGGCCACGCCTGGTGGCCAACGCCGACTCGATCCCTCCCATAGCAGGACCAAGCAGGTACGAGTCGGCTTGGTCCCCAACGCGAACCACCATGTCCGAACCGACTCGGCTCCAGCAGAACCGAGACGGAACGAGCCATTCCCTATCTCCCTAAACTCACCTTCCACTAAAAGAAGAACCAAACTCCTCCCCCAGCCAGAACTACGTGGACTTTGAATCCTCTAGAGCCGAGGTACGTAGGCCTAGGGGGGCACACCCCCTATCAAGTCAAATCCCAAAATCCCAGAACACCTTACCTGAACCTCCTCCCTCCCAGGACTTAGACCCAAAAGCGCCACCCAAATATAAGCACTGTCCCTCTCCCGTGATAGCTGGGCTAAGGCAAACTATCGAAATGATAGGCATACCGGGGGCCCCTATGCTCTTGGTCTGAACCAACCCCGAGCCCATATTCCCGATTCGAGACCAGCCTTTCCTTTAGGTTTCCCATGTTCCCTTAAACCAAAATGCCGGTGGCGACTCCGCCGGGGCGACATTTGTTTCGCCTCGCCTAACGTCACAATTTTGGTTGTGACAAAGAGTAGAGAGCTCCAATAATAATTAACTATAAATACTCTAATACTTAAGTTAATAAGAACATAAGAATGGGATAATGAATGAACATTAACTACATATTTGGGTGCTGAATGTGCTTATATAATGAGTTTTAGGCAAGAAAACAATTAGGTAGTTACGGGTGTTGAGCATGCTTATATAATGAGTTTTAGAATGTGAATGTACAATGAAAATTACTTGTAGTTTTAGTGGTAAAGAATTCATATTCATTCGATAAAATCTCATAAAAACAAAAACATTCTAATGACATTTCAAAGGACAAATAAAATAGTAAATTCACTAACTATAGTATTTAGGGTTTAATATAAACTCGTCCCAATGTCCCATTCTATCAAAACATAAAAATCTAAAACAAAATAAAAATAAAAGTAAGATCGAAGCTCCAACTCAATCTTTATGCTTCTTCTCTACGTTACTTGTAGTAATAATCAGCCTAAACACAACACAACATAAAACCAAAAGGAAGTGAGATTACATCTAACTACAAACTCGTGGTATAAGCATAAAGTCAGGTAGCATATTCATTCAATTACCACATCACAAGCAATCACATAATGAGCATCTAAAAAAGCACATGAATTGCAGTAATGCACTCTAATTATCACTCCACATGTAATATGGTACCAACTCTAATCCAACAAATAATCTAAGGACAAAACTACTTAACCCCATATGGTTAACCGTACCACTCTAGAATGACGTTTTCTAGTAGCATGTTAGGTACTATTTAGCTTGCATCGAGTGTCTAATAGAACTAAATTTAGTCGTTATTTCAACTATCAAAATAACTAGATTTCCTATGTTTTGGGTAGCATAGGGGCAACCTAGGTTGAATCTTTCAAGGACATGTGATTCTAGTGAATTGTAGTGAAACAGACTGAGAATATGCAAAACTAAGAGTGCAGAATGCAGACTCAGCAAAGTTAAGTAAAATGGGGGGTTTTGTATACTATATAAGTAGGTGCAGAAAGTAAATTGCTGCTACGAAGGTAAAGGCAACTACAATTAACGGAACAAATAGTTATCGTATCACTTCCATACTTAGCAATTAAATGGTTTCGGGTTCCGGTTCCTATTATGCATGCAATTCCACACTAACCTATGTCTTAAGACGATTGCCTAACATTCGTTCGTTGCCTATTGAGGGCTTACATGATCGTTGCCTCGAGTTTGGCAAGGATTACGCTCGTGGTTAATGTAGGTATTTATTGATTACCTATAATGTTGCTAGATCAAATCTGATCGACGCCTAACCTAGCATAATCTATTCCTACCATGCACGATTGTGACACAAGCAGAAACCGAGAAATTAACAAGAATCACAAACATAAAAGTAAAGGAAAGCAATCTCATTCATTGATTAACCATTGTAGCGATACATAAAGGTATGGATTCATGGAATGCGAACTCAACCTCCCACAACGATTGTCGTGGCAGAGCTGTAGTGTTCCACCAAAGATGGCCATGTATAGGAGGGTTGAATCATCAGAGTGTGCTCGATACAGATCAGTCCTCTCTAGCAATCGGCCGCTACCCAGACCCTGGTCTTGCTTCTACTCGATCGACTAGATGCCATATTGAAGCACTGTCGAAACATCGATGAATGAAATGAGACTATAGGCTTGGTTGACGAAGAGTATGAATGTGTATGACTTGGTTGTGTGTGGATGCGTAACCAATGAACAAGCTATGCCTCCCTATTTAAACACGTTTAAGCTAATTACTCTATAACTAAATTAATAGAAATAACGGTCATAACAGAAATAACTAACTTTACGACCATTAACTAATTCCTAATTGAGCATGTGCTAATTCCTATTTAACCACGTGCTTGATTTCGCTTGGAGCGGATCTGGTCTTGATGTTGGGAGGGATCCAAACGGATGGGAGTCAACATTCGGTTTGGAGTTGGCATTCGGTTTGGAGTCGGCATGTGGATAGGACTTGGATACGGAGTTGGCCTTATCTGGCCAGGACGCTTTCGGCTTCAACTGGGCCGACTTCGATCTTTGGAGTTGGCTACATCCGGCTGGGACAACTTCATCTAGCCAGGACGGAGTCGGCCTGGAGAGGATTTGTCTGGCCGGGACGACTTCATCCAGTCGAGTTGACTTTGTCTGAACTCTAGTTTGACCTGCAAAATGAGATTATTCTTTTTGTTAGCTAAAATCCGCAAATTAGCATAGATTTGTATTTTCCCTATTTTTACCTTGAAAATCTGAATCTTAGCTAATACATGATTTTTAACTACTAATTAGAGTCTATTCTACACATCTTAAGACCTTATAGGGTGTTTAAAATATGAATTATTAGACCCTTACACTTACTTTTTACACTCTTGGGCAAAATCGAGAAGAAATCATTAAGGAAAACTTTTGAAAAAACAATTGATTACGAGAGGAAGATATGTATTTAAATGAAATCATTAAGTGATAAAACGGACTAAGCATACATTCACCCCAAATTCAAGATATCCAACAATCTATGAAAATATTTTCTCCACATCCAAAGCGAATAAGCAACATCTAAAATTCAAAGAGCAACAAAAAATGATAGAGTCCTCACTAGGTATATGCTCTCATTCTCTCAAGTGTTTTGGGTTTGTGTTTACACTCAAGCATCTTATGTTACTAGCACTACCAAGTTTTGACTAGCCTTTAAGTTTTTACAACTTGAACATACATGCACTAGCGATCAATAGGACTTTTGTCAGGGTTGTAACATGGCCATGGTTAAGGTGGGATATAAGGAAGGTAAAGTGAGTTTCAATAACCAAAGGGGAGAAAGGAGCAATGGGGAATAAGCCTTATAAGCATGGAGATTGGCTCCCAGATACTACCTACTTTTTATTTTAAATACACATCCAAATGGTCTATTTTTGCCTTTGTATTTTTTTTTCTTTTCTCACTTTTGTATTTTCCTTTTTGGACTTTTGTGGCCTTGGGCTGCATTTGCAACCATTTTGCTTTTTGTCACCTTTTCTTTTTCATCCACCATTTTTTCTTTTTATACCCTTTTTCTTTTATTTCAACAACCCAATTTTTTCTTCCAACATACATGAGCCTCACTTGGTACAACTACTTTGAAGTACCTCTCACTCACAATGCCTTGGAGTATCACCCCCACACTTATTGTGGAACCTACTCCAAAAACAATTCCAAAGCTCCTTTGACCTCCAAGGTTGAGGTGGATCATGGTTTTTCGACTATTGGGCTTGTAATGAGCTACCATATAAAAAAGGATGGTTTTATAGGCTCAAAGGGGTTAAACAAAGGATTCATTGCAAGGAAGGCTTATTTGGTTAGTAGCTTGCAAGAAAGAAGGCCTAGATCATATCATTATTACATGTGAGACAAGAAGTATAAAAGAGAGTCAAGGTAAAACCTAGAGTAATCTATCAACATAGATGCAACATCACATAAGAAAATAAGAGAATGACAAGATGAAAGCCATTACTATATACAAGGCTCAAATTCTTACTTGGTTTAATTTGCTCTATCACTAAGGGTTTCAACTTTAATTTTTCAGTCACTTACTGTCTACGAATGCAAAAATTTCCTTTCATGTCAAGTTTGAAAAATCTCTTATCCAAGATTATTTATTACCTCTTCATGTTCTATTCAACCTAAAGAAATTTATTTAAATTTTTCG
Source organism: Mucuna pruriens (assembly GCA_025330945.1). NCBI lineage: Eukaryota > Viridiplantae > Streptophyta > Magnoliopsida > Fabales > Fabaceae > Mucuna > Mucuna pruriens. The sequence continues at coordinate 28,601 of JAENHJ010000328.1, read as the reverse complement.
AAACATTTTCTCAACAATCAGAAAACAAAAAAAACAAAGAAACAGAAAATTTAAAACAAATAACAGAAAATGAAAAAAAAGATTAAAAAAATGAAAACAAAAGACAAAAAACAAAAAAACAAAAAAACAACACAAAACCGGAGTCGACATAGATCCGGCACAATATGGAACCGAATTCGGCACGGACTCAGCAAAACAACACACGCCTGGAGTTGGGAGTCGGTAAAAATAATCACAAAAAAACAACACATACAAAAAATAAGCAAAGCAGTAAAACAAAAACACTCCTCCCGACTACATTACACCCCTCCCCCCACACTTAAATGATGCATTGTCCTCAATGCATACGAGCATAAGGGAATATGGGAATTTCTTGAGTGTTTCTTCTAGGATGGCTGCTTGCTTGGACTCTGGGTTACTAGAGTCAGGTCCGACTTCCAACTGACTTTTGGATTCGGGATCAACTTCCTCCAGGTTGTTGGAGTCAGTCTCGACTCCCTCAGGTTGTTGGAGTTGGTCTCAGCTGCCTCCAGGTTGATATAGTCGATCTCAGCCTCCTTCCGTATGTTGGAGTCGGTCTCAGCCTCCTTCTTGTCTCTAAAGTCAGACTCAACTCCCTTATTGTCTTTGGAGTCGAACTTGGCTCTCGTCAGCTTGCGAAATCGGACTCGGCTATTACAATTGTTGCTACCTGTACTTGTGTTACTCCTGGCTTGCTGGTGTCGGCATTGTGAAGGTTTGCACATCAGAGGCACTCCAGGTCTCCATCACTCCAGGTTTGCACATCGAAGGCACTCCAGCCAAGTTGACTTCATCTGGACTCCAATTTGACATGCAAAATGAAATTACTCTTTTTGTTAGCTAAAATCCGCAAATTAGCATAGATTTGTATTTTCCCTATTTTTACCTTGAAAATCTGAATCTTAGCTAATACGTGATTCTTAACTACAAATTAGAGTCTATTCTACCCATCTTAAGACCTTATAGAGTGTCTAAAATATGAATTATCAATGTCCTAACTCATATGATTAGTCACGACCATTGAGATTTGTAATTACAAGAATAATTAAATTTAATTTTAATGAAAACGATTATTGAAGTAGTGCCATCGACTCTTTTTTCAATGTGGTGACACATCTTTCGGGACAAAACACTAATTGAACCTAACTTTTGAGAAACATAAGACTTTTCGTCCACTAGATATTAAATCCCTTTTTAACCAAGGTTTAATCAAACCCCTTCATCCAATGGACAAACAAACCCCAATGACCATGGGTAATAAAACCCTTTAACCTTTGGACTATAAGATCCCTAGTGACAAAAAAAAGGACAAAAGGACATACCCTAAAACTTATATAAGGCCACCTTGACTGATTTTCAAACCATTTTGGTTGGTCTTCACATTGCATTTTCGTCACCTCCCCCACCAAGTGCTACTCCACCATTGTTGTTGAATCCTTTTGTCTTCAACAAGGGAAGGTTTCCTAGCTTATTTTCTCTAGGTTTGCATGTGTTAATTGATTTTTATATGTGTTATCTAATTAGAATTGCATGAGTAGGATAGGATTGAAGGTTGAAGTTATTTTCTTAAGTTTTGATCCTTGCATGAAATTTTGGATAATGATAATGATCTTGGCTTGCATGTTGGTTTTGTTGATGAATTTACGTCTGTTGTTATGTTGATCTAGAGTTGTTGTAATGATTACATGAAGTTTTAGTTGAGTTTTGATGAATTTATATAAGTCTCCATGAATCTATTTTAGGGATTGTTGGACAAGTTCATCACTCATTGGGTGAATTCTTATTTTTTGGGTTTTTGTTGAAGGCTTGCCGAGTGAGGGGAGATTCTCGATGAGCGCTTGAAAATTTGGGTAGATTTTTGGGAAAATATAAATTTTACTGAGCGACTTGAAGACTTGCTTGGCGAAATTTAAGAACACATGAACTTTATAAATGATCACTAAGCAAAACCTAGAAAACTTAGTGAGAAAACTAGAAAATGATGAACTCCCTAAGAAACTTGAGTGTTTGCTAGGAGAGGATATTGAGAACCTAGAAACACATAAACTTATTGGGCAAGTCTTGCTTTTTCCTAAGCAAATACCCTAGTGTGAAATTGAGGGGCTATCTATGGCTCCTCTAGCTGGGTGAATGAACATCTTCATTGAGGGAGAGAGTAGGGATGAGATATTGAAGTGTTTGTGGCTTTATTTGCCAAGCAAATAAACCCATTCATTGGGCGATTAGGATGAGAGTTTTAGGGAGCTCTTTGTGGCTCCTCTACCTGGGCAAAGAGGATACCTCGTTGGATGAGTAAGGATGAAACTTAGTGGTTGAGCCATTATAGCTTGCTCATTGGGCGACTAAACTAGATAGGAACTCTTTGTGGCTTAATTCCTTAAGCAAGAGTACATGTACCTAAGAGTCTACTATCGCTATGGGTAAGATTCGTTGGGCGAGACGCTCCATTTGTTGGAAAAATCATATAGTAGTGAGAAGACTTGTCATTCTTGAAAAAATAACTTTTCACCCCTTGAATAATAATATACTTCCTAAAAAATCTAAAATAAAAGATATAAACACATATTCTGGGTAAGATTTGGTAAAAGACTAAAGTGAAATTTTAATGGTTGAAATTCATAAGACTTAAAATGCTATTATCCATGAATGACTAATAGTGCATGTTGTTAATGATGTTGGGAATAACTTTGGCCCTACTCTTGATGATTGAAAATCTAAAAATTTCACTTTAAAAGACAAAAGTGAAAATTTTAATGATTGAAATTCATAAAACTTAAAATGCTATTATCCATGAATGATTGGATAGTGCATGTTGTTGTTGATGTAGGGAATAACTTTGGCCCTATTCTTGAAGAAATTTGTTATTGAACCATTTCTTGTTGCGTGCTTTGTGAATTTATTTATGGATGCTAAAATAAGTAGGAATGTACGTTGTTAGGCTACCATAGAGTTTGTATTGCGATTCAAGGTTCACAACTTAGTGCTAGAAGGAAGAGTGAGGTAACACTAAATGTCCTAGGGGATAGTATGGGTGAGCGAATTCCATAAATGGTCTTAGTCCTTGCAAACCTTGACTATGGTAAATTCGTACACATATACATCTATCTCAATTGATATCACTGTTAACTTCCACATGATAATGTTCTACTTTCCCCAATGATAGATGGTTAAGGAAGTGTAAAAAATGATCATTTGGCTTATAGAATCTTCATGGAGTAGGATATGTGTGTGTGTGCATATATGTCGATGTATGAACCTATATGAATATGTATAGCTATGAATGATCATTGTACCTATTGAGAGCTTAGGCTTGGTGTTGAAAAAATGTAGGGTCCATATATCCAAGACTAATAAATGATATGTATGTTGTTTCATATATTCATGTAAGTATTCTAGATTAAGCTTACCCTTATGTCTATTTCATATGTGTACAAGTGATGACTTCAAACAACATGTTCGTTAGGAGTAGATGCTGAGGCCACCACCTAAAGGGTGGAACACCAATCACAATCAATCTGATATTTAGTGAGACCAAGGGCTTGGATGATTGATCTCGTGCTTTAGTAAGTATGGTACTATAGCAAGATGATAATGGAGTACATGCCAATGGTCATAACATGGTTCATTATCACATTTTAAACTTACGTGAGCATCTAGTTACCAATGTAGGTCATGTAAAGCAGGCCTACGCACTTCACGTGAGGTGAGCCCATTGGGAACAATAATTGTCATTTCTTCGATTTTGGTCCACGTCCTTGCCACTTTAGGATTGCTCCTTTGAAGATCTAAGTATGATGGAACTTCTTCTTCTTTATCCTCATCACAATAGTTGTATGTTCCATTTGTGTTTTAGTTGCAGCGACCAACTCAAGGTGTTTTGATGCATTTCCATCCCTAATTGTTTTTTATGTATATGTTTTCTGGCAGTTTGTTATAGGCCACCAACTTCAAGTTCTTGATGTTCTTTTGTTTTCTTTGGAAGTATAATGCTAAATGGCATAAAGTTTCTTTTTGTAATCCAAAATGATTAAATAAACTCTAACAAATGTATATGATGATTATGAATTTCAGTTATTATCTCCACCTAAAAGTATATACATGTACTTATGTTTATGCTTAATGTTGTTTTGATATGTTTCATGAAAATGAAAAGTTTATATACTTATTTCATAATTAAACTAATACAAGGTTTTACTTTAAATCAACTTTCACATATTAGTTTCATATCAGTTAGAAATTGTGACTTAATAAGTTGGTAAAGGATTTTCGTACCAAGTAGTCCTAAAATGTTAGTTTCATGTTGGTTAGTAATCTTATCACTTAGGTTCGTATCTACTTCCTTACACCTTAGTTTCCTTAAATTATTCATTATACATAAATCTCTTATTACTCCTTTAGAAATTGGACCATTGAGAGTCATGCTCACGTTTCACAAGCTAAGCAATTCATCTTACAACCTTTTATACTTGGCTAGGACCATTCTTGCCTCTCATAGGTTAGGTCATTCACTTGACAAATGTCACTTGGGCCCATCTTATCATCTTGTAGGATAGGTCACTCGTCATAATGACACTTATCTTCAAGTGGTGTGCTCCTGGATGTATGGTTGTACATGGTCAGTGTTGGCATTGCACAAATGTGCTCCTCTTGAGCACGATTGTGCTCCATAATAGCAACTTAGGACGTGCATGCTCACATTGAGCACATGCATGCTCACTATCTACATTCTAGCATAGGTGTGCTTATCATTAGTACGATCATGCTCAACAATTAACATTTGTTGGGGATTGGGCACGAACATACTCATCAATATGTATATTGCAAAATTCTAAATTTTTGCCTAGAATTCGTTTTATAGGGGAAACCTAATGGTTTTTTTATGTCATTCACAAATTTAACCAATTTCATAACAATTAACATAAAAATTTACTTCTTAATTTAGAGAGTTTAATCTCCCTTTCAAAGACACTGGAAACATACAATTTTAATAATAATCAATACTAATCCAATGAGTTCAATCTCCTCTTCAAAGGACTAAGGCATACAATTTATTATAGGTACATGTACAATTTAATAAACTAATCTAGGGAGTTCAACCTCCCCTTTAGAGACCCAAAACATGCAAATTTAGAAGTTCTAAGGTCAACACTTTTACTCACAATATCCTCCTTCTTGTTGCTTTAGTGTTTTCTATTAGGGTTCTCCTTCTTGATCTTTCCTTCTTGTTGCTTTAGTATTTTCTTTTAGGGTTCTCCTTCTTCATCTTTTATAGAGAAGGCATCGACATTTTAGGAACTTTGATTTCTGACTTAAAGGGTTGACTCTCGCCCCCTTTTTAAAGCCTTGAAATAGGCCTTGCTACTTACTCTAATAGCCTACAAGCAGCATAAACATGCTTTTTGAAGAATGGGTGTGCTTACTCGTCGCTTGTTCATGGGTGTTCTCACCTAAGCATGGTTGTGCTTAACAGGATGAGCATGCTTTCTAACTACAACAGGCACAAAGTCCTATTTTCTCCAATTTTACTTACAAAACCCCATTCTTAGCCTAAGACTTATTTTTCCAAAATATACTTTATCAATTAGTGATAAAATATGATCCAAGCACTCATGTATTTGCATTAGATAATTACAAACAATAATAATAATACCAATGAAAATCAAGGTGTTACAGTATGACGTATGTGGTTGTCACATGTCGGGATACACCATCATATACTTAATGTAAGAAGTCTTTTGTTAGTGTTTTAACATTGTCATGTCGGTCATAACATGAGCTAGGATATGCCCCCAAAATAGTTTCTTCCAAGTTGACGTTATCTCTTTGTAAGATGATACCTATTTAAGATGAATGCCTTCGTGTTTATGGTTGCCCTTGTCACAACATTATTGTGTATGCTTGGTATGTTTCTAGGATGGTGTTTGCCCCTTAGTTGAAGTCATCACGATTAGCAACATCGACTTGCGCCTTAAGGTTAATATATGGGCTAAGGCGTTTTGCTTCTTTCTAAACTAGCTCAAAGATATGTGTCACATTGCAAGATGTGGCTGTAACTCTGGCATGCAATTTTTGACAATTATACGATGTTTAAAGAATTGCCAAATTGATTTTGATTTTGAATTTTGTCAGGTGATATAAAAAAAGGTGTAAAACCCTTGGAAGAGTCATTGTTTTGCATTTTGTCTTAATTTTAGGATTTAATTTTGTTATGATTTGTGACAATCTTCTTTACATTTTAATGTACTTTTGCGAGGTTTTTTGGTAGCTCTGCATTACTTCAACCAGTTCTCTCATCATCAAGTAACTTTCTAATTGTTTCTTTTTTATATTCACTAAACATTTTTCTTTATTCTTTACATTTTGTATGTTTTACTTGAGATGGTTCACTACAAGACAGTTGTTGCAAGGCCCTCACTTTGATGTGGTGGTGATGGTGATGACACTATCATTAATCTTGACACGTTAATGTCTTAATAAAGTCCTTCAATTTTATTAAATCTCTATAAATTTCAAGCTTCCATGCCTTTAAAATTATTTCAAATTTCAAAATTTTATAATTAAGCTTTGAAATTTGTACTCTTTTATTATAAATTAGAATAAAAATATATAATGTGTTATCTCAATTAGACATTGCCAATATTTATCAGAGAATATGAAACAAACTAATTGTTAACTAATTTCTAACTAACTTCTAATTAAATTTTTTTATGGTGGATGGTATGACTCTACCTCATGGTGGTTAAACACTTTTTCTTCTTTTACTTATGCTCTTTTAAGTGGTTAAGTGAGTTTGTTTTTGTTAACTGGTAAAGCTTTGCGTTGTAGCTAATGGTTAAATTTTTGCTTATTTGCTTTGGATCTTTTTAGTCATTATATTGCTTTTAGCTAATGTATTTCTGACATTTTTTTATTGTATTTCCCTCTATTTTGATTGGTCCTTGTATTGTTCATCCTAAGTTCAAAGTGTTGTGAACACCTTCCAGCTTACGAAGACTATTAGAGATATAGCTAATTGGAAGTTAATTAGAAATTAGTTAGTTATTAGTTAATTTCATATTTTGTATATAAATCATGTAATGTGATAATGTATTTCATATCTTTTATTTTAAAATACAATATATTTTTTAGCTTAATTATCTCTCAATTCTCTCTCTCTGACGGCCTAAATTATGTTTAAAGAATTACACGATGTTTGATTTTGAATTTGAATTTTGTTAGGTGATGTCGACAAAGATGTAAAACCTTTCGAAGAGTCATTGTTTTGCATTTTGTCTTAATTTTAGGATTTAATTTTGTTATGGTTTGTGGCAATCTTCTTTACATTTTAATGTACTTTTGTGAGATTTTTGGTAGGTCTGCATTACTTCAACTAGTTCTCTCATCATCAGGTAACTTTCTAATTATTTCTCTTTTATGTTCACTAAACATTTTTCTTTATTCTTTACATTTTGTATGTTTTAGCTGAGATGGTTCACTACAAGATAGTTGTTGCAAGACCCTCACTTTGATGTGGTGGTGATAGTGATGACATTGTCATCAATCTTGGCACGTTGATGGACTTTAGTTGTTGGAGTTTAACCATCTCGGTGAGTGAAGAGCCTTTGTCACCATACATAAGATTGCAATGTCACCTTATGTAGTTCAGGCCTATCAAGATGGACTGTAGTTAGAAGAGGCCAACCATCTCGGTGAACGAAAAGACTAATAAAAATAATATATACTATTAATATTAAAATTAATATTACTAAGTATGTAAATAAATACTATACTAAAGATCAAAATTACACATATGTTTATTAATATTAAAATTAAAATTAATAAATATAAATTAATAATTTATACTAAGAGCCAAAATTATACATATATTTATTATTGGTACTAAATATTATTTATATTTTTGGAACCATTAATAAATAAGCTTTTATAATATTTTAAATATATTTAGAGTTATTTGTTCTTCAATTATTAATAATAATTCATGTCATTGATAGATTATACAAAAAAAACTAATTTGCATTTAATTATTGAAAGAGCATAAAAAAGTAATCTATAGTAATTATTTACTATTATTATAACATTAAATTTGTTCCCAGGGACTCACTAGGTTCAAGGCAAGCCTGTAGGTTCAAATTTACTGAAATACTTACAAATAAGATTTCCTCATATGAGCAATAAGACTCAAACTCATATTTTTTAGGGCATGCGCTTGATTCTTACAAACTATACCAATATTTGTTGGTATTATATTGGCTTAATTAATCATTGAATTCCTTTTAGTCAAGTTTTTTTTTAGTGAATTATGTTTACTTAATTTTAAAATTAAGCACATTTGATTCTACATTAATTTTTTTCTACATCACCTACAAACTCTATGTTTTACTTAAAATTTTTATTTAAATTAATTAATTTATTTTAAATATTCTTCTACTTAAAACTCACAAACTGTTTTTCCCTCTAAAACTAACAAACTGAAACATTAAATTTTACCTAGAATAGAAATCTTCCTCTTCAAATCTTAAAAGAGTTTATTATTTATGCACTTTTTACACTGTTAATTAATATGTAATTAGGTTAAAAATAAAAATATGATATATATGACTTTTAAGATAATTATTATAAAAGTTAATAAAATATGATATATTTTAATTTATGATTAGATAACAATATAAAATGACTTTAATGTCTTAATGAAGTCTTTCAATTTTAATCTCTATAAATTTCAGGCTACCATGCCTTTAAAATTATTTCAAATTTCAAATTTTCATAATTAAGCTTTAAAATTTGTACTCTTATATTATAAATTAGAATAGAAATATATAATGTGTTATCTCAATTAGACATTGTCAATATTTATAAGAGAATATGAAACAAACTAATTGTTAATTAATTTCTAATTAACTTCCAATTAAATTTTTTTTATGGTGGATGGTATGACTCTACCTTATGCTGGTTAAACATTTTTTCTTCTTTTACTTATGCTCTTTTAAGTGATTAAGTGAGTTTATTTTTGTTAATTGGAAAAACTTTGTTTTGTAGCTAATGGTTAAATTTATGCTTATTAGCTTTGGATCTTTTTAGTCATTATATTACTTTTAGCCAATGTATTTTTGGCATCTTTTTATTGTATTTTCTTCTATTTTGATATGTCCTTGTATTATTCATCCTAAGTTCAAAGTGTTATGAACACCTAAGTTCAAAGTGTTATGAACATCCTAAGTCCTTGTATTTTGTTAATGACTTATTCTTTTTAATCTACTTTCTTTTATCTCTATATCTATACTCAATTTCAATAATTTTTTAAAAGAAATTGTCAATAACTAAAATATCAAAATATATATCACAATTCAATCTATTCAATGTAAATTCAAGATATATTTATATATTTATTTATTATATATTTTAATTATAATATAATTTATATGTTACAAAAATGTTATAAATTTTAGTTATATAAAAATAAATATATATCTGGTATATTACACAAGTTAAAACACTAATTTAGATAAAAGAAAATAACAACCGGAAGACTTTAGGCGGAAAACAAGTTGATAGTAATGTCAAATTTTCTTAATTTAGAAATAGAGAAAATTAATTAGTTGAAAATAAAGACCAAAATGATCCAGAGTCTAAATTCTAATGACTACAAGTATAATAAAATTATTATATCAATAAATAAAATATAAAATCCTGTTTTATGGTTGAAATAAAATTTTATTCTTACATTTCGAACTGTCGCTCACTTTGTTACCTATACAAAGTAACCTAAAATTTGATTCTTATATGAAAAACATTTATAAAATTGAGTTTTTTAATCAATAATTCTAAATATATTTATTTCCTAAATTATATTTTCTCGTTTTAAAATAGTGAAATTCAATTAGAAAAAAATGTATAACTTATTCCACATACCACTTTTATTTTGATCTTTATGTATAGAACACTCTAATATCATTACAACTTCAACAAATAATGAGAATATACAAATATAAGGAGCCCTCCGAGAAAATGTTTTTTATTCTTTATTTTTGATCTTTAATTATAAAAATGCCACTTTATTATTATTTTAAATATTCATATCAAAAACAATAAAAATACTTTTCATTATTTGTTATACAGATTTCAAAAAAACAAAAATAAAATAAAGCAATTAACGTAATATTTTTATAATTAAAAATAAGAATATTTTGATGAGTACTAATAACTTACTCTCTATTACACTTTTTTTTAAATATATTCTTTATTACTCGTTAAATTTGTTAAAACTAAAAAATCACGGGTAAGGTTTTTTAAATATGATATGAAACCGGCAAAGTTATATAATTTTAAATAAATTTTAATTAATAATAAATAGTGTAGTTATTTTCATTGATCGAGCAAAATGCATTAATATTATAAATTCTTTATTCATGTTCGAACACATAAAAATATCATGTTGAACCACTTATTGTATAAATTAATTAGTCATCAATTATACGAAGTTCGACTTGAGAACCTTCAATGTTGATAACATTTAAATAACTCGTAATTTTTTCATTAAAAACTAAAAGTGAAAATGGTTTCAAGCACGGGTTCATTTTTCAAATCATAAGAGACGAAACGTGCGTGCAATCAATGTGATGTTTAGATATTTTTTTTTTTAATTTTATTTTGATGGTAAATGTGATGTTTAGATTAAAGTTATAGTAATAATAGACACGGTTGCAGGGAAGCGATGGTTGACGGCTAGCGTTAGTGTCAGTGTTAAGTGTTAACAACTGATCCATATGTTATCCAAAGACGGCTGTCTTTTTCCCTCCCACCCACTTGCAAGAGAGAGAGAGAGAGAGAGAGAGAGAGAATATTAGTATCAAAATATAATTTCAAATAATTAATGTTATTTGTTTTTTCTATATACTATAATTTGGGTAATTGATTGGATCACAGAATCTAGTGGTAGAAATGTGTTTTGACATCCACAAAAAGATGTTAGTTTAACCATAGCCGCCCATTGTTTTTGGCATAAATAAATAACTGTTTTTTTCCATATGTTCTCCATTTATTACCCATCAACTGTTTGCCAAATTGCCTCAAAGACAAAGTAGTACAAGGCTGGGGATCCCTTGAATATAGAGCATAATTGAGGTGTGGGTGAGGTGAGGTGAAGAAGAATTTGTTGGGGCAAGGAGGTGGAAGAGAGGACCTACCCACCTACCCACCACATCCTTCAACATTCATCACCACCATAGCCACCAATCCCTTTTAATCAATCCTCTTCTGTTCATGTGCACACCACCCCAAGAATTGTTGTCCTTTGGCCTTGTTTTGTTTCCATTTTCTTGGGGAGTGTGTGGACCAATTAGTGCCTCAATTGCAACTACCACCGATCTGTTCTAGGAACAAAATATTCCCATAACAAGATTTATTATTCAATTGCCCAAGAGATTCTTGAGATATGGGTCTTTGCATCTAGACTTATCTTCATCTTTGCTCCTTTTTATTTTTTTCATTCTTATCTTGCCAATCCCATTTTCCAGGTGTCAGAAAACCTGATACAGATCTTGGTGCCCCCACCCTTTTTAGCTTCCTGGCTTCAGCTCCTTCACAGGACCCATTGCTATAGATTCAATCTTTCATTGAATGACAGCTGTTAACTTTGTCTGTACGGTTGTGTTCCTTTTTGTTGTTGGAAGCCAATAAAAGGGAGAAAACTGTTTCAAAGGCTTGTTTAATCTTTTTTGAGTTTTTCTTTCTTTGCTATTATACATAGTAACATAATAGTGGTACAAGCTTTCAAACCTTTCAAGTCAAGGCAATTTCCACCCAAGTTCGTCGGTGTGCCTTGTTCAAACTTTGGCGTAAGGAGGCCCACCATTGGGGTTTTGGTGGGGTTTCTTTGAACCAAAAGAAAACCCATCTTTAAAAGGTGTTTGAAGATTCCAAATTTGCTTCAGTTTGGGTTAAATAGTGAGGTTTCTTCTTATAAGCTATTGCCTTTCCGCAATTGGCTTCCCCACTTACTCTATCTATAGTCAAGCCTCTCTCTCTTATCACATATGCCAAATCCAATTTTGACCCGTAAAAGAATTTCCTTATTCTAATGCTACTTTACTTCATCACTTGCATCTCCTTCTTCCTGTTTTTAAAGTCCCTCCTTCTCAAACCACTCCCATCATGGGCAACTGAGATGAGGCTTCCCCTTTTGTTTTCTCGAGAGTTGTCTCTGAGAAAAGTCTCCAAGTTGTTCAGGAACCGCTTTTGGCTTGGTTTTCTCTGTCAAATTCCTGCAGGAATGTCTCTGGTTAAGAAGAGTCTGACTTCAAGAGTAGAGAATGTTGAGAACAGCCATGACATGTCAGTGTTGGACTTGCCTGAGTTGGCCTTGGATTGCATTCTTGAAAGGCTTCCCCCCTCTGCACTCTGTAAAATGGCCGCCGTTTGCCGCTCCTTGAGGGAGAGGTGTGTAAGTGACCACCTTTGGGAGAGGCACATGAAGCAGAAGTGGGGTAGAGTTATTGGCCCTGCTGCCCTCAGGGAGTGGAAATGGCATGTTGCTTCCAAAAGGAATGTTGGGGGTCTTAAACTTGTCAGGCAAAGGGGCTTGATGAGATTTATGTCTCTTCATTGGCCTTTGCAATGGATTAAACCAAAGGTTGATGCAAGTAATAGCCCCAAGCAGAGAAGCTCTTTGCCTATTGACTCAGTCATGAACTGGTATCTTGCTCTTGAGTCTGGCAACTTTTGGTTCCCTGCTCAGGTCTATAACCGTGAGGTATGTAATATAGAGTAAACCCTTTTGTTGTACTTTTCTATTGAAAATTTATATCTACCTTGCTAGCTACAAGTATAAAACCAGTTGCTTGAGTTTCAATGGAACACAGTGGGTTGTGTTTTCTCACAAGTTACATTTTTGCTGTTGGTTGTGTAGAATGGTCATGTTGGATTCATGTTATCTTGCTACGATGCTGAACTTAGCTATGATCCACGAACTGATACCTTCCAAGCCAGGTAATTGGCATGATTGTAGTGCTCATATACATATTGTGTCAATTCATTGGGAGTCTATCTGTACATATGTTCACATTGGTTAGTCTTGTAGATTTGACTAGCAAGTTTGAAGAGTTTTTAAGGAAAGCATAGGAGGAAAGTAAAATGAAATTTAGATCTGATGGCCTAATTATTGATTTGTTGCCTATTATAGGTATCCTCCCCATGGAAGAAGGGCAGATGCTAGAGAGAATGGCATCCCATGGGAAAGGCTAAGAGCACCTCCTGTTGATACTTCTCCGCATGATCTTCATATCTCTGAATGTTTAAATGATTTGCATCCGGGTGATCAGATAGAGATTCAGTGGAGGAGAAACAAAGAATTTCCTTATGGTTTGTTCCTTCCTCCAACATCTTTCTATTTTTACTTCTTTACATTAATTCTACTAATTACTTTGGCTGGTATAAGGCCCATTTTAAGTTTTACCAAACATAGAAGAGCATTGCTACATCTGCAGGATCATACCTATATCAATTAACAGAGTCAATAAAAGGGCAGTTGAGACTACTTTGAGTCTTCAATATAAAAATGATTACCTTTTTCTTAATTGTCCATTTTCTTTACACCCTTGTGATAAGGTTTTAATAATTGACAACTCATTTTTGTACAATATTGACATTCTTCTAAGCTGTTCCCTTAATCTTTTATACCTTGATTAATAGAAGAGCCTTTGTATATTTCATATTAGAAGTATATGATTGGAATTATTATATTAAGCTAAAATGAATTGCTGCATGACGAGATGCACCTTTATGGCAGGTTGGTGGTATGGTGTTGTAGGCCACTTGGAGTCATGCAATGGGAGTGAAAATTATTGCCGTTGCCATAGTAGTGGTGAGTTAATTTGAATTTCCTTTTGGATGATTGTTATTATCAATCATTACTTTTTCTTGGTTATAGTTTTTATCATCAATAATTCAGTTCATCATCTTTTCCTCCATCTAGCAAAATAGGATTATATTCTGGCCCTGAGTATGATTGATTGTCTAGTGGATCAGTGAAAGGACAAATCTCCGGGATTTTTTGAAAAAATGGTCGTGGATTCTGAGTTCTGTTTTATTTGATACAACTTAAATAGTGATTAAAGATACAAAATGGAGGCTAAAGGAAGATGATGCCTAGAAATTTTGAAGACAGAAATTAAGTATAGATTAAAGTTTTCTGTTTTGTTGATTAATATATTAGATTTTTATAATCAACAATTATTATTATTATTATGGAGGTTATAAACTGAAAAATTGACATGCATGTGTAGTTAGTTTACTTAGACAGACCAGACCAGACCACAAGTTTGGCTAGGTTTCTCTCTGAATTCTAATATATCTAAACGTGGACCACCTGCTATGCTATTTGGTTGGTCCCCAAGACATATCATGGTCAGTATGTCATCAATTCCACCAACACATTGATAATTTGTGTCTCAGTGGATACATTTATGGGCAACTATGCTAAAGAACTCGATTCCTTTTTTAGGTTGTTTCAACTCTAGTAGGAATCTTTTTGCTTTGTGGGACTAACATGATTATTATAAGCTTGCAAACACTTCTCTTTTTTTCTGATCTTGTTAATTATAACAGAATGACCCACCACATCCTTCTAAGGTATCCCTTGTGACATTTTATATCACATTCAATAACAATAACAATAAAAGTAGGAATATTAATAAAAAAATAGCACTAATTTTAAAATTATGCTTCAGTAAACAAATTCAAGTGCTTATAAAATATGGGGTTAGTTGCCTTGTGTTGATAAGGGCTACTTTGCTTGGCATGAACTTTGAGGAATGAAATTCAACAAACTTGTGCTCTTATTAAACTGTAGTTCTTTTAAGTCTTTCACTTCTTGGATGAAAATTTTAAACTAAAAGGCTGCAAACATAAATACTGGTAGCAGTAATAAACAACTAAAATGATGTTGAAGGATTGGGATTTTTATCTTATTTCCTATCCCTGAGAGGGGTTTCTTGAGATTCAAACATAGTTTATTTAAAGGTAAATGTGTTGGTTGCAGACACTGTGGTGCTAGAGTTCAATCATTACACTCCTGGCTCACGATGGAGGCAGACCACTATCAGTAGGAAAGACCATAGGGAGGAGGGAAATGAAGCTGATGGCTTTTATGGTGGCATAAGAAAGATTAAGAGTGAGGCTGAGATTGCCATTTGGAAACGCCTTTGGCCATCTGAAGTCTTAGATTAGTAGGTACTGGATCTGATCAAATTCTCCACCAATTAGCATGATTCCAATATAGCTTTTTCTCTGCAGCAACTGAAGCATTGACTGGTTCGGCATTATACATGGCAATATACAACCTGAAGTGGACTTCAGATATTTAGGCCAACCCTATTTTCTTCTGTCCTTTGTCACATTTTTTCATGAGAAATTTTATGCATATTCATGTGGTTTCCCTCATTGTAAATTGCTCATTTACGCACAAATGTAGAATATTCATTCCACTATATATAGAATCTAGCTGATAATATCAAATTAGTAGCTTTGAACTCACATAGCAATACAGCTTCCATCCCAATGAATGAAAATGTAGTTCAGGCATTATGTATGTACAAACAGTTCTTTAACTATATGCATATGCTCGCTCCCTTTGGACACTGAATTTTCTTCTTGTTATGTGTTTTGGTGGAGGTATACATCCTCAGTGCCATTTTATAGGTCATTTAATGTTGGCCATATTAGCTGTGTGGGGTTATTGTTTTAAAATAGTCTTAAACAGACATAACAAAATTGATGTGCTAACATCAAATGGAAGCTGTATGTTTTAAAAAATTGACACGGCTATTAAATGAGAGCTGCATGTTACTGTGAGAGTACCTAAGAATCTCTCATCTGGGTAAGTCATACATGAGTTCTCTTCTTTGGTCCAACAGAGAAAAGAGAACTTGATATTCCAACTCACATTTCAAAAGAAAGGTACGTACTGGAGAAAACCAATTTCTGAATTCATTGGTATAATGAGCTTACAATCAGAAAGGGTAAGTATGTTTAACCCAAAAGAAAATGAATCTAACTATAATCAGCATCATTTAGTTAACATACTCTATCATGACATGGAGACATCAGATGAAGGGTCTTGGTTTGTACCATGTCAAAGTCATTTTGGTCATGTCACCAGTTGTTTTTATCTTTGTAATAATGAAATGATTGCAACAGTGTTCTGAGTTATTCAAGAATGTCAAGAATGCAGGCTTCTTCAATATATTAACTATAGCTTATATAAGCACTTGCTTTACCCATGTGTGCATTCCCAAAGGGATTTCATTATGTGCTCTCGCTACCTTTTCCTACCACAAAAGCCATCTCTTTCAAGCTCATCTTTCTTTCTATACATAGCAAGTTTGGATAGATAAGGTTCCTAGCTCCAAAAGGCTTTTCATTGCTCTCTCTCATCTGAATTGTGCGATAGATAGAATATTTGAATAGTAAATAATCAATTTAGTCTTTAAATTTATAATGACCAATCAAATAAGTTCTTAAAATTAATAAAGTAATAAAATAGTAATTGAATTTGTACATTATCAATCAATTTAGTCTCTAAAATTGTAATAAATAATTAAATTGATATTTGAAATCAATTTAGTTCTTGAAATTATAACATTGAATCAAATTGATTTCTAAAATTAAAAAGGCTTAATTGTAATTTATATGTCATAAATTTTAAAATAAAAAAATTTTTCATTGATTTTTTTTCCACATATTTTTTACTTTAAGCAAAATTTCTTCCTTTTAAATTTTCACGCATTTTGTCCTCATAAGTAGAATTAAACCAGAAAATGGTAAAAGTGTTAGAATTAATACTTGAATCCTTAATCTCTTCCTCATCCACAACTACTAAAGTAGTTAAACCATTTAGCATATTTTGTTAATTGTACTTTTGATTTCATAAGTATATGTTTATAATTGTATGGAAAAATATTAAAGGTTGAGATAATCAATTTATTTATTAAATATTTTTATATTAATTATACAAATTTATAAACTATACAAATTTATTTATTCAATTATATATAATTATTTATACATCTTTCACTGTTTATTTGAAGGATAGTTATTTAAAAATAAAAATATTTAACAAAAAAATTTACAAGATATTGTATAATTTAACTAATAATTAATTTTATATGGTTTAATAATACATTTTTATATTTTATAAATTCATATAATTAAAATAAAAATATTTAAAAATAAATTTAAATAACTTTCGTATATAAATACATACACTAAGGTAAGAAAAAGTACAATTAACATGTTTATATATTTAAATTAAATAAATCATATGATTTTGTAGTTTTGGTGTTCACAGAAAATGAATGAGTCGCGAGTTCAAAAATCCACTTTACCCTATATTTAGAGGCTTAATTGCAATTGTGGATAAAAATTGTGAAAATTTGAAAATGGATAATATAATTTATGAAATTATATAAATTTAGGAAAAATGTATAAAAAAAATTAATGGAAAATTTTGTGAAAACTTAAAGTTATGAGGCAAATGTGCAGTGAAGTTTTTATACTTTGAAGGACCAATTTGATTGATCATTACAATTTTCAAGGACTAAATGGATTAATAATTTACAATTTTAGAGACTATTTTACCATTTTATTTATTTAAAGGATCAATTTGACCATTCATTATAATTTAAAGGACTAAAATAATTGATAACATACAATTTCAAACCAATGTACTAGTTTATTAATTTTGAGGACCAACTTGATTGATTATTACAATTTTAGGGATTAAATTGGTGATTCGCTCATATTTGAATTTCTTAGTGTATTCATCAATAATTTTTGTCTTTGCAATTCAAATATCACTTGAGCTGGGTGGGAGAGAGCAATGTAGTTTTTTCCCTTCATCTGACTTTGGTCTTTTCCCTTCTACATTCTTGTCTTTTTGTTCTTTGACCTTCTCCAAAGTTGTCATGAATGGATACTTGAAAATAGGAGCCAATCCTTAGGACATTAGTTATGATGCAATTTAGCATTGGTTCCTCATTTTGTTGCATTTTCATTGTGAAGAAGCTTTGGAGGAAACTTGTGGGGAGTTAGCAAAGGCAGGAATTTACCATGACAAAATAGCTCATCAGAAAATGCCATAGGGAGTAGGGAGTAATGGATCCCCACGCTGCCTTTGAAGCCTTTGGTTCTGCTCTTGCATGTGATAAATGGGTTTTCATCTGTTTAGTTTAATGTTTAGATCACTAAGATAGAAAAGGAAATGTTTAATTATTCATTTGGTCATTATATTTGCATCATCTTTATGTTTAGGTCATTATACATAGAAATCATCTATTTTAGTTCCTATATATTTAAAAAATTTTATATCATTTTGGTTCCTATTGTCAAGTATGATTTAACCCTATTAAGTAAAATTGTCAAAAGTTTTCTAGTGGTTATTAAATTGTCACAAATTGGTCTCACAAAATAAGAACACATAAAATTTGTGGTAGTATACACTACCAAAAAAATTTGTGATGATTTTATACCATTAATTTCTATTTTATGTAGTTTTATTTAATGGAGTTTAGACACATTTGATGGTACATACCAAAATGATTCAAAATATGCACGAGTGGAGACTAAAATAGATAATTTTTTTACTATGAGGACTAAAACATAAAGATAATGTAAGTACAAACACTAAATGAGTAATTAAACCAAAAGAAAATAAAAAGTCAAAATGAATTGAGTTTTTTCTATAAGTCAACACCAACTTATGCACTTAACTTTTATTGAAATCCTTTCATAGTTTCTCCAAAAGTTATAGTGTAAAAAATAGTTGATTTGAACTTACTGGAGAAACTTAATTAATTTGACTTTCTTATTTTTGGGTTATCATGTTATAAGTGCGAATTATCTACCAGTTTTGCTAGTGATTAATTTTTGTGAGGGAGCCTAATTGACTCACCTTTAATAGGATTTCTTATAAGTGCTTATGGAAAATTTATCCAAATACAACTTAAAAATAAATGCATCTCATGGCTATAGCTATAAAAGCAGTAATGTAGGACAATTCATCTAAAAAATAAATATGACCATTTGGTTTTAGGCCATTGAAGGTAATGATAGAAGGAATGGAAAATTTTTATAGAATACGATATGATAACAAAGCTTGGAAACGATCTGGAGTGTGTTGAGCTTTTTGGCTCCTTAAAATGAATGAAATTTGAATTTGTATTACATATATATAAGGAGCATTGATGTCATGCATCCTCCAAATCAATCTTCAAAGCTTAAGCAAAACAAGGATAAGAATGTTCTAACACCAGAAAAGGTAAGTGTTCCTTTCCCTCATAAAGGATGAAAAGAAAGATGAGTAGTTTGCTAGGATCTTAGAAATATTTAAGCAATTGCACATAAACATTCCTTTTATTGAGATGATACCTAAATGCCTAAGTATGCTAAATTCTTGAAAGAGATCATCTCTAACAAAAAGAAATTAGGAGACATTGAACTAGTGGAACTCAATAAAGAGTTCTTTACCATAGTGCACAATAAGTTACCTCCCAAACTTAAGGACCTAAGGAGTTTCACAATTCCTTGCACCATAAACAACTCCTATTTTGATAAAGCACTATGAGATCTTGGTGCTAGCATAAACTTGGTGTCCTTTTTTGTTTGAGGGAGGCAAGAGCCTTAGCTTACTAACATCTCTCTTTAGCTTTCAAACAAGACCATAGCTCACCCTAGAGGGGTAATAAAGGATGTACTCATGAAAGTTGACGGGTTCACCTTCCCTATAAACTTCATGGTCTTAGACATGGAGGAGGATGAGGAAGTCCTAATTATCTTGTGACGAATCTTTTTAAACATAGGAAGGACCCTTGTTGATGTCAAATAGGGAAAGCTAACACTAAGACTAGGTGATGAGGAGATAATGTTCAAAGCCTTTGATTCTTTAAAACCCCCATTTGCCTTGGCCTTTTGTAATTTTGTGCAGGTTGTGGACATGATGGAAGCACTAATAACAAACACCTTCTCGAGTGTGGGGGAGGGAAGACTCCCTTAAAATAGGTCCTTACTCTAGAGAATTTTGAATAGAGTATGAATGGTGAAGAGGAAGAACTGCTCAAGTTTCTTCAACCTTATCAAGAACTAAGATTATGGAGGAAAAAGATGTTCGAGGATTTGGAGAGGGGCTGCTAGCCAAAGCCCAAACCCTCTATGGAGGAGGCACCTTAATTGGAGCTAATGCTCCTTCCCCCCATCTTAAAATATGCTTTTCTTAAACCCCCACTACTTCTTTGCTTGTGATTGTTTCTGCAGGGTTAACAGGACTGATGGAAGAAAGCCTACTAAGGGTGTTACGGAACAATAAGGAAGCCTTTGGGTGGACCATTCACGACATATAAGGGGCCTTAGCCCCACCGTGTGAACTCATAGGATATGATAACCTCCCAAGATCCATTTGTGTCACATTGATTTTCAAGACTCCCAACGAATGCCAAAATCAAGAAGCATCAAAGGAACAAAAAGAAGAAAGGAAACTTGTACAAATGGAAAATGATTGGAATGATTAGTTTCCCCACTTTTGCTAAATAAGGAAGATAAGATTGTTTAAGATTCACTATAAACCTCTTGAAATCTTGTTAAGAATTAAAAACTCTTGCTCAAAACAAGATAGAGAGATTTTTTCCAAAGTTGCAATGCAACAAAATTTCATTTACTTCAAATTTATCTTTATACAAGGTGAAGGAGGCCTTAAATAGGCTTGAGTTCCTTCACTAGTTATGTGGCCTAATATAACTAAGGGTATTTGGTTACAAGGTTTGGATGCTTATCTATGCATGGAAGCCTTTAAGCTAGCTAACTAAACAAGTTAAAACTATAATAGTAACAAGGAGCTTGGGTGTAGAGGCTTCAACCTTCAAGTGAGGTTTTGAAACATAAAGAGTTCGAACTAGGTTTCTTCAAAAGTGACTAAGGAATTTGGAGTCCCTATTAGAAACTATGATTTTATGAAGTCTTACAACTTCCTTAAAGAACTCTACCTACTTTTTATTTTTCACAATTTTATTTAGGGGGTAGCAAAGATACTAAAATCATTTACAAAATATCTATAAAACCTAGATATTCCATGAAAGCTCCTAATGTTTCTCATAGATTTGGGTATTGGCCAATCTTGGCTGGCCTTTACCTTCTTTCCATTTATCTTGACTCCTTGAGAGCTAACCACATAGCCCAAAAAATTGACCTTATTATCTTGATGTTTAAGTAGGTGTAAAGGATGCATATTATCATGTATAAAATCAATTAAGTTCATACTCAAACATGTGTAACAAGTGACTAGAGGTTGCATATGACAAGGATATATGATAATTCCTATTTTAGCCCCCTAATAAGGTCTTTAAATGGGTAGAATAGGTTCTAAATTGTAGTTAAGAATCACATATTGGCTAAGATTCATATTTCCTAGGTTAAAATAGGGAAAATGGAAATCTAGGCTAATTTGCTGGTTTTAACTAACAAAAAGAATAGTCTCATTTTGTAGGTCAAACTAGAGTCCCGAACCATCTCAGTTGAGACCAAGACCGAGTCTTCCTGGCTAATACAACCGAGATCGAATGTGTCTCAGCCAATTGAAGGCGTCTCGGCCAACTGAAGCCAAGACCGAAGGCATCCTAACACTAAAGACATCTCAGTTGGATAAATTCGTCTCGACCAAGACGAGTCCTCTCTTGGCTGATTCCGTTCCAATAGCCGAACCATGGATGATAGGGTTGCTAGGGTGTCTGCCATCTGGTTTGCATCCCACGGGATGTAGTGGAATGTAATCTTGTTGAAACATTTGCTCATTTTCATTACGTAGTTGTGGTAGGGGGGCAACTTGGGGTCACATGTCTCCCATTCTTCGCGGAGTTGGTAGATGACTAGCACGGAACTATCGAAGACTTTGAGCTTTTTGACTTGATACTCGACGACCATCAAGACTCCCGCGGCGTAGGCTTCATATTTTGCCATGTTGTTAGTACAGTCAAAGCCTGATCTAGCTAAGAAAGGGAAGCATTGGCCTTTAGGAGATGCCAACACTGCCCCTATCCCATTCCCTAGTAAGTTTGATGCTTCGTCAAACCAGGACTTCCATTCGTCCGACACGGTTTCTGGCCCAGCTTCTTCTATTGACATGATATGCCCATCGGGGAACTCATGCAGCAGAGGTTGGTAATCTGCCAAAGGGTGATGGGCCAGCTGCTCTGCTATGGCACTCCCTTTGATGGCTTTGACGTAGGTTATGTCATATTCCGACAAGGCCATCTGCCATCACGCGATCAGTAAATGCTGGTTTTTCAAAGGTGTTTTTGAGGGGGACCATCTTGGCGACGAGCCGTGTAATGTGGGCTAACATATACTACTTCAGTCTCTTTGTGGTCCATACTAGAGCACAGCAGGTTTGCTCTAGCACTGGATATCTCTGCTCGCAATCTGTGAATTTCTTGATGAGACAATAGATGGCCCGTTCTTTCCTTTAAGCATCTCGCTACCTCAAGATAGCACCCATTGACTCTTCCAGTATTGATAAATAGAGGATTAGGGGTTTCCCGAGTACTGTTGGGATGATGACGGTAGGCATCTCCAAGTATCACTTGACATTCTCGAAGGCCTCCTGGCACTCTTGATTCCACTCCACCTTTTGATTTTTCTAGAGATACAGGTGGCCATTAGCTGGGAAATGAATCTGGCTATGTAGTTGACTCTCCCTAAGAAGCCTTTCACTTCAGTTTCTGTTTTGAGGCCGTCGTGTCCCAAATGGCCTTGACCTTATCCGAGTCGACTTCAATTCCCCTTTCATTGACTATGAATCCCGATAGCTTCCCAGTTTTGATCTCGAAGGTGCACTTAGCGGAGTTTAGCCTGAGCTCATACTTTCATAGCCTTTCAAAGAGTTTTTGTAGGTCGTTTATATGTTGGTCTAGCGTTCTCAACTTGGCGATCATATCGTCCACGTAGACTTCGACTTCTTTATGCATCATGTCGTGGAAGAGGGTAACCATAGCCCTCTAATATGTTGCTCCAACGTTCTTGAGTCCTAACGGCACGACCTTGTAGCAGAAAGTTCCCTTGGTGGTGATGAAGGTGGTCTTCTCTTTATCTTCTAGAGCCATCCAAATCTGATTGTATCTGGAGAACCCGTCCATGAAGGAATAAAAGGAGTGTTGAGCGGTGTTGTCCACTAGCATGTCGATGTAGGGTAAAGGAAAGTTATCCTTTGGCTAGCCTAGTTGAGGTTTGTGTAATCAACGCACATGCGGACCTTCCCATCTTTCTTGGGGACTGGTACTATGTTAGCCACCCATTCGGGGTACTCTACTACTGCTAGGAAGCTTGTATTCCAATGCTTTTCTACTTCCTCTTTGATTTTCAATGCTACCTCTGGCTTCATCCTTCTCAACCGTTGTCGGACTTGGGTTTTGCGTTAGAAATCAAAGGGTGGCCTTATGCTTTCGACAATGGCGTGTTCTAGACCCTGTATATCCCAGTATGACCATGCAAAGATGTTGGCATATTCTTTCAAGAGCTCACCCAGTTTTTGTCTCAAGTCCAAGGGCATCTGTTTCCCTACTCGGATTTCCCTGATTTCTTCTTCTCTGCTGAGTCTAACAACTTCTAGGTTTTCAGTTCTAGATTGGAGCCTTGGTCTTCCCTATTCTATCGTTCTTTCAAGTTCAATCAAGGCCTTTTCCTCTGGGTCTTCCCCTTTATCTTGCCTATTGGATTTGTTAGCGTTGTCGGGTGTGAGGGTCGTGTTAGCAATCCAAAGGGTAGTTTCTGTGTCTAGGCTATTTTATTTTACTGCGTTTGGAAAGCAAGAAAAAAAGTATGCTTTAGGTGCGGTTTTGAATGAATGAATTGAATGAATTTTGAAATGCAGAACAAACGAAGAATAAATACAAAGGGAAGAAATTGTATGGATATACAACATATTTTATTAATTGTTCGAAGGTGGCAGGGAGGCCTATGTACATGCACTTATTTAATTTACATTTGCTGGGAGACCAGGTTGGGTAAGGCTTCAGCCATCCAATTGTCTGACTACTGGGTCATAAAGTATACCCATTCTACCGACTCGAGGAGTTGATTCTCTATCATTGTGATTTGATCTGGGGATGTGACGCCCCACTAGTGAAATAGCGATAGAGATTTGGATGTATCCCTTACATGCCCTTGGTTTTCTGCCTTGGTCCTCCTTTCCTTACAGGCCCTGCATAGCCGAGTTCGGATCGTCTCGGGTTTTCTTGTAGCACTACCAACTTGGCCATGCCATGAAGCTCCTTCCCTGTTTGTTGGGGCTCTCCGCCCTCTCCTCGTTTTCGTGGCTCATTTCATTGACTGTCGCGCCTCTGTGGGCCGGGAGAGGGTTGCTTTGTACATTTGGCCCTATGTCTTGGAATCCGAGCAAACTGCCTTTCGGTGGCATGGCCTACAGCCCCGCTGTTGTAGTCACACCTGGCGTTGGGGTTGTAGCTTCTCAGATATAGGGGGTTGTAGGGGCTTGAGGGGAACTATTTCCACGAAATTTTGTTCTAGCAATTGAGGGAGCAGTTTTTTATAAGTCATGGGGATCGAGGTCAGCGTTTTGGACGACCTTCTCATGCCTTGATGTGCTGGCCTTAGAGTGGTGGCACTCTTATGTCAGCTTGTGGCTGATAAGGAGGGGACGTGAAATCGCCAATGATTTAGCACCAACGTGGAACTAGGCTGGATGCGAAAGGCGGCTCCTTTCCCGCAAGAAGATCGGGCTCTATCGACCTGATGTTGGCTTGGCCTCTCTTTTCTCGGCGTGAGCTTCTTAGCGAAACCCATGTTGCTGCTTGCCTAGGAAAACTTCCCGTGTCTGATGCCCAGTTCTATTCTTTGGCCCACCACTACGAGGTTTGCGAAGTTGGAGGTGACATTTCCCACCACCTTGTCATAGTATGGAGAAGGGAGAGTGTTGATGAACATTGTGACCATTTCCTTTTCGGTTATTGGTAGTTGAACCTGCGCCGCCAACTCACGCCATCTTTGAGTGTATTCTTTGAAGGCTTCATGTTCTCTTTTGACCATGTTTTTGGAGCCTGGAGTGATCTGGCGTCATATCCTCGTTGTATTTATACTATTTCAGGAAGGCTTCCGCCAAGTCTCTCGATGTTTTGACGTGCCCCCGCTCTAAGCTGACATACTAGCTAAGAGCTGCTCCCGTCAGGCTATATTGGAAGCAGTGGATGAGGATCTTGTCATCGTATATGTAGGCCGCCATCTTTCTACAGTACATAGCCAGGTGAACCTTGGGGTAGAAACTCCCTTTGTACTTGTCAAATTCTGGGGTTTTGAAGTTGGCCAGGAGACCCACATCCAGAACAAGGCAGAGGCCCATAGCTTCCAACCCAAACCGGTTTCCTCCTTCCACGACACGAAGTCGTTCTTCTAGGGATTGCCACTTGTCTTCCGTCAGAGGTGTTTGTCATGAACCACGAGGGTTGAGTAGTCTACTTGAGGCCTGATGTTGGGCCTCAGTCTTTGATTGTTCCTATTCCTTGTTGCTGGGATCTTCAATGTTCCAACCGTATGGCATCTCATATGACAGATCCCTTACTGCATGGGGTGGAGGGCTAGTGGTGTTGCTAGCTTAGGCATGCCCAACAACACTATGGTTAGCCATGGCTGTGATGGCGGCATTGGTCTGGGAGAGGATTTGAAACATTTGAGCCATCTATTCCTTCAGTTGGCTCACGTACCCTTTAAGATCCCGATTTTGCAATTGAATGCTTCAATCTTGTTTTCCATGGCCTTAGATTTGGGCGCCAGCGTCGTGTAAGTGGACAACTTAGCCTTTATGGTATCCCAGCATGTGTTTATTAGACGAATGAATGATGCATGTTATATGTTAATGCTATACTATGTATACACAAAAACAAAAAAGAGCGAGAGCCATGCATGTCATGCTATAATCATGAGGCATACAAACACCACGAGAGTCGAAAACTGGTTTTGTTTCCGTAGCCATGTGTTTGGAAAGTCTCGCAATTAGATATGCTTATGCAATGCATATTATGTTTTCTTTCCCGTGTATCCCTTATGTATGGGTGCATACACCATGCTTTTGACTGCTTCAGAGACGTTCAGGCACGAAGAGTCGGTTCGGTAGCAAATGGGAATGATGACATCAGCGATGGGTCCACATCCTCCATGGATGGGTATGTCCATTCCTAAAGGTTCTAGGGCAATTACAAGATCCTTTCCCACGGCTTTAATCACACACTCACCTTTGCCACCAAAGCTCAAGACGTTTTTCGGGCACCTTCTATAGAGAGGAATGAATCCCAGTGTGGGCGTTCCTTGAAAGATCACACCTTGGCTGGGCTATCGTGACCAACCGTCTAGAGATAACCTCGAGGGGAAGTCACTACGCTCACTTTCTATCACCAGGCGGGAATAGGACCCTCTCAAAATTTGACAGTGGCAAATGCCAATAACTTTATTCCTACCTTTATTCCCCAAGCAGTCAAAAGCATAGTACAGAATATATATAGCATCTCTCTAGGGCAAGCATGTATAGTAGCAAGCGATAAATTAAAACAAAAGCGAAAATTGAAGTAGAGGTTATGCAGCATGCCATTCATCGACTAGGGCTTGGCTGGTACCTATGTGTTTATCCCTAGTAAATGAAGCCGTTTGACACGACCTAAATCATCAGGGGGCGGATTTAGAGGATGGGAAGGGAAAAATGGTCTTTTAAAGTAGGTTCAAATGAATGGATCGAGTTTGGGGATTGTGCCAAGAACCCGGAGGATCAAACGTGCTGGTCGGCATCTACTAGGCTACCAGGGGGACTGGCTGGTTTGAAGCCGATGTGACTCGGTTGGAGTCACCACCCGGTGTTTAGTGGTACACTAGAAACCAGGGGGTGGATAAAGGCACGATCTTGAAGGCAGAGAATTGAGTAAGAGCCCAGGTTACACATGGGAATGATCATCCATCACACCTACCATCTAGTAGTTACCCTATGAACTACGTGCTATACTAACCTCTACTATTATGATGGATGATATAGGGATATGTTTTTTAGTGGAATGATTAACTTGACAAGTGAGGCCTCTTTGCTCCTGCGTACCTCCCGAGGAATCATCAAAGTTGGCGTAGTTCTGTATGGGTGAAAGAGGTGAGGACAAAAATCGGACTTTCCATTAGGTGTCCTTCCTTTGGGGGGGGAACAATGAGGTGCTTACAGGGGTATGGATTCTGAAATGCGGCCGAACTTTTCCCTTAAGTGTTTCTTAGGAGTCTAGGAGTCTGAGACTGAGGCTTTTCTGTTAGGTGTTATTTCTGCGGTTTTGAACTTGAAGTCAGGGGCTATCCATTAGGTGTCCCACGATTGTTGGATTGAATGTTCATGGAGTCTGCCCTACTTAGGTTGACTCGGTATGCAAATATGACTTAGGGTTGGGTGGGAAATGTACTAGGTGTCGGTCATGAAAGCCTAACCCATTCAATTTTAAATTAAGGTGAGCTGTGAGCTTGCCATCTGAAGTGTTAAGTGACTCAGTTTGATATTGGAATGGGCTGTGTGCTTGGAAATTTGGAGTGTTTGGATCGTATGGACTCGAGGATGCAGAGTTTGAGCCTGAGCCGAAGCAGGGAAAGCGAGCCGACTCGACTTAGATTCGTAGTGAACTCGTGTTCGCCATTTTGAAATGTGTCTTGGGGAGAATGTCTATGGCTTGGGTGAAGTTTTGGCCAGAGACTTACACAGTATCAGAGCTTCAGTTGTGACGCTTTTTAACTGATCCTTTTTAGAGTTTCGATTAAATAGTTAGCGTGACAATTCCTCAGCGATTTCGCTCTTCTTTTCTTCTTTGATTCTTGGCCCCGAGCTCTTAAAATGCTAAGGCGTTTATAGCCCTTGAGGCGATAAGTACTGCATAATCTTACCACATGGAGGCCCTAGTCTCTGATCCAGTTCGTTAGCCTTGGCAATCCCAGTTGATGCTCTTTGGATCCAGCAGTGTGACCGTTCTCCTGAACTTCAGCGGAGCTCTCGCGGAGAAGCTCTACGCGGGTAGTGGCTGACATGGCATATTCCTTTGCTATGATTGGCGAGGATCTTACTGCTGGAAAGTGCGGGCCCTAGGATGCTTGTGTAGGCTTCATCAATAAGCTCTCCTTCCTTTTGGAGGATTGTATGGCTCGGATCTGCTCGATCTTGGCGGAAGCTAGTATCTTCGTGTTGATTTTGGCAGATTCCATTTGGTTCTCTGAGCTGGATGACTCTCGTCATCGTTAAGGTGAAGTCTTGCGCATCTGATTCGGGCCACTTCAAGTCTCACTCGTTTAGGCTGCGCTTGGGCCCTCTTTGCGCTTGTCATGATGAGGGGTTGGCCACTAGTCCTCATGGATTTCGCTCGAGTCATGGGCCGGGTCGTATGTTCTTGCTAGGCTTATCCCATTGCGCTGAAACTAGGTATGTTATGAGCCTTTCCTCTTGGATGTGGTCGAAAGTTGGCTAATTTTGTCGACGGGTCTCTTCCCAGCCTTGGATTGAGTCTTCTTTGTTCTTGTAGTTTCTC